>OX465202.1:6239200-7439200 GCA_949987655.1 Polymixis flavicincta | reverse complement strand
ATGGAGATATATTAAGAGAGCATAGAATACCAAGCAATACATCGAAATCAACCGTATTAAAAGCATTGCTGAAATCAAGCAAAGCTAAGACCGTTAGATTACCATTTTCCATGGCTGACCTTATATCATCAGTAATATTCAGAAGCGCTGTGGTGGTGCTATGACCAGGACGGAAACCAGACTGGAAAGGGTTGAGGAGATAGTTTTTGGCGAGGAAAGTACTTAATTGATCGTGGATTAACCGCTCGAGGACTTTGGATAAAATGGTAAGACGGATATTGGACGATATTCAGAAAAGGATGAAGGATTAGACTTTTTAGGTAATGGAATTATTTGAGCATCCTTCCAAGACACTACTAGATGCAGAAAAATTGAGGATATGACAAATGACGGGAAGGATTTCATCCAGCACAGGAACTAACATATTACGGCTGATACAGTCACTTCCTACCGCATTGGAAGTAATAGATAGTACGCTCTTCTTAACATCACATGCGGAGAATTGACCAAAAACAAATGGAGAAAAACTGGGAGTCGGAAGAGAAGAAAGATTATGCAGTGTATTCAATTTTATTGTCCTATCAAAATCGGACGAAGCAGTAAAATTATTATTCATTGCATCTATGTCTAAATCTTTTGGGATAGCCTCTTGTCGGGATTTACCGACTCCCAATGACCTAAGAAATTTCCAAACTTTGGATGCATCCCCATTTTGGACAGAAGTATGAATGTGATGGCGATTAGCATTCCTACACACCTTATTGCAGTGAGTGCGAACTGAGACATAATTTTCCCTGTTAGTATCATTAGGCCTACGCTTAAATTTAGACTTTGCCGTCACTTTTTTGTGCATTATTGTTTTAATCTCATCTGTGAGCCACGGCGCCGGCAAATGTCTAACCTTAACTGCTCGAACGGGTGCATGATGGTCATAAAGCTCTATAAGTTTAGCCGCAAAAATTTTGACTTGCTCATCGACAGATGTAGAGGCAAACAGAGCAGACCAATCAATATTGTTGGCATCCTTGCAAAGGTCGTCAACCTTCATACCACCAAAATTACGTTGCATGAGAATCTTCGGTTTTGCCTTAGGTGGGCGAATTTTGTATGATAGAAAAATCAGGTCATGATATGAAAAGGCATCGGCTGAGCATTGGCCATGCTTAGCGACACGATCAAGAGAAGAAACGAAAATCAAGTCAAGAAGCGAAGGAGTACAGTTAGGAAAATGATGAGTGGCACAGCGGTAGAATGGAAAGGTTGCTGGAAGCCGAAATATTAGTCAAAGAAGAAGAGCGATGGTCTTCTTTCAGAAGACAAGTATTAAAGTCACCCATGATTATACTATGACTGTAAGAAGGGATCAGCATTTCTAATAGATTTTCAAAAGATGAAAAGAAATTAACGCGTAAAGAGGGACAGTAGTAGACACCAAGAAGCAGTTTTGAATGGTGTAGTTCAACTTCAAGAAAGAGATGTTCACCAGCACTTGATGGCGGTGGCTGCGCTGACACATTGACAACTGAGTAGGGAATATGTGTGCGAAGATAAATGGCAACACCACCACCAGCACCAACCGACCGGTCGTTTCTTATAAGCTGGAAACCAGGAAGAGAGTAACTAGTTGAAGGGAGACAAGGTTTGAGCCATGACTCGGAAATAAGAATAGCATGTATGTTCTTACAGTCAAAGCTTGCCAGCATATCATGGAAATGAGCCGGAATGCTCTGAGCGTTAATATGTATAACGTTAAAATTCTTGGGTACATCAGAGAACTGCGCTCTAAGACTCTCTGCAAGAGAAGGAACACTCACAAAACTGTCGTTGCTGCTTGGAAAAGAGTAAAAACTATTACTATCACTGCTTTCATCGATAGACATAAATATTAACTAATTTAATAAAAATAATAATATGGATATAATATTAAATATAAGCAATATAAAATACCATACAAAAAATAAAAAATCTAATCAAAAAGGTAAACTAAATATTTAGTCCACCTGCCGGTTGCGTTAAAATTAAAAGTTACGGAGTCCGGGCAACAAAAGAGTAAAAAAAAAAAAAAAAAGTAAAAACATTTGAGGAGACAACACATACAAGAAAATAGTAAATAAAAACAAAACAATAATCAAAAGTTACAAAACTTAATAAAGACAAAGTCTCAGTCCGCCATTGCACTGTAAGAGAAACGGAACGCATCGTTATGAACTGACATATGCGTTGGGTGACACATGACTGACACTGACAGTGTCAAAATAGAGAAATGAGTGTGTCAGTTTGTCAAGTCGGTACTTGGAACTAATAGATTGTCGAAGCTTAAATATTAAACGGAAGGTATAAACAAAACACGAAATTACCCGGACTTTGAAGAAATAATCATAAACATCACTTTTTTAAAGCAGTAGAACGCTTCAACCTTGTGGTCTTCGTAGCAGCAACGACCGGGACAGAGACAGGCACAGCCGATACTGATGCGGCCGCTTCAGGTTCACTCTGCTTTGGCTCACTGGGATTCGGTGCGATCTTGTCCAATTCAGCGAGAGACTCGATCCGATGCCGCGTATCGTTAGGGCCAAGGACATACACGCAGCCTGCTTTAGTCCAGCTCTTGGTGACACCACATCGTTCCCTCGCAGCCAGGAACACATCATGCCGCCCTTTTGTGAGGAACTCGGAAATAGTGACGCCTGTGGCCTTCAATTTGGCTTTGGAAAACCATATCTTATCTCGGACCGCAAGACTGCCAACTTTGAACAGGATAGGCCTGGTTTTATTAGCTACGGCTCGTCCCATCCTGTGACATCGGCTGATATCTGCAACTGTGAAGTCACTAAACTGTAGTTTATTACAAATAACCTCCGTAATCACCTTGGCAGTATCCTCCTTCTGCTCCTCATCAACACCATGCAACAGCAAGATCTTCCTACGTCCCCGCATCTCAATCTGGTCGACACTACGAGCTAGTAGCTCCACCTGTTGCTGTACACTGTTGAGAGCCTGCGTGATGAATGTTCGGAACATTGTAAACTCCGCAGCCAGGCTGGAAGTTGTGACAGGTGATGGAGGGGCCTTCTGGAGCTCATCCTCAAAGGCGGACATCTTTGCGTGGAACAACTCCTTTAAGTCACTCAGAGTGCTTGCTAGTGAATCCATGGTGATGTCAGTGAAGTGATGTAGATAGTAAATTGTGGAGAGATAACGCTACACCAGCAGGTACTAACTATTAACTTTTAAAAATACCATAAATAATTACAAATAATGATTCTAATAAATTATATTCAATGTAAAATAAGAGCAAATTTTTCTTTGTGTAACTGTTACAACTACCCACAGGCAAAAAAAAAAAAAAAAAAAGAAATGGAGTGTCCCCAAAGGGACGAAGAGGAGGAGAGACGCCGAGACCAGCTGCACCCGCCGGCCCGCTGACGACATCGGCGCCTGCGCGCGTTGCGTCCACACCGTCGCCGAGCCGGCATCCGGCGCCGTCCGCTTCATCGCGCGCGAAATGGACTGAGTGCCGCAGCTCGTCCCGCGCGTGTCCCTGTACCGAGCGCTCCGCTGCGCCGACAGCGCGCACCGTTGCGCCGCCCACGTGCCACCCGCGCCGCCCGTGCGATGCGCCGATCGCGCTCGTACGTGCCCGCGCACCCCAGCCCCCGCGCCCCCCGCAGTGGCCGAGCCCCCCGTGCCGCCCGTGCGGCGCGCGAGCGGAAACGACCCCCGAAGCTGGCCCGAGCTGGGCCGGCTTCGATGAACCGGACTTGCCAGCTGCTGTTCGTGCATGCGGCGCTGCCCCGCACCCCAGCGCAGGGCTGTGGCCCCTGTCGCCGCAGCCCTGCGCTGGCGGCCGCCGCACACGGCGCCCCCTGTCGCTGGTCGCCATCCGCTGGGCCTCCCCCATGGCATTGGGGGTCTCACCTGGCGGTGGCTTGACCGCCGGGGTGCCGAGTCCACGAACAGCAGCTCCACAGGACTTGCCGCCGGTGCCTCGGCTGCCCCCTGCGACCGAAGCCCGGCCCCCCCGGATCCAGCAACTGGACGGACAGCTGCGCGGCGCCGCGCGATGTGCCCGCGCCCCCTCCAGCCTCCCGCATGCCTCGCCGATGCTGTGCGCCGCGCCGCCTCGAGCCTCGCGGTGCTGCCCTCGACCGAAGCCGCTGCACCACCGGACTGACCGAAGTCTGCGCCACACGCCCCCCCCCCCCCCCCCCGTGCGCTCTGTTGCGCCGCCGCCTCGCGACGCGCTGCTCGCCTCACGTCGCTCCCCGCGACTGAAACCGCCGCTGAAAAAGACTCACCAGGGCGACTGACGCCGCACAGTGGGCTGAAAATCGATCTTCATAGACTTGGGGATCAATTTAGACTTTTTTAATTTTTTTCGGCAGAAATGGGTTTAAGTATCATAATAGATCTATGTAATGCTATTTCAGTTTTTCAATAAACGTTTTTCTTTACTTTGTAGCACTTGGTTGAAAAAAATGTATGGAGAAATATGTTAAAAAGGATATAATTTCGACTTCGCTACAAGTGCGCCTAATTTGCTTTGGCACGATTATACCCCTTATTTGTCTGCATTTTTTGACATAGCGCACATTCCGCGCACTTGTTAGAGTTTGGGAGAAAAAAAAAAACATAATGTGTTTTTAAAATTCTAAAAAGGTTTTAATGTGTTTTATAATTGATATTAGGTACTAAATGATTATAAAAGGATTGTAAAAAAAATATATGAACATAAATGGAATAGCAATCGATTCAACGTAACAACTAATAACAAGGTTCATGGTAATTATCTAATTATTTTTGTACTTTAGTGAGAGTAGTTAGATAATCTCCCTATATTAATACCCTTCCATGCATTTTTTATAAAATATGCATTACAATACAAAAAAATCTGAGTGACTGACTCATAATTAAAAAGAAACTTGAACAACTTAAAAATCTTAAATAAATGAAAAATATTGAAATAAATAAAAAAACAAAATTAAAGCTACAAGCATCCTAAATATCTATATCAGATTCATCGGACTCTGTGTCATAAATAATGTTATCTATGTCACAGAACTCAATATCATCCTGTTGCTTCGGTCCAACAATTAAAAGATCCAAAGTTTCTTGCCTCATCTTTGTTTTATGTTGAGCACGATGCATTATTGGCCGTATTGCAGAAACGTAAGGATCTGAGGTCAGAAGCATCATCTTCATTATATCCTCATTTGTGCTCGTCCTATTTATTTTACGTGAATGGTGCTCCCTGTATCTGCGAAAGTCTTTGATACGTGCCTCAGATGCTTCTTCAGATAGATTTCCAATCGGTACAATGGAGTTTTCGATGATTTCAGCTCCGTGAATCAACAATTTATGCACTGTTGCTGACATATAGTACCAATGATAGAACTGTAGGTATCTCTCTGCGGTCGTACGGGTATAAGCTCGAAATTTTTGAACATCGATGTTTTCACCTGATGTAATTGCTTGTAAAATAACTGCGAATCTGCGCACTATTTCTTCATCCAAGCCAGTAATAGCTGCCGTTTTTTCAGGAAATGCGAAGAATTTCCTTGCCGTATTTCCGTCATTTGTTGTCCCTGCTCCCTGCTTCACGATATCTATCAGAAGCCCTAACTCCTCTCGAAATCTCTTTTGTATCTGTGTCTTCCTCTGCTGCATCATGGATTTGTTGTCTTCTCCTTTGACAGACCAAATTTTTAAGTCTTGTCTGTATGCTATGTGCAAAAGACACTCCATGCTATTAATTTGAGCATGCAAAGGTGACAAACCAAACTTGATCATATCAGATAACACTTCTCTACGCAATACTGCATCGAGATCGTTCATCTGAGATGGTTTCGCCAAACACAAGTAACACACAGCACTGGAGCGAGCTTCTGATAGATAAGTGCACACTTTTCCATCAATCATCGTCATGACGAGATTGTGTTTAACTTCAATGCCATCAACACATTTGGATGGGCTTAAAGTTTTTATCTCTGCTTGCATTTTCGTCATTTCATCTTTGACTACCAACTCACTTTCTTTGACAAATATAAATTCTACAAGTCGACAGAATAGTGTAGAGCACGGCTTAGGATTTTCCCATATAATTACTTCCTTTCCAACTGCAGCAGTCAGTTTTAGGGGAACCAAAGTAGTCATAAAAATGGCTTCATCAGTCTTTCCTTCTTCCATTTTTTGTTTATATCTACTTTGGCTTGATGACCCATCGAAACCCCATTTTGATAGTAAATTTAAAGACTGGTGAGGCGCCTTATCTGGTAGACTTTTGAGTAGACGTTGCACAGTTATGTCAAGAAGAGCTTGAAGAGGTACTTTAGCCATTGTATCTGTAAAACTAAACGCCTCCTTTGGAGGGTAACATACTAATTTAGCCTGCTGCACTTTATAATACGATGGATAAATATCAGATGCACCCTCACGGATTGTAGATTCTCGCAATGTAATATATTGCCACTTCGACAGTTTAACTGATAGCAGCAATCCAAGTGCTTTCTCCGGAGTAAAAGTACATTTCTTGTGCTTCTGAGTTTTAATTAGTTGCGAAAATGTTGCTACCTCTTCAGGATTTTTCATTAAATAATCAATGACTTCAGCCAAATTTTCTTTGCCATCTTTCTTTAACTTTGCTTACTGTAGCGTAAGCTAGTTGGTCACTGTTTTGTTCATTCTGTTCTTCAATCCTCCGTTTTTTCTGTTTAGTACACAATTCTACAAATGGTTTACGAGGACTAAAACACTTAGTTAGTGTTCCAACAGATACAGATTGGCTGGTTGAAGGTGCTTGATACTCTGTAATGGCATCCTCTGCAGCTTGATGTGGAACAACACAAGATGGCCAATCCACTGTAAGGGCCAACCAGTTTTCGTATTGTTTCTTAAATGTTTCAGGGTTTAATTTGGCATTCTTCCATCTTTTTATGACAGCTTGGCTGAATCTTCGACAAAATTCCTTTAAAGTATCGCTGTCTTCTTCCGAAAGATTTAAATTGAACTGTGACACAACAGTTCGCAGCAAAGCAAGGTAGTTACCCAGCTTGCCAGACTGCTTTAAAATAACATATAAGTCAAGGTTATGAACTAAATTCACTTGTTCCATTTAAAAAAAATAGGTTATCACTCTTTGAAATAACAAAGTCGATTGAAAATAGTAATGAAATGTACACGATTTATACTTAAAGTTCGAAAAAACTATGAAGGAAGGGGGGTAGTTAGTTAATGAGATCTAATTATCTTAGGAATAGGACATTAGATCTCATTATGACAGATAATAGCCAATGGATCATAATATCTCATTATTCATAACCATCCTCGTTATTAAATTACAAAAGATGTTTAATTACTTTCTATAATATTTGTTATGTTTACCAGGTAGCTTTTACATTTCTGTTCATATAATTTATTTATAACCCTTTTTTTTTGCGTGGGAAATCATCAAATAACTTCTCCCGCTCTGGGTGGAGCAGGAGGGCGTGTCAGACTTTTACTGACTAAAACTCACCCGTGTTCCCTCAGTAGCCCGTAAGCCAGGGGCTGTGGTATCTCTTTCGAACAAACCCGCACCCCTGGCAGGCATCGGCCCTTGCGGGCCCCATCATTTTGTGCTGACATCTCTTTGAGGCGCGCGTGGAACACAACGTGCCGTTGACTTGGGCTTGGTCCTTACCGGACAGCGAGCTACCCATTACTCGCCATCCCCAAGCTCATGCCTACGGTGGCCGGAAATCGGCTTGGGATTCCCGACGCCCAGGGCGTCTCCGTATCCTGCGGCGGCTAGGGTCGCGAGGGCGCATAGACTGCCTCTCCCTCACGTGTGCCGCTTCCCTCTTCGCGAGCATCACTGCTTCGCTGAAGTAGGTGACGGCTCCCCATGACCTCTCCCTCCGTACCATGGCCTGGACCAGGGCCGGACGCGAGGGAATAACCCTTAAGTACCTAATGTCAATTATAAACAGATTAAAACCTTTTTTAGATTTTAAAAACACATTTTATTTTTTTTCTCCCAAACTCTAACAAGTGCGCGCAGTGTGCGCTATGTAAAAATATGCAGAAATATAAGGGGTATAATCGTGCCAAAGAAAATTAGGCGCACTTGCAGCGAAGTCGAAATATATCCTTTTTTACATATTTCTCCATACATTTTATTCAACCAAGTGCTATTAAGTAGCGAAAAACGTTTATGGAAAAACTGAAATAGCATTAAATTGATCAATATATGATAGATGAACTCATTTCCGCCGAAAAAAATTAAAAATTACTAAGTTGATCCCAAAGTCTATGAAGATCGATTTTCAGCCCACTGTGCGCCGGGGTTCGAGCTGCGTGTGCAGCGCGGCTCCCCCAGTGCGTATCGTCGCCCGCCGGGGCGTTGACTGACCGCCGGGGACGCCCACACGCGGAAGTGGAAGAGCAGCAGCCACGGACACCGACCGCCCAAAGGGCAACTACGAGGAAGGGCTCGTATTTACGGGCCGCTGTATAGCTTCCGCGGGCAGGGGGCGATGCCCCGATCCCGGTTGCAGTCGATCCCGCTTGCAGTAGGGTAGTCGCGACGACCCGGCCGATTTAGCGACTTTGACGCTAGAAATGGCGACTTTCGTTTATGTCTTAGCGACACAAAATAAGATTTGGCGACAAAAATAATATTATTTAAACATTATTTAAAAAACTAAAACTAATAAACCGTGTAACCAGTACACCTGCTGGTTGCGTTAATATATCAAGAATTAAAAACTACTTCAGCAGACCGGGTAACAAAAGATTTTTAAACATAATAAGAACATACAAATGAAAATATAAATGATTTCTAGAAAAATTACAACAAGATAAAATAACCAAAAAATAAAAGTAGACTTCTGCCATTGCACCGTTACGAGAAACGGAACGCACCGAAACAAACTAACGTGGGTATTCACTGACAGTGACAGTCAACATTGTGATTGTGACATTAGTTTCTGTCAACTAGACAAATTGTTATTTTATCACATTAAAAATTAACTGAAGGTATAAACAAAACAAGAAAACATGATATTACCCGGACTTCGAAAGGTTCATCACAAACAAAAATCACTTCTTCAAAACCGCACCCCGCTTCAACCTAGCGGTCTTCGCAGCAGCAACGACCGGAACAGAGGCTGGCATAGCCGCCACTGGATCACACTGCTCGGGCTCACTGGAAATCGGCGCAATCTTATCCAATTCAGCGAAGGACTGAACCCGATGCCGCGAGTCATTGGAACCAAGGACGTACACGCAGCCTGCCTTAGTCCAGCACTTGATGACACCGCATCTTTCCCTCGCAGCCAAGAACACATCATGCCGCCCCTTCGTTAGGAATTCTGACATGGTGACGCCTGTACCCTTTAATTTTGATTTTGAAAACCAAATCTTATCAGGAACCGCAAGACCGCCAAGCTTGAACAGAATAGGCCTGGTTTTGTTAGCAACGGCTCGTCCCATCCTCTGACATCGGCTGATATCCGCAACAGTGAAGTCGCTCAGCTGTAATTTGTTGCAAATTACCTCAGTGATCACCGCGGCGGTGTCCTCCTTCTGCTCCTCATCGACGCCATGCAACAACAAGATCTTTCTTCGTCCCCTCATCTCAATCTGGTCGACACTACGAGCTAGTAGCTCCACCTGTTGTTGAAGGCTGTTAAGAGCTTGCGTAATAAATGTCCGGAATGTTGTAAACTCCGCAGCAAGGCTAGATGTTGTGACTGGTGATGGAGGAGCCTTCTGTAGTTCTTCTTCAAAGGCAGACATCTTCGCGTGAAACAATTCCTTTAATTCGGTCAGAGTTCTTGTGCGTCCATGGTGATGGAGTGAAGTGAAAGTTGAAATTAAAAGAAGACTTGTGAAGAAATAACGCTACACCAGCAGGTACTAACAATTAACTTTTAAAATATAGCATAAATAATTTGTAAATATAGTTTCTATTAAATCATTTTGAATTTTTAGTAAGAGTAAAACTTTCTTTGTGTTACTGTAACAACTACCCACAAGGGAAAAACGTTCCACAACAAGGCCGAATGAAAGACAACGGAAACGTCATACTTACCGCAACAGATCTCGTCGTAGAACGGCATCTGTTTCCTCGTCTTCGTCATCATATCGGCGTCATAGGAGTAGTAGTAAAAATTCAGAAATCAGTCAGTCAGATTATCTTACGCAAAATAGAAGCAGGTCTCGTTCTGCCCGACGCAACAAGCGTCGTAGTCCTAAATCCCCTTCATCGCGTTATGACAGTGATGATACCAGGGCTACCAGTTCTGAACACCAAAATCGATATAAGCGGAAACGAGGATTCATCCGATCTCTCTGATATTTCATCGTTAGTAAAACGAAAACGATCTCGTTCGAGAATGCGTTCTCACTGGAAACACAGACGATCCACTACTCGTAAGGAAGACCACTTTCTTAAAAGATTTTCAAAAATAATTCAAGACAATCGTTTCGAAGGATCACAAAATGTAATCTCAGAATACGATCCTGACGCACATTCACAATCGGCAGAAGACTGGATTCGTAAGGTGAACGAAACAGCAAGAATTTATGGGTGGACAGAGAGGAAAATTATCTATTATGCTATACCGAAAGTTTCTGGTCATGCTAAGAAATGGTACCAAGGTAGGAGTACCATTGATTTGACCTGGAAACAGTGGCAAATAAAGATAATAAAAACTTTCCCAGACGATCGCAACTATGCCGACCGTCTGACAGAAATGCTTAGCAGAAGAAGTAGGAGAGAGGAATCGCTGGAAGAATATTTTTATGAGAAGGCCAGGCTGGTGAAAATGTGCGACATTAAAGGAAGAAACGCCGTTGATTGCATAATAAGTGGTATCTTTGATAATGGCGTAAGACTAAACGCACAAAGAGTTAGTTTAAAGAGGACATCAGACTTGTTAAAATATTTGCGCCGTATGTCAAGACGAAATCTCATCTTAAAAAGAGAACCCTTATCGCTTAAACAAGATCCGCAACATTTAAAGAACTTGGACACTAATCGCAGCAACATGTCAAATAAATCTTTTACGACGACTACTCGGACAAGGTCTAGATCTTTTCATTGTTATAATTGTGGTGATAATGGGTATACGGCTCGTAACTGCAATAAACCATTAAAAAGATGTGATAAGTGTTCACGGCTAGGACATATGACTGATGACAAATTGTGAGCTGATAGGTTCTCGACCAAAAACTGACCAAACACAGGAAAATACGAACCGCAATCCAACACAAAACGTTCTACAAATAACAACAAACGGAAAATCAAATAGTAAGTATTTTAAAACCATTTTAGTTAATGGCATATCGGCCTCAGCGTATGTGGACTTTGGAAGTCCATGTAGTTTAGTTCGAGAATCAGTTGTTAAAGATCTAAATGTAGTTCCAAATAAGATAGCACTTCCCATTATAAGGGGATTCTGCTTCGGAAGTGTCGTACCAATTGCTAGGATATTTATTGTGCGGTCCAAGCTGATATAGAACCATTTATTGTACCGGATCATTTACTTAAGACGGATGTTCTTATAGGGCAGTCTTTATCAGAGCTGCCCACTGTAACTGTTCATAAGACTAGCACTAGTGAACGCTACAATCAAACCATTCTAAATTCACTAGCCGCCATGAACCATGGTTTGGATGAGAGAGACTGGGACACCAATGTTGCAAAATTACAATGGAGTCTTAATAATACTATAAATAAAAGTACCGGTAAACCGTCCTTTTGATGCACCTTGCAGGTCGCATCTTAGAAATCTCCTCAAGTCCCCTCCCCACTCAACCGAATTCTACTCCTACTCCTTCACTGTGCACGCGGTTCGGTTGTGGAATTCACTTCCGCCTGACATTAGGAACTGCCAAACTTTAGCAGTATTTAAAAGAAGAGTGAAAGAACACTATCTCTCCACTATGTCATAAGTTGCATTTGTATTTATTATTTAAATTACATTATAATTATATATATTTTGTTGATATTTATTTTAGTAGTATGTATGTATGTTTGTATGTATGTATATTCTTATATGATATGTGTATTTATAAATTAGATAAGGTTTAATTTGTGCTATTATGTTTCCCTTCTATTATTATTACACGCGTTGTCTACATCTCTGTTATCTTCTCTCCTATCGCAGGTGTGCTGGAAGAGATTTCTTTAGAAATAAGCATTACCTTTGTACGTATTTTTCTGTTCCTTTATTCTTGTCTGTTTATATGTGTGTGCATAAATGGTTAAATAAATAAAATAAATAAGTAAATCCTCAGCTGAAGTGGTATTTTGGCAAAGAACCATATGTCAGGCGGAAGGAATTCTTATAGGAGCTCTAGAGATAGACGAACAGATCTCAAATGCCGATAGAGATGAATCGAGGAAATCGGTG
This sequence comes from Polymixis flavicincta, assembly GCA_949987655.1. Lineage (NCBI taxonomy): Eukaryota > Metazoa > Arthropoda > Insecta > Lepidoptera > Noctuidae > Polymixis > Polymixis flavicincta. The sequence continues at coordinate 7,426,802 of OX465202.1, read as the reverse complement.
GAAGAAAAAATTATAGAAGGACAGAAAAAGATGGAGGCACATTTTGATAAAACGAGGGCCCCAACTAAGGCGTTTCAAGAAGGTGATCTCGTCATGTTTCCAAATAATAATCCAGAGCGGGGCAAGAGCAAAAAGTTAGCTGCAAAGTTCAAAGGTCCGTTTAAAGTAACAGCAGTGCTAGAGAAAGACCGGTACGAAATATCTAGCACTAGCACTAGAGACTTCCTCAACGACAGTACAAGAATATTTTCCCGGCTGATCAGTTAAAGCCTTGGATTAATTTAAGTTTATCACCGATAGTTAGTGATAAAAGTGACAATAGCGATTCGGATTCGCAAGACGAATAGTAAACAAATCCGAGTTGTATTTATGTTGTGTATATGTGTGTATGTAATTGTAAATATTATACGATACTGTGGTAGATTTGGGTGTGTAATGATTGACATAATAACAAAATGTCTAACGTTCACTTGACATAATTTCAGTTAACATAATTTTGTTTAACATAACGATCAGTTGACATAATGAATTGTTGATATAATTTCATTTTACCTAATTTCATATGACATAATGAACATTTCCTATAATGCACATTTCACATATTATTCATTTAGCATAAATTATTCATTTACTATAATATTCATAATCTCTAAGTAACTTTTAATATAATTTAGAAAATCTCATACGATTTTAAACGCCTGCTAGTATGGTGCCTTATACACCTGGATGCAATCTGGACTTTAGGGCACCCCGACTCGGATAGGTTAGGTTAGAAGGGGATGGCGGGGTCGTGTGAGCGAGCGAAGCGAGCGAATAGACCCCGCCATCCGCTTCGTGGTTATTTTTTTATAAACCACCCATAAGTAGGAGCCCCGCTAAGCGGGGCTCCGTCGACCAGGCCCACCCTCGACCTTGCATAGAATATTTTAAGGTTTGGTTAAGTGCCATTTGAGTTAGGCTAGAACTGTGCCCATTAAATATGAATTTTAGGTCATAAGAATATTAGGTCAAATGAACGTTATATTAAAAGAATATTATACATATTGAAAATTATATAAAATGAACGTTATACTAAATGTTATTATGTTAAATGAATACTATATGATACGAAACATTAGGTCATATGAATTTATGTCATTTGATATTATGTCTTATGAAAATTATGTCATATGAACGTTAGTTTAAGTGAAATTAGAGCATTTGTTATTATGCCAAACATTACACACCCGGTAGATTTATAGTGGTAGTGGCCGGTAGCCCTTCACAAAATTTCCATGTCATTTACAGCTTAGATCAGTGCCGCCAACGGAGAGACGGCAATATCCGGTTATTTCATGACTGAGCGTCGGATAAGAGAACGCTGGAGACCACCCGAGAGCCACGGTCTAGGTCACTTGTCCTCAACAAGTGACCTAGACCGTGGCTCTCGGGTGGCTAAACGGCAGATCATTGATTGGTGTTTGTCAAAATTGCAAGGTAATGGCTCTCGGGTGGCCTGGAAATGCAATTGATGAACTAAGAAGATAAGCAGACCGTGGCTTTCGGATGGCTAAACGGGAGCTTCCTGTAAATTTTGGACGTGTATGAATGTGTTTTACGTGACTATGAGCCTTCGGATGGCCTCACTTTAGAAGATAACATCTTATTGTTAGAAAATTACCATATGTCCTCATAATATTTTGTGCTTAGCATTATTCCTTTTCATGTTTTGTTCTGTTTATATAATGTCCTTGTTTTTTTTTTTTTTTTTTTAATAATAAAAATGTTTATTTGCACCTTCAAAATTGATATAAACAGGTTAACAATAAAATACTCCAAAAGGTAGTTACATTATTTTACATTTTAGATTTGCTACTAATACCTACCTAAGCTAAGATAACTAAACATCTTGTGATATAGGTACCAGCGCCCACCCTCATTTTCATTCAAGATAAATTAAATATACAATAGAGCCAGAAAACTTAATATTATACATTTTGTTTTATTATTTAAATTCCCGTTTTACATTTTGACAAGAACAAGGAGTATTCTAGGTGCAAAAAACCAGGTAAGTAAAGAAGTTTTTTTTTTACAATTAATTTGAAAAACTAAAAAAATATTAAAACATTACCATGCAAGAGGAAAAAAATATAAATTGAGCTAAGTACATAACAAAAATAACAAGAAAATAATTTAGATATGATTGTGTGTTGTGTCGTGTGTGTGAGTGGGAGTGTGGGTGCGTTTGGGTGTGTGGGTGTGTTTGGTTGTGTGGGTGACGGTAAAGATGTGTGCGGGGTGTGTATGTGTGTGGGGTTTGTCTATGTAAGAGATATGTCTATAAGTGTGTGTGGCGTTAACAATACAAAATACTTGATACTCACGGAGTATTTATGCAGGGACATGAAACAGTTTTTCAGTTTGGTGATATGTAAGTGATAGAAGCCAGCTGATCACTTTCTGTTTACACTCTTTCTTTGTCATGGAGAAAATTAAATTTTTCTTTATTAGCAATGTTATAAATTATAGTCTTGGGTGGACCCAACAATTGGGTGAACAAGTTGAATATTTGAGCAAAAGTTGTTCTACAAGGCAAAGTTGTTCTGATTGATTTTAATACCTAAAACTATGTTCAAATTTATATTATTTGTAGTTATAGGATACTTGATTTAACTAAATGTAATTATGACCATATAATTATAGGCTTACTTGATTCAATTACTGTAAATCGATGTATTTTTTTAAATAGTTAATTAAATTTGTTTTGGTATGAGGCCATACTCTGTACTATAGAATCATTGATTTACCACTAGCCGTAGATAGAGCGCGTCATACAAAAACAAGGCGAGAATTTGTCACCAAATGTATTACAACCCGTCTAATATACTTTATACACTAGACATCTGGCCGTTATATTATCTAAAGCGGCGCGTAGTGCTTTGTAATTCATTCGGATTATACGGCTCGAGGCTCGACCGGGGGAAAGGAGTGCACGCGTCGCTATTTGTGCACTACTTTTCCGTCCCATTTTTTGAGCGTTAATGATCGATCTACGGCTAGTGGTAAATCAATGTATAGAATGGCCGAGTTGAATTTAGGAATGTGGACATTCCTATTGCAGAATGGCCGTCTTTTAGCAATCCTCACATTTTAATAAATTAGAAATTGAAGGTAGAATTAAGTTGTTGATTTGACAGATAGTCGTAGCTGAACAGCCCCGGCGGGCGGGCCATATCGATTTGTATCGTTAGGCCTAGTGCTTGTAACATTCATTTTGTAAGAAACATTGTGTAGCCTATTGATTAAATCATTTCAGGAATTGGAAGACTGTATATAATTTGACCTGACTCCGCTAACATTTGATCAACGGATCTTTTAAGGTTTTTAGTCCAAGATGATAAAGAAGTAATTAATTCAGAGGTAGAAGAAGCTACATTACTATTCAATGACGCAGTTTTAATATTGAAATCGCTAATACCGCCGCAAACAAGCTCGATTAATTGAGTTCCCGTAAAACTTATTTTAGTATTGTTCAGTAATCTAAGTTTTTCTCTAGCATATTCACAATAACTATCCGCTGAGTCGGATGTGTAAAGAACAGCCTTTGTTAGTTTTTCAGAAAGATTTTTTCTTTCCGGGTACAAAGCAGTAATATCAATTTTGAAGTTAATCCAACTGCGACCATCTTCCGGTTCCCAGGACTCAAACCATTGTAATGCAGAGCCTCTTAAGGCTTTACCAGCTTTTGCTGCCGTTTGGAGACTACTCCAGTGGAATTCCTTACTAATAGCCTCGATGTTCTTGCACCAAGACTCGGCGCCATTTTGAGACTTGTCAGGATCAAATATCGGTAGCGCAACATCATCGTGCCTATGCTTTGTAGACATGGCATCGCGAATAGCGCAAGCAGACCCTCCAGCAGATCTTTGTCCATATTGAGGTTGGTATCTGTAACCTGAGAAAACATAACAAATTAGTTAAATAAACTTTAAATGGGCGATCCCACTTCTGATAAAAGAGAAATGGAAACTAATGTGAATTGAATCTCTAAGATGCTCAGTAATTTATTAGAAATAGAGATTGAACCTATTTTTTTTTTGCATTTCAATGAGACTTAGTACCTAAAGGGAATTATTGTAAGAAATTGTAGCCACCATCCATCACAGCACACAACCACGTTTTTGACTTCTGATAAAGAAACACGGAACCAAGTAGTTCTGAGAAGAACTGTCACCGCGTTTTGACAATCGTTAAAGAAACAGGAGTATCAGGACTGCAGAGCCCACACGGCGTCATCTTGCTCTTCAGGAACACCAGGGTTGTCCAGCTTCAGTACGTGGCGTCCTCCATCTTCTATCGCCGCGCCCAAAAAGTTCACTACTCACCCTGACATGTTCACACGACGGCGGCTGGATCGAAATGGAAGCGCGGATTGCTAGGCACCCATACTTATGCCTCTGGCGCGCACGCCTCGCGCTCGCGCTGAACACACAGGCGACACCGTGCGGAATTCATTAGACAACATTGTGCTGTGGTGTGATTGGATGAAATTGCGTTATTCTTATTTGCCACAGTTCTTATAAATGTTTACTTTATATAATGTACATGTTTTTATTGTTTAGATCTTTTTATTGTAAATAGTATTTAAGTCGTGTTATCTTTTGAAATTATATGCTCATTCATATTCATACATCAACAAGCTTTTTCTTCAACCTTCTGATTTAATCTCAAGTCGCTAAAATCTCTAAAGTGGTGACCCCGTGCCTTAACACAGTGAAGAAAATTACCAGTACCGAAGCTCAGCCAGTATCGCCGAATCAAGATGTCCAATCTCTGCCAAACGGATGAACAAAACAGCTCAACATCGCATCCAGTTCCCAAGTTCGCATCCCTCACTATGCGGATTTCACCTTTCTGGCGCGATCGACCACGACTATGGTTCATTAGCTTTGAAGCAGCAACCAACGACCACAAGAAAGGCCAAGGCCAGCTCGCACAGATGGTCATTGCACAGCTAGAGCGACAAGACATCGAGCAGATCATGGACCTACTGTACAACCCACCAGAGACAGACCAGTACAAGGCCATCAAAGAAAGGCTCATATCTGCCTACGAGGAATCAGACAGTCGCCAGTCCCAAAAACTTTTGGCTTTTATTTGAAAAATTTTAGCTCGTATTTTAATATTAAATAAATTATGCTTTGAACTTCTATTTCAAAATTACTGTATTAGATATTAAATACAGATCGACAGTTTTTTGAGTACTTTAATTTAAAAATCAAGACTTCGGCGTATTGAATTTAGTTTTTGTTACTCTGCGATTCGTAACCGTAAATCAAATAGGTGGCTTGCCGCTGCACGTTGTCAGAGCTCAATGCTTGGGCAGTTGAGTCGTCATAAACATTTACAAGGAAGATTGTAGTTCATTTCTGTCCAATAAGTTGTCAAAAAAGTACACCATCCAAGTTCTCAAGTGCAAAATAAAAAGAATCCAGTTACGCCGGCAGGCAATGTGATAATGTCCCGCAAGAGGTCTCAGCTCGGCAGCAAAAGAAGAAATGAGCTCCAAACTATCTGAACGTGCATGTAAAGAGGGGCAGAATGGCAGAGAGACCAGTATAACCAGCGGAACCAGTCACACGCCAATAGATGCATTGCAGTCACTCAGCCAAGCTTAGCCAGAGTTTTCGCGTTACCGTGTAATGACTCTCTTTGGTTTACTAGCCGGAGTTTTCACTTTACAGTGTACTATCTTTCTTTGGCGGTGGGACTCTTTAGCAGCTTAATATTGTGGCGGACACCAGAGGGTTTTTACCGTTCGACAGCTAGCGTAAAGAGTCCGCCCGCCGTTTTTTTTTTTTTTTGTATGGCATCTCGCAGTTGACCTTGAGAGGCCGTGACTGCTCAACCGGGCTTTCCTGTAAAGGTTTTTAGTGATTCTAAAAGCTTCCAGCCAGGGCGTAAACCTACTTAACCTAAAGCGACTGCACGCTGAGGGCACCCCCTGTGGGGTACGAACCTCGGCTCAGGGCGTCACTGGCGGAGGGGGGGGGGGCAGCTAGTGGGACAGGCTGGATCAAGGTATTTTCTTGATTATTATTCGGGGAATTTAAAGCTACAGGCTCAGTTGCGGCGCGGGCTGGCGCATCAACGAGCAAGGGACGGTCGGGGGTCTGATCGCTCGCTTCTCCCAAGGGATCCGCTTGCCGAATATGGAGATAGGCCGGGGGGGTCGGGGCTTCGTCTCGGTTTCGAAAAGAGAACCGCTTGACTTTTATCAGGATTTAGTTCGATCCTCCACTTTCTAAACCATGCGCCAAGTACGTTGACTGCGGTTAGGACAGAGGAGGCTATTGCGTCCTGGCTACGCCCCGTGTGGTAGATGGCTGTGTCGTCTGCGAACAGTGCCAACTGTGCCTTTCTACTTTTGGGTATTTCGCTAGTGAATAGCGTAAAGATGAGAGGAGACATCACGGTATGTACCCATATACCCATATTTATCTTATTTTTGGTTTAGAAAATGTATTATTGCTATTGCTTTAAGTTAAATGAAATAATTGTTAGGTTCTTAATGTGTTTTATTTTTATAGGTTTTAGGTTTGTTTTTTATTAGCAGAGGAGAATAAAACTAATTCATGCCTTGCTTGACACGAGACCAGAGAGACGGTGTCACTTTATTTTTACCACAGGCAATAAGACATCACAACAGATCAAACAGTAATTGTGAACAGAATCTTATCGATTAGCTTTATGTTTTTTTTTGTTAGTTTTTCTATTTATTCGTAGTAACGATTGTGCATTATTTAGACCCCACCATCCTGACGTCTGGGCACGCCACGATTGCGGCGGTAAGTCCCCTCTTTGAGGAGTGGTTTTAGAGGCGGCATGGCGTCCTCACCTTCCGCCTGACGCAGGTCCTCACCGGACACGGTTGTTTCGGGAGGTTCCTGTATCGGATAGGGCGGGAGGAAACGCCCGGGTGTTTCCACTGCGAAGATCGCCCTGAGGACACGGTGGAGCACACGGTGGCGGTCTGCCCTGCTTGGGCGGAGCACCGCCGTGTCCTCGTGGAGGCGATCGGCGGCGGCGATCTCTCGCGTCCGGCCCTGGTCCAGGCCATGGTACGGAGCGAGAGGGCATGGGGAGCCGTCACCTCCTTCAGCGAAGCAGTGATGCTCGCGAAGAGGGAGGCGGCGCACGTGAGGGAGAGGCAGCATATGCGCCCTCGCGACCCCAGCCGCCGCAGGATACGGAGATGCCCTGGGCGTCGGGAATCCCAGGCCGATTTCCGGCCACCGTAGGCATGGGCTTGCGGACGGCGAGTAATGGGTAGCTCGCTGTCCGGTAAGGACCAAGCCCAAGTCGACGGCGCGTTGTGTTCCACGCGCGCCTCAAAGAGATGTCAGCACAAAAAGTGATGGGACCCGCAAGGGTCGATGCCTGCCAGGGGCTGTGGTGTCTCTTTCGAACAAACCCGGTGCGGGTTTGTTCGAAAGAGACACCACAGCCCCTGGCTTAAGGGCTACTGAAGGAACACGGGTGGGTTTTAGTCAGTAAAAGTCTGACACGCCCTCCTGCTCCACCCAGAGCGGGAGAAGTTATTTGATGATTTCCCACCCAAAAAAAAAAAAAAAAAACCATCCTGACGTGTAACATTTTAAATAAAGAAGAATGGAACGTTGGCTTAAAGGTGTTAAACGTGTTGCAACATCTTCTAATGACGCTGAATGTTCAAAAGCAGTACGCGCGGAGAATATAGCAATCACCGATCCAGACGATGATGCCACGACGTCAAGCTCGACGGTTTCAAAGACGAAAAAAAGGAAGTATGGTGAATCAAATATCAGTTTCGGATTGTTTCACGCATAATTACGCATATTGTTACTTTGGTTTTCACAGGCAACATCATCAAAAATAATCACGGAGTTGGGTTTTGCGTCCTGAACACTTAGAACTTCCTCATTTCCATGATATTTCTGGAGGGAAATACCGGGCACTAGTTGCAAAACTCTTTCTAAAAAAATGTGCTTGGGTTGGTGCAGAGTTTTTGAATAAACATAAACATTTTCAAATCTCAAACCATTTTCGTGTATAAGAAGACCAATTAATAAATTGGTTTTTCCACAACTGGACGGACTGCAAATGATACATCGTACTGAGTTAGGTAATAATTCCCCATGACGAAAACTAGTCTTACAAAAATCATCGCAGACTGTATTAACATGTAGCGATTGCGGTTGTTTTACAAATTTCATGATTACTGTCGGAAATGAACCAATTGAAAATGAATGAATTTATATGGTACGTTAACATTTATAAACTTACCACAACCTCTTTTGCGTTACTGGTCATTGATCGAGTCGTTTGTACATTATTGAGCATTCTGTACCACCATTCTGAGCGATAGCGCACTCGCATGACCATTGGTCGAGTACAGTAATACACTAGAGAGTCGAGTCGATTGTTAATTATTGGGCATTTTATACCACTGTCCGTAGCGAAGGCGCACTCGCCAAGCTACTAGAGGACAGTGGTATAGAATGCCCAATAATACCCTACTCCAATTACATAATATACAATTAATGTCTTTTATTTGTCACCTACCTAATCAACTTGATCATTCTTTTTCAAAGTTATATCCTGAACTTTTATCATAAATACTTGTACTATTATGTGGCTGTATCTGATCCACAGCCTAATTTTTAAAATACTGCTTTTTGTCAATGTTGGGCCCTGGTAGTTCCGTGAAGTTTTGTCCAAGTCGTAGGGGCACATGTAAGTGGTTAGATGCACAATATAAACAGCGATTACAGTCTAAGTTTTATCTACGGGCAGTGTATCTATAAGCTTCTAAGCATGATTGAATTGTATCGATATTGTAATGTATCTCTGATAAGTACACATTGGCTTCCGAGGTTGAAAAGCATTAAACTTTAATTGAAAACTTATTATAAGAAGCAGATTTACAATATTAATTTTGTGCACCGTCTATATCAGTGGTAATAAAATAAAATAAAAAAATAGCTTTATTAATTCCTTACATAAAATATGGACCAGACTGGCCAGAGACAGAGCGAGATGGAAAATAATGGAGGAGGCTTTTACCGCTATAGGCGGTCCTTACATTGAATCATTTTTAATATTGAAATAGTATTCATATTAGTAAATAATAATCAATGATAACTTGGAATGAATAAAATCCTATCAAAATAATGTTAAAGTGCTAATAATAATGATTAATTTTGCATGATGAAACTCTTATGAAATAATGTTTATATTTAATTAAAAATGAAATATTTATTGCATGTAGAAATAAATGTAGGTACTATGTTATTTTCAAGCAATTTAACTGTTAATTTTAACAATACATTCTATTGACTATATAACGTGAAGGAAAAAAATATGTAATAAATTAATATAAATTGTCAACAGTCAATTAGGCTCAATATTAATTTAATTGAATTACCAAAATAAATAATATCTACACAAATAAGAGAATTGATTGATGTACAATCGACAAACTTTAAGCATGCTCACTTAAGAAAATATTTCTACGGTAGCGCAGCTAGTGACAAACTACACCCCTTCCTGGTTTCGCCCAATTAGAAACAACATTATTTCTGTGAGTGTATTCACACAAATCCATATTGTCTGTTGAATGTATGACGTATAGAGACGCAAACCAATGTCCATTTTTTTAGTCGCAATAAAGGTGTCGTCAACAAAGCACGCATTTCGTTCCCACAAAAATCCATACAAACAATTTGCGACCTTATTCCAAAATTAAAGGAATCTACGCATCGTAACATCACGTTATTTTGAAGAATATCACGTTATTTTTGTTGTTTACAAAAATGTCTCATTCAGAACAATTACTAGGAGTATTAGAAGAAGTAGCGAAGACATTACAAAAAACACAAATACGTAAAGGTGTGCTAAAATTATTAATTTATAATAAAACTTTTTAATTTCATTAGAGTTGCACGTGCTACCGCTCAACTCCATTTGGTCGCATTCGAAACTGCCATTTTTTAGTCCCAAAAGCCGTGTGGTCGCATCCCCGACCGCGCCGTTCAGGCGGTTTTTAGCCTTATTTCTGAATATAAATAAAGTTCTATATTGTCTGCGACAATTTTACTGTAATGCTAGATACACACACAGTTGGTTGAACTAAATCTCTATGGAAAATATAATCTGGTAACACGAAAAAAAAAAGTTGAAAGTGACGTTTCGAACTCGTTGGTCATCGGTACTTTTTCGTGGTATGCTCTCTAGTTTTATAGTGTTTTTTTCTTATTATTTGTGTGTTTTCGACGATAAGTGGATAAATATTCATTTAGAAGTAGTTATTACATCGTTTTAGGTAATATTTGTATCAAATAGCATCATAAAAACTTATATTTTGACGAAATATGAAACGTAAACAAACCTTTGTGAACAATGTGCAGTGATATGAGAATTGTGTTTATTTTGAGTGATTCATGGTGAATTATGTGGATCCTGGTGTATAAAATGGTATGTAAACAATGTATTTTCTTATTAGAATAAGAATCTCATTCTATTTAATGAGAAAAATAGTTATATAAACCCTTTGAATGTTCGAGTGCTTAACACGGGCGTTGACCTCCGCGCGATATGAAGTTTGAGTTTAAATATTACGAAAATGTTGAGTAGGATTCCCAAAAAAATACTGCTGTTCGATTATTAGTCTATTCAATAAGTAACATCCAAAATTTCGAGCAAATTGGGACAGCAGTTCTATGACAAATCAACAACAAACGGGAACAAAGACATGCTCAGTCATTGTCTCTAATTTCCATTGTTTATAATAAACTACAACGTATTTTAGAACGACTCACAATGTTTATGTTATGGCTTGCCTATTCAGGAAGCCATAAAACTTATCTCTAAGTAGCTGGAGGCAACAAAAAATCGACACGGACGTTTTTTTTGCTCGCCGAACGAAAAAATCTCAAGTGTCAAATGACGTCCGTCCTTTACGGTACGGACGCCACTTTTCCGTCGGGCAGTTGTGGTAGTTGAAAGGTTAAGTCTGTCGCTATGACACTATTTTTTATTTATTAATAATAACTTTGCGATATGAGTGACTTCGTATACGCCAGTATAGAAGATAACAAAATTAACGTATTTTATTTTTATTTGTTTGTAACTTAATTAAGACATTATAAATATTTAACTCTTTATACTCTACTCACATTCGTGGGTTGTCTTTTGTGATAGTCACTGCTCGTGTTATTAATTATTGTTGAGCTAAATTTACTTTGTTTAATTAATGTAAGAATAATAATTATGTTAGTATTCAATAAAACTCCACGTGGGAGTGGAAAATTTAATATTTTAGTTCCTATTTCTAAAGAAGGCAGACGTGTCAACGTAGACAACCAGAGGAAAATTACTAAAGAGAATAAAAGATTTCTCCAAGACATTGGACTTAAATTAAAATAATGCTTCAAATAACTGACTTACCACAACATGATAACTCTATTGAGAGTTATGAGATTCACAGTTACAGTCCCCCCCCCCGAGTGGGTTCCCGCATTGTCGTTGCTGGGGGGCTCAGTAACCGTGGATTCTGGCCACGGTGAAGCCAAGAGGAACCCAAAGGTGGGGCCGCTCGTCAGGGCTTTTGCCTCAAAGCCGACGACGTAGCGGCCAAAAAGTAGGTTGCGGTGAGGTGCGCCGCAACTGAGTTGGGCCGCGATGTCGAATGGGAGGCATCGCGGCTGAGGGTTACGGGCTGCGGCAGAGGAGGAGTGCCGGTGCTTCTGAGCAGCGCTCTTCCCTTCCGTGGTCTGGACGGGGCCGCCACCGTTTGATGGCGGACGCGGTGGGGCCGCAGGGGAAGAGGAGTGTCGGTATAGCGCCAGCCGCTCTCCCTATCCCCTGCGGCCGAAAAGTGGTAGACGGGACGGCGCGTTGTGTTCCACACGCGCGCCGTCAAAGATGTCAGCAACCACCGGTGGGGTCCGCAAGGGCCGATGCCTGCCAGGGGTGCGGGTTTGTTCGAAAGAGATCCCACGGCCCCTGGCATACGGGCTACTGAGGGAACACGGGTGGGTTTTAGTCAGTAAAAGTCTGACACGCCCTCCTGCTCTACTCAGCAGGAGAAGTCATTTGATGATTTCCCACGCAAAAAAAAAAAAAAACTGTTACAATCCGTATAGTACCAGTTTTAAAGAAAATGATGAAATCAGAATACCCATTCATCAACAAGATTTGTATGTATTACCGTCAGGCAGTTCCATTTTTGTAGAAGGGTATGCAAGCGTAACTGGAAAAAAATGTAAAAAGGATGTTGATTTTATAAATAACCCAATATCGTATTTGTTTCAAGATATTAGGTACGAAATAAATGGTGTTGAAATCGATCGTATTAAAAATGTTGGTATTACAACAACCTTAAAATCGTACGTCTCAATGAATGATGGTGAAAGTAAAGCTGCAGCAGTCTGGGGATGGAACGTAAATGGTACGAAAATAAAAAAACGAACATTTAAGTGTTATCATTCCATTGAATAGAATACTGGGATTTGCAGAAGATTACAACAAAGTAATAATCAATTGTAAGCATGAACTTATACTACAAAGAAGCAGCTCGACATTGAACTGTGTGCTTATGGAAAAAAATGATAGCGTAGACCTAGATATACAAAAAATACAATGGCGTGTGCCACATATTAAAGTTTCTGATCGTAACAAATTGTTATTGCTTAAGAGTCTTGAGAGAGATCGTCCTATACAGTTAGCGTTTAGAAATTGGGATTTGTATGAATATCCATTATTACCAAAAACAACAAAACATTCCTGGTCAGTGAAGACCACTTCACAGCTAGAAAAACCAAAATTAGTTACATGTGGATTGCAAACAGCCCGGAAAGCTAATAAAACAAAAAGTTCTTCCATTTTTGATCATTGCAATATCAGCAATATTAAATTATTTTTAAATTCGCAATACTATCCGCATGACTCACTCAATCTGAAATTTGATGAAGATAAATATAGTATATTATATGAAATGTATGCTAATTTCCGTCAGTCGTATTACAACTTAGGTATTGATCCGTTGCTTAGCCTAAATGAGTTCAAAACAATTGCACCAGTTTTTGTGATTGACTGCTCAAGGCAAAACGATTCACTCAAAACTGGACCGGTTTTTTTTTTTTTTGTTTTGGGTGGGAAATCATCAAATAACTTCTCCCACTCTGGGTGGAGCAGGAGGGCGTGTCAGACTTTTACTGCCTAAAACCCACCCGTGTTCCTTCAGTAGCCCGTATGCCAGGGGCTGTGGTGTCTCTTTCGAACAAACCCGCACCCCTGGCAGGCATCGACCCTTGCGGGTCCCATCACTTTTTGTGCTGACATCTCTTTGAGGCGCGCGTGGAACACAACGCGCCGTCGACTTGGGCTTGGTCCTTACCAGACAGCGAGCTACCCATTACTCGCCGTCCGCAAGCCCATGCCTACGGTGGCCGGAAATCGGCCTGGGATACCCGACGCCCAGGGCGTCTCCGTATCCTGCGGCGGCTAGGGTCGCGAGGGCGCATATGCTGCCTCTCCCTCACGTGCGCCGCCTCCCTCTTCGCGAGCATCACTGCTTCGCTGAAGGAGGTGACGGCTCTCCATGCCCTCTCGCTCCGCCGGTGTGGGCGCCTCAATGTAGGCGCCCACACCGGCGCGCCGTATAGGGCCATGGACCGCACGATCCCCCCGTAGAGCCTTCGGCAGGAGGCGTTTGGCCCCCCTAGATTGGGCAGGAGCCGCTTCAAGGCAGCCCCGGCCCGCTCCAGTCTGGAAGCCAAACGGCGGAAATGCTCCGCGAAGTTCCACCGGCTATCGAGGACGAGTCCAAGTGACTTCATCGTCGACTCGATGCCGATGTGAACCCCTCCCACCGTTATCTGGGAACCCATCGGTGGAGCATTCCGAGGACCATGAAACCACATGGCCTCGGACTTGTGCAAGGCCACCTGGAGTCCCAGTTGCCGGATCCTTTCGACGATTGTCGCAACCCCTTGTGTCGCTAAGTTGGCCGCCACCTGGTACGACCTTCCTTGCGCCAGGGACAGCGTGTCGTCAGCGTAGCAAACTACACTGACGCCGTCAGGGAGGTCAGCGCGCAGCACCCAGTCGTACCCGATGTCCCACAGATGCGGCCCCAGGACTGATCCCTGTGGGACACCGCACGACATCTCTCGCCGGTTCCACTCTCCAAGGTGACCGGGGTAGATGACGGCCCTGTCCGTCAAATAGGCCTCGACCACACGACAGAGGTAGGTTGGCATCCGGTGATGACCGGAGTGCCTCCCTGATGCAACTCCAGGGCAGGGTGTTTGGGCACGCCACGATTGCGGCGGTAAGTCCCCTCTTTGAGGAGTGGTTCGAGAGGCGGCATGGCGTCCTCACCTTCCGCCTGACGCAGGTCCTCACCGGACACGGTTGTTTCGGGAGGTTCCTGTTTCGGATAGGGCGGGAGGAAACGCCCGGGTGTTTCCACTGCGAAGATCGCCCTGAGGACACGGTGGAGCACACGGTGGCGGTCTGCCCTGCTTGGGCGGAGCACCGCCGTGTCCTCGTGGAGGCGATCGGCGGCGGCAATCTCTCGCGTCCGGCCCTGGTCCAGGCCATGGTACGGAGCGAGAGGGCATGGGGAGCCGTCACCTCCTTCAGCGAAGCAGTAATGCTCGCGAAGAGGGAGGCGGCGCACGTGAGGGAGAGGCAGCATATGCGCCCTCGCGACCCCAGCCGCCGCAGGATACGGAGACGCCCTGGGCGTCGGGAATCCCAGGCCGATTTCCGGCCACCGTAGGCATGGGCTTGCGGACGGCGAGTAATGGGTAGCTCGCTGTCCGGTAAGGACCAAGCCCAAGTTGACGGCGCGTTGTGTTCCACGCGCGCCTCAAAGAGATGTCAGCACAAAAAATGATGGGACCCGCAAGGGTCGATGCCTGCCAGGGGTGCGGGTTTGTTCGAAAGAGACACCACAGCCCCTGGCTTAAGGGCTACTGAAGGAACACGGGTGGGTTTTAGTCAGTAAAAGTCTGACACGCCCTCCTGCTCCACCCAGAGCGGGAGAAGTTGTTTGATGATTTCCCACCCAAAAAAAAAAAAAAAAAAAAAGGGCAGGGTGTTGAAGGCATTGGCGATGTCCAGAGACACCGCCAAGACGACCCCACCCCGGGCCACAGCATCCGCCGTCGTGAGGGCTCAAACGCGCATGATGGCATCCACCGTGGAGCGCCCCCTGCGGAAACCAAACTGGCTCTCCGCCAAATCCGGCCCCACCCGCACCAGCCGCCCGACGAGGCGGTCTGCAATTACTCTCTCAAAGAGCGTGCCCACCTCGTCGAGCAGCACAATGGGCCGATAAGTGGACGGAGAGTCAGCTGGGCGCCCCGGCTTCTTAATGAGGACCAGCTTCCCCGTCTTCCAGCGAAGTGGGAACTGGCCCTCCTCCAAGCATGCGCTTAGGAGCCCTCTTGGTCGAGGCTCGAGAGCCTGCAATGCCAGGACCCAGGCTTTTTCGGGCAAGTCGTCGGGTCCTGGGGCGGTATTCTTGGCATTCAGCCTACGTACCGCCACTCTCAGGTCTACCTCGGTCACCTCTGAAGAGTCGTCGTCGTCGTCGGTGTGGTCCGCATCGGGCACCGCAGGAGGTGGAGCCATGGGCGGGGAAGCGTGCTCCCCTCGCGAGGGGAACAGAGCGCTCACCACGTCCTGCATGAGCTGGGGCCGGAGACTCTGCGTCAGCGGGGGAGCCCACGGGCGGATTTTATCCCGCACTGTTTTGTAGAGGCGTCCCCACGGGTCTCTGTTCAGAGTCTCCAGCGACTCCTCGTGGGCCACTACTCTGGCTCGCAGGATCTCAGCTCGGAGGGCGGTCTTCGCCACTCTGTACCCCTCGTACAGCTCCGCCTGAATGGCTTCCGTATCCGGAGGGCGGATACGGAGCCTGCGGTGCCTGGAGTAAAGGTGCCGCGCAGCAACACACGCCTCGCGTATAGCTGTCAACTGTGGCGACCACCAGTACACCTGGCGTGAAGCACGACCTGGCTGGACCCGGTTCGTTTGAAAGAGATACCACAGCCCCTGGCATACGGGCTAATGAAGGAACACGGGTGGGTTTTAGTCAGTAAAAGTCTGACACGCCCTCCTGCTCCACCCAGAGCGGGAGAAGTTATTTGATGATTTCCCACCCAAAAAAAAAAAAAAAAGACCTGGCTGGACCCGGGGCATTGTCACGTCACATACAGACATGGCCTCCCGGAACCACTCCGCCTCGTTGTTGATGTCGGCAGGCCTGTCCGGTGATGACACCCAGGCCTGCACGATCGAGGCTTCCAGGAGAAGCTCCCGGTCCAGCTGCTTCAACGCCCACCGCGGACCACACGGCACCTGTCGGACCGGCGCGCTCGAGGTCTAGGCGGAGACGTCAAACCGGATGTACCGGTGGTCGGAATACGTCTCCACCCCCTCCATGACGCGCCAGTCGATGACACGCGGCGACAGAGCGGGGCTGGTGAACGAATTGTCCACCACCGACTCACCCCGCATCCGCACACACGTGGCGACAGAACCCCGGTTTAGGACGACCAGGTCTGCTTCCAGAGCCCAGTCCTCCACCATCCTGCCCCGCACATTCGTCAACCGGGAACTCCAAGCCAAGCTCTTGGCTTTGAAGTCCCCGAGGACGAGCACGGGGAGGGAACGGAACCCGACGACGACGTCTCTCAACTCCGCAAGGGAGTTGTGGAACTCGGCGAGAGTTCGGCTCGGGGAGAAGTGCACCCCTACCACGACAATCTCCCCGAACCGTGCTGCCACGCAACCCCTTCCCCTCTTGACACACTCGAGGGTCAGGGTACTGGCGGCGGCCGACGAAATGAGGGTCACTGAGCCGCTCAAGTCCTCCACCCAGTCATCCCTGGGCGGGACTAAGTACGGCTCAGCGACCACGGCGATGTTAATTGACCACTGCGCCATGGTGATGTGGTATACAAGTAGGGATTAATTCCACAAAACATAAAACTACACAAAAAAGCCCCTCGGAGCTACTTTTCGGATTTAGGGTAATGAATGTTTCAGAGTCTATCTTAAGTGATATTATTAGTGATACGTCAGATAACAATTTAGTAGACCAAATAGAACAAATGCGCGAAAAATCAGGAGAACTTATAAGAAAGCAACAAGAAAAAGATAGAGAACGTTTTGATAAAAATAGGAAAACAACTAATCAAACCATTTGTAAAGAAGGAGATTTAGTCAGGGTAGAAAGGGAAATCGGTAAAAACGATGGTAAATCTAAAAAATTAGTAGCAAAATATCAAGGACCTTATCGCATTGTTAAAATACTCCCCAATGACCGATTCTTCATAGAAGACACCCCTATTACTAAAAACACAATCATAAATACGAAACTATTGTAGCAAGAGATAAATTGCGGCCTTGGTTTAATCTTAGTACTGATTTAGCAAGTAGTTCTGACGAAGAGAACAGTGGGGTTTCAAATGAGATAAATGAAGTGCATTTTGAATGTGATAATGATAAGCGATTTCTTTTTTTTTTGTTTAATTATATGATTGTTTACAAGTTTCTATGTGTTCTTATTTTTGTAAACCTTAGGGTTTAGGTTATGAACTGTATACTAATTAATTACTACTTTTAGTTATATTTTCAAATGAAACCTGATTATTTTATGTATTCTTCGAAGTGAGCCTATACTACTTACAATTGTTTAGAATAATTAGTCTTACTTTAATTAAATGAGTGTAGCTAATATTTATATTAGGGTTTGTTGATTTTTTTTTTAATGATTATACATTTTGTTCGGTACGAGAACGTAACCGAATGTCAGATGGCCGAGCTGTTGGCGTTTTTTTTAATTTTTTTTTGGGTGGGAAATCATCAAATAACTTCTCCCGCTCTGGGTGGAGCAGGAGGGCGTGTCAGACTTCTACTGACTAAAACCCACCCGTGTTCCTTCAGTAGCCCGTATGCCAGGGGCTGTGGTATCTTTTTCAAACAAACCCGCACCCCTGACAGGCATCGGCCCTTGCGGGTCCCATAATTTTTTGTGCTGACATCTCTTTGAGGCGCGCGTGGAACACAACGCGCCGTCGACTTGGGCTTGGTCCTTACCGGACAGCGAGCTACCCATTACTCGCCGTCCGCAAGCTCATGCCTACGGTGGCCGGAAATCGGCCTGGGATTCCCGACGCCCAGGGCGTCTCCGTATCCTGCGGCGGCTAGGGTCGCGAGGGCGCATATGCTGCCTCTCCCTCACGTGCGCTGCCTCCCTCTTCGCGAGCATTACTGCTTCGCTGAAGGAGGTGACGCCTCCCCATGCCCTCTCGCTCCAGACCATGGCCTGGACCAGGGCCGGACGCGAGAGATCGCCGCCGCCGATCGCCTCCACGAGGACACGGCGGTGCTCCGCCCAAGCTGGGCAGACCGCCACCATGTGCTCCACCGTGTTTTCAGGGCGATCGTCGCAGTGGAAACACCCGGGCGTTTCCTCCCGCCCTATCCGAAACAGGAACCTCCCGAAACAGCCGTGTCCGGTGAGGACCTGCGTCAGGTGGAAGGTGAGGACGCCATGCCACCTCTCAAGCCACTCCTCAAAGAGGGGACTTACCGCCGCAATCGTGGCGTGCCCAGCACTGGGTTGCGACAATCGCACACTCCATGTCGCCATGAGATCCCGCCGGAGCTCTGTCTGCTGTGCCGCGATTTCCCGCGGCAGCGGAGTTACGCCCCGGCGTTTGGCCTCCTCGCGCCGCTCCCAAATTTGCGCGAGGATCTTTGCCTCCAGATCCCATGGCGGTAATCCGGCAAGGAGGCCCGCCGCCTCGCCGGAGATCGTGCGATATCCCCGGATCATCCTGATCGCCATGACCCTATGGGACGCCCTCAACCGGCGAGCTGGTTGGCGCCTCAATGTAGGCGCCAACACCGGCGCCCCGTATAGGGCCATGGACCGCACGATCCCCGCGTAGAGCCTCCGGCAGGAGGCGTTTGGCCCACCTAGATTGGGCAAGAGCCGCTTCAACGCAGCCCCGGCCCGCTCCAGTCTGGGAGCCAAACGGCGGAAATGCTCCGCGAAGTTCCACCGGCTGTCGAGGACGAGTCCCAAGTACTTCATTGTCGACTCGACGCCGATGTGAACCCCTCCCACCGTTATCTGGGAACCCGTCGGTGGTGCATTCCGAGGACCATGAAACCACATGGCCTCGGACTTGTGCAAGGCCACCTTGAGTCCCAGTTGCCGGATCCTATCGACGATTGTCGCAACCCCGTGTGTCCCTAAGTCGGCCGCCGCCTGGAACGACCTCCCTTGCTCCAGGACCAGCGTGATTAAGTATAGCATGCAAAATTGAACGACAAGTTACTAAATGAGCACTTATTACATGTCACTTCTACTTACTTACTAAATCTTACCAGTAACTTAGTATGTAATTATGTTTCTACTTTTATTAAAATTCTATGTGGTTTCACCGACACGTTCCCATTCCCAGCAATTGGGAATATTCCCGGGCACTGGAAAGATTCTTTTGGGAACATTTCCGGCACCCTTCTCTTGCAGACTTACACTCTACATACACATGTATTTTATTTGCATCGGGGTTAATCTATACTAATAAAGAGGAAAGATTTGATTGTTTGTTTGTTTGCATTGAATAGGCTCCAAAACTACTGAACCGATTTGAAAAATTCTTTCACTGTTGGGAAGCTACACTATCCCCGGGTGACATAGGCTATATTTTATCCCCGTATTCCTGTGGGAAAGGGAACTACGCGGGTGAAACCGGGGAGCGCTGCTAGTTTTCTATATTCACATATCAGTTTAGTTTATCAGTGTGGTTTTAGTATATCAATCAACGCACAGCCGAAACTGCTAGGACTAGGAACATTAAATTTTACAGAGGGCTTCCTTATATAATTTAGGGGAGCACTAAGACAATATCCCCCCATACAAAATCCCCCCTGGATTTTGTATGTATGAAAAATCTTATTCCTTGAGTTAATAAACTTGAAACTTGGCACAAATACTTATCTAAGTAAAATATAAAGACGGTTATTTGTTGTTTTTCTAAACTACCCCCTAAATGGGGATTGGGGGGTCTTAAAGTTTGTATGGAAGAATTTTAATGCGCGGTCTGATTAACTCAAAACTCGGTATTTATACTTAAAATCAAAAATAAAGAATAACTTGTATCTGGGTTTCTCGAAAATCTACCCCTAAAGGGGTTAAAAAGGGTAGTTAATTTTACAAGGGATGATTTTACTGCGTGTCTTGATTTACTCCAAAATTGGTATAGGTAAACGATAAGTCAAATAATGTAAAATAAACAAAATACTTTAAAAAATTAACCCCTTTGTAAAGTGGAAAGGGGAATATAGTTTGTTTGAAGACTTTTCTGTGGAGAAGTAAATTGGGTGTGGATTTAATTTAGTTTATTCTGATTTTGAATGGTATGTGTAACATAGTGTAAAATACCTACTGTACCTATTAACATAATATGGATTATTATTGTGCGAAATAAACGTTTTTGATTCGATTTGATATACACATACCTGAGCCATATTATTATTTAAACCTGAATCTTGCTGAGGTGGTTTTCTGTAAAGGATAGTGATCATCACTATCATCACTGTATATTGTTGAAGTCAGAAGAGAAATATTTATCCTACTAATTTTATAAATGTGAAAGTTTCTGAAGATGTTTGGATGTTAGTTACGTAATCATGCAAAAACGACTAAACGTATTTGGATAAAATTTGGCAAACAGATAAAATAAAACCTAGATTAACACATATGATACTTTTTATCCCGGTAGTATGTTCCCGCGGGATAATTTATGACTACCAAGCGGGCGAAGCTGCAGGCGGAAGCTAGTAAATAATTATGCATCTGAATACTTATGCAATCCTAATACTTTAAAAGTCGCTTCCATACTAAACACCTGAACGAGAAAGCTCTATAAATTCCCGGTGTTCCTAGAATCCCGGGATATTTTTTACAAAAATGATAACTTAAGAAGCCACTTCCATTTTTTCATAACTAAAAAGTAACTTTAGGTAAATTAAATATGCATCCGATCATCCGATCTCTAATTATGACACAACATCAACGAACGACATGACTGGCGTCTTTCCCAAATCGAGCAATGGAAGAAAGAATCAGTGTTTGAGAAACAATGATTAGAAATACCTTAATTCTTTTATTTTGATAATTAAAATAATTATCTAATTAAATAAGAACATTTATCTAATAGTAATAATTTTTACTGAGTCTGGTCCACCGCCACAGTGGGTCGAAACGATGATTTTAGTGACTTAGGGATCAACTTTGTTTTTTTACTTTTTTCTTTATGCGGATCGATAGAACTCATTAACTTCAATAATAATTGTGCTGATGCTTTTTTTCCTAAACTTGCTCCTTTAGGTGGAAAAATGCATTTTGTGATATTTTTGTATGGAGCGGATCAAATTAAATTAAATTCCTGCTAAGTGGCGAGTGATCCCGCTTTGAAACTATATTTATCTTAAAGCATGGCCAGTCTACTATCATTTGATGCTAAGAACATTTGCATAAAGTTGCAACACTGCCAAATAAATGAATCGAAAAAAAATTAAAAAATACATTGAACAATTTTTATTTTCTCAAGTTCTTTGAAGTTAAAATTGATGTGGAATAGTAAGTAAAAGCACTTAATAATTCACATAATTAATTAACAACTAACGACAATATATTAAGGTTCGATAATAGCTTAAACTTACTAATTACGTATTACTTGAAAATGTGGATATCATTTATCTATAAATTTCTGTTGACTGTAATTAGCTTGACTTTTACTTTATAAAAAACAATGTTTTTCACTTTTAGTCATTACTTTAATGTTAATGAGGGTAGTAGAAATATTGGTGAATATTAATCACTGGAAGTATAAAATTACCATATTTATTATAATATTTACTAGTGTTCGTTTATTCGTACTACTATTAACATCTATTGTGATTGTGATCGTCCCTTTTCGTTATAATGGAAAATTTAGGTAACAATTTAGATTTATTTATGATTTTAAGAGAGCAGCTTAAGTCGCTGTCCGATAGTAAAAAACTCTTCCAATATCTACAAAATAAAATAAACGTGACGCAAGAGAACAGTGCTAAGCTCAAAAAATTCTGTACGTGCTTTTGTTCAAATTTAAGTGCAAGATGGGAACGAAGTAGTCGCACGTTAGCACCGTTTTTAAGAAGAAATGGTGATTGGTTAGAAAGTGCGATAAACTGGCCCGAAGGAGTAATACCTGAAACTGTGAACACTAAACAGGAAAAGCTCGAGATTTGTGATATTGAAGATTTTGAAAATCTACCACCATCTGCTACAGAAGCTTCAACATCTACATTTACACCTCAAAAACCTTTCGAAGAATTGGGCTCCAGGCAAAAACGAAGACGCGTTGATCAAATAAACCAATCGCTTTCGTTATCTCCGGATGAACTGAAAGCTACTACAATTGCTAGTTTAAGAAACACTGGAAATGAGGATGTAGGAAAAATAATGAACCATTTGCTAAATCACCCCGAAGATCTAGAAAAAGTTAAGCAGTGTTCAAGTGCAAATAAAGCAAACGGTAGTACATATTCACCCGATAAGGTACTGGCTTTATTAGTTTCACTTAAATTAAGTAAGTGGCAATATATAAGCCTAAGAGAAGCAGCCAGTGAAAATGGGTCTGATTTATACCCTTCTTATTATAAAATTAAGCAAGCAAAGTCAAAATGTTATCCAGGGAAAGAAGACATAACCATAACTGAAGAAGGAGCTGCTATTAAACTGCAAGCATTACTCAACTTGACGGTTTCTAGGCTTTTAGATGTAATTGCTTTTGATCTGGACTCGGCAACAGAGTTACTACTTATAAGCAAATGGGGCTTTGATGGAGCCTCAGGTCAAAGCAATTACAAGCAAAAGACTGAGAAAGAATTTGATGACTGTACTATATTGATGGCCAGTCTAGTTCCTATGAGGCTTCAACAATCTGATGGAACAATTGTTTGGGAAAACGACCAACCATCATCAACTTTCTATTGTCGTCCGATAATGTTTAAATTTACCAAAGAAACCCAGACAACAGTGGCAACTATAAAGGGTAACATAACAGAAGAAATAGAAAGACGTCTGCCAACAAGAATCCACCAAGTAGAAGTTAAGCATCAATTGTACCTGACGATGATAGACGGCAAAATAACATCATATTTGTCGGATACATCTGCAGCTGCCTGTGATATTTGCAAGGCAAAACCGTCAGAGATGAACAATTTAGAGGCATTTTCTCAAAGATAAAAAAACGAGGAAATGTACCAGTATGGTATGTCATCCTTACATGCCTGGATAAGATGCATGGAGTGCTTACGTCATATCGGTAAATTTGATTTTATTACTTCATATTTTTTCATGTTTGTAGTTTCCTGTGAGATTATTTTTAAGTGACATTTCTTTTTTTTTTTTGCAGCTTATCGTTTGGACTTCAAAAAATGGAGCTGCAGAGGCGACGACAAAGAAAAACTGTCCCTTAGAAAGAGTGCCATACAACAAGCATTTAAGAGGGAATGCGGTTTACTCATCGACATAGTCAAACAAGGAGTAGGCACAACCAATGATGGCAATACTGCCAGGAGATTTTTCAGGGATGCAGCAACAACAGCCCGCATAACTGGGATTCGTGAAAATTTGATAGAAAGGTTTCACGTGATTCTTCAAACCGTTGCATCTGGAGAGCGCGTGGACCTTTCAAAATTTTCCGAATTGTATGTTACCT
The DNA here is from genome assembly GCA_949987655.1 of Polymixis flavicincta. Classification (NCBI taxonomy): domain Eukaryota; kingdom Metazoa; phylum Arthropoda; class Insecta; order Lepidoptera; family Noctuidae; genus Polymixis; species Polymixis flavicincta. The sequence continues at coordinate 7,402,980 of OX465202.1, read as the reverse complement.
TGTATCCCTGGTATTATATGCCTTCCAGTGTACATAAATTGTTGGTACATGGGAGTGACAGAAAAAAGAACTTTGGTGTCATACCTATAGGGAAACTGTCGGAAGAGGCAGCGGAAGCTCGTAATAAAGATTTTAGGAAATATAGAGAGAGTCATTCTAGAAAGGTAAGTAGAACGGCGACAAATGAAGATGTTTTAAACAATCTTCTTTTGTCCTCTGATCCAAAGATCACAAGTCTACGGCCTCGATTAGCGAAAAAAAATAGAATGATTCTCTCTCCAAAAGTCAAAGAGCTTCTGCTGAGTTTTCCTTCAGAATCCGATTTAGATTTTATTGATGTAGATAATTTACAAGATAGTGAATAACATTATTGATAGATTGTAAGTTTCTTGATTTTTTTTTTAGTTTGTATGTCATGACTGAAAGGAAATAGTAAACTGTTGTTGTTGTATATAGTTAGTTTTAAGTTTTTACCTTTAGTAAATTTGTATTTGCATGTATCTTTACTTCCTATTCAGTATTAAATCTAATTTAAAAGATTTTATAAGTTCATTAAATAAACAAATAGAAATGAATAGATCCACATTTTTAAATAATATGTACTTAGTAAATTCAAGCAAATCAGGGACCTTTAAATGTATTGTCGTTAGTCTTTAAGTAATTATGTGAATTATTAAGTGCTTTTACTTACTATTCCATATCAATTATAACTTAAAAGAACATCCGAAAATAAAAAATTAAGCTTTTTATTCAAAGTATTTTTCATTTTTTTCGATCCATTTATTTAGCAGTATTGCAACTTTATGCAAATGTTTAAATCATCAAATGATAGTAGACTGGACAACCCCTAAGAAAAATATAGTTTCAAAGCGGGATCATACGCTACTTGGCAGAAATTAAATTTAATTTGGTCCGCTCCATACAAAAAAATATCAAAATGCATTTTTCCACCCAAAGGAGGAAGTTTAGGAAAAAAAATTCAGAACAATTATTATTGAAGTTAATGAGCTCTATCGATCCGCATAAAGAAAAAATTAAAAAAACAAAGTTGATCCCTAAGTCACTAAAATCATCGTTTCGACCCACTGTGGCGCCGGCGCGCGTAAAACCGGTTTGAGTGCGCGACGAGCGCCCTTACAACTACATGTCGATTAGGTAGAAGGTATTACCTATTTTAATCAATGTTGGAAAACCATGTATTATGTAAATAATGAATAAGTTAATGTGATAAGTGTGTTTACAAGCTATACATGGACTCAAGCTGTACGAAGTTGAGATTTCTCGTGTGCGGAAAACGGAATCGGCATAGAGCGACCATATCCGTATCGGCTGCTGCCGTCGTGCGTGGCTCTCGCGTAGCGTTGGCTGTGGTGGGCTTCTACGTTCCGCTTTCTTGCCACCGCCGCCCGAAGCCAGAAGTTAACAGCTTTTTTTCTGGAACGAAACAAATAACTATAGTTTTTTGCACATTTTTACTCAATTACTACAGGCAAACGTATTCCCTACAAAATATAATCTGCCTAGCCTTTTCCCAACTATGTTAGAGTCGGCTTCCAGTCTAACCGGATGCATCTGAATACCAGTATTTTACATGGAGCGGCTGCCTATCTGACCTCTACAACCCAGTTACTGGGTAATACAATACCCTTGAAAAGACTGGTTGTCAGTCATTCGGGCTTCCACCGATCTTTAACGACGCTTAACGTGTTTTCCGAGGTACGGAAGGGTCTTGGTATATGACCAACCAACATGACCGCTCAAGCGTAGCTTAATCTGATCGATCGACCCGTGTGGCTGGTATTACTTAGCCACAAGCCCGGATACAGTAATAGCTAACTTATCGAACCGACGAAAAAACGGAGGAGGTTACTCAATTCGACGCGTATATTTTTTTTTTTTTTTTTTTTTATGTATGACCACGCATAACTTTTTCCAGAGTAGTCCGATTTTGATAATTATTTTTTTATTGGAAAGGGTATACGAAGTTGGTCCCATATAAATTTCGAAGAAAAATTCCAACCCTAAGGGTAAGAAAACAGGGGATGATTGATTGTTTACTCACAGATTTTAATACTGAGTCGTGTATTAAATCAAAAATTAAGCATGTAATAATTAGTAGATTATAGCCACAAAAAATTATAAAATAAAAACTTTTTAATAAAAAAATTGAACCGCCGAAAAACCGAAAAATAAAAAAATAATAAACTAGCTTTGTCCAACCCCAATAAATAAGTTCGAAAGTCGGTGACTTTGGATATGTATTTGATTATATGTCACCGCCTTCCGAACTTAGTTATTGGGGTTGGACAAAGCTAGTTTATTATTTTTTTATTTTTCGGTTTTTCGGCGGTTCAATTTTTTTATTAAAAAGTTTTTATTACGATTTATTTCATTCTTGTGATTTACAATGACGAATCTATCAATTTCGGATGCTCTGATAGTAGCTTATAAAGTTCGTCATAATCCAACATATCTAGAAGCCTGTCAGTGGTATTACTACTTGAAGTTTCTTGCTCCAATGACTCAGCTGGGATGCTTAATGTTTCGAACTCTTCGTCTGTTTCTCCACCATCATCTGTTTCATAATTATTCATTTCATTATTAACCATGTGTACGACTTCTTCACGAGGTTTAGTTTCGTAATTGTCATTGCTATGGCTCTCCTCGTTATAAACACTTGGACTTCTATCAGCTATTTCGACAGGTTTATTTTCACTAACGCGTTGCTCATTATTTTTGTATTCATTGGTACCATCTTGTACGTCACCTTCATTTTCGTTAGTATCACCTTCTATAACACTCATATTATCTGCTTCACTTTCATCTTCTTCGTTTTCATTAAGATTTTTATTTTCAACCACCTTACTTGGTTTCTCTTTTGATACGTTAGCCAAATTAGAATTAAATTTAAGGTGATTTGTCTTTATTCGCTGAGGGTCTACCGATAAACTTTCTTTTGATTCCAAGATATAGTTCATGTTAAGGTTATCTAAAAGACTATCGATAGCTTCATCAAATTGTTTTACTTGGCTATAACTGATTTTTTTATTTCCATCATTCCGATGCTTGAAAGTTGGTGAAGGCTTTTCTGAAGTAATATCAGCAGAACTTGCGTCTGAGTTATCATGCAGTATAGTAACTTTTGGTTTGCTACTTCCAAAAATAGTACAAGGCCGTATAGTAGTAGTTCCATCGTTCAATTTTTCTTCTGAATGACGTTCTGCTGTCCACGTCATTGTTTCTTTATGTTTTAATTTATTTTTCTTGATTTCCGTTTCGAATTTGTTTCTTAATGCTTGTTTGGGTTTAACCCTCTCTACTTCTTTTTCAGTTACTTCTTTTGTTGTTACTTGTCGTCCTTCTTGTTGTTCCTCTTTTTCTTGTTGTTCTTCTTTTTCTTCTTACCGTCCTTCTTCTTGTTCATCTTCTTCTTGCCATTCTTCTTCTTCTTGTGGTTGTTCTCCTTTTTCTTGCCGTTCTTCTTCTTGTTGTTGTTCATCTTCCTCTTGCCATTCTTCTTCTTCTTGCCGTTCTTCTTCTTGTTCTTGTTCATCTTTTTCTTGCCTTTCTTCTTTTTCTTGGGGTTGTTTTCTTTTTTCTTGCCGTTCTACTTCTTGGTGTCGTTTTTCATCTTCTTGTCGCTCTTCTTGTTTTTGCTTTTGTTTCATTTGTTTTTGTCTCTGTTTTTTCGGTTGTTTCTTCTTCTTAAATATCGTTTGAAGAAATTGTCTAAAATCATGTCTTTTATCATTACCTCTAAGCGGTTCAGATTCAGTAGTAGTTGTTAACTTTAACGGTTTTTTATTGCGAACAATTGGTGTGATTTTAAGACGAACTTTTGTAGTCATAGCAGGGAAAGTAGAATAGAAATTGGGCTGACGTAGTGTAGTCGGTTGTCCTCCTGTAACCATTTCCTGGAAACAAAAACTATAGTCACTATACTATGACAACATTATATCATTTCAACGAAAACAAAAGAAAGAGTCGGGTTTTATGACAATATTCTCAATTATCGTTAGTTGATATTGTACAGATATATGTATACTAGGTAAGACGATCTCAACAAAGTTATTAAATGAAAATCGCAAGTGCGCATCACGTGACAACAAAGGTGGAACACACATCAATCAGTCATGAATAGTCAGTGATTTGATGATGACGTACCTAATGTGAGCCCGAAGGCATTTCTCAGGGGCTAATGGTAGGGCTAAAGGCAGCATTGATAATACTTTCTTTACAAACCAAGTGTGTCATCGTTTACTCGCACCAGCCAAATGACGTATAGGAATGTAGGCTTAGAATGGTCGACCGTGATCAAATCAAATCAAATCGTTTATTGCAATTGTGATGTGATGGAAATTGTGATGAAAATTGTGCGCTTAATGCGCTTTCAGCGTCACGAATTTCATTAATAATGTTTCGTTTCTAGGCACTGTACGGCGATTCTGTGCACGGTCGGCGCGGTGGTTAAGCGATTGACTGCTGCGCTGCGTTTCACGGGTTCGATTCCCACACGGAACTTACAAGTAGTTGTTCTGGGTCTGGCCGTTTGTCTATTTGAGTTTAGATGTTTGTAAACACCCACAATACAGGAGAAATTCCTAGTGAGAACGTTTAAAAAAATATTGAATGAAAACATTAATGTCACCATTTCCAAGATTTCCTCGATCCAATCTGAGTAGTAGCCAAGTATGGTGAAGACGGTGGGGGCATCAGGTGTACCACACTGCGGTGACGCAAAACTCATCACTCCTATGAGAATGCCGCTTGAAATACCGGGTCCACCAGCGTCGTGCTACCGAACCAAAAATAAAGCTACATGGTATAGAATCAAGTTCTTCTAACATATCAGACAGCTGTGCTGCTGGGGAGTTTGTTGCGCCACTTCTTCTTCCCAGCTAAAGCACTAGGAAGTGGTGCAGGGCGGGCGTTTTTGGTGGACTGTCTTTTGTAATTTTTGACGTTCAAAAAGTGCTGACACCAGCCTAGTTTGAATAAATGACTTCTGATTTTGAATTAGTTAGAATCTGAATAATTTTGAAGGATTTGCTAATCCATTGCTTCATATGTTCGAAAAATTTGTTTGCTCAACAACGTAAACAACACAATGAATGATCTCAAAATATAATCATTCCTAATGATAGCGTATTACCTCTACTAAACGAATAACTCAGTCCGTGATGACGGCGAGCTAATCCCAAACTAATGATTCACGCGTTTATTAAACGAATTTAATAAACGCGTGAATCTTGATTTTGTGTATATTAAATACAGTCAATATTTTATCAATTTTAAAAGTAATATCCGTCAAAGTGATTCAGATTCTGTTTGATTTTATGATTTAGTTGCCGCTGTTGATTTTTTTTCTAAGACGATAAGATCGACTATGTATTGATTAAATCAAATTGGAGAATGAAGTCATTATCAACATAACATTATCATTCGTAATCTCCAAAGGGTTCGGCATTAAGATGCAGAAGACGGAAGGGAGGTGAAGTTAATAATTGAAAGTGAAAGACAAAATGAAAGAATCGAAGATCAACATACGTTACAGGCGCCACCTCCTTTCGAGAAGAAACCAGCACAAAAGTTTCTTTCAGTCACGAATTCCCTGAAAACGAGACGAACTTTAATAATATTGTAATTCATCATCATCTGCCTAGTCTTTTCCCAAGTAGGGGTCAGCTTTCAGTCTTACCGGATGCCGCTGAGTACGAATATTTTAGATGGAGCGACTACATATCCCCTCCACCATCCAAATACTGGGTACTGGGTGGGTTCGGGTTTCAGACGATCAGTAACGACTCTTAAAGATCCACGAACGACAGCCGGAACCAACGGCTTAACGTGCTTTCCAAGGCACGGAGCGGTCTTAGTATATAAAGACCCATCCTATGTTATCCTGATCGATCGATCCATGTTATTACTTAGCCACAAGCCTCTCGAAGACCACAGTGTCTCAAGACGAAAGTCTTTGACCAGTGTGTGTAGCCAGTGATGAGCTATGGTACAGAGACGTGGTCGCTCACAATGGGCCTTATCAGAAGGTTTAAAGTCACTCAAAGGGCAATGGAGAGGGCTATGCTCGGAGTTTCCCTACGCAATCCAATCAGAAACGAAGAGATTCGCAGGAGAACCAAGGCAACCGACATAGCCCGAAGAATTGCCAAACTTAAGCGGCAGTGGGCAGGGCACATTGCTCGCAGAACAGATGGCCGATGGGGCCAAAAGGTTCTGGAGTGGCGACCGCGTACCGGAAGACGTCGAGTGGGAAGGCCTCCCACAAGGTGGACCTTGTGAAGGCCGCGGATATCCGCTGGATGTGGGAAACATAAGACTGGGCGAAGTGGAAGAGCCTGGGGGAGGCCTATGTCCAGCATTGGACGTCTTTTGGCTAAAATGATGATGATGATGATGAAGCCTCTCGAGCTCTCAAGTTTGTTTTTTATTTTGTGCTCTCGAGTTTATTGATAATTATAAAACGAAAATATATCACGTTTAGTGTATAATATAATATGTGATGGTTATATGTGAGAGTAGAGGAGTTATGCGGCCCTCACGGCCCTAGCCGCCACAGGAGACGCCCTGGGCGTCGGGAATCCCAGGCCGATTTCCGGCCACCGTAGGCATGAGCTTGCGGACGGCGAATAATGGATAGCTCGCTGTCCGGCCCCAGTCGACGGCGCGTTGTGTTCCACGCGCGCCTCAAACAGATGTCAGCACAAAGTGATGGGGCCCGCAAGGGCCGATGCCTGCCAGGGGTGCGGGTCTGTTCGACAGAGATACCGCAGCCCCCGGCATATAGGCTACTGAGGGAACACGGGTGGACTTTAGTCAGTAACAGTCTGATACGCCCTCCTGCTCCACCCAGAGCGGGAGAAGTTATTTGATGATTACCCACCAAAAATAAAAATAAAACAGTACAGGAGGATGACCAATGAAATGATGCATAATTTATTTGCTCTGCAAAGAGCTGGTGGCTACATATGTAGATGTGTGGGAGGAGAAGTCATGCTGCAACCATCGCGAATAAATTCGAATAAGGACAGGAGCGTGGGCGCAATTGTGTTAGACTAGAGAATAATTGTGAGATGTAATTGTTTCTATTCAATGAAACGGTAAAACTTACTTGGTATATATTTCTTGACACTCATCAAGTGGGTAGAAATCTAGCGTAGAATAAGACAGTTCGTTTTTCCAGTTTGCTTTAACTTTGTTGACGAACTGAAACAGTTTTACTATTAAGATGAAATATAGGCATAGGCATGCACAGTCAAGGATTGTTTAGCAAACAGACTATCAATTAACTTAAATTGGCCGTAAATTCAAAACACAGCTGTGATTATATTTCAGTCACACCGCAAAAATTTGAGTTCGAGAACTACAGCACATGCGTAGCAGCAAACAATACTTACAGTTTTAGCACCCCAACCAACAACAACAATGCCATCAGTATTTGATGGCAATGCCCACGGGTGTCTATCAAATTCTATCTTCCTTAGATTAAGTTTTTTTTCTCTGAACTTCAGCGCCCTTGTCAGCCTCATGAGCGCCAGATTGTGTCTCAAGTTCTTAGGGTTGAAGCCTGGGTGATATTCAATCTCCAAGACGGGGATATTTTCACCTCCGCGTTCGCTATATGTGCTGCCAACTTGCACTGAGAGGAACGCAGGGTTCTCGCGGAAGAATCGGTTGTTCCAGGCTCTGATTAAATAAATAATGATGGTGATTTATATAACGAAGACGATGTAAGAGCAAGATGTATCGAAAACAGACATAAACGAATCATCAAATAACGAAAGATTGAGTCTTACATTTGCAAACACGATGCTGACGTGATGACCACATCAGATTTGATGATGGAGCCACCACACTGGAACTTCTTGAAGAACTGAACGCTCACCATGAAAGGAAAGCGATCGATTTTCGATGATTTACCATCGTAGATGCGGCGGCCGCTGGGTTCTGAAACGATTATTATAAAGGAACTATGTGTTCATATTGTGTTGCTCAAAATATATCCTAAGGTTGCCCAAATATTCAACATACATTGTATTTATTACCTGCATACACCAAAAGAATTGCTTATTAAATGAATAAATAAATGACACTGACTACTTACGCCAATACTCATAACTGCTCAATACATCGTCAGAATCATTCCCTTTTACAGACTCTTTTGATGAAAATGTTGTATTTCCAAATTCATTTTCATTATTACTAAAGTGTCTTAAAATAGCTTTATTTAAGTCAAACTTCGTATTATTTTTAATACCATTTCTTTCCTTTAAACTATCAAGTTTGCTAAGAAAATTTTTAATAAAAATTGTGACGTAAACAGAATCTGTTTCTTCATCGCTTTTATTATCTTCATTTAATACTTCATTTAATTGTGCAATAAAAACTTGAGTGCCGTTATCGATGTTATCAACGTGAGTTAGTTTTGTTATTTTCTTCAGATTGTCGTGATCTCGCAAAGTTATGGAAGCAAAGAAGTTATGAATTGTTGAATATTGTTTTAACTTCAACTTTTGCTGTACAACCTTAAGTTTTAGAGTGGAGAATAAATTGTTCACAGTGTTTCGTATTGCCCACTCAGTATCAACAATGCCGTAAATATCTTCGTCTGTTAATTCAGGAGCACACTGAATTAAAACGAGAAAGTTTAAAAATGTGAAGCACAAGATTAAACTAGTAGTGGAAACCATATGAAAAACTATATTTTCTGCCACATGCAATTTAATCGAAGATAAATATAACTGTTCTGGAAAATTTTAGTGTGGTAACCAAATGTTTGTTTTATTAAAGTAGTTGCTCAATGTACTGAAGTATTTTTTTTATCGAACTTGTTTTATTTCCCTTTTCTTGCGACATAAATGTATATGTTTTTTATCTGGGGCATAAAATCAAGAATTGATGTTAAAAGTGTCGAAACCGCCAAATTGAATTGAAAATGAGTTTTTAATTAAATCAATCTAACCATTGGTGGGTCCACCACCAATGGTTAGATTGATTTAATTAAAACCTCTCCTCAGTCCTCAATAGTAGGTACATTATGGTACAAGTGTATAAGGTTGGTGAATACCGCTGAGGCGCCATTGAGACCCGAGCCGCCAGGCGAGGGTCTTAAGAGAGCCGAGGACGGTAATCATCAATAGACACGTGTATCATACGACGTTTTTCAACACACTTGTGAAGAAAATAATACTAAAAAATCATTTTGTCCTTGGAGTTTTTAGGTAGTAAAATTTCCATAACGTTAAAGGCTTCACATATTATATCGGGCGGTGTTACAACATACATAATTTTCTTCCTAACTAGTACTTGTAGTTATTTTAATGAATAAATAACTATAATTTCCGAGTTAGATATCACGATTCTGACAGCTAAGAACCGTCATTTTTGTCATCAATACGGAACGCTCGTGATCGCGATAAAAGTGTTCACTCAACGTTAAAACATATATTCACCATATTAAACTTGTATAGGTACACCACACATTTTTTCTTCTTAGATAGTAGCACTATTTCAAATAAATCTAAATTTACTAAAGATTCGACGTGACTTAAAACAAAACAGCACAACTCGGGACGTCGTGTGTGAGCGCGGACAAATCGATATTATTGTAACTCGGAACGTGGCCTAAAAGAATGACGATAATTTATTTGTACTATTGAGCACGACCTTTTTTGTATCGAAACTTTTTAAGAACAAAGCATCTCAACCAAAAAAAAAAAAGCTATAACTCACTAGTGAATAATAGTAATGAAAAAGTCACAGTTTGATAATAGGTGTCATTATGTCCCTAATTGCGGTGAAATTAGAGCCATTTTATGAGCAAGTGTGTTGAAAAATATATTCCTACTGTGTCCATCTTTTCTGGTTCAGACCCAAACTTGTGCATGCGCGATCCTTAGCAGTTTTTCGGCTCATCGGGCAGTCAGTAAACATGTTTTACCATGCTTCTACTGCCTTGTTGCAATAACCATTAGGTAGATCTGTATGTTACTGACAGTGGCCGCAACATTTGACCATGTGTGCCAAGCACTGCCAATGTTTTAATATCCGACATATTCTTACGTCGGAGATTCAGACCTAATTTCTTTATCGTATATGCAGAAGGCAACTAGGGTGGGGCACACAGGGCACCCTGGGCGCCTTTCGAAGGGGGGCGCGAAAAGTCACTAGGTAATAAAAAAAAATACTTCAATAAACTATTTCATACTGTTATATCCAAGAAATCTGAAGAGGTACTTGAATTTATTGTGCAGTATGGGGATGAAAGCGTATTTCCAAATCTGCTCATTTCTATTCAAATCCCGCTTTAAATTGCAGCAGTGCAGTGATTTTAAGCCAGTTAAAATCAATAGCTTCGTTATTGAAGGCTAATGATTGATCAAGGAAAGGTTATGTGACCTAGCTTTTGCTCAGTGTAGACCGAGAAGATACCTAATTTGTAAAAAAACTTTATTAACTAAAAAACTGAAAAAATTCAAAACTTTTTTCAAAAAAATAACAACCGGCTTCCAAAAAAAAACACTACAAAGTGCAAAATAACTTTAATTTCGGAAGACGGTGACAAAGAATTAGTAGTAGTAGAATAGTGTTTTTTTTGGAAACCGGTTGTTATTTTTTTGAAAAAAGTTTTTAAATTTTTCAGTTTTTAGCTACCTGGAATCTAAAATTTCATCATCCTTGTGGTCAAAACAATGCATGTTTATGCGATAGCAGCATTCGCGGTTGATTTGCTGCAATGTTTTGAAGTGTTCCGTTGCCTGTCTCCGAAACGCATCATCAGATCTACATATATGAAATTTTAATGAGACTATTTCGGAACAAACCCCTTTCGAACAAAAAAATATTTTGCCGTCCGTCTATGTTCGACGGCGTTATATAAAAATATATATAAAACATACATAAAAATATAAATATAAAAACATGTCGAATTGATAACCTCCTTCTTTTTGAAGTCGTTTAAAAAGGGGCGTAAATGTGATGCGTGCCCTAGGCGCTATTTTCTATTAGTACGCGCGTCCCTGCGTATACGGTAGGCATACTATGACGAAATATCTCTGAATGACGTTTGAACCTTCGTTCTTTAAGAAAGGAAAAGGTTATTTTAATTCAATATCTTTTAAAATTGACATTATAATAAACCAAATCAAAGCGGTTTTTAAATTAATGTTCTTGCCATATGGAAAATTTACAGCAGCTTTCATGCTATTGTCAGTAAACTACAATAAAGCTATATTCATGAGATCCTTAATTTTTTAAGGACACTAATTGCTAAAACTAATAAACAAAAATGTTAGTGAGTTTTTCGAGATATTGCCAAGCGGTTTGTCTATTATTCACGTGAAAAGAGGGCTGGCCTATTTTCTAGCCAAAGAGTTCAGCATTGCCATACAACGTGGCAATGCTGCTAGCCTTTTGGCCATTTTTCCTGTTGACAACGATGCGGAAGAACTTTTTGATGGCCTGTTTTTTTGAATACTTTGACATATTATTATTTTAAGGCTATTAATTTTTAAATTATGTAAATATTATAAAGTACGATTGCTATATAACCATGAAGCTTGAAAAATAAATAAAGAAACACGTTAATTCAATTTTTTTATTGTACAAACCTAAGTCAATCCATACTGGTATTTATTTGAGTTATTTTAGTTATATAAAATGAAATTAACGTCAACAATTATGTTTCTTGTTCAAGTGGTGGTAGCTAAACATCATCATAGGAATCATCTTGAGACCACACTAAGAGCCAAAACCATGTTCTTTCTTCGAAGTTAACGAAGTGATCCAAAATGTAAAAATAATTATTTACATTTTCGTGGTTGGTCCATGTTTCCTTGACAAATCGAGAATCAATTTATTGTCAACCGTGCACTATGACTGTGCAGCCAATAATGTTAAGAAAAAAAAAATGATTTATTTGAAGAAAAACCTCTAAATATAAAACAATAAAAGGAATCGGAATGACGAAATATGAAATAAATGAAAATTGTGAAATACACTTTGCACGCGAAGTTACGAAACAGCAAGAAATTTAAGAAAACCATGAAATTGAAGTGCAATACATTTTTTATGTTCTGAAAGATATGCAACTATTTCTAAGGCTTAAAATATTTCACAATCGTACCAAAGGCCAGCTAGGTGTTGATGCATTTGAAATGGATTATCCCTTTTTCTCACAAAGTGCTTATTAATTTATCGTTTGAATTGCTTGTTCGCTTATTAACTTTGTTTGTTCGCTGAATCAGCTTCTTGCAGTGTCCGAGACAGCAGCTGCTTCAAATGTACTCTCTATTTACTTGCTTTGCCTGATAAATGTACGTTTAAGAATGGAATAGTAGTAGTTGTTGTTACGTGTGGTGCCGGACGTAAGAAGAATAGCACCATCCCATTTCTTCCCGTGGGTGTCGTAGAAGGCGACTAAGGGACTTACCAGAGAATGGGCAGCAGCGTTCTTTAAACATTTTACCACCATACTGCGATCGCCAACCCGCCTGCCAAGCGTGGTGATTATGGCAAATCCCCGTCTTATTGGGGAGGCCTATGTCCAGCAGTGGACGTCTTTCGGCTGAAATGATGAATTGTATTATCATTTTGAACCGCCTTATAGCCGCAGTACGATGAGTAACTTTTCATTAATCATTATTGCATTTTAACCATAAGTTCCAGCGTGAAACATTGAAACATGGGTTCACCCACAAAGATGCTACCAATAATGGTATATATCATAATATAGCATAATTTGACTATAATGTTTCCACTGCTGGGACATAGGGTTATAGGCTGAATGGCTGAAACAATTTTCATCACCATAGACACATTAAGAAAAAGAAAACGGTTGGTCAAATATAGCAACAGATGGTACAGAATGTAATCTTGTCTAGGTACATAATATCATTGTTTTCAACAAGGAATGTTTCTAACAAACTAAGCTGATATTATTTATGGTGTACTCCAGCATTGTCTCAAAACTTCACCTCCTAATTGGAAGGTGTCAATATGGGCAATGATAGGTATAATAATAAAACATTTACTGACGTAGTAAATAGTATAATAAATAGAACACAACCAAGACAAAACTACAAAAATAAAGTAATACCTACCTATACTTTTACTGTTAAAATTGTATTAGAAAGGATTCGGCTTTCCTTTCAGTGGATCTCGATTTATCTTTACTTTTCTTCGAGCTACTACTTTTCGCTTTATCTGGTCTATTATTTTTATGTTTATGTTTGTCATTGTTAACATATCTATCTGTTGTATCAAAATTAATCATAAAATTCTTCGTTGCAAGTGATCTACCCTCGTCAAGAACAGAACTTGCGTGATTAGAAAGCTGATCATGTTTCATGAGCACTACCCTTTGTCTGTTCTTTCTTATACCTTGTCTTAGTATAGCATGCACGTTATCACTGTATGAACGACTGCTTGTGAAATTAGTGGACGTTGCTGTGTGCATTTTATAGGCATCCATCTTTTGTGTAGTCTGTCGGTTTCTCACAATTTTTTTTTTGTTTTTTTCCGAGTTTTCACTTGAGTCATCTGAAGATTGTTTATCTGAATCGCTTTCAAAATATGACGAATCTTGCTTGCTTTCAAAACTTTTTTTCGTAGTAGGTATCTCGATACTTAACCCGCGTTCTTCTTCACTTGATTGTTCATAATTGTCAGTATAATCGTTTTGCACTTCATCATTATCTGATTCATATTCAGAATCGATGGGCGGTTTTCTAAGGCTTAACAACTTAACAGAAGTTAAAAATAACGGTGTGTGTGTAGAAGTTATGTCTTTTAGCTCAGGTTCAAGTTCAACTTTAACTTCAAGCTCTCTCCTGGGTGTGGTCGGGCGATTCTCTCTTTTGTTTTCTGGAGATGTTAATTTTTCTCTTGATTCAATTTGCTCCTTGCTCTTGAAATATTTGCTGAACTCGTCGTAAAGATCTCCATAGATGACATCGTCTACCACAGACTGATCACTCTGCACTAACTCTAATAGTGCATCTCTGAGTGCTCTTACCTTCTCTGGGTAGTCTTCGTCATGGCCGTGTAACTTATTGTTCCATGTTGGCTTAGATTTATATATAGATTTTCTACGTGTATTAATATTATCGTTATTCGTTTGATTTGTTTCACTAGCAGCATTCTGGAACAATTTCAAAAACAGTTAGTATGTTGAGGTTAAAAATGATTTATAGATTTCAATAGTAGTTATTTCGCTCTCGGTAAGAGATATGAGAGCATCCCCTTTAACAATTATTTTCTTACCATAACGTTTTCGATCCATGGCACGTAGTAGCCCAGCTTGGTGAATACTGTCGGGGCACCTACCGCCCCGCAATCCGGCGCACCGAAGCTGACCACTCCCATTAACACTGCACCAACGATCCCTGGACCTCCGACGTCTCCCTAGGATCATACACATTCAAATTGAAATACAGTGTGCAGAAAACTATCTGCGCGCTTCATTTGTTTTCCAGCCACGCATTTGTGCGTCATAAACTCTGGCCTGGTCTTTGCGGTGCGATGGATGCGCTAACCGCACCGTAAAATAATTTTGCGAGCTTGTATACACGCATACAACAAGCTTCCATATTGATCAGTACAACACAGATGACCGTGTCTAGACACGAATGGTGAATCAACAGTTCATGTGACGTATGCGTGTAAAAAGAGCCTTTTAGTCGGCTTCATCGATGACCACGTAAAGAGAAAGTAGTTATATTCAAAATCAAAAGTCACTTATTCAAACTAGGCTCAGAGTCAGCTCTTTTTGAACGTCAAAATTACATAAGACATAACGCCCGCCTTTCACAGCTTCGCAGTAATTTAGCGCAACAAACTCCCCAGGAGCACAGCTGTCTGTTAAGTTAGAAGAACTTGATTCTAAACAACAGTAAGTAGGCAATTAACATTATGAAACACAAAAAAACATTAAATTTTCCACATGTCAGCTAGCCACCTATAGAAGTATGAGGAACAGGGTGTAAACTTCACTCATACTCTATTGATAGAGAAGGATCCTCCGACCAGACTGGTATTGTGACTGGTGGGCAACTGCCTGACGGTTGATGTCGGGATATTTAATCTATTTGAGTTTCGTGCTAAACTCTGACTGCGCGATGTTTTCTTAATGTAGTTCGCCTGTGGCACTATAGATGGTGCCACTTTTGCGTTTCTTGATATTTGTTGCGAAGTATTTATTTTGTAGTGCCGCTACAAACCCCCTCGCTATATTTGATGAAAAGAGGCAACCCGACCCCCCGACGTTACCGCAAGCAGTGACATATAAGGGAGAGTGACGATCTTGCTACAGGTTGCACTGGCAAGAATAACATGAATTGTCGAGGTCGCTAGCTAACTACTTATTGAAATACAACTCATTAAAACTTTTTAATAAAAAAATTGAACCGCCGATAAACCGAAAAATAAAAAAGTAATAAACTAGCTTTGTCCAACCCCAATAAATAAGTTCGAAAGTCGGTGACTTTGGATATGTATTTGATTATATGTCACCGCCTTCCGAACTTTTTTAATCATTAAATTATTTAATTACACACAAACATCGCTACCTTTACATTACATTTACAATCCGATTTCGTGGTAACTAGATTCTAACTAAACTTGGGCTCGCGAACACGCTTGACCTAGCAATGTTTCAACGGACTAAAAGAAAGTGCGTAATTGCGTAGGTAAGTAGGTATTTAAAATCCAATCACCAGCAACTTACTGGATTAACTTTTGTTTAGAATATTCATGACTTACTGGAATCAAAAACAATAGTTCATTGTTTACTTAAGTATAAGTAACTCTGAATTTAAGCTTTCACGGGAGGGCTGCAGCTAGCAGCTACACTCTACTTGGAACAGCGCCCACCATTAAAAACTTAAATTATCAGAAACTCTTAAAAAAGAACACAAAGACGATACCTACGTAATTAACCCTTCTGTTAACTTATTTCGAATATTCTATGGAAAAACACATAAGACACATTTTTTTTTTATTAGCCTTTGTTTATTTTAATTAAAAATATAAAAATATTACTCACCGTTATGCCCGTTTGCCGACAAATCTCCACTCAATCGAAGCGCTATGATACACTCTCTTTCAACTTCCGTCAACTGAGGCGCCAGTCGCCATATTAATATTATTTAATAGTTTTAGAGTTACTAATATCACGCACAGGACGACTCCATGAATTTTATTGACTGACGTAAAGAATAAACGAACGATGTGATGAGTGAAACTCGGGAGCGGTGACGTACGCGCAGGGGGGCGTGGGTGTGGCTTATTCCTAGTAAAACATGATAATTGGCTCCTAAATATCAGTGTGTGCAGCAACTGGGCAATTTTCGAAACGTTTAAACGTCCACCAATCACGGCGATGATACTTTCTTTCTAACACTGCATGGCGCGTCGTAGTTATAGTTATACATATATAGGGTTTAGCTTGACGTGCTGGCGACTGTACAAAACAACACCTGTTGCGAGTTAATTATTGTTCCAGTATGGATTTAAAGCTAAAACAGTATTATAATTTAATTAGCTTTAATTGCAAATCGGTCAAGAGGTCTATTGACGATGTAAGGGACATTTGTGAAATGGCAGATCTGGTAGCACTCCAGGAGACGTGGTTGCTTCCCCATGACATACCTTTTTTGGGAACTATTTCTAATAATTTCGAATACACAGGTAAGTCTGCTGTAGATACTTCTGTAGGCTTGCTGAAGGGGAGACCTCATGGGGGAGTTGCTATACTCTGGAGAAAAGGTGTGTTTAATAATGTTACAGTAGTGCCGTGTGCCAGCACTTGACTGACAGCTATATACGTGCTGATGTTGACGGCCGCTCCATTATTGTTTTTTCTGTGTATATGCCGACTGACGCTCCGGATAACCTACCAATTATGACGGAGGTTTTGGGAGAAATAAGTGCAATAGTAGTAAGTGAGAATACTGAAACCTTGTTTATTTTAGGTGATTTTAATGCTCACCCTCACGAATTATTTTGTAAAGAAATGATAAACTTTTGTTCGGATCAAACCTGGATCTGTGCCGACCTGGAAAAGTTAGGCACACAGAATAATACTTACACGTTTGTTAGCGAGGCTCATGGCTGCAGGCGATGGCTGGACCACTGTGTGGTATCATTGTCGGCCTGGCAAACTGTAGTCGGGGTACGTGTTGTAGAAGATGTTTACTTGTCGGATCATTTACCTTTACTTGTTAGTTGTGACATAACTGTAGTAAGGCCTTAGTTGGTGATGCACAATGTGCGGCGTGACTCGGTTGTATGGGGTGGGAGAGATGAAAAACAGATAAAAGCTTACCACGAGTTATGTAACAGTGCTTTTCGTACCTTTGATTTTCCCACCGATTTTACGGAGTGCAGTCGTGGGTCATGCAGTTTAGATGAGCACAAAATTATTTTAGATAGGTTATACAACAATATTGTGGAAACCCTGAGTAGCGCCGCTGTTGGGTCTAGTGGGAAGCGTGACATATAACTGAATAAGGGTAGGCACCTATGTGGCTGGAATAAACATGTCCGTGAAGCTCATAGGGTGGCCAGGCTTAGGTTCGAAACATGGGTAACATGCAACCGGCCCACTTCAGGTATTATTTATGACGAAATGGTCGAGTCTCGAAAAATATTCAAAAGTCGCTTGAAGTGGTGCCGGAATAATCAAGAGTAGTTAAAGATGGACATCCTGGCTCAACACAGATCAGCGAAGGACTTCTCTAATTTCTGGAAAGCTACTGCAAAGCATGAAGTTAAGCCTGGCCTCCCGGTGAGTGTGAATGGAAAGAGCGAACCAGCCCATATTGCTAATATGTTCAGGGAACATTTTAAGGTGCGCTTCCCGCTGGGCCCTTCGGCGACATTTATAAGGTATGAGCCCGGATATGATGAGGAGACGTCGTCTGTACATTTTACGGCTAGTCTAGTAAGATACGTTTTAAAGAGGATGACTGGCGGTAAATCTCCCGGTCACGATGGGCTTAGCGTGGAGCATCTGCGGCATGCGGGGGTTCACCTGCCGAGGGTCCTGGCCATGTTTTTCACGATGTGCATGAGTCACTCATACTTACCACATGACTTAATGAAAACCATTGTAGTGCCTATTGTGAAGAACAGGACTGGGGATTTCTCGGACAGGGGGAACTACCGGCCCATATCGCTAGCAACGGTAATTGCTAAAGTGCTGGACGGTATGCTTGATTCCTGCCTGGATAAATGCATTAAATTACATGACGCGCATTACCGAAGGTCTTGAAGACGATCTTGATATTGAGAGGGAGCGCAGGGCTTTGGCGGTCAGAGGTAACATGCTGGCCCACAGATTCTCTGCTGCTCTGAACATGTTAAGATTACGTTATTCAAGGCATATTGTCAAAGCTTTTATACGGGGAATCTGTGGGTCAGTCACACCAAAAGATCGCTGGATGTCCAGCGCGTCCAGTACAACAACATCTTCAGGATGATGCTGGGGCTACCTCGCTTCTGTAGTGCATCAGGGATGTTTGCGCTGTATCACACTGATGGCTTTCATGCCATCATCCGTAAGAAAACGGTATCCCTGATTTGCAGAATGCGTGGCAGCTGCAACGGAATTCTGAAGACTGTTGCAGATAGGATTTCTTCTCCGTTATGGAGGTCATTTATTAAGCGGGTGGGTTTGATTGTGATTTTAATTATTTTTTTATTTTAATTACGATTTTAATTTTAATTCTAAGTTTGATTTTGATTGTTTTTATTTTTAAATTGAATGTAATTTTAATTCTTGAATTTGTTTTTAATTTTGAATTGATTCAATTTTGATTATTTTTGATGTCATTTTAAATTTATGTTTTAATTTTTTTTTGTCAGACCCTATGGATTGTGTTATCTGAAATAAATGAATTTTAATTTAATTTAATTTCAAAAATAAGAAAAAAATCGGGCAGTGCAGGTAGGCAATGAAAATAATTTCCAACGACAACAACCGATGCCGTCTGACGTAATCTCAAAAGAAAAGAGGTCCTCGGCGCCGTATAAACTAACAGCTGATTTGAATATACATAAGTCCGCAGTGCGCACGACAACGACCCCACACGGGACTAGTTATTGTTTGACCAGCAGTCCCATTCATAGCTCTGAGACAAATACGAATATCTCTCTAGACACAATCGTTACTGATGAAAATTTTACGACTGTAATTGGACGAAAGAAGTTTAGAGAAATAAGAAAGAAGAATAACCTGGGAAAAGCAACATTGACATCTGATGAAATAAAGATAGCTCCAAAACTCTCATACATCTATGCATCTCGTTTCGAAACTGATACTACGGAGGAAAATATCAGAGACTTTATAGAAGAAAGCGGACACACAGTCGTAAAGGTTGAAAAACTTATACCGTACAAAGAAACTTATTTTTCTTCATTTAAGATTACGATTCAGCAGGCATTTGAAAACCATTTATTGAGTGAAGATTTTTGGCCGATCGGTGTGGAATACAGGCGTTAGGTGCTCAAGCAAAGATATTCGCAATATCACTATACCCCTACTGAAGCCAAAAAATGAGGGTTAGCATTGCCTCATTCAATTGTAGGTCGGTTAAACGCTCCTGTGACCACATCAGGGATCTTTGTAAAGATAACGAAGTGATTGCCTTGCAAGAACACTGGCTAATACCGGACGATCTGGATTACCTCAATAACATCCATCTGGAGTTTGCGTACCATGGCTTGTCAGCGGTGGATATGTCTGCGGGCGCCCTTAAAGGCCGTCCGTATGGTGGAGTGGCTATCTTGTGGAGAAAAAAATTAAATTAAAAATTTTAAAACCCCCGACCCTAACAAAAACTCTAAAAAGTAAAAATAATAATATTTATAGGCCTTTTAAGATGAAGGTAATACTTTGATCAAGGCATTGTAAAGGCGGGGGACGGCTAGTGAAAATGCTACGCTAAGACAAATGTTTGATAAATATAAGGTACCTAAAATACGTTTCACTCCAAAATATTCACCACATGTTAATACAGTCGAGCGTTATAACAAAACAATAATGACCGCTATCTCAACGTTTATCACTAACGATTAACGAGTTTGGGATCAGCTGGTACCTAAAATACAATTTGCCGTGAATAGTTCTGTTAATGAGGTAACCGGTTTTACTCCGTCATTTCTAGTGTACGGGCGTGAATTAATTACTTGTGGATCACACTACATTGATACGGAAAACGATGAAGACATTGTTTATCAACCTCGCGATTCCTACGCTGAGAATTTAGGTGTATTGTCTAGTATATTTAATAAGGTTCAAGCACTATTACTGCAAGCTCATAGTAGGAATTGTCAACATTATAATTTACGCAGAAGACCTGCCGAATTTAATTTTGGTGATGTTGTTTGGAGAAGGACATTTTATCAGAGTGATAAGGACAAATATTTTAATAAAAAATTAGCAGCAAAATTCATAAAATGTAAAGTTATCGCTAAAAAGTCCCCACTTGTTTATGATCTTGCTGATATGTCTGGAAAACCACTAGGGTCTTGGCATATCAAAGATTTCAAACTTAATAACTATAAAGTCTAAACTCATTACTTAGCTTACCATAGTACCTAACTTAGCCTTCATTTATACTAAAACCTACTAGATACTTAAACTATAATGTGTTAAATAATTAATACTATTTTTAATACATTTAAACTTGCTAATTGAGTATAATTATTTGATAATTTAGTAGTTATTACTCTGCTGCTAGGGTCTCAAGTCTTTATTAGTAGACTGGATGATTTTATGAAAGGTGACTATCTGCGTGAGGTATGAAAGTAAAGTCTGCACGTATTAGTCAGTTAAGTTTAGTAGTACTAGTCGGATTTTGCAACTAGTACGCAAAATCCTTCACTTTCTGGCGGGGTACTGTAACGTTGCACCTAGCAAATTACGATGTAAAAGAGCTAAGTCTAAAAATCCTTAATAATAATAAACCTATGTACACTTAAAACTATACTATTTACACAAAACTTTCCAAAAATAACCTTACATAATATTTATAAGTAAACCTAACACTTAAATACAACATTTAAAACTAAATAATATTACGGAACCTTCGAACGTTTATTAATTTAATGGGGTCTTAGTTCTATGCGCCCGCGCATCTCTAAAACGATAATTGCCGAGCGTTGCCGAGGAGTGAAGATTCGGTTGGGCTCGGTGAGGACCAGTCAAACTGAGAGTGCTGGTAGTGACGGCTGTGTCGCTTGCTCCGAACGTACTTAAATAATTTTTGGTAATTACATCGCTAAATCCCTCTAGGGATTCTAGTCTACCCTTCAACCCTTTCGCCACGTCGTGGTTCCGGCGTCAAGGAGAACGCTTGATGAAGATAATTTGCTGCAGCGTGACTCACGCCTACCCTACGCTGAGACAATTATATAATACAGAACCTGGACCTGGAGCCATCAGTTGCGGGCAAAGTTGAGGCAGGACCATCACCACCCAGGAGACGGTTCAGGCCAGTGTTCCTACCCATTACCTACTTACTACCTTTGCAACCAAGTTGAGACGGCCACGGAGTTTTAAGGCAATAAATAATAGGTGTACATTATAATTATTGAACTCTTATTATTTACCGACCCCATTTAGATGGGGTCGGTAAATAATAAGAGTTCAATAATTATATTAGATTAGTCTACCTGCTGACAACCCTCCTAAAGGATAGTGTCACACGTTATACGAATTACTTGAACTTTGTTCATCATAACTACCTACAATTATTTATGTAATTTACACATCGCGAACTCGCAGTACGCATGGTGACATCAGTATTCGTACCCGACGTAAATGCTTGCGCTGCAAAATTCGACGTGCCCGGTGCATGTGCCGCGAACGGTTGGCTCTGTTGTGCAACCGGAAAATATGACCTACTTGACTGCGGTGGCGAATTATCGTTGTTTGCACGATTAAAACTATTTTGATTCTTTTGAATATTATTATGCT
This sequence comes from Polymixis flavicincta, assembly GCA_949987655.1. Classification (NCBI taxonomy): domain Eukaryota; kingdom Metazoa; phylum Arthropoda; class Insecta; order Lepidoptera; family Noctuidae; genus Polymixis; species Polymixis flavicincta. Next base: position 7,380,983 of record OX465202.1, on the reverse strand, counting down.
GCTTATAATGCCTGGACTGATGCGAATTGTTCGGTGTAGATGTGCTGTTTGTAGCATTATTCGGTCGATGCATTTTCGTATTTAGGCAAGTTAGGTCTATTAGTTCTACTAAAATTACGCCTATCGTTTGTTTTAGAATCATAGACTGCCTGGAAGTTTTGTTCTTCTAAGATGTTGATGATGTTTTTATGTCCCGTAAACGAACTAATCTAACTAGGAATGGTGGTAAATTAAGCAAGAAAACATTAATCGTTCTGTTACTATAAATTATTTGCTTTGCCTCACGTAGAGAGTCATCAATGATAGCTTCTGCTATTTTAGCGAATAAAACACTTCTCATCCGCTGTATTCTATGGCAAAAATCTAAATAACTTTCGCCCTTATTAATTCCACAAGATTCTAACTCCATTGCTAAACAATCCTCTGTGCGTGGATCACCGAAGTGTTGGTTTAACAATTTCTTCAGCTCATCCCACGTATCTATAGAGTCTCTTTCGCCTACCAAACTGGCTGCTTCACCTGATAACCTACTTGTTACCACATGAAATAAATATTCATTTTGGGCTGCGGTTCCTTGGAACGCAGTCAAAATGCATTCACATTTTTTATATATAAAGGTAACGTTCTAGCATCGCCACTGAATATTGGTATGATGTTAACCAATTCTTGTGGGACACGGGTCACGTTTTCCATTGTGAAAAAGTTATGAAAGTAATAAAAGCAACGAAAAAGTCACACTAATGGGATACTAAAATATCACTACAAAAATGTTTGCAAATATTATTACGGCGTTCTCCAATCCCTAATAATACACACACATAAACTTATTACAAGGTTGGGATATAAATGGAAGAGCTGAGAGGACGGTGAAAAAGATTTACTCACAATTCCGCAGCTAGCTTCATGCTCCCTGAACTACTGCTGTGGCTGGTCCTCTTCCGTAACTCGAAGTGGCTTCTTAAGGACGCATTTGCAAATCTGACAAAAATAAGCAGTTTTTCGGTGCTTTTTGCAGCAAAACGATACTTAACCAAATGTAACAAATAATTGCCAAAGATAGATTACTTCTTCATCTTCAAATGGGTGAAATTTTTTACTTGAACATTTTGGTTTTTACCATAGTAAAAAATAATTTCCGTTACCTCTTCACACAACATTGACAATAACGTGTTGAGTTTAGGAAGATTTTTCTTCTATTTAATAACATAAATTCAATTATTTAAAAATATTTTATGTAAGCAGATACGTTCAACTCCAAAAAAGCGAAAAAAGAATTATCAAAATGTATTAAATTGTCTCAGAAAAAAAAAAAAAATCGAATCTATTATTTTCAACATATTTAGCTTCCACGCGTGAATCTTATTGAATGGAATTAAGGGTTATTTTAGTGGTTGTTGTCTGGATTTATTGCACAAAATTTTGTAATGAAATATTAGTCTACGCTCGGCCGCCGTTGTGAGTGGACTCTGTGTCGCTTGCAAGCAGCGGCTCGTGGTGAAAAAGATCGCTGTACGAATACAAAATAATTGACGTAATAAACATGATACTTCACGCATTTTAGACGGACTACGGACAGCAAAGGTAAGATTTTATTCACAATTTCTTATACTTTTGCTAGAAGTAAATAGGGATTATATAAATTCATATTGATGGAGTGATCTGAAGGTGTACTTCGAAGACTGCGACTGGAACTAGTAGACCAGTAGAGCTAGATGTGCCGAGTTTGGGCTCGTTTTGTTAGTTATGTTGAGATCTTACCTCCTGACTTGATGGAGTGACCTGAAGGTATGCTTCGAAGACTGCTACTGGAACTAATAGACGAGTAGAGCTAGATTTGCCGAGTTTGGGCTCGTTTTGTTAGTTATATTGAGATCTTACCTCCTGACTTGATGGAGTGACCTGAAGGTATACTTGGAAGACTGCTACTGGAACTAATAGACAAGTAGAGCTAGATGGGCCGAGTTTGGGCTCGTTTTGTTAGTTATGTTGAGATCTTACCTCCTGACTTGATGGAGTGACCTGAAGGTATACTTCGAAGACTGCTACTGGAACTAATAGACTAGTAGAGCTAGATGTGCCGAGTTTGGGCTCGTTTTGTTAGTTATATTGAGATTTTACCTCCTGACTTGATGGAATGACCTGAAGGTAAACTTCGAAGACTGCTACTGGAACTAATAGACGAGTAGAGCTAGATGTGCCGAGTTTGGGCTCGTTTTGTTAGTTATGTTGAGATCTTACCTCCTGACTTGATGGAGTGACCTGAAGGTATACTTCGAAGACTGCTACTGGAACTAATAGACGAGTAGAGCTAGATGTGCCGAGTTTGGGATCGTTTTGTTAGTTATGTTGAGATCTTACCTCCTGACTTGATGGAGTGACCTGAAGGTATACTTCGAAGACTGCTACTGGAACTAATAGACGAGTAGAGCTAGATGTGCCGAGTTTGGGCTCGTTTTGTTAGTTATGTTGAGATCTTACCTCCTGACTTGATGGAGTGACCTGAAGGTATACTTGGAAGACTGCTACTGGAACTAATAGACAAGTAGAGCTAGATGGGCCGAGTTTGGGCTCGTTTTGTTAGTTATGTTGAGATCTTACCTCCTGACTTGATGGAGTGACCTGAAGGTATACTTCGAAGACTGCTACTGGAACTAATAGACTAGTAGAGCTAGATGTGCCGAGTTTGGGCTCGTTTTGTTAGTTATATTGAGATTTTACCTCCTGACTTGATGGAATGACCTGAAGGTAAACTTCGAAGACTGCTACTGGAACTAATAAACGAGTAGAGCTAGATGTGCCGAGTTTGGGCTCGTTTTGTTAGTTATGTTGAGATCTTACCTCCTGACTTGATGGAGTGACCTGAAGGTATACTTCGAAAACTGCTACTGGAACTAATAGACGAGTAGAGCTAGATGTGCCGAGTTTGGGCTCGTTTTGTTAGTTATGTTGAGATCTTACCTCCTGACTTCATGGAGTGACCTGAAGGTATACTTCGAAGACTGCTACTGGAACTAATAGACGAGTAGAGCTAGATGTGCCGAGTTTGGGATCGTTTTGTTAGTTATGTTGAGATCTTACCTCCTGACTTGATGGAGTGACCTGAAGGTATACTTCGAAGACTGCTACTGGAACTAATAGACGAGTAGAGCTAGATGTGCCGAGTTTGGGCTCGTTTTGTTAGTTATGTTGAGATCTTACCTCCTGACTTGATGGAGTGACCTGAAGGTATACTTGGAATACTGCTACTGGAACTAATAGACAAGTAGAGCTAGATGGGCCGAGTTTGGGCTCGTTTTGTTAGTTATGTTGAGATCTTACCTCCTGACTTGATGGAGTGACCTGAAGGTATATTTCGATGACTGCTACTGGAACTAATAGACTAGTAGAGCTAGATGTGCCGAGTTTGGGCTCGTTTTGTTAGTTATATTGAGATTTTACCTCCTGACTTGATGGAATGACCTGAAGGTAAACTTCGAAGACTGCTACTGGAACTAATAAACGAGTAGAGCTAGATGTGCCGAGTTTGGGCTCGTTTTGTTAGTTATGTTGAGATCTTACCTCCTGACTTGATGGAGTGACCTGAAGGTATACTTCGAAAACTGCTACTGGAACTAATAGACGAGTAGAGCTAGATGTGCCGAGTTTGGGCTCGTTTTGTTAGTTATGTTGAGATCTTACCTCCTGACTTGATGGAGTGACCTGAAGGTATACTTCGAAGACTGCTACTGGAACTAATAGACGAGTAGAACTAGATGTGCCGAGTTTGGGATCGTTTTGTTAGTTATGTTGAGATCTTACCTCCTGACTTGATGGAGTGACCTGAAGGTATACTTCGAAGACTGCTACTGGAACTAATAGACGAGTAGAGCTAGATGTGCCGAGTTTGGGCTCGTTTTGTTAGTTATGTTGAGATTTTACCTCCTGACTTGATGGAATGACCTGAAGGTAAACTTCGAAGACTGCTACTGGAACTAATAGACGAGTAGAGCTAGATGTGCCGAGTTTGGGCTCGTTTTGTTAGTTATATTTAGATCTTACCTCCTGACTTGATGGAGTGACCTGAAGGTATACTTCGAAGACTGCTACTGGAACTAATAGACGAGTAGAACTAGATGTGCCGAGTTTGGGCTCGTTTTGTTAGTTATGTTGAGATCTTACCTCCTGACTTGATGGAGTGACCTGAAGGTATACTTCGAAGACTGCTACTGGAACTAATAGACGAGTAGAGCTAGATGTGCCGAGTTTGGGCTCGTTTTATTAGTTATGTTGAGATCTTACCTCCGGACTTGACGGAGTGACCTGAAGGTGTACATGACTGCTACTGGAACTAGTAGACGAGCAGAGCTAGGTGAGCCGAGTTTTGGCTCGTTATGTTAGTTACCGCTGAGATCTTACGTCTGGACGACGGTAGACCTGAATGTGTACTTTGAAGACTGCTACTTGAACGAATAAACTAATAGAGCTACCTGATAAGAATGTTAATAGTTTATATACCTCATAAAACGCAATTATTGTTTTAGATGCCAAAGACGTTTGGGAAAAAATCTCGTAAATAACTTCGTACCTGTAGAAGTAACGCAGAAGAGAAGAACTGCCTCCTTCCAGAATTGATCGATCTAGGATTCCAAAGAGAAATGGAACTACAAAACATTCTTCACATTGTCATAATAATATAATGAAAACGAATACAAATGATATTTTTAAATGTTTTTTTTTTCGTGCGTTTTGTTCATTTTTATAATTTAGCTAGCTTAGCTCCTAGCCCAGCTTCCTAAATGTGTAACACACTTGGAATGGACATACATAGACATAGAAAACATTTATTCGACACAGACACAACACAACAGCAACAAACACATAAAAAAAAGAGAACGTTAAACTTAACAAAAAAACATTCAGTATCAGTTGTGCTGAGCGTGTCCATACCGAAAGGGTTACCATCTCAGCATTTGCTGGGCGTGAGACACCCAGCGCTGGTTTTCAGTTGGCACCCTGCAGCGACACACGGACGCAATGGCAACACATTCCAATTTGACCGTCCAACAAAATCCATTGCATTGTTTTTTGTTGGCGTGCTAATTATTTTTCAAACATTTATAAAGCAATGAATATTGTAAGTTTATGTATAATGCACAGTGTGTATGACAAATAAACGCAGTTTCTTTCTTCTCTCTTTGCTTTCTTGTTTTCGAGAACCCACTTACCTACATTCGATAACATAAAAATATGATAAGATATAGTAATTATGAAATACTTACTAAATAAAACAAATAACATAAGCTTATGTTTTTAATCATTTGTTTTCAAATAATTGTTGCATAAATTGTAAATACATAGGTACTTTGGCAAGTACTTGCTCACCAACCAATCAGTGTGCAATTAAATGAAATGAATGGTGTCTACTTTTAAGAACACATCACGTTACCAACTTTTTGAAAAAACAAAACAACGTAAGCATAAAAAAATACATGGCTAAAAATTTAATACAAGTATGCTCAAGTATCAAGTCGTATCATAATTTCGCCGCTTCGCGGTAAATCGCTGTGTGTGTGAGCCGTGCACGTGTAGTAGTAAGACTCAATACCTAAAATTGAAGCGCGTGAATTCGTAAATGCGTCCTTAATGAATTTATTTGTTCGGCGATCTCTGCTAAACCGTAGACACGGACGTCGGCTGCTCCACGTAGAATTATATACACGGCAGACTGACTACAAAGATCCTACCGGCTGCGCCAATTAAGTAAGCGACAACGGAAGTATTAAAAAATAACTTTATTCCGACAGAGTTACAGCTAAACAGTAATTAATTAATGTAATGCAAAATTGATCTTATATACTAACTTTATTGCTAACGTAGTATATGCACGACGTGATCAGATATGACGCATGTCCTAGATAATCATGAACGCTGATCAAGCAGTGGAATATCTGGAAGTAACACATCTAGTAAATACTTATTAGCTGACAAAGCTAATATTGGTAGATTGGGATTCCTTAACTCGTCCTACGACACCCACGGGAAGTTGGTTCTTTACGTCTGGCACCACACGGTAATAAATTAATACATAGTATTTTTATATTGTATAGGGATGAAAAGGAGAACAAGTCACCAAGGAGTGCAGAAAAATGACCACTTACAAGAAATAACAATACCGCGGAAGTATGTACATTTCAAAAATATACAGTTACTAGTAAATTGGTACAATAATGTGTCTTTGCTATATGGGTTTAGCAATAGGATCCTGGGTACCCCCAGGATAGGGTAGTTTCCAATTTATTAAAATTATTTTTTAAATTGAAGATCTAGTTTTCGTTGTTTTGAATTTACCACTAAAACGCTCCTTACGATTACTTTTTATCACGTGGCCACACGTAACGTCAACTTTGTGTAAACGGCACCGGTACAAATGCTTTGTGTGGCGCAGTAAGGCATCTGGTGTACCAGATGTTTTATTTGATGAAGGTATTATAGAAATAAAGGTGTACGTTACCCTAGCAAGAAAGTTTCTCCTAGAGTTATATGAGTAGAACGTATAATGTGTGCCTTATCTGCTGTAAATGTGCCCCCACATAAAAAATGTGTGCCCCAACGTGTGTACCAAAACCATTGCATGTGCCCCTGTAGAATAAACATACACGAGTAGCTCTTAATGTGTGCCCCTTAGTGCCCCAATTAGATTTAAGAAAATATTTATAGTTTTCCAGGTATCGCGGTTTTATGAAAACCCGAAAAAACATCGCAGCGCCTAAATGAGACAAGGCACAAGTTTGCCGAAAACTGTATTCGGTCCTTCTTGACGCTATTAATAACCATACAAAGTTTCAACACTGTTCATGCATGCGTTTTTGAGTAATCTTGCTAAAAGTCAAAACGATGGTGTCTTAACTTTGACGGCAAAATACAAGGAACCGGCACAATCCCAGATGTGTAGGTGTGAACCAAAATCGTGTGCCTTTAGTCAAAAATATATGGTGAAAATATTCAGCTTGGAATGTTTCGCATTATCAATCAATCAAAGACGGAAGACGAGGCGCCCTCGGCGATTTCGCCGTAATCTTGCTTTAGGTCCGCCAATTAGGAGTGTTATGTCTGTTCCGGGTCGTATTATGAAATATGTATATAATGGAGCTGCAATTCAGCATGTTTATTGGCAGTTTGGTTGTGGAAAGAGTGATTTGAAGTATAATGAATTGCCTTTGTTTAGTTTATTTGGTTTGGCTTAGCTGGCACATGGCTGAGACCATGGAGGACCTCAGTGCAATGCTCGATGACCTCAGTAGAGCTTCCGAAAGAGTGGGTCTTAAAATGAACATGGAGAAGACAAAGGTCATGTCGAATGCCCATGTAACACCCACTCTCATGACGATCGGAGGCGCTACACTCGAAGTTGTGGCCGAGTACGTTTACCTAGGACAGACTGTCCAGTTAGGTAAGTCCAACTTCGAGAAAGAGGTCAATCGTCGAATCCGACTCGGCTGGGCAGCGTTCGGGAGGCTTCGCAATATCTTCTCGTCCCAAATACCACAGTGTCTCAAGACGAAAGTCTTTGACCAGTGTGTGTTGCCAGTGATGACCTATGGTACAGAGACGTGGTCGCACACAATGGGCCTTATCAGAAGGCTTAAAGTCACCCAAAGGGCAATGGAGAGGGCTATGCTCGGAGTTTCCCTACGCGATCGAATCAGAAATGAAGAGATCCGCAGGAAAACCAAGGTAACCGACATAGCCCGAAGAATTGCCAAACTTAAGTGGCAGTGGGCAGGGCACATTGCTCGCAGAACAGATGGCCGATGGGGCCGAAAGGTTCTGGAGTGGCGACCGCGTACCGGAAGACGTAGAGTAGGAAGGCCTCCCACAAGGTGGACCGATGACCTTGCGAAGACCGCGGGTATCCGCTGGATGTGGGAAGCACAAGACCGGTCGAAGTGGAGGAGCCTGGGGGAGGCCTATGTCCAGCAGTGGACGTCTTTCGGCTGATATGATGATGATGATGATGAGTCAGATTCGACAAAGATACACAATTCAGGTAAGTATATATTGTGGGAGACTGGTGCCTAAGCTAGGCTCATGGCCTGTGTTTCAGGACACCAGGATCCCACCCCTTTACATTTACATTTTATAAACTATGTACTAAGCGCGCTGACAGAATGTAGTAACGAGTCATTCGACAGTTTAAACATTTTGTTTTTTTGTATTATTATTATTGTAATCTAGGATAAGTATGCGAGACGAATGTTAGTAGATGTGTAGTATGGGTGTTTGTGTGGGTGTGTAATTGTGTGGGTGCGAGAGAGTGTGTGATTGTGTGTTTAGGTCATTCTAAGGATGTTCTCAGTATCATTATAGTTAAATTCAAGTAGCCAATCAGTAAGCCTCTTTTTGCATTTATTCTTTGTGAGACTAAAGATATGTAACACCTTATGCGTTTTGTTGTATAAGTAGCCACCTAGATAGCAAAAGAAACGCCTTGCAAAAATAGTTTTGAGGCGTAGATGATGGCGCTCCACTGGGTCATATCGTCTTTTCCCCCTGGACAGCGTTGGATTATAAACCAAGAGAGTGTGTTGTTTCAGCAAAGTGTGCAATATAAACAGTTGACGCACTGTCAGGACGTTACTTTCTTTGTATAACTGTTCAGTGGAGTAGCGATACGGTCGAAAAGACGACACTTTCAGAATAGCTCTTTGGGTTCTTTCAACTTCTATTAGGGTAGTTTTTGGAGCACCACCCCAGGAGGTGATGCAGTAGCATATTATAGATTGAGCAAGGGTATAGTAAACTAATTTCATAATATTTTTATCGACTACATGTCTCAGCGTTTTGAACACGTATATTAGTTTCCGCAATCTGTTACTAAGAGTGGTTATGTGGTCTTGAAATCTTAGGTTTTTGTCGATTGTTATTCCCAGGTACTTTACATTTTCAGCCTTGGTGAGTGACTCGCAGTTACAACGATGGGTATGTGGGTTTGTGCAAGAGTGAGCTACAATAGTATGAGGTAATGTTTGGGATGATCCATTGTTTTTCATTGAAAAAGCTATGTAATTGGTTTTGGTTGTATTTAGGGTCAACAGATTGTCACGTAACCAGTTGGATACCGTATTAAAGCCTAGTTGTGCACACTCATAGACCTCCTCCCACGAGCTCGCGCTGAACAAGAGGGCAGTGTCATCAGCAAAGCTAATGATTTTGCCATTGGGGATAGAGATCGTACCCAGATCGTTGATATAAATGAGAAATAGTGAAGGTCCGAGGACACTTCCTTGAGGCGTGCCGTAGTTAATTATTTGTTCCTCACTGATGAATTCATCTATCTTTACTCTCTGGGTACGCTCACTCAGGTAGTCTTTAAAGAGTTGTAGTGGAAGTCCTCTGATTCCCAAGCTTTCCATCTTACGTACAAGAATTGGGACAGAAACCGTGTCGAAAGCCTTAGCAAGATCTAGGAATATGGCCATAACTTTATCCCCACTATCCATGTTTGTGACCAAATAGTCTGTTAACTCATGGACCGCGTCAGAAGTGGATTTGCCTGAGCGAAACCCAAATTGAGCTGGTGCGAAAAGATTATTGGTTTCCAAGTAGCTAACAAGTCTGCTGTTCATTACCCGTTCCAGTATTTTGGAAAAAGCAGTTAGTACAGATATAGGTCTGTAATTATCGACACGGCTCCTGTCCCCACTCTTGTAGATCGGATGAATTATAGCTTTTTTGAACACGTTTGGAAATTTACCTGCGGACAGAGCAAGGTTACATATGTAAGTTAATGGAGGCACAATCACGGCCGCATGTTTTTTCAAGAGGTCACCGGATATCCCATCCCATCCCGCGGCACAATTATTGCGGAGTGACATTAATATTCCGGCTACCTCTCCCTCATCTGTTGGGAGCATTACCATGGATTGCGTTGCGTTATTTAGGTTTCCATTTGTTGCTCTCGTTTGTGTACTCTTTATGTTTTTAGCCAGGTTTTCACCTATTTTGGCAAAAAAGTCATTGACATGGTTTACTGAATTTTGTGGTGTATTTGATGAGGCTAATAATTGTGATGATGTGTTGGCTTTCCTTGTCGACCTGTTTGAGATATTATTTATAGCCGACCATAACTGCTTAGTATTTTTTCCAGCTTTTTCGATCTCATTTTTCTCAAATTCTATTTTCAATTTCCTTAATAGTTTATTGCAATAGTTTCTGTACCTAGTAAAAGTAATTTTTAAAATATCGTTATTAGGCGCCTGTTTAAATTTTTTATGCAATGTGTCTCGATGCCGCATACAGCGAAGCAAACCAGGAGTAATCCATGGCTTTAATATTTGTTTACGGTTCGGGGTTTTACCAGATGTGGAGTTTGAGTCTATCACGTGTTTTATTAATCTAGTTATTGTTTCCCCTACCACATGGGGATCTTGTGTCTTGTATACTTCACTAAAGTTTAGCTGTTTTAGGTCTGTGTCTATCTTAACATAATTATAACGAATACATTTTTTAGTAATTATTTTAGGCATTCGTTTCGACAAGAATAACATTACTGTCTCATGATCTGTTAGAGCAGAGTGTGCGCTGAAGTAGAAGCTGGTAGTCGAGTTTTCAGTATTACGTGGTCTAGACAAGCTTGTTGTCGCGTAGGTAATGTATGAGCAGGTAAAAGGCCATGGGTAGCCAGTAAGTTTAGGTAAGAATGTTTAGCTGAATCCTTGCAGTGTTCATGTATATTTATATTTATATCTCCCGCAATAATTATGGTATTGTATTTGGATAGCTTACTTAGGGTCGTATTTAGTGAGTTTAGAAAATTATCTAAGTCTTTGTAACCTGGCGGGCGGTATATTGCTAAGAGAACAGTATTTCTATCGATTTTTACTTGGAGACAGTTGGCATCTAAGAATGAGGGCTCCTCTGCAACTAGTTGCAGTTTTTTATGCACATACAGGACTACACCTTCATTTTGTGTATGATTATTGTTGGTAAGGTAATAGTTATAGTTCGTCAACTCGGGAATGTTATGGGTGTTAGGGAGCCAACACTCGGTTAATGCGATTATGTCCCAGTCAATCTTGGTCCGAGCAAGTATAGTCATAAAGCCCGCTATGTTTTTATTTATACTTCTTATGTTCTGTGTAATGATTTTCAGTGTTTGATTAGGTAAGAAATTTGGTGGAGTACAGTTTTCCAGGTCACAAGTCGAAGCATCCGACACCGAGACGGCATCTAGGTTGTTTAGGTTGTTTTGTGTGTTATTGAATTTTAATGTTAATAATTTCCTTTTTCACATTCATATCTTGAGCGCTGCATATAGCCCTAAAGTTCAATATACTGGTACACATAGTTGGTTTTTATTTATAAGGTATATCGGCCAATTAGGTTTGTGTGCATTATGGGTGTGGAGTGCAAGTAACGTGATTGTATATGTGATGTGTATATTGTATTGTGTATGTATAGTTAATGTTAGTAACAAGCTTGTTTGTATTGAACAGTGGATGTATAATTGATTAATATTTGTATTAGTTTTAATTATTAATGGAATAGTATTAGTTTGGACTAGGGTTAACAATACTGCGATGCTAAAGGTAGAATGTAGTGGTAGGTACAGGGCTAGTCATTTTTCCTTACGGAGTTTTGCGATGTCTTCGTCAGTTTTGATGAGGCGGCTTGACATTCCGTCTTTTTCACGAATATAAACCTTGCCGTTTGCAACCCAGCATTGATGATAACCGAATTCTTTCGTAAGTTCCCGGGCGAGATAATGCAGGCGTCTGGTCATAGCCGCAAGCACTTCATTTACGTATAAGGGTTGCCTAGGTCCGTTTTCCACTAGATGAGATGTGTTCAGGCGATTTTCCTTGTTGTGCTTGTTCTTTGGTCGACTTTAGAAACTGTTCTTTAATGTTTGCCGACGTGAATTCCACTAAGACTGGACCCACCGCGTCAGATTTGCTCTTGGAACGGAAGATGTTTTTTATCTCCGTTGCACTCACGGGTTAACTGATGATTTGACCCAATTTCTGTACTGCGCCCGTAAGTGAGTCACGAGTTTCAAGGGTTGACGACGGTAAATTTTTAATCTCAATCGACGCCGCTTTTTGTTTCTTTTCTAAGAAATCTACCCTGATTTCAAGCGCTTTTATAACCTTTTTGTTACTGCCACACTCCGCCCTTAAATCATTAATTTCTAGCAAAGCATCATCATATTTTTCTGATAGGAAATCTATTGTCTCTTTGATTTTTTCATTTTGACTTCGTATTTCAGAGTTTTGCAAGCTGATCGCAGTATTTTGGGACCGTATATCCTCGAGAGCCAATTGTAACAATTTCATTTTTTCATTTTGTTCATTCTGTTTAGTAACCAGTTCAGAGAACATTTCCTTCATATCTTCCATCATTTTCTCCATTTTCATCATTTCATCTCCACTGCGTATCTTTTTCCTATGGGTTATATTCATATTGTTATCGCTGTTAGTATTAGTACTCGACGACGGGTTTGGTTCAGAAGCCGATTTCGGCGAGGCAGGTGGAGGCGTGCGCCTAATACCGCCGAGCATAGTGGTAGTATTTATGCGCAGGAGTGACCGCTATCTGTGTTTTACGTAAACACGGCTCGCCGCAAAAAACTCACAATTCTTCGTGTTCCACACGCTACGAATATTTCCAAATATAACCCGAGTGCGCCCGACCGCCCGCTGGAGGTGTGTCCTTCGTCGTGGTTGCTAGCGAGCGAAGGCCGGTCAATGACCTCGCTAAGCGTCGACGCACGCTCGCTACTATGATGACTCACACGCTGCCGGTGTTAATTTAAATATTTTTGCGGTTGGGTTGAAGAAAACGATGATAACTTCTGTGTTATTTGATGCATCGAAGAACTGTTATTACTATTACTACTGTTATTATTACTGTTATTGCTATTATTTATTTTGATATTGTAATATTGTTTGGTGGATATTGTCATCTGTCACATTAACGAAGCGTTGAACAAATGTACAAGTATCTAATTTGACTACATGTTTACAAAAATAGCTGGCCTAACTTTTGAAAATAACTTGTAGGTTGTTACTATAAATGATTACGTAGTATTTAATTATACTTGTAATATATTTTAGGTTTTCTATTGTTATTTAATAAAATACGTTGATTCAAATGACTGACACAATAGGATACAAAAAGGATTGTAATGACGGTATTTTTTTTTTTTTTTTTTTTTTTGGGTGGGAAATCATCAAATAACTTCTCCCGCTCTGGGTGGAGCAGGAGGGCGTGTCAGACTTTTACTGACTAAAACCCACCCGTGTTCCTTCAGTAGCCCTTAAGCCCGGGGCTGTGGTGTCTCTTTCGAACAAACCCGCACCCCTGGCAGGCATCGACCCTTGCGGGTCCCATCATTTTTTGTGCTGGCATCTCTTTGAGGCGCGCGTGGAACACAACGCGCCGTCGACTTGGGCTTGGTCCTTACCGGACAGCGAGCTACCCATTACTCGCCGTCCGCAAGCCCATGCCTACGGTGGCCGGAAATCGGCCTGGGATTCCCGACGCCCAGGGCGTCTCCGTATCCTGCGGCGGCTGGGGTCGCGAGGGCGCATATGCTGCCTCTCCCTCACGTGCGCCGCCTCCCTCTTCGCGAGCATCACTGCTTCGCTGAAGGAGGTGACGGCTCCCCATGCCCTCTCGCTCCGTACCATGGCCTGGACCAGGGCCGGACGCGAGAGATCGCCGCCGCCGATCGCCTCCACGAGGACACGGCGGTGCTCCGCCCAAGCAGGGCAGACCGCCACCGTGTGCTCCACCGTGTCCTCAGGGCGATCTTCGCAGTGGAAACACCCGGGCGTTTCCTCCCGCCCTATCCGAAACAGGAACCTCCTGAAACAACCGTGTCCGGTGAGGACCTGCGTCAGGCGGAAGGTGAGGACGCCATGCCGCCTCTCAAGCCACTCCTCAAAGAGGGGACTTACCGCCGCAATCAGGGCGTGCCCATTGTAATGACGGTATCGAGTCAGTTGCTCGGTAGACGTTCAGTGGGATAGTCCTAGTGCTGTTTTTGTGTGGAATAGATCGACCAGATGTCATGTAAGTTATGTTATTTAATATTATACTGTAATTGTTGCTTTTTATAACAATATTGTAATAATGCCGAGTTATCTTGGACAAAGGTCCAAGAGTTGTAATTAAATGTATAGCAATGTAAGAGATGTGTTGATGGAATATATCAATACTGTTTCCATGGAGTTTCTTGTCCTTCTTCTCCATGAAGACCTAGCTTTGGAATGGACGACTAGCTTTCTGATTAAATAATGACAAGCCTAATTGAAATAAATGCCTAGTCTTGTCTTTCTGTGCTTTACTTCATAAAACTCTTTCCCAGAAACCATATTCATAAGAACCTTAATACACAGTAAATAAGCAGTAAGTAACCATTCTGGTATTTAAAGCTTGATAATGTTTTATAAACACACACTTATAAATTCATATAGCCACTTATTCTGACAAGTGCACCACAATACACGTTCAACTGTCTACGTATCGATATATTATGACACTTGGATATTTTACTTTTTACACCTGTTATGATTTTTAAAATTTGGTTAACTAACTAGATACGTGTTGTCGCCTTGCGCGCGCGGGGCGTATTAAGTTAATATTAACAAAAAACCAAAATATGTAAACAACGGCTGGTTATCCGACCAAATTCTAATGACTACTAAAAAGCGACTGATTCATACATATCAATGACCTTCTTTATTGGAGGTATTATACCTAAGCTGTTGTCCGTACAGTCGCGTTCAAAAGTTTTGGGGGCTAATTAAAAATATATATTAAATGCACCTTGTGACTATATTAAATGAACCAGCTTGTTGATGTGGAAATTACTATTTTATTCCCTTAATTTTAATTCTTATAGTAAGTATTGCATCAAATCACAGATTAAATTTCCTCCCTATAAATATTATAAATTATTTGCACGTTGTGTAGTCGTTATTATTTAAAACACAGATCAGTTTTTCATCTAAGTTTAACATATAATTAGTAAATTGGCATCACAAAAAATCACTTAATTATAATCATCAAAATCATCAATACTACGCTCTAAGTTTATAAAGCTGTAGGGATGACTTTTCTGTTTTTTTTTTTTGTTCCTTCGCCTTTATGAACTTGGAGGGTTGTATTGGTGATTTTGATGCTTATAATTCTGTAACTACATACGTCTTACAGCCGCGAATAATATTTTAATCAACACACAACCTAGCACTGGCCTGCAAATTACAAAAAACGCAAGAAACTTTGAATTTCGCGGGCTGGTTGGAGCATTCCCCTTACTGATGAAAAACTTACTGTTAATTTATCTAACCTATGGCTTATCAATAAATATAATAGAAACAGCTACTAGAATTTAATCCAATAACCACTTTATTTTATTACTTATTACTTTTATACTTCAGTGTACTCAGGCACAACACGTGTGAATAGGTTAGTGAGTAAAGTAAAGAAGGTCATCGATATGTATGAATCCGTCGCTTTTTAGTAGTCATTCAAATTTGGTCGGATAATCAGCCGTTGTTTACATATTTAGGTTTTTTGTTAATATTAACTTAATGCGAAACATTCCAAGCTGAATATTTTCACCATATATTTTTGACTAAAGGCATACGATTTTGGTTCACACCTGGGATTGAGCCGGTTCCTTGTATTTTGCCGTCAAAGTTAAGACACCATAGTTTTGACTTTTAGCAAGATTACTCAAAAACGCATGCATGAACAGTTTTGAAACTTTGTATGGTTATTAATAGCGTCAAGAAGGACCGAATACAGTTTTCAGCGAACTTGTGCCTTGTTTCATTTAGGCGCTGCGATATTTTTTCGGGTTTTCATAAAACCGCGATAACTGGAAAACTATAAATATTTTCTTAAATATAATTGGGGCACTAAGGGGTACACATTAAGAGCTACTCGTGTGTGTTTATTCTACAGGGGCACATGCACTGGTTTTAGAGATATACGATTCATCAAAACGTTACTCCAGCAGAAAATGCAATATCTCGAAAACCTGAAGGGGCACAGATTTTATTTTTGGGGGCACATTTTGGCACACATATCGACGGGTCCTACGTATACTAGTTTTTTTTTTTTTTTTTTTTTTTTTTTTTTTTGGGTGGGAAATCATCAAATGACTTCTCCTGCTGAGTAGAGCAGGAGGGCGTGTCAGACTTTTACTGACTAAAACCCACCCGTGTTCCCTCAGTAGCCCGTATGCCAGGGGCCGTGGTATCTCTTTCGAACAAACCCGCACCCCTGGCAGGCATCGGCCCTTGCGGACCCCACCAGTGGTTGCTGACATCTTTGACGGCGCGCGTGAGGAACACAACGCGCCGTCCCGTCTACCACTTTTCGGCCGCAGAGGATAGGGAGAGCGGCTGACGCTATACCGACACTCCTCTTCCCCTGCGGCCCCACCGCGTCCGCCATCAAACGGTGGCGGCCCCGTCCAGGCCACGGAAGGGAAGAGCGCTGCTCAGAAGCACCGGCACTCCTCCTCTACCGCAGCCTGTAACCCTCAGCCGCGATGCCTCCCATTCGACATCGCGGCCCACCTCAGTTGCGGTGCACCTCACCGCAACCTACTTTTTGGCCGCTACGTCAATGGCTTGAAGGCAAAAGCCCTGACGAGCGGCCCCACCGTTGGGTTCCTCTTGGCTTCACCGTGGATGGGAGACCACGGTTACTAAGCCCCCCCGCAACGACAATGCGGGAACCCACTCGGGGGGGTACGTATACTAGTACAAGTGCAAAAACACAACTTTACAGGAGAGCAGATGAAACGTTCTATAGCTTGTAATTTTGACATAAATCAATAGAAATATTTGAAATTTTGTAATGTTGTATTTTAATATCATATGAAAAAGATTGCATTATTTGATTTTCTAATTTTTTTATACTTTAGAATATAGCATGACTTGCATTGATGTAGCTTATTTTCTTTACAATGATAGAACCGGTAAACTGGTACAAGTGACCACTTATACCAGTATATAGTGTACTTATTTGTGCACATAAAAAAACTTTTTAATAAAAAAATTAAACCGGAAAAAAAATAAAAAAAATTTCGAACCGACGAAAAAACGGAGGAGGTTACTCAATTCGACGCGTATATTTTTTTTTTTTTTTTTATGTATGACCACGCATAACTTTTTCCAGAGTAGTCCGATTTTGATAATTCTTTTTTTATTGGAAAGGATATACCTCGAAGTTGGTCCCATATAAATTTCGAAGAAAAATTCCAACCCTAAGGGTAAGAAAACAGGGGATGATTTATTGTTTACTCACAGATTTAATACTGAGTCGTGTATTAAATCAAAAATTAAGCATGTAGTAATTAGTAGATTATAGCCACAAAAAATTATAAAATAAAAACTTTTTAATAAAAAAATTGAACCGCCGAAAAACCGAAAAATAAAAAATAATAAACTAGCTTTGTCCAACCCCAATAAATAAGTTCGGAAGTCGGTGACTTTGGATATGTATTTGATTATATGTCACCGCATTCCGAACTTAGTTATTGGGGTTGGACAAAGCTAGTTTATTATTTTTTATTTTTCGGTTTTTCGGCGGTTCAATTTTTTTATTAAAAAGTTTTTTTGATTTAATACACGACTCAGTATTAAAATCTGTGAGTAAACAATCAATCATCCCCTGTTTTCTTACCCTTAGGGTTGGAATTTTTCTTCAAAATTTATATGGGACCAACTTCGAGGTATACCCTTTCCAATAAAAAAAGAATTATCAAAATCGGACTACTCTGGAAAAAGTTATGCGTGGTCATACATAAAAAAATAAAAATATACGCGTCGAATTGAGTAACCTCCTCCGTTTTTTCGTCGGTTCGATTAAAGAAAATAGAAGGAAATGACCTGTTACATGCACTATTTTATCTATTGAGCTAATATAAGCTTAAACTATTAACAAAAACATCTTCTTTTATAGTTTTTAACACTTGCAACAGTTTTCTGTAATATTCTTTTGTTATTAACTTAAAATATTTGAATGGGAATAGGAGTAAATGAAAACAAATAACTAAAAATCTAAATAGAAGTTTATTTCAAATAGTTAACTCAACAGACGTATGCTTATTAGGTGCTCTTATTCTGATATTAATTAATTGGAGCTCACAAAGGTGAAATAAATCAGTGGCCTTGGCATTTTAACCGGTAACGGCCGGGGCGGGCCGCGCGGCGGCCCGCCCTAGTAACTTCCGTAAAGCCCCAGCCGGGCCGCGCCGCGGCCCGCCCCGACTACCTGCAGTTTTTCTCTAATCATTTAAAATTTGTAAGTTATTAGAAGGTAAGTTGGTTGGTTGGTTGGTAAGTTGTTAAGTTGTTAGCTTCATCATGTCTGTCTGTGGGTCAGCTTGCGATGTTGAAGCTGCTGCGACTTGCGGGGTGGGAGGCGCCATGTCGTGAACTCTATCAGCCAAGTCCGCGAGCTCGGTGAGGGACAAGGTCATCTGCGATGCAATGACCGTCTGCAGGTTACCTGGTAAACGACTCGTCCAGATAGTGCGTAGGAAATCCTCTGGGATCGTTGGTCCTGCCAGATGCTGTAGGTGCCGCAAGAACTGGGACGATTTGCGGTCACCTAGTTCCTCTGACTGAAGAAGTTGCTTCACCTTCTTTTCTTTCGAGACTGACAGGCGCTTGATTAGCTCACTCTTCAGCTTCTCATATGCGCCAGTAGCAGGAGGCGCAACTATTATATCTTCCACTTCCACGGAGTACTGCCGATCCAAGTGTGCGATGACGTAGTGGAACTTGGTGTAGTCGTCAGTTATTCTAGCCAACTTGAATTGTCCTTCGATTTGGCAAAACCATATGATGGGCTTTTCGGGCCAAAATGGTGGCATACGAACGCCTACTCGAAATAATTCCAATGACGGATGTTCGGGTTCTGGTTCAATGGAAACGCGCGCACATTTACTCGGCCGGCGGCCAGGGTGCTGGCTGCGCTGCGATGTTTCCGTATCGCTACCGTCGCTGCTCATGGTAACTCCTAACTCTCACTGCACTCTCTATTCTCAAATGTTCTGAGCGGGGTCACCAGTTTGGTTATGTCGTTGACGTGTGGGGGTAAACTTACTGGGTCCGAAGGAATGATAGTCCGGTTTTGTTTCCTAGCGTTTTAATCTCCCACACACTACACAACACTGCTTTATGTAAACAAGAAGGCACAATAAAAAGAGTTAAAACAGGCACGAGAAAAGTTCGGAGAACGAAAAAGTTACCGACCGTTTAGCGCGGGTCGGGTACACTAATATTTTCTATGGCGCGAGTGAGCGTGCGTCAAATATCACTGGTAGCTAGATCTTGACTGGCGACCCGCAAATTCCGAATGCGCGGTGAAGGAATGCGTATGCGCGCATCTAACTTCATGCGCCTTGACCAAGGGACTCAGCAGGCGCCGCGTGTGTCCAGTGTACTAATATTATATTGACGGACGGACCGTACGGTAAACGTGAGATTAAAATATAATAAATGCTAATAAGTAATTATTGTTTAGTGTTGTATGTTTATTCATTAATATAATGAATATTGTGTGTTTGTTAGTGTGGAATGTATAAATATATTATGTACATGTAAATATAATGTGAGTCACCTACACGTCTGTAAAAAAAAAATTGTGGCCAGATAAATATTGTCCTCAACCTACTAATTCTATACCAAAACTATTTTCTGGAAACATAAAAATAAAAAGCTGAAAGTGCCGCCATTACTGACACTTCAACACGTCAACGTTGTGATACGTGCTCCGTCTAATAAAATCATATTTAGTGAGTTTTAGGGTGATATGCAACGGTAAGTGGATGAATATTCATTTATTATTAGTTATTACATCGTTTTAGATAATTTTTTGCACTAAATAACATCATAAATACTTCATTTTTGGCCAAAGAAATTTTACGTAAAAATCGTTGGGCTCATGGCGTCATTACTTTGATGAATTTTGACTGTTTTACAATGAATTGAGTGTATCTGTATGAATTGAGTTGCTCTAAATCTAATAATAACAATAGTTTTGATCATTCGATGTGTTTTTCATACTATATTTTTTACATTTCAATGATTTCGGACTGTGACCCTCGGACCTTTGACAGTTATATAGACAATAAACGAAGTTGTCTTTAATATAAATGAAATCTCTTTGTTTGATAGGCCAAGATCCTCATCGCCAGTTCCGGGGTCCACTGCTGCTGCTGGTTCAGGCTCGCCGCGCGTCCTTATGCCGTAAGTGTTAAAACTTATATTCATTACTCTTATACCTTTTCTTCGTAATTTACTCGTATTTATTTTTACTATTTTAATTTTAGATGTGATGTCGTCATCAGGGCCCCAGTGGGTGACGACATCACGATGGAGCAGGACCACTTCTCTCTTGCTGACAAGTACCAGCTGTTCCAGCAAGAGGAAGTGGTCAAGGACGTGGCAGCAGCCGCAGCAGCAGCGTCGGCCACGACTCGGCGACGCGCGTCGTGGCGATGCAGCGCGGTGCGGTGGTGCAGTGTGGCGCGGCAGTATTGCTCAGTGTGGCCAAACTAGGGGGCGGAACGCCTAGTGGTGACCCCCAATGAGTAAGAGGTGAAAGATCGGGAGAAGTCCATGTGGATGATGACAATGTGCCTGAGGATGTTCGGGAGAAGATCATGTATATTGTCAGAATGAGAGAAGCTAGGGTAGCGTTTTTGTAAGTTACGCATTGTATCATGAGTCCACATTATTTTTGTTGTCAGTTTTTTTATGTAAGCAACACCTCTGTTCTTTATATTGTTATCAAGATTTATAAAATAATGTGTATGAACTTGTATTACTTTTGAAATAAGCTGCACCTTTGTACTTTGTTTTTGTAGCCTATTTCCATATATTTCTCTGTGTGTATAATCCTCTTGCTGTTCTGCTGGCAGTTATTTTTTTATTTATAAAAGTGAATGTGAGATTGCGGGATGTAAAATTTTGTGTATCTGAATGTGTAAAAGATGAACTTTTTATAATTTTAGGCATAAGCAGCACTGTATTTCACCCTTCTATTTTTATCACCGTTTGTAAATGTTTTGCGTTAGCAATACGCAGCATCTTTGTACTTCACCTTCTATTTTGATACATGGGTATGTGTAATTGTGAGATATAAGACTTATAAATGTGAATGTGTAATAAATGAAAATGTTATTACTTTAAGAAATAAACAACACTTTTGAACTTCAACTTTTTATCAAGATTTGTAAATATAAATGTAAAATAAATTTACATTTATTTGAAATAAGCAGCTTATATTTAGTACAGTGTTCATTCTACTGCCACAATTTTTGCAAATATGTTGAAGCATAAGCTTAAAATAAGTACCTTTATTCTGTGTATCTACTTATGAGGAGACAATCAATGTGGGTGTATACACAACTGCTTACGCCTTCAGGGAATACAAGCTTGATGTTATGTGTAACAGGTTAGGATGTTATGTACAAATAAAATAACTGATTACAAGAATAATGTTTATTATTTTTCTTCCCTATGTGACATACACAGTACACAAACACACAGTACCTACGTAAAATACATTTTTTAATCAATCAAAATCATGTAACTTGAATTTTGTTATTATTTCCTACAATGAACTTCTATTCCTAAACCGAACTTATCGATATTTTCGTAGAGTGGGTGAGTCACGTCCGTACGATTTTCTCGAACTCTACATTTTTTTAGCTAGTTTCAGAGCTTGATATCTTTGTTTTTTTCCATGACAATGAGTAAGTCTTTACACTAATTATAAAGTCTAGTTCATTCTTATGCGGCTTAGACTAATTATTCAAATTTTGAAACCTATAGTACCATGTAAAATTAGCTAATACAAAAAAAACATGTCCAATTAGTTATCTCTTCCAGAAAATCTTATTACAATTATACTGGCATATTTTTACAGTATAAAGGTAGACATCGGTAGATAAAGGTTTATATAGTATTCTAGTACCATTTTTTTTATTTGAAACACTCAAAATAACTCTGATGAGCGTTTACAAAGTCATGCGTTGTAAACAAGATCTCATTAAAATGGCTCCGCGTAGTATGAAGTTTGAGTTTCAATAATATGAAAATGTTAGGTTCAACTTTCAAAAAAACACTCCTGTTAGATTACTTGTCTATTCAAAAAGAAACAAGCAAAGTTTCGTGCAAACCAACTCTGTAATTTTATCAGAAATCATCCTATTACGGCAACAACCACACTTTCGACCACTTGTCCGTTTTCAACATTTGTTTATAGAAAACGATGTAGAAATTTGAGTACGCTAAACAATTTATATAATAGCCTGGTGATTCAAGAACCTAACACTGTTTATTTTTTTAGCTAGAAGCAATAGAAACTTGAGTAGACCCTTTTTTGTGAGCGAGGTCGTAAATTCGAAATCGTAAACATGTCAGCTGTCACTGTCAGAAATCGGCGCCGTGCTTGACAAGAGTTTGACGTTTTAAGATAGCGGTACGCCACAGGTTAAATTAACGAAATTAAAAATTCTTAACTTAAAGTAGGAACTGTCTTTAACACAAACTTCGGGAGGGTTTTACTCCACTGTTTGATTATGTACATAAAAAATTAAACATGGTATGGTTTTGTCTCATTATTAACATTGTCTGTGCGGAAACAGATTACTAAAATAAAAAGCAATTTAAAAGTTCAGAGCCAAAAAAGATTCATTTTTCTTGCTAATTTAACCTATCTTTGGGCGTGTTTAAGTAATAAAAGGAGTGTAAAATCTCGAAAACCAAGTCGGTACGGGGTTTTTGGAAATTCGACCTTAAAGGGGGTGAAACAGGGGGATTTGGTTTGTATGAAAAATCTTATTCCTTGAGTTAATAAACTTGAAACTTTGCACAAATACTTATCTAAGTAAATTTTAAAGTTGGTTATGTATTGTTTTCTAAACTACCCCCTAAAGAGGGATTGGCGGGTGTCAAAGTTTGTATGGATTTTTTTTTACGCGTTGTCTGACTAACTCGAAACTCTACATCTGATCAGAGAAAACAAAGTTTATCATTATAGTATATTAAAATGTTAAATTGAAAATTAGCTTCGTAATTTTCTATAATGTTTATTGTGCTGCGCTTATTTTCTAATAGATCTAGCATTAATTGACCTCGTGAACGCTTCATTGTTGTTACTTCTTACCACTGTTACTACAGGAGGAGAAACAAAATCCGAATATTATTTTAACATTGAATACGTGAACTAAGACGTTTCGCAGTTATACCAGTGTTTGAGTTCACTTGCGCTCACGCGTCGCGTCATACGCGACGACCTACACTGGTGTAAGTGACTTACATCAGTGTAGATGGTCGCGAGGCTTAAAATGATGTCACTTACATCAGTTTACAAGTTTGTATCTTTGAAATTATTTGATATTTCAATATGATTTTTACAGGATACAAATATAAGGTAATTTTAAGGCTTTTGATGTAATAAAACGGTTTTCGTTGTTTTGCGGGTTGCACCAGTATACGTAGGACCCGTCGATATAAGCTCTCTAGCCATGCACAATTTTTCTCTCTCCGATCATTCGTTTAGAATTTTCCTGCTAGAAAAACGTTACCCCAGCAAGAATCGTTTTTTCCGTTTTTCTCCAAAACGACAGGGGGCACACATTTTTTATGTGGGGGCACATTTACACCAGATAAGGCACACATTATACGTTCTACTCACATAACTCTAGGAGACACTTTCTTGTGCGTTTAAGAGCCTATACAACCTCAGCTCAAATTCAATTTTCGCCCCCACTTCCCCACGCCACCGCACTCTTTATCTCGCTCGCACACTACTGCACGCGGTCACCGGCCGAACACACGAGATCGAAGCGATTTTGTTAAAGTTTAATAAACGACACTATTTATCGGATGAGTGCTCAGGCTCAGTAATAAAATTATCAAAAATAATTTAAACTTATTATAAACTTCATTATAAGAACATAAAATTATACATCACAAAGGAGATGGAAAACGGTGGGCCCAAATGTAATAAGTTGAGATATGATCTAAAAAATTAGTCATATTTTTTTATCTTAGAATATGAAATATCACCTCAATTCTGAATCTGGAAGCGGAGAAATATGAGAAAGATCGTTTTCGTGAGATTATCGATTGATTAATCGATTACACAGTTCGGTAAATAAAACCTTTGCACTAAATAATTAACTCAAAGTAATTAAATGCACTACGTATACTTCAATGCAATCTAGTGTATGTCATTATAGTCCTATTAATAAATAAAATATCAATTAATTACTGAAAAACCAATATTAATGATTATCGATTTCATATCGATTAAAATCAGTCTTTTATTTTTAGTCTGTCACTAGCAAGATAACTGACTGACATTGACACTAGACAGTTGCTGATTGCTCATGTTTATAAACTCGCTTGCTGACTCGTTTTGTGTTTTCCGATGCGTTTTGAGTGCTTTCCCTATTATTATCCTTCATTTTTCACGACCACTGCGCTTTGGATTTTACGGATTCCGATCCTGCCTACCTTGTTTGACCCTGGCTTTCACACTGGAAAACGAAGATAGTGCACTCACACGTTTGACTAGGAATTGTTATTTTGGATTTTGCCGCCGGCTTGTGGATTGGATATTGTTGAAACTATGGATCGCTGTGTTGTGTGAATTGTGGGATAACAACTGGGCACTACAATACACTGGGCCGATGACCCTTACACGATGAAACAATTCTGTCAGTTAAAGATTGTAACATAACCTCAGTTTTACTTAATCTCTTATATCGCTGTTGTCAGATTGACAAAATCCGCAGAATTTTCAGTGAAAGGTTGATAATATTTATGCTATTAATTGACACCACTGCCATCTTTTTACATCTAGGCCCAAGATTGTATGTAATCGTTTCAGTCTCCTTTAATTTCAATGTATTACTCTATTTTCCAGTATAAGCTGACCTCTCATTGTACGGGAAGCCTATACAATGCGAGATCAGCTTATACTGGAAAATTATTGCTCGATGTGTAGCCGTGCGCACTATTTTACCTGCTGCTACACAATACTAGTCAAGTGCGAGCCAATTTTTCGCTGAGGGTTCCGCCCATTGGTTTAGTAGTAAGTTTGCGTTTTATAGTTTTCGCCGTGTATGTATGTAATATGACAGCCGTTTGCGTATGTAATTATGTAGGTAGTAGGTGTATGTAAGTACCTCCATATACATACTAATGTTACAAATTTTGCAAACCGATTCTAAACCACTACATAGAATCTACTGCTATAAAAAACTAGTCAAGTGCAAGTCACCACTGCACTGAGGGTTCTGTAGGTACAATGGCTTGGTAGTAAGTTTACGCTTTGCCATTTTACAATCTTATAATATATTTTTCACCTTGTTTTACTAATTTCTTAGTTATTATGCATAATGCACATATATCTTTCTATAAATATAAATAAATCGCCGAAATGTATGTACGCGCATAACTTCCGAATGACTACACCAAATTGTTTTTTTTTTTTTTGTGATCGTGATTGTCAGGACAAGGGTTGTATAAATATAAGATAGGTAGGTATAGGTAGGACAGGTAGTTACGTAGGTAAGTATGTAGGTAGGTAGGTACAGTAGGATCCAAAAGCGGAGTACCAATCTCAAAAAGTAATAGATTGACACTACGGTTTAACTTACGACCTTCTTATATTAAGTAATTTCTATACTGTAGACACACACACTCTCATACGTCTACAAATGATTGTATTTCATAAATTCAACCGTTAAAGTAAATGACGTGATAGCTTAGTGGTTACTGTACTTGGATTAGCGCCCTCGTGCGCAACGAGTCTCGGGTTCGAATCCCACGCGCGGTGTGCTAGCTTTTTTATTGTTTTAAAAATCGCTTTTGACTATAGTTTCTTGTTCTGTTCGCCTTGTTCACTAAACTCGTAAAACTTTATCAATATACCCACAGAAACCTAAATAAATTTAAATGATAGTTAACTTACGAATCATTCGACGTGACATATAGAACGGTGTTGGTTGTTATTGTGTGCTAGTGACGTGTGTTTAATCTATTAGCGGTCTTCTAGTTCATTTTAAAATGTAAGCAAATTTAATAATAGAAATGAAAGCGAATATTATTGCGCTGCATAAAAGCGGACTTAAATATCACAAATATCTGATGAAACCGGCCTGAGTGTGAGTATTATGATTTAATTATTTTATTAAGCACTTATTTAATTAAAGTATAACTGCTGAACCTTGTAGTTATTTTTTAAACGTTTTATAAATATCAAAACGTCTAAATAGAAGAAAAATATAAAATTTCAAAGTAAATTTATTTCCTAGATTAAATATTTATGTGAAATTTATATTTCAAATAATTTTGTTTCTAAATAGTAATACATATTAGTATGTATTTTGTTTAGTAGCCTAACAGTACCCCTTTTTTGTTTTAGTGAAATACTGTGAGTCAGTGGATGAAAAGATATGAGGAAGGGGGTAGCCTTGCCCGTCGAAAGCAAAGGGAAGACCCCAGCTTATAAAATAAAGCGACAGCACAAGTGGTTTCAAAAAGACAAGACATTTTGCCAAATTATTCGACACATATTTCCAAACCGTGCGCCGTGCACTCCACGCAGAAGGTTTGCAGCCAGCATTGAAAACCAGCTCAAAAAACATAAACATTAACATTAAGATATAAATTAGAAATATTTATTATTATTGACTTTTATTGATTTTAGTAATATTCACATAATATTGTGAAATATCCGTAATATGGATTATTTCGAGGTTTAGTTTCAATCTTCTTTTCGTAATGAAAATGATTACTTAAGCTATAACTTCGATAAGTCCTATTAAATACGATTTGTTAACTTTGAGGTTTGAGAGAACTAACTCACTCGCAGTAGATTTATTCCAGTAGTAGTACTACTGAGTCATTTAATTGTATTGTGACAACTTGTCTGCATTTGTTATTTTTACGTGGGTAGATTTGCGTAGAAAAATGTGATTTCTTTAGAGTACCGCACATTGTAGTAATTACAGCACAATATTATTATATTACTAAGATACAATAGCCTGATTATCATGGTTCACCAATTAGCTACTTTACTTCAATAAATTGTTCTTTATGAGAAAATAAACTGTTAACAAGAAGTTATTAGTAGTTATTTTTATACCTACTTCATAAAATTATAACGAATAAACATTTTGTAATCACATAATATTCTTAATCCTTTGTTTAAATAATAATATAAGTAATTTAAAAAAAACATTCTCGTATAACGAATAATAAAAGAACTGATGAATATCATTGTTGAAAAGAAAAATAAAAGTCTCATCAGGAGATTTGAACCCAGACTTATGTGTTTCTTAATCAATGACAATACGCTGCGAGCTACCGAGACATGATATTAGAACGTGAATTTTAGCGATCGTATGAACCGACCAAGGTCATACGTAGTTACTACGTAACACAGTACAGACAGAGACAGAGCACTCTGTGCGACGGTATGTTTTTTGTATCTTTCGACGACAGTGGTGTGCGGCCTGGTTACATACACTTATACACACAGCTGTAGGTACGGCCTGGACCGCTAGTCATAGCAATATAATCCTTAGCATGAGAATGGACTCTTGACCGCGACCGTACGTATGTAGGTAGGTAGGTACGTACGTAGGTAGATAGGTAGGTTGGTATGTATGGTAGGGTAGGTAGGTAGTTAGATAAGGTATATACCATAGTTTTTGGAAAGTAATAAAAAATACTCAAAATTATGAAAAAAATATTTTAACACGCATAAATCTCTAATTGTCATATTAGCCATACCGCATAGCACAGGCAACATGCATGTTATATAAAAAAAAAAAATGGTTCCTTTTCTTCCCAATATTGGTCGTTTCTATCTATAATTCCAGCTTTGATGTCTTTGTCGCATCCAGTCCAGTCTCCGAAAATACATTTTCGCCCATTAGTGATATGTAATTGTCCCTGCACTTGCATATACCAAGGAATGCCTTGTTATGATTGCATATTTCTTGAAGTCTTCTATCATCATCATCATCATTTCAGCCGAAAGACCTATTAATAAAATGATTACTACATAATACCAGCAACACGCCTCATAAAACAACAGGGGTTAGACAGAGCGGTAGTTACCTATAGAACATCCACATTTCACCAGTATGTGTTTGTCCCACATTATAAGGGGCGAGCCTATTGCCATCAAGCGGGCACAAATCTAGACTCCACAAAAGAAAAGAATACTCATTATAATGTACAATAAAATAAATGTCGAAATTATACATAAGGTGACACAATCTAGGCTAGAGAAACTCACCAACATTTACGCCTGACCTAGTAATCGAACCGAGGAAGTTCTGTTCAGCAGTTGCGCCTGAGACCACTAGACCAACGAGACAATACGATAATATAACCTTTACCACAATTTCACTTTAAATCATTTCACATTTTATGGTAATTCATCATCATTTCAGCCGAAAGACGTCCACTGCTGGACATAGGCCTCCCCCAGGCTCCTCCACTTCGACCGGTTCTGTGCTTCTTGCATCCAGCGGACTCCTGCGGCCCTCACAAGGTCATCGGTCCACCTTGTGGGAGGCCTTCCAACTTTACGTCTTCTGGTACGCGGTCGCCACTCCAGAACCTTCCAGCCCCATCGGTCATCTGTTGTGCAAGCAATGTGCCCTGTCCACTGCCACTTAAGTTTGGCAATTCTTCGGGCTATATCGGCTACCTTAGTTCTCCTACGGATCACTTCATTCCCAATTCGATCACGTAGGGAAACTCCAAGCATTGCCCTTTGGGTGACTTTAACCGTTCTTATGAAGTCCATTATGAGCGACCACGTTTCGGTTCGATGTGTCATCACTGGTAACACGCACTGGTCAAAGACTTTCGTCTTGGGACACTGCGGTATGTAGGACGAGAAGATATTGTGTAGCTTCCCGAACGCTGCCCAATCGAGTCGGATTCGATGACTGACCTCTTTCTCGAAGTTGAACCTACCTAACTTGACAGTTTGTCTTAAGTAAACGTACTCGTTCACAATTCCCAGTGCAGTGCCTCCGACCGTTATGAGAGAGGGTGTTACATGGGCATTGGACATGACCTTTGTCTTGTCCATGTTCATTTTAAGACCCACTCTTTCGGAAGCTCTACCGAGGTCATCGAGCATTGTACTGAGGTCCTTCATAGCCTCAGCCATGACAACTATATCATCGGCAAACCGAAGGTGAGTGATGTACACGTCATTGATGTTGATGCCAGCCCTTTTCCAGTCCAGTGCAGCGGTGAACAGTTTCGGAGAGTTAGCGTCTCCCTGTCTAACACCTCGCTGCAGAAGGATAGGTTTCGAGGTCCGTCCTGAAATCGGACTAGCATAATGGCGTTTTCGTACAAACCGTGGTACTGACACTTCAACACCTTGATGTACCAATAGTCTATCTGGCACCGTTGGAAGGACTGCAGTACAGCCCACGTCTCGCTCGAATCGAAGGCTTTTCCGTAGTCCACAAACGCTAAACAGAGAGGCAGGTTATACTCTTCGGTCTTCTGTATTACCTGCCACAGCGTATGAATATGGTTTACTGTGCTAAAGCCGTTACGGAACCCGGCTTGTTCGGGAGGCTTGAAGTCGTCAAATCTGCACACTAGACGGTTCATGATGACTCTGGAAATCAGCTTGTAGACATGACTCAGAAGTGAGATATGCCTATAATTCTTTAGAAGGGCATTGTCACCCTTCTTAAAGAAAAGTACCACCACACCACTGTTCCATGCCTGGGGCGTTTTGCCCTCGAGTATGACGGAATCAAACAGCTTCTGGAGGGCCTTATGAACGGGTTTCCCACCGGCCTTTTCCGGATTCCGTCATGACCCGGCCTTATTATTTTTGAGCTGCTTCAGAGCCATCTATTTACTAATAGAATCAAAAGTATTATTAATAAAAAGCTTACGCAGCCAATATTTTTTCGTCACTATGTATATTCAGTGAACAGCTCATGTCCTCAGGTGGTACTCGTGATATGCAAGAAAACGCAACATCCTTACTAATATTGTAAACGTGAAAGTTTGTATGTATGGATGTGGATGTTTGTTACTCTTTCACGCAAAAACGGCCAAAATGATTCTAATGAAATTTGGTATAAAGATAGATTATAGTCTAGATTAGCACATAGGATACTTTTTCGGGGATAATTTCCGACTAACACGATGGCGAAGCTGCGGTTAGAAGCTAGTTCATTATAAAAGTACACTTGGAAGCATTATTTTGTCAACATGAATAAATAATACGGATCCCTAAAAAGTTCAACATTATGAAAAGTTTTATAGTGAACTCGCTAATTTGGTGATAGTACCGTTACGAATTAGTACCCAGCGGTAGTGCCATGGGGCAGGCAACAGCTAATTTCGTGATGATCAAACACGTATGATACTTACAATTCTATATTTTGTAATAGGTAGTAAACAAAAAAGTCCTGACTGACTGGCTCATCCAGCTCAAACACTTGGACCTAGAAAGCTGAAATTTTGTACAGAGGTTCCCTTTATAATAATGTAGACAAGGAATAAGCAAGTATTTTTCGCAATTCAACCCCTAAGGATAGGGGATGACATTCCGCGCGGGCGAAACCGCTGTCAAAAGCTAGTTTTATAATATATGAAGATATCGTTTCGTCCGAATTTATTTGGGTCCTGCAACAATCACACGTGGCAAGTTAATAATACCTAGGTACCTAGACCTTACATATTTTTATTTATCATTTGGATATGGAACCCTAAAAATATACAAAGGAAGACGAAATCGTCCATAAAAGCAGACTTTCCGCATGAATAAGCTGTATATCGCCATGTATTTCCAGTATAAGCTGACCTCTCATTGTACGGAATGCCGATACAATGTGAGATCAGCTTATACTGGAGATATGTAGGTTGATAATTATGTAGCCGTTGTGTAACTGGGTTGTGGAGGTCAGATAGGCAGTCGCTCCATGTAAAATACTGGTCAATAGCTGCATCCGGTTAGACTGGAAGCCGACCCCAACATAGTTGGGAAAAGGCTAGGCAGATGATGATGAATTATGTAGCCGTGTTTAGGTAGGTAGAAGAAACTCATATATATATGCCGTATGCGGCCGCTGAGGGTAATGGAGTCTGCCTGCTTTCATGCGGGCCAACACCTGTCCGGTATTTAGCTAAACTACTTAACTACGTCAGTAGGCTCATCATTTTTATGCAGGTGGTAGGCAGCAATGCAGTCAGATAACTAAGTTACAGTTTTGTTTCTTATAGTTAGATGGGTAAGTACTTACCGAACATATTTAAATTTTTTTATTACTTTCTAAACCCTTCGGTGCTGCACTACGGGTCGCGGGTTTGATTCCCGAACGGAACAAATATTTTTATGGCCTACAGATAGTTGTACGTCTGGGCCATTGTAAATGTGAAGATGTGTGTTTGTAATCGCACCGTCTCCGATTCAGGAGAAATCCTGGAGCAGGGTAACGTAAAAAAAAAATACACATAACAGAAACAAACCCATTTAGATAACTTTTGACCGACTTCAAAAAAAAGGAGGTTGTTATCTTTTTATTTTTATAAAAGTTGCCTCACGCTGGATTTCTCCTGAATCGTGAACGGTGAGCGTTTACAAACACAAATCTTCACACATGCAGAAACACCTGCGACTCATAGCGCAGCAGCCAATCGCTCAGCCACTGCACCAAACCAGTCATATGCTACCTATATGTTTATAATCACTAATAGGTACACACAGCTCCACAGAAAACTCATCCCCTGCAAAGGCATGTCGCCTTTGTAGGGGATGAGTTTTCTGTGGAGCCGACTGTACTATAAATTAATAGGTCGGTAGATACGATGTTTGCCTGATTCTGTCCGCCAACTCAGTCGCTTCTTATTTTTATTACGGTTATTTCCCATTGCGCCAATACTATAAACCTAATTACTTTCAACATTTTATTTTTACGTCGTCCTGTTGCGTAATGTATGTTCTGAGCGCAAGCGACACAACCCTCCCGTTCGAAAGCCGAAGCAAGACTGAGCGGGGGTGTCGGGCGGCAGAGAACGAACTTCAAGACGCTGATAGTTTAGGTAATTTCTTTAATCGGTGAAAATAATGGTAATTTAAAAAAAGTAAAACACATAAGACCTGCTTTATAGTTAGTTCAGTTAGTATGCAAAGTTTCATGATCTAATTTGAAGTATTTTTTGAATACCAGCGGTTTAAAGTTCGGTTTGGACCCAACTTTGGATTTTTTTTTTTTATCGAGAAAATGTTATGGAATCGTGTTTTCGCCACACATAGTACCTAGCATTAATCCTCAACTTTACCATATATTTATTTCAAAATGAATGCTGCAATACTTTCGACGTAACGACGGATCATGCTAGGCTATTTGAGGTAGTATAGGCCCTTAAGGTCAAAGTGCCCTTTATCTGTTTTTGGAATGAATGCCGACGACGCCATGAGAGCGAAAAGAATCAAGTTTTGGAGTGTACAGTCGCCATCACATCAAGTTACCCCACTTTGACCTTAAACGCTTTATAAGCAGCAACAGCGAGAATCGTGTGAAAGAGATATTATAGCTTTTTGTCCGTTCTTACTCGTAATGTTTCGTGCTGCAGTGCGTACGTGAGAGTGTGTGCGTATGCGCGTCGTGGTGTAAAATAAGATACTTTGCGAAAAGAAATAGCGTAGCAGGTTGAATACTTGAATAGAATCCAAATAATAGCGTGGTAATAAAAAGAAACGGCCCGTGCACGGCGCATTGCCTAAACTACTTAAGAAAGCTTGGATATAATCGTTTTTTAATATTTTATTTCTTCATTTTTACTTAAATAATAGTTGGAAATACCTGTAAGTATTAAGTAGGTGTTACCTACTCATATATTTAAACAGGTAGGCAGCGAAATTTCACGCTCTCGTAGAATAATGTTAAGTAGACAAGTAGGTAATCTGATGTGATAAAAAACACTTTTTTTTATTATTTCACGCAATCGTGGCGTGCCCAGCATTGGGTTGCGACAATCGCTCTCTTCATGTCACCATGAGATCCCGCCGGAGCTCTGTCCGCTGTGCCGCGATTTCCTGCAGCAGCGGAGTTTCACCCCGGCGTTTGGCCTCCTCGCACCACTCCCATATTTACGCGAGGACCTTTGCCTCCAGATCCCATGGCGGTAATCCGGCAAGGAGGCCCGCCGCCTCGCCGGAGATCGTGCGATATCCCCGGATCATCCTGATCGCCATGACCTAATGGGACGCCCTTAACCGGCGAGCTGATTGGCGCCTCAATGTAGGCGCCCACACCGGCGCCCCGTATAGGGCCATGGACCGCACGATCCCCGCGTAGAGCCTCCGGGAGGAGGCGTTTGGCCCCCCTAGATTGGGCAAGAGCCGCTTCAACGCAGCCCCGGCCCGCTCCAGTCTGGGAGCCAAACGGCGGAAATGCTCCGCGAAGTTCCACCGGCTATCGAGGACGAGTCCCAAGTACTTCATTGTCGACTCGACGCCGATGTGAACCCCTCCCACCGTTATCTGGGAACCCGTCGGTGGTGTATTCCGAGGACCATGAAACCACATGGCCTCGGACTTGTGCAAGGCCACCTCGAGTCCCAGTCGCCGGATCCTATCCACGATTGTCGCAACCCCGTGTGTCGCTAGGTCGGACGCCGCCTGGTATGACTTCCCTTGCGCCAGGACCAGCGTGTCGTCAGCGTAGCAAACTACACTGACGCCGTCAGGGAGGTCGGCGCGCAGCACCCAGTCGTACCCGATGTCCCACAGATGCGGCCCCAGGACCGATCCCTGTGGGACAGCGCACGACATCTCTCGCCGGTTCCACTCTCCAAGGTATAACTGTGCAGGTGTGATACTAATTTTGAGAAATGTTATTTACTTATCCTTTGTGCATCATTTATGGCCCCAACTAACCGGTCGGCGTAACAAAAGAAGAAAACATAATAGGCAACTCCAGAAATATAAACTTCTATTGTCTAGCCTGCCGCTCATTAGTAATAAAGATAGCGCGGTCAATTTCAAAAAACTTACATGGAAAAGGGTCGGTGTATGTTTTCTGATTAAGTGTAGCATGCAAAATTGAACGACAAGTTAGTAAATGAGCACTTATTACATGTCACTTCTACTTACTTACTAAATCTTATCAGTAACTTAGTATGTTACTATATTTTTACTTTTATTATAATTCTATGTGGTTTCACCGACACGTTCCCATTCCCAGCAATTGGGAATATTCCTGGGCACTGGAAAGATTCCTTTGGGAACATTTTCGGGAACGGCACATTACTACTCAAACTATTCCTTCTCTTACAGACTTACACTCTACATACACATGTATTTTATTTGCTATACTAATATTATAAAGAGGAAAGATTTGATTGTTTGTGTTTGCATTGAATAGGCTCCAAAACTACTGAACCGATTTGAAAATTTCTTTCACTGTTGAAAAGCTACACTATCCCCGGGTGACATAGGCTATATTTTATCCCCGTTTTCTTACGGTAAAGGGAACTACGTGGGTGAAACCGCGGAGCGCTGCTAGTTTTAAATAAATATGCATCTGAATACTTATGCAATCCTAATACTTTAAAAGTCGCTTCCATACTAAACACCTGAACTAGAAAGCTTTATAAATTCCTGGTGTTCCTGGAATCCCGGGATATTTTTTACAAAAATAATAATTTAAGAATCCACTTCCATACTTTCATAACGAAAAATGAACTTTAGATAAATTGAATATGCATCCGATTATCCGATTTCTAATCATGACACAACATCAACGAACGACGTGACTGGCGTCTTTCCCAAATCGAGCAATAGAAGAAAGAATCAGTGTTTGAGAAACAATGCTTAGAAATACCTTAATTCTTTTATTTTGATGAACAAAATAATTTCAAAATGAAAATACTACTTAAGGATTGTAAAACTGTGCTACTATTTATTGTGAAAGTTTGTGGAAATGGACAGATATTGTTTGTAACTTTTTCACGCTAACGGAAAAACGGATTTCAGTGAAACTTGGCACTTACATTGACCATGACCTGTATGAACACATAGGATTGGTTCCTACGGAAACTCGGGTGAATAAAGTGCATTATTTACTAGTGCCCTAGAATCGGAGTTCGTCATCTAAAGCTAAGGCTACGACACTATACACCGTGCACGCAGTATGTGCTTCCTAATGCGCCTAAGTCATTAAATCTTGGCAGGACGGCGGCATTTCTTTCCAACGTTCTTCAGGCGCCTTCTGAGGGTGTCTATTGAAATCTAAAACAAATAAATATTGTCAATTTCAATACATACTTACATAAAAATTCTTTATTATGTAAAATTGTACGCGACGGGCCAACTTGACTAAATGAGTATGGGACGGTTAAAATTATTATTCTTCAAAATATAAACATAGACAGATAAATAATCTGTCGTATTGCGTACTTCCACCTTTGTTGGGGCGCGTTGTGGACAACTGAACATTTATCTAATAGTAATAATTTTTACTGAGTCTGGTCCGCCGCGCCGGCGCGCGTAAAACCGGTTTGAGTGCGCGCCGAGCGCCCTTACAACATGTCTATTAGGTAGTAGGTATTACCTATTTTAATCAATGTTGTTTTTCACTTCTCAGGAAAACCATGTAGGTATTAAGTAAATAATGAATAAGTTAATGTGATAAGTGTGATTACAAGCTAAGCTATGCATGGACTCACGCTGTACGCTCGTGTGCTCAAAAAATGATCGGCACCGACCATAGTCGCATCATCTGCCGCCGGCGCCGTCGTGGTTCTCGCCTAGAGTTGGCGGTGGTGGGCTTCTAGGGTTCCACTTTCTTGCCACTGCCGCCCGAAGCCAGAACTAAAAAGTTTTGTTTTTTCTGGAACGAAACAAATAGCTATAGTTTATTTGCACATTTTTACTTAATTTATGACTACAGGCAAACATGTATTAAAACTTAAATATAATTCCCTACAAAATATAATCTACCTAGCCTTTTCCCAACTATGTTAGAGTCGGCTTCCAGTCTAACCGGATGCATTTGAATACCAGTATTTTACATGGAACGACTTTCTATCTGACTTCTACAACCCAGTTACTGGGTAATACAATACCCTTGATAAGACTGGTTGTCAGACATTCGGGCTTCCACCGATCTTTAACGACTGTCAAAGATTCACAAATAACAGCCGGGACCAACGGCTTAACGTGCTTTCCGAGGTACGGAAGTGTCTTGGTATATGAAGATGGTCACCCATCCATGGACCAACCGCTCAAGCGTAGCTTAACCTGATCGATCGACCCGTGTGGCTGTTATTACCTAGCGACAAGCCCCTACAGTAATAGGTAGCTAACTTGTAATCATTAAATTATTTATTAACACACAAACATCGCTACCTTTTTTTTTTTTTTTGGGTGGGAAATCATCAAATAACTTCTCCCGCTCTGGGTGGAGCAGGAGGGCGTGTCAGACTTTTACTGACTAAAACCCACCCGTGTTCCTTCAGTAGCCCTTAAGCCAGGGGCTGTGGTGTCTCTTTTGAACAAACCCGCACCCCTGACAGGCATCGACCCTTTCGGGTCCCATCACTTTTTGTGCTGACATCTCTTTGAGGCGCGCGTGGAACACAACGCGCCGTCGACTTGGGCTTGGTCCTTACCGGACAGCGAGCTACCCATTACTCGCCGTCCGCAAGCCCATGCCTACGATGGCCGGAAATCGGCCTGGGATTCCCGACGCCCAGGGCGTCTCCGTATCCTGCGGCGGCTGGGGTCGCGAGGGCGCATATGCTGCCTCTCCCTCACGTGCGCCGCCTCCCTCTTCGCGAGCATTACTGCTTCGCTGAAGGAGGTGACGGCTCCCCATGCCCTCTCGCTCCGTACCATGGCTTGGACCAGGGCCGGACGCGAGAGATCGCTGCCGCCGATCGCCTCCACGAGGACACGGCGGTGCTCCACCCAAGCTGGGCAGACCGCCAACGTGTGCTCCACCGTGTCCTCAGGGCGATCTTCGCAGTGGAAACACCCGGGCGTTTCCTCCCGCCCTATCCGAAACAGGAACCTCCCGAAACAACCGTGTCCGGTGAGGACCTGCGTCAGGCGGAAGGTGAGGACGTCATGCCGCCTCTCAAACCACTCCTCAAAGAGGGGACTTACCGCCGCAATCGTGGCGTGCCCACCGCAATCGTGGCGTGGCAACTTATAATCATTAAATTATTTACACACAAACATCGCTACCTTTACATTACATTTACAATCCGATTTCGTGGTAACTAGATTCTAACTAAACTTGGGCTCGCGAACACGCTTGACCCAGCAATGTTTCAACGGACTAAAAGAAAGTGCGTAATTGCGTAGGTAAGTATTTAATCCTATCACTAGCTACTTACTGGATTAACTTTTGTTTAGAATACCTATTTCATGAGTTAATCATAATAGAATCAAAAGCAATAGTTCATTGTGAATTTAAGCTTTCACGGAGGGGGGGGGGGAGTGCTGCAGCTAGCAGCTACACTCTACTTGGAACAGCGCTCACCATTAAAAACTTACATTATCAGAAACTCTTAAAAAAGAACACAAAGACGATACCTACGTAATTAACCCTTCTGTTAACTTATTTCGAATATTCTATGGAAAAACACATAAGACACATTTTTTTTATTAGCCTTTGTTTATTTTAATTTAAAAAAAAAATTACTCACCGTTATGTCCGTCTGCCGACAAATCTCTGTCACCCATCCACTCAATTGAAGCGCTATGATACACCCTCTTTCAACTTGCGTCAACTGAGGCGCTAGTCGCCATATTAATATTATTTAATTGTTTTAGAGTTACTAATATCACGCACAGGACGACTACAGGACGACCGCACGAAATTTTACTGACTGACGTAAAGAATAAACGAACGATGTGATGAGTGAAACTCGGGAGCGGTGACGTACGCGCAGGGGGGCGTGGGTGTGGCTTATTCTTAGTAAAACATGATAATTGGCTCCAAAATATTAGTGTGTGCAGCAATTGGGCAATTTTAGAAACGTTTTAACGTCCACCAATCACGCCCATGATACTTTCTTTCTAACACTGCATGGCGCGTCGTAGTTATAGTTATGTATAGGGTTTAGCTTGACGTGCTGCCGACTGTACAGAAGCCAGCACATCAAGCTACCCCAATCTATCAAATTTCTTTGATAGTTTTTCAACTTTATTACAAAGTAATAAGGTTTATGTCCAATTAGGAAAATTTGACAGTTTGGGAGAGCTTGACCTGCTGGCACTGTACAGAACGAAATAATCCAAAAAACACTATGTTTGTTTGCCGTGTAGACTGGACCGGATCAGCCTCTAAAAGTAATATTAAAAGGATACTAAAAGACGACGATTTCTGGGCAAATAAAATTGAACAAAAGCTTACAATATTTTATGTGACACCGAAACTACTACTACTACCCAAAATTGTCGACTCCAGAAAAGCACGTTCTATGGATTTTTGAAACACCTCGTACTTAACTCTAAAACGATAAAAATGTAGTACAACAGGTTTACTTGTTTTAATAAAGAAACTACCAAAAAGTATCTTGTGTTTATTTTCACGCCGATGCTACTCCTGAAATGAAAAACAATTATAGATAATGTTTTAAGTTAGTTTTGAGATGGGCTAAAAACGAAAAACAAAAGATTGTGCCGATTGAGTAACATTTGCGTTTGCATTTGTCTTCAATCTGAACGTGCATTTCCTCCATGTCCCGCTCGTTTTTTCCAACTTGTATTCAAATTAATTTTATGCTTTATTATACGAACCAACCCACAATAGGCGCTCGTGGTGGATTACCGCCCACTCCCTGTCACTGAGAGGAGGCCTGTGTCCCAGCAGTGGGAACGTTATAGGCTGAGTATGTTTTATACGAAAAGTTGGCTCGGTATTATATACTTTCATCTGTGGTCTGCGGTCATACAGCGGAGGAAATAAAGGTACGCGGAGTCTCCGTTATCTACACACCTCCCTGGCGTTTTGTCGTAGGTCAATAATACAGGAGTAGGTACAATTTAACACGTGTAATTAAAATTGATTACCCGTGTTATAATTTACCTACTCCTGTAACTACCAAGTGTGACCAGCCCATAACACCTTATGCGCTGGTCACACTTTATAGTAGGAGCAAATGCCGTACTAGGTAAAGATATTTTTATAGGATACGTAAACATAACACGTCATAATCACAATAACATCCATCCAGTATTACGGAATCTAGTAAGTAAAAACTATACTGCTGTAATATCGGTTACGGATCAAGATTATTTCTTCCCGCTTCAATGTACGACAACGCACACTAAGATTGTCAGCGATAGTTCGAACGCACACAGACACACTGCGCTCCGATATTTACCTAATCTAGTAGCGCGCCGAAATTCTTAGGGACTCTTAAATCGAATTTACTTTTCGTTGTTTTAAATTTACCGCCAAAACGCTCGTTATGATGACTTTTTATCACGTGACGTCAACTTTGCGTCAACCAAAGTAGTTAGTAAGTACCTAAACAAGTGAATGTTGATTTAATAATTAACAAGATTTTTAATGTGTATAAAGTGGAATTACTGGCGTACGGTGGCTCTGTGCACAAATACATAAACTCTTCAATAAACGCATTTTCTATTTACAATTTCATACATTTGCCATGGCCACTCCGACCAATATTACTTTGAAAGTTTTTTTTATTTTTTTTTATTTTTAATTCCATCTGCAATCGGAGTTAAAGATTGTTCGCATCCTGCGATGCGTCATCTTCTAATTATAATTCTTGGTGTTGGTTAGATTGACACTATTCGTTCTCTTTTGAGCTTGTAGGTATAGTCTGAAGACTTTAGAAGTGTTACAGCGAGTTCATTTTTATGTCGTTGGAGTCTTTCTTTATAGTTCTCGTAGGACCTTTCTACAACCTCCTTTACAGTTAGAATTTGTAGGTACTCATGTACTTCAATATTTTTTGTAAACCAGGGTGCACTGCTTAGGGTTTTTAATGCTTTATTTTGGAAGCGCTGCGTGATCTCAATATTTGAGAGGCATGCCGGTCCCCAGAGCTCTATACCATATGTCCATACAGGTTTAAGGATGCATTTATAGATTAGGAGTTTATTTTATAAGCTTAGAGATAAGTGTCTACCTATGAGCCAGTGAAATTCTCTGAGTTTTAAGTTGGCTTGATCCCTTTTGGTTTTTATGTGTTCACGCCAGGTAAGTCTTCTGTCGATGTGCATACCTAGGTATTTGGCAGTACTTTTCTGTGGCAGAACGTCTACAGCGAGTTTCACTTGTGGGCAGTCCCCTCTTTTTAGGGCGAAAGTAACGTGAACAGACTTAGCAGCACTTGCGTTGATTCTTCACTTTTTCAGCCATGATCCAACCTTGTCCAGGTGTTCTTGAAGTTTCGTGGATGCTCTAACCTGGTCTTTATCGCAGGACAGGACTGCGGTGTCATCAGCATACGTTGCAGTAACAATTCGCTCTGAGGTGGGTAGATCAGCCGTGTAAACTGTGTACAAAACTGGGATTAGCACAGAACCTTGAGGTACCCCAGCTTCTATGGGATAGAATGAAGATAGGCAGTCTCCATACATAACTTGAAACACTCGGTCCTCCAAGTAAGACTTGAGAAGCATGTATGCGGTGTGTGGTAAGCAAATTTTTAATTTACACAGGAGGCCCCTATGCCATACTCGGTCGAATGCTTGTTGTATGTCAAGAAAAGCAGCTGAACAGTATTCCTTTCCTTCTAAGGATTGCCGGATTGTGTGAACCACTCTGTGTATTTGTTCTGTTGTTCCATGGTGTGCTAGGAAACCAAATTGATGCTCTGGGATTGTTCTTTGTTCCTCAAATATAGGTAACAGGCAATAGCTTCTCGAACAGTTTAGACAATATAGGAAGAAGACTTATTGGTATGTACGAGGAAACTTCGGTAGGAGGCTTTCCAGGTTTACCCACCATATTTATGGTTGAGACTTTCCAGACGAGGGGAAAATATTGCAGTCTCAGCACTGCATTGAATAGAATGGTTAGCAAGACAATTCCTTTTCTCGGGACATGGTTAAGGACTTCTGATGTGATCAGATAAAAGCCTGGTGGCTTTTTCTTCTTCAGATTAATAATAGCTTTCCAAGTTTCTTTTGGTGTACATAGACGCAGCGGTAGAGACATTTGCTGATCACTGTCGAGAATTTCGTCAATTTCTTTTTCTGGATACATGATGTCGGGTTCATTTGGTTTGAAAACGTCCTTTAAGAATTCTGCAAACAGCTCGGCTTTATCCGCAGGTTTCCTCGCCCATTCACCATTTGGCTGTCTTAATGGAGACATGTGTTCTTGTGGCCGTTTTAGTGACTTCTTTATTTTACATAGGGAATAGTCGTCTGCTTTGTTGGGTGATAAGGTCTTTAGTTTACCTTGCAGAGTGGCGTCATCGTGTTCACTAAGCATTTCCTTAAGTTCCTTTTGTGTTTTATTGAGGGCTCTTTTATCATGTGCGTTCCTGCTTGTGTGCCATTGCCGTCTCAGTTTGCGTTTTACAGCTATCGCCTCCCTTATTTTAAGTGTATAGTCCTGTTTTTGAGGACTGTGTTTTATATATGGAGTAGACATCCAAGCTGCTGTCTGGATCAGGTTAGTTGTATACCAGCCTGCATTGTCATGTCTTCTTCTGTTTTAAGGGGTATTTGTAAATTGGTGTTTTCCTCTATAAAGTTCTCGAATGAGTCCCAGTCAGTTTTACGATTGTATAGCGTCTCACGTGGCTCTTTACAAATAATTGTGGTGCTCAGTGTGCATATTACTGGTGTATGATCGGAGTTACCGTCCAGGCATGATTCAACTTTTGTGTATAGTCCTGACATTCCTTTGGTAACAAAGAAATCGATGAGGTCAGGTGTTTTGTTGGGATCAGATGGCCAGTGAGTTGGCTCTCCTGTAGTCAATACACTGAGTGATTTTGAATCGACTACCTTCTTTAGCTCTCTGCCTCTGGTTGTGGTTAGCCTGGAGCCCCAATAGGTGTTTTTGGCGTTCCAATCCCCTCCTGCGATAGATCTGCCATCGAGAGTGTTGAAAAATTCGGTAAACATTTGTTCGTCGACCCGATGCCGAGGTGGGGAGTACACTGCAACGATGCTAAGTGGGCCCTGCCAGTCATCTATCGATACTACAGTAGCCTGTAGGTATGCTTGCTTAAAGTTTTGGAGAGGATGTTGTTTTATACTATCTTTTATTATAATTGCATTCCCAGCGTGAGATG
Organism: Polymixis flavicincta; assembly: GCA_949987655.1. Lineage (NCBI taxonomy): Eukaryota > Metazoa > Arthropoda > Insecta > Lepidoptera > Noctuidae > Polymixis > Polymixis flavicincta. The sequence goes on along the minus strand of OX465202.1, from coordinate 7,338,654 downwards.
TTCCATCGGGATGATTGGAATAATAATTATAATTATATTATATCCTTTGCTAAGGATGGCTTTTTCGTCAGTCATGTGTGACTCTGAGATTAAAAGAATATCTATTTTGTTGTATTTCATGAATAGTTCTACTTCCTGTGTATTAGGAGGCAGGCCATTTACATTCCATGCTGCAATGCGTTGAAATTCCATTTATTATATTGCGAAACTAGAGACGTAAGGAGTCCCATAAGGGTGCCTATTTGTTTTATGAGAATATCAATTTTCTCTGATTGTTTGGTGATGATTTGTTCTAGTGTTTTCGTTGGCTGAGATTCTATGTTCTCTTGTTTCCTGTTCCAGTATGCAGTTTTTGGCGTTTCGTATACGTGGATTGGGTGGTTGTTGTTTAGCGTAGCTACTTGGCCGTAATTGTGGAAAGTCATCTGTTTTAAAGGGGACAGTGTTATTTGATGGTGTCTTCAAAGGCAATGGAGCTTTTTTGTGAGAAAGCCGTGAATTTTTCCTTGCACGAATCTCCTTGTATACTTGGCACCCTTTGTAGTTGGCGGGATGGTCTTGTCAGCCGGCAAACGGGTTTTCAAAGAGTCTTCTACCCTGAAGTTAAACTACAGACTAACAGTAAATTTATGGGGTATAAGCTGTTGGGAACGATTCAATTAAACAAGTACTTCCTCACAATGATACAAAGTTTATTTTAATAAACCTAAAATTAAGTACAAACAAATAATGTGGCGAGCCACTAAACCAATATATCTTTCCCAGACTCCTGGGCATACACCCATACAATTAGTCTCCGGTCCTAATTGTATAGATGTACGCCAGCATGAGACTATGACAATTTATATTTCTCAGAGTCGCTATAGCGAGTCCGTGAGATGAACCAGTTAACAACTTTTAGCTCAATCGTACAAGTATCTCCCTATTTGGATTGTGCTCATATAGGGTAAATGACAATTATGCAAAGCAAACCCGAGACACGAATATCTTATAACAACTGGTCTGAGCACCTAGTTCCTACAATAGGCCTAACTCTCTCAATAGGTTAAATTAGGACACTGTCTATAAATCTCCTGTGTTCTCTCAGTATAACTACTTAGATTTAAGTTGAGTTGAAGGGATTAAGTCTCTTGGCGTCGTACACAGGGTAAACCTGTGTACACACGTGAACGTGGCTTACGGGCTAAGATGGTGACGCTTTCGTTACCTGGAGTGGCGAACTTCCCTCATTACCGGGATTCGGCTAAGTAAGGCCTTCTTCACCTCGAAGACCACACCACGAGGGTTAGCCTTAAGCCGCCTGCGCTCCGATGAGTTTTCAATCAATTGGCGCAACACCCAGGCATTTACTTAAATGCGCATAGGCACCAATCTTAAAGACTAGCTTAAGCCAGACCTGTAACAACGCCCACGTGTCAGAACACACATGTAAGACCTAGGCTAGAGGTTATCCAGCAAAAACATAGATAATGGTTGAATACTCACAGGATTCAGCTCCACCAAGGATTAACAAAATCCCATAGGGTTATTTGGGCACATCCAGTTCCTTCCTGGAATAACTCCCTTGCTATCAGCCTTCCGGCACGAGCGAGTTCTCGATCATCAATCCGGAAACCCCCTCCTTTTCTTTTCGAGAACCAATCTAACAGTTCTGGAATATTCTTCCACAGACAATATCGATATTAGAGATGGGTTGTAACAGGCTAAACACGATATCTGTTATCACTGTTACTGTTACTCAAAAATAACAGATCCAAATATCTGTTATTAAATAACAGCCTGTTATTTTTGTACGCACGTATCATAAGTATTAAAATCTCAACTGAATATCTTCTTTATTTCGATTCATTGTAAGTTGAAAATCGTTAGGCCCCCCAAGCTCCGCCACTTCGACCCGTTCTGTGCTTCCCGCATCCAGCGGATTCCTGCGGCCCTCAAGAGGTCATCGTCATTTGGGGGGGGGGGGGGGGTGCCACAATTTCCACGCTTGGCAGGCGGGTTTGCGATCGCAGTATGGTGGTAAAAATGCATAGAGAACGCTGCTGCCCATTCTCTAGTAAGTTTCTTAGTCGCTTCCTACGACACCCACTGGAAGAAATGGGATGGTGCTACCACCTATGTCCACGAAATGGTAATTGTTTTTCAAACGTTTTACTATTCACGAACTAACTAGATACCAAATTTAAAAAATATGTTACTGCTACAACCTACAACGAGCTAACTACTAAGCGAACTAGAACTATCTAGCTAACTATAAAACGAAGAACCCAAACTAAAAAACTGTACTAATACATATAACGGCACAGGATCAGACATTGTAAAATAAAAGAGGTTTGTTTTCAATAGTAAGAAAAAGGATTTATTATCAATTCGTTTTACACAGAACTACACTTAATCAGTTTCAAGAAATAATTAATTTAACACCTTACAAACTAGCTATGACACCCAGTAATACAGTTACACAAACAATGTATAGAGAGGCAGAGTAACAATAATTGAGAGCAATACAACCTGTGCACCGGGCGACGCTTGCAGTCAGAAAAAAACATTATGCCGCCGTGCGGACCCTTTTATAAGCTAGCATTGGAGGTGGGGTGACGAGGTAGCGCGCCACGAGACGTAGCGCGCACTAACTCCTCCCAGCAGCGAGGAGGTGGGAGAATAACGTAGCGCGCTACGACGCCACGGCGCTGCCGCGTAGCCCGATGCACGTGTTGTTTACAATGTGACGCCGACACGGCCATGCTGACCTGCGGACGTCCTCGTACGCTCAGCCTACAACGCTACATCTAGAACATGAAAAACTGATTAAGTACCGTTTGGTCATCCTGCTATTGTTTCTGGTCCGGTCTAGTTAGACCCTTCAGATATTTAACCACTTAGTACAGTCAACTATGACTCTACAAGGCTTGTTTCTTGGTCCGGTCAACTTCTGACCCTACAAGATCAGCCCCTGGTCCGGCAATTGTTTTGCCCTTCAGGTGTATCCCTTCAGTTAAACTGGACTGGATCTAGCTAGGCCGAACAAATTTCGTTCCTTTAGCTTAAAACTTTGGTTATAGCATTGGCAAATAGCTCAATACTTTGGTTGATGTACAAGTGCTTTTGTTACTATGTTAATTGATTCAGGGCCAATAGATTCTACTGAAACAGCACGTAAACCAGGGTTTCTACAATTTGTATTATTATGAGAACTGATAGATATAGTGTCACTTTTAGCAGACATGGTATCACTATTGACAGATATGGTATCACTATTGGCAGACATGGTATCACTATTTGCAGACATGGTGTCACTATTGGCAGAGATAGTATTACTATTAGTAGACTGATTATCATTATTGTTAATCTGTTGCCTAGTCTCGTGAACAAGAACCTCTGTGTTGTAATTATTCGCCGACACGTCATCCTCATCATAATATTCTGCGATTTCCGAAAAAAATGACTGACCACGGGGTACTTCTCGCAAGTTTTCGTGCGAGTATTTATAGACTCTATTGTTTCCATTAATGTGTTTTAATTCGTACCTATCATTTTCCAAAATAGCAATTATCTTAAAGGGGCCTTTGTATTTACGGTCTAGTTTCGTTTGGTGTCTTTCTTCGCATTTAACAAAGACAAAGTCACCTACTGAAAAAGGTTTTACAATAGCTTTACCCTTGTTAAATCGACCTGTGTCATATTGGGCCAGCCTTTTTATACTAGCAGAAGCATCGGATCGAATAGTTTCGAGGTTTAATCTATCTTCATCAGGATGATTAGTAGATACTCTTGATATTCCTAATGAACTACCTTTAATACCAAACATTAATTCCAAGGGCGTAAAGCCTGTTACTCTACAACGAGTACTATTGAGAGCTAATTGTATATCACCTACATGATCTTGCCATAAGCTATCCGAATCTGTTTCAGCTATAGTGAGCATACTTTTCAAGGTCCTCATGACACGCTCGACCTGACCGTTGGCCCTGCTGGAACCAGTGGCTATTAAATGTAAATCGATACGATTATCTTTACAAAAATTCTTAAACTCAGTATTGTCGTATGACCTACCACGATCTGCGACTATTCTTTTAGGAGCGCCAAACAAGTTCACTGCATTTTTAAGTGATTTAATAGCATCAGATGCATTTAGGGTTAAGGTATGCTCTAACAAGACGAATTTTGTAAAACCATCAATAATCACGGAACAATACTCCTTACGCTCGCTTTTTCCGCTGAGTTTGCCAGTTAGATCTAGATGAATTGTATGCCATGGAACGGCCGATTTAGGGATTGGATGTAGACGGACCTGCTGGGCGCCCGACGGACCTTTGGAAGCCTTACAAACGACGCACGAATCTACAAATTTTTTAACAAATTTGGACATATTTTGGAACCAATAAAGATCGTATAATTTATCGAGCGTTTTTTCATAACCCAGGTGTTTTATTTCGCTGTGTACATGATTAATCATTGACCAGGTTAAAGAGTGCGGCAATATGGGTAACCATTTAGTGGTTTTATAACGTTCGATTCTACGATAAAGTATGCCCTGTCTAATATCGTATGTGTGTGATATTTCAGATGGCAAATCATTTGAACGGAATTTGGAAATAATGTCTGATATTTCAGAATCACGTTGTTGTTCCACAGATAACCAACTCCTCTCTAGTTCAGAGAAATTTACATTTTTAGCTGGTTTATGAGTAAAAGATTTGTCAGCATGATTACGTGAAAGGAAGTCTGCATGTGCCATATTTTTTCCCTCTTTATAGATGATATCAAAGTCATACGACTGCAAAATTGCCCACCATCTATGTACTCTAGGTGTAAGGTCTTTTTTGGAATGAGAGGCTTTTAAGGCGTTACAGTCAGTAAAAACCGTAAATTTACGCCCATATAGGTAATGTCGGAAATGTTCCACAGATTTAACTACGGCTAATGTTTCTAATTCATACGAATGATAACGACTTTCTGCACTTGTGGTTTTGTGACTAAAATAGGCGACAACATGAGGTAGACTATTTTTTCTTTGTATAAGTACAGCCCCATATCCTTCACTGCTTGCATCAGTGTGGAGTTCAATGGGTAAAAAAGGGTCAAAGATTTTTAAAACTGGTTCAGATGTTAGATAATTTACTATTTTCTTGTGTACGTCATTATGCTCACAGGTCCAATTAATTTTACCCTTTTTGACCGCGGTTAAAGGATACAAAGGTTTCATCAATTTTGAGAAATTTGGAATAAATTGTCGAAAATATGTGGCCAGGCCTATAAATTGTCGGACCTGAGTAGCATTGCTTGGAGGAGGGATATTTTTTAGGGCTTCAATCTTATGGGGATTTGGTCTCATTTCTCCAGTGCATATAACGAAACCAAGATATTCAATTTTAGTCTTCATAAATGAACATTTTTTAAAGTTAAAAGAAAATCCAGCTTTAGACAATATATCTAGCAATCTGTTTAAACGAACCAACCCTTCTTGAACGGTCTCTGATGCAGAAAGTACGTCATCCATGTAAACCAGAATTTTATCGTCATTTAGAGGTTTAAGTGCAGTATTTATAGCCCTTTGAAAAACCTGTGGAGCATTTCGTAAACCAAACGGCATGGTTAGGTACTCAAACTGACCCGAAGGTGTAACAAAGGCAGTTTTCTCTATAGACTCCTTATGGACGCAAATTTGGTGAAATCCAGAGGCCATTTCCAAACTAGAGAAGAAACAAGCCCCATATAACTTATCAATTTGATCACTAATTAGTGGTAAAGGATAGCTGTCTGGTCGAGTATTGCTATTGAGTTCCCGGTAATCAACACACATACGATCGCTACCGTCCTTTTTTTTTATTAATAATATAGGACTCGCGAAAGGCGAAGAACTTTCTCGAATTATGTTAGCATCTAATAACTCTTGAATCTTATCATTAACGATTCCTAACTCAGTGGGTGATAATCTGTAAGGTCGCCTATGTACAGTTTTATTTGGATCTATGAGATCGATTTTCAGCTCACCGGTCTTAATACGCGTAGTGGGAAGATTTTGTATAAAATATGAGGAATATTTAGTTAGCATTTTAATCAAAAGTTCCTTATCTTTACCGGTAAGATCTGTGTCAATCAAATTAATGTCAAGTGGCATTTCTAATTTAGTGCTAAGATTTGAAATTTTATTTTTGGAAAAAGTTAAGGCATCGTTACTAACCACAACGGATATTCCTTGCCCTAAAATGTCGCGACCTAACAATACGTTTTCATTGAGATATTCGTCAGGCAATACATGATATGTGACATCGAGAAGACAGTTTTGTACCATGGTTGGGCATTTTATTTGGAGTGAGCAATTAACGTTATTAGAACCGACCCCCTTTAAAAGTACTTGTTCATGAAACTTTTCACCAGCAAGGAGATCACAGTTACTTTCTTTCATAAGGCTACACTCTGACCCAGAATCAAATATGAAAGGAAATTGCATACCACTTATTTCTAGAACACCACGAGCTGCTCTGGAACACAGGTTCACTTGTTTGCTGGTGTTGCTCGATGTGGGGTCTTCTTTCTTCTTCCAGCGTTTAGGGCAAGTGGTGACCACGTGGCCAGCCTCGCCACATACGAAGCAGGTCACCCCAGGGTTCGTCTGTGGGGTTTTGGCTGAAACAGATGTACCTTTTGAAGCAATATGCTGTTTGAGTCTACATTCCTGCCCTCGATGACCGATCTTCCCGCAGAAATTACAGTTTCCCCGAAATGGTGTTGACGGACGGGGCTTTTTCGTGTCTGATTCAGACGCGCCCGGTTCGTCATTTCTTCTCTTTAATGAGAAGCTGCGCAGCGTGCGGAAGAGTTGATTCTTATCATTTATAACGACAGAATTTAGTTCACGGCGAATTTTGTCATCGCACTGTGACAGGATAGATATGGCAAAACCGGTCACTACATTTTCCGGTAAATTTGCATCAGGAACCTTTTCAATTAGTTGCCACAATCGCATTCCTGCCTCGGCTGGGGTTTCTTTATTATCAATTTGAAATTTGATAATCAAATCGAAATGATCCTGCATTGTCATGGGTTTGGAAAATTTAGAGACCAGCATTTCCTTAATAGCAACCCATGAAATATTATCTGGCTTAATTCTTGTAAGACACATGGCGGCGCGGCCCTTTAGAGAGTGAGTGAGGGCTAAAATAAGGTCTACACCTTCTAGCTTTTTACTCTCAATTACGATCTCACTTAACGCACACCAGTTGATAATGTCGGATTCAGGTGCATCAGGATCGAAAGGAACCAGCATAGACTGCATACTGGGTGTCATGTGGCGAGGTGTCATACTATCTGCTATTTTTTTAAAAATTGATTCCATACTAGCCGAAAAAAATGACATTTGTTCCTGGATTAAATTGCCAGCAGTCCCAGATAAAGGTGGGAGTGGGTCTGATCCCACTTCTGATAACGGCACAGGATCAGACATTGTAAAATAAAAGAGGTTTGTTTTCAATAGTAAGAAAAAGGATTTATTATCAATTCGTTTTACACAGAACTACACTTAATCAGTTTCAAGAAATAATTAATTTAACACCTTACAAACTAGCTATGACACCCAGTAATACAGTTACACAAACAATGTATAGAGAGGCAGAGTAACAAGTCAGCTGCTAATAACAGCTCAGCTGCTTACGCAGTAAGAAAAATAAGGCAGTTGACTGATGTAGCCACAGCTAGGTTAGTTTACTTTGCTTATTTTCACAGTATTATGTCTTATGGCGTTCTGCTGTGGGGATCGGCAGCTGACGTAGATTCAATTTTCATTTTACAAAAGAGGGCAATCCGCGCAATCTATAAAATGGGGCCTCGCGAGTCTCTTAGAAACAAATTCAGCGAAATTGATATATTAACTCTGCCTTCTCTTTATATCCTAGAAAATATCTTATATGTTCGCAAAAACTTAGGCCTTTTCAAAAAACGATGCGATTTCCATAATCTGAATACACGTAGTAAAGATGAAATTGTGATTCCAAAATTTAGACTGACTAAAACTAGCAAGTCATTTCTAATAAACAGTATCCGCTTCTATAACAAGTTGCCAAAGTCGGTTACAGAACTTAGCGATGGAAAGTTTAAAACGCACATCAAACGTGTCCTTATCAAAAAAGCATATTATAAGATAAAAGACTACGTTGAAGAGAGGGAAGTTTGGCATTAATTCCTTCTGCACATGTGGCTTCCCTGGTACCTCATTAACAGCATAACTATGTGAAAGTCTATTAACTGCTCTCAAATACAATGTTCTTTTTTATTTTTTTTATTTTTACAATGCTGACATAATCTCGTCACTAATTGACATTATACATCAATTTTAGTTAGGTTCATTTTATTTATGTAGATAATTTTACATATTGTGAATGAGAGAACATTGTAGGCTTTACTGACTGTAGATTTGTAGACGATTTTCTATTCTGTATTCGTCTAAGTACCTGGTACTTATTGACAGGCCTGCGCTGTCCTCCCATACATTTAATCTCTGTAATTTGAAAACATTGTTAAAGCCAATTATTTTTAAAAGAGTAACCGTGGAGTTTCTTGCCGGCTCTTCTCCATAGGAAACAACAATTTGGAACCGTGCACCTAGCTTCTGACGTTTCATAAGTGCCCTTGCAGGTTTATATGAAATAAAAATATTTTGATTTGATTGATTTGAACAATAATTGAGAGCAATACAACCTGTGCACCGGGCGACGCTTGCAGTCAGAAAAAAACATTATGCCGCCGTGCGGACCCTTTTATAAGCTAGCATTGGAGGTGGGGTGACGAGGTAGCGCGCCACGAGACGTAGCGCGCACTAACTCCTCCCAGCAGCGAGGAGGTGGGAGAATAACGTAGCGCGCTACGACGCCACGGCGCTGCCGCGTAGCCCGATGCACGTGTTGTTTACAATGTGACGCCGACACATACATTGAATATAAACACTAACACGCCGTAAACACAAACACTTTCGAAAAAATTGCAATTACTATTCACCAGTTCACCTTTCGTAATTTCTTACGAAAAGTGTTTTCTTTCGAAAGCAAAATTAAAATTACAAAAATACGAAATTTATAAAATGTCAACAAACAAATCAGCCAAATTACTTTCAATTGAATATTATCTTTATTGCTATAACAATAAGGTCGTACATGCATGGAACATTTTGCGACCAATCCCGTCAAACGTCAAACCAAAGACAATTTAGATCAAAGGCGTCCGTAGACGATCACTGTATTTTTTTTTTTGGTTGCATCTTTTTCCAAAGTATTAAATATTTAAATTATTTTTTATTTCAAACCTGGCAAATTACTCTTAATAAAATTGGTTTCATCTGTGTTGGGTTTTCAGACGTATAAACCTGGAATATTTTGCGATGAATTCCGTGAAACCAAAGATAATATAGGCATTCAGACAAATTGCCATAAAGAAAAATATAATAAATTTTAGGTTTCTTTGTAATGGTCACTGGACAGTAACAGATAAGTAACACGACCAAATTTAGGAGTCACTTTTTACAAAATGTTTGTTCTTATCAGACAACCAACTGTATTTTACGGATTATAAATACTAAGTGCTTCTCTTTTTAGCGTAGTTTAACCACTTTAGTAAGAGTGAGAAGTAAACATATTGCCTAGTAAATAAAAATAATAGGTGTGTCTCTTTATAACAAGGATCATTCCTTAATGAGGAAGAGAGCCCTAGATATTTTTCTTCCTTCGTGTGCGTGAGTATGTTAGATTGTTCATTTTGATAATATAATATTGTTTGGTAGATAATGTCATTTGTCACATTGATGAAGACTTGAACAAGTGCAGAAGTATCTAATTTGACTAGTTTACAAAAATAACGGTCTCAATTTGTGAAAATAACTTGGATGTTGTTACTATAAATGATTACGTAGTATTTAATTACACTTGTAATATATTTGGGTTTTCTAGTATTACTTAAAGTAATAAATAGACTGATTCAATTGACTAGCACAATACTGGCAGTTCATATTGATACTTTTAAGTGTCTTAAATTACGAATCAGTTCTTATTAAATTGCTTAATTACCATAAAATGTTTTCTAACGGTTTTACTACATAACCTTTGTTTATTATTCTGTGTTAGAAGTTATTAAGCCAAATGAGTGACGTTCTGTAGCTTGTTCAAAATGGCGGTAGTTGTTTAATGTAAATTGACATTGGGAAGTTATAAAAAGGATTAAAAATAACGTTATTGTGTCAGTTGCTTGGTAGATGTTCAGGAGGTTAGTCCTAGTGGCGTTGTTGTGTGGAATAAATCAACCAGATGTCATGTAAGTTAAGTAATTTGATATTATATAATAATTATTGCTTATTCTAAAAATGTTGTTGTACAAGTTATATTATAGTCGGTTTTCCTAATGTTTTAAATCATAACAATCATATTCATGTTCTATTCCTAGCTATTGTAATAATGTAATAGCAATGTTATAATAATTCTAAGTTCTCTTGGACAATGGTCCAAGAGTTGAAATTGAATGTATGTAGGAAAATAATAATTCATAGTAATGTAAGAGATGTGTTGATGAAATACTTCAATACTGTTTCCATGGAGTTTCTTGTCCTTCTTCTCCATGAAGACCTAGTTTTGGAACGGACGACTAGCTTTCTGATTCAATATTGACAAGCCTAAACTGAAATAAATCTCTGGTCTTGTCTTTCTGTGCTTTACTTCATGAAATCCTTTCCCTACAAACCATAATCATAAGAACCTGCATATACAGAAAATAACCAGTAACCATTCTGATATTCAAAGCTTGATATTTGTTTTAAATGTACACACTTATAAATGTATATATCCCCTTTATTCTGACATCAGAAGTGGGATCGTTCTCTGTGGTGGCGCTGGGGCTAATTTAGTGGACTGTATTGTGGTGCGGTGCAAATGATTGACAGACGCTTGAAGACAGGTAATTCGAGTTGCCTGGAGTTCTGGACGATAGAATACAACCCGATTATAATAGGGGAGGGATGCACAAACCTTTACGGGAGACACGTGCTTTCGCCGTCTTCGCCGATGCACCAGTTCATCCAGGTTCAGGGGCAGCTGAACTTCCAGTTACTGTCCTCACACGTTACACAAACACAAGCTGTCAATTATGTCTTATTACACACTTATCAATAGTTTTAGCGGAGCTGACTATCCGCCATGCGTTAGCGGAGCGGTTCAGATCGGAAGTAACGTTCTTCGCGAAAGATGGCGGAGTGAATGCATTCATTCAGTCCTTCATACACACGAGGTATGTGCGGGAAAAGGGAGTGAAGGTTCTAGGAACGAATGTCAATCATATTAGAATGTTGGCGCAACCATTCTCCCCGGTTTGAAGGGTTACCTTCAAAACAATAAGCGAAACCAATCAAATAACCAAATTCTGGTGTAACCTCTAACTGCTAACCTATTCCTAAACTACATATAATGCGTTACTATAACTACTAAACTAATTTGAAACCTGCTGCTGATTAGGCAGAGGACAGAGACGAATAACCGGACGTAAATACGAACCGGTTGCAGTTTTAACTCTAACTATACGCGTTACTCCCTTTGAATCAGGGAAAACTTCCTCCACTACACCTAGAGGCCAGTGTAGAGGGGGCGCATTCTCGGTCATTAAAACTACCACAGTACCAGCGGTGACTGGATTCGATGGAGTATTCCATTTTTGACGCGACTACAGCGTGTGCAAATAATCTGTTCTCCAACGCCTCCAAAAGGATTGAACTTATCTATCCAAAAGAGCGTGACGCTTTAGGAGATGCAGTCTGTCTTCATCAACATCCGTGGCGGGCAAATACTTAAGAGGAGTCGTGGTTAAGAAATGAGCCGGCGTTAAAGCTAAAGACTCCGACGGGTCACTAGATAGAGTTCGACACAGTGGACGAGTATTCATTACTGCCTCTATCTGAGTGAGTACAGTACTCAGCTCCTCATAAGAGAGAATCTACACGCCTACAACGCGGAACAGATGCGACTTGAGGCTTTTAATATTAGCCTCCCAATTACCACCAAAGTGACTAGCAGCGGGCGTATTAAAATGCCATTCAATACGATTTTCGGCCAAAACATGAGCAAATTCACTCTTATAATACTTTGACCGCAAGAATTCGTGTAATTCCGAGATACTACGACGTGCTCCTACATAATTAGTACCGTTGTCCGAATATAAACGTTTGACGGGACCACGGCGCGACAAAAACGCTTAAAAGCGGACATAAAACTTTGCGTGCTTAAATCACCGGTCAATTCTATGTGAACAGCGCGAGTTGTCATACAAATGAATAGACAAACGTAAGCTTTCTTGGAGCGTATACCACGAACCCGGGTAATAGTTACCCTAAACGGGCCGGCGAAGTCGGTACCGGTGTGTACGAAAGGTTTAGCGGATTGAACAACACGGCAAGAGCGATGATCGGCCATTTCAGGCGCGATAAAACGCGGGCGAAGCTTAAAACAGGGCACACATTTATGCACTCTAGCGCGAATCAAATTGCGAGCGAAAAGTATCCAATACTTCTGTCTAAGGATAGCCATCAACAAATCCGGACCTGCGTGACAATTCACCTTATGATGATAATCTACAATCAAATCTAAAATATGGTCCTTGCGGGGTAAAACTACTGGATGCCTTTGTTCAAATCCTAAATCGGAATTTCTCAAACGACCACCTACTCGAATGAGACCATTCTGCAAAAAAGGTTTCAAATGTTGAAAAGCGCGACTACAAGTTTTGTGGGCCTCTAAACTACTAAATTCTGAGGCGAAATAAAATCTCTGCAATTCACGAAGCACGACTGACTCAGCTTTATCCAGATCAGAAGCGGTTACATTACCGCGTGTGTGTAACAGTTTTAGAAAACGACAGACATACACCACACAACTGCCGTGCAGGCGCTAAAACGCAGTAACAGGTTCTTTTACATTTTTTTGTTGAATATTGAACCTTAAGGGTCACGTTATAAGGAACACAGTGATATTATCGGTTTTTCGTTTGGATGTTCTAAACGGTAAAAAAAACGAATTAGTGAAAGCAGTAACTTACCTTTGCAGGTCTAAATATATTACAAGACTAACTAAAATACAGTAATAGCAGTTACGTCTACTACGACTCGTCACTTTACCACTTTAAACGCAGTAAATATCTTTATTACAACTAAAAATCTGTATTCTACACTTAAAAAAATATTGTCGCATATAAATGAAAACGCAGTAAGTAGTTTTTGTACCGACAATGTTAATACTGCATGGTGGATCACTAATTTATTTCGCATGAACTACAGATTAAAATGCAGCAAAGTACTTGAATATGGTATTTTATTTAGTGTTATTCAAGTAGGTTCATATAGTGAAAACCAACTAAATTGCAGCAAAATTAAAATTTGTATCTTTTACTTTAATCGCAATATCACGTTCGAGTATGAATGCTACTGTAGCTGCTAGCTGCAAACATAAAGACATCCGTACGCTGGCATAGCGGACGTTCAACTGACGATCGCGTGGAGCCTGGGAATATTTATATGTTTGACACACTGCACGCGAGCACTGCGTCGTCACGCACCACGCGGATAGATTCTGTACTAATTGTAACCAAATTAAACTATTTTCTTATTGGTCAATTAATTTTAGTTGTAAGCGCAACACGCACTACATATATATTAATTTTAGCTTTAAGTCTGTACATATTTAACTTGACAAGACATACAATTTACAATCTTCTGGAGTTTTATTATAAACATCTACCAAGCGCTACAGTGGTGACCCCGACGTGATTATTCTCCAACAAGAAACTCCAGATTCAAAGATTCTATCTAAATCTACCAGCTGCTTCAAGCCATGGCTGTTCCAAGCGACGACCAAGTTCCAGAACTTTCCGGTGTTTCGACGTCGCTGCGCATTCCACCTATCTGGCGCGACAGGATACGACTGTGGTTCGCACAATTTGAAGCCATCATGTCCCCGCAGAAGAAAGGTGACCAAACCATGTTTGAGCTCGTCATCGGACAGCTCGAGCGGCAGGATCTCGATGAAATATCCGACATCATTCTCCATCCACCGGACAAAAATCGCTACGATGCATTGAAAACCCGGTTACTCGAAGCATATGAAGAATCCGAGCAACGACAGGTACAGCGATTACTCTCCGAAATGGAACTCGGCGATTTAAAGCCATCGCAGCTGTTACGTCGCATGAAGAGTCTCGCCGGCGACAACATAAAAGACTCAACGCTGCGTATTATGTGGACAAATCACCTACCGCAATCCGTACGAGCAGTCCTCGCTGTCAGCGATAACATCGCAAAACGCTCCGACATCCACGAGCTAGCAATGATGGCCGACAAAATCCTCGAGCAGGCGCAACCACATGGCGCGATCGCTACAGTAGCCACGACACCTACCGTCCATGTACCTACATCACCTACCGCCCATGTACCCACATCAATCGAGGAGAAGATCGACATACTGACAAGAGAAATCGCAGAACTCAAGGCAAGTCGATCAAACCATGAGCAACGCAGACCATACAGTCGATACCGCTCAAGATCACGTTCGTCAAACAGGCCGAATTACCATCGCACACAACGCAGCAATACGCCGCGGTGAACCGAACAAACAGGAATCTGTTATTATCATCGCAAATTCGGAAAGGAAGCACAACGATGCACGCGTCCATGCAGTTTCGAAGACGAAAATACACCTTCGGGAAACTAAACCCTGCGTTGGACGAGGTGGGAACCGGCGCAAACAACACATCCTACCGCCTATTCATAACAGACAGAAACTCACGTTTGTCGTTTTTAATTGACACTGGTGCAAACGTGTCCGTCATACCTCGGAAAAAAGGCGGGAAAGCAACGCCGACCGATTTTTGCTTGTATGCAGCGAACAACACGGTTATCCCAACGTACGGTGAAAAAACATTACAGTTAGACCTCAACCTGCGAAGACCCTACACATGGAAGTTCATCGTCGCTGCAGTCAGCAAGCCCATCATCGGTGCCGACTTCCTAAAACATCACCAACTTCTTGTCGACATAGCCAGTCGTTGTCTCGTCGACAAGGTCACAAACCTTATTGTCAAGGCACCAGTAACCTATACCGCCGAGCCGTCAATAAGAAGTATCGACGTTGACCAGCCATACCACCAGCTAATCAGCAAGTACCCAGACATCTTGCGGCCATCATGCATGAAGGATACTCCAAAACACCGCGTGGAACACCACATTGAAACCACCGGTCCGCCAATCTACAGCAAAACAAGACCGTTACCACCACATCGATACCTGTCCGTGAAAAAGGAATTTGAGACGATGATGCAGCAAGGAATATGCCGTCCAAGCAAAAGTCCCTGGTCCACACCACTGCACGTCGTACCCAAGAAGAATGGTGACATTCGCGTATGTGGCGACTACAGAAGGTTGAACGATGTCACTAAACCAGACCGATATCCAGTACCACGACTCAAAGATTTCACCTACCTGCTACACGGGAAAAAAATCTTCACTACTCTCGACCTAAATCGTGCGTACCAACAACTACCAGTATATGAACCGGACATCGAGAAGACAGCCATCACAACACCTTTCGGCCTATTCGAATTTCCACGAATGTGTCCAGGACTGAAAAATGCTGGACAGACCTTCCAACGGTTCATACATCAAGTACTTATCGGATTGGACTACGCATTCCCTTTCATTGATGACGTCATAATCGCATCTGAAAACGAAACACGACATATCGAAGATTTACAAGAAGTATTGCACAGATTAGACGAATACGGAATTACAATTAATCCGTCCAAATGCGTCTTTGGCAAAGATAACGTCAAGTTCCTGGGATACGGTGTGTCAAGCGATGGAATCAAGCCACCGCTGGACAAAGTAAACGCTATCGCTGCTTACCCCAAGCCAGAGACGATACAAGACTTACGACGATTTATTGGCATGATAAACTTTTACCGAGATAGTGTACCAAACGCAGCCTACATACAAGCACCTCTCAATGCGTTTCTACACAACTCTAAAAAACGTGACAAGACGAAAATCGACTGGAACACAGAAGCACTACAAGCATTCGAGTTGTGTAAAGCCAGCATCCAAAACGCAGCTTTACTCGCTCACCCATCTCCATCACCAACTGACGCAATCTCCCTCATGTGCGACGCGTCGAATACATGCGCCGGAGCCGTGTTACAACAACGTGTAAACCAGAAGTGGATACCCCTTGGCTATTTCTCGAAGAAATTCTCTGACACACAACAGCGATACAGCACATTTGACAGAGAATTACTATCTATATACATGGCTATCAAACACTTCAGAAAAATGTTCGAGGGAAGAGAACTCATAGTGTACACAGATCACAAGCCGCTAACCTACGCCATACGCAAGCCACCATCGGATAGTGATACACAACGGCGCACTCGACAGCTGTTGTTTATCAGCGAGTTTACAACAGACGTACGTCACGTGAGCGGAGTAAACAACGTCGTCGCAGACGCACTTTCTCGCATCGAAACCATCGATTTGCCATCGCCAATCAATTACGACGAGTTAGCACAAGCGCAAGACAAGGACAGCAACATACTCAACAACAACCTTATCAAAACAAACGAATATCCAACTCAAGAAAATCGTCATACCCGGTACAAACAAACCTATTATCTGTGAAACCTCGACGCCACACATTCGTCCATACCTACCAGATGACTATCGTCGCATCGCATTCAACGCCGTGCACAATACAAGTCACCCTGGATTACGAACAACGCGCAAACTAATGCAACAGCGTTACTTCTGGCCAGCAATGAATACCGACATTGGCGAGTGGGCGAAGACATGCCTTGAGTGTCAACCATCCAAGGTACAACGACATAATCACAGTGACATAACTTCGTTCCCGCCAAGTGAAAGATTCCAACACATACACGTTGATATTGTTGGACCACTACCGATATCTTCGTGTGGACACCGCTACCTGCTCACCATCATTGATCGTTGCACACGTTGGCCAGAAGCAGTACCAATGCAAGAGATAACAGCCGAAGTCGTCGCAAAGAAGCTGTACGAAACATGGATTGCACGTTTTGGTTGTCCTACCACAATAACAACCGACCAAGGGCGACAATTCGAAAGTCGACTATTTCAAGATCTCACACTTTTGCTAGGAGTGGAAAAAACCCGTACTACTGTTTACCACCCGCAGAGTAACGGTATCGTGGAACGCTGGCATCGTACATTAAAAGCTGCACTCATGTCACGACTAGAAAACAGCAACAAATGGATTATCGAACTACCTACAGTGTTGATGGGACTGCAAGCCGCGACGCGTACTGACACCGACACCAGCGCCGCGCAGCTCACCTACGGACAAGCGTTGCGACTACCAGGCGATTTTATATCACCATCGCCAGCTGCACCGAAGATGGATCATACTTACGTCGATAATCTACACCATATTATCACGAAGCTCACGCCATCATACCAACCGCATTCCAACAAGCGATGTATGTTCGTGCACAAGGACTTACAAACATGTAGTCACGTGTTCGTGCGTGATGACACTGTCCGCAAGCCGCTGCAACGTCCATATAAAGGTCCATACCAGATAATGGAAAGGAACGAGAAGTACTACACGATACAGTTGCCTAGTCGAGCCGCAAACATATCAATCGACCGACTAAAACCGGCGTACACGATAAACACTGAGGATCACGAACACAGTATAAAAACACCACCATCAGCACCAGCTACTACAGAAGAACACTCCAGCCAACTTCCGAAGAGCAAACCCGAAGCTGCACACCGCACCAGGTCAGGCAGGATCGTCAAGATGCCCGTACGCTTCGCTCAGGGGGGAGTACTGTAGCTGCTAGCTGCAAACATAAAGACATCCGTACGCTGGCACAGCGGACGTTCAACTGACGATCGTCCGAGTATTCGCAACGTCCCCGTAAGGGGGCGTGGCAAGCGGGGTCGGGGCATCGCCCCCTGCCCGCGGAGGCCATACAGCGGCCCGTCAATACGGGCCCTTCCTCGTGTTTGCCCATTGGGCTTATGGGAATTTGGGGCTCGCGCTGATCGCGTAAGCCCCTGAGAGTAGCTGCTATTTTGTCTCTGTGAGAGCGTCACGGCGCCGAAACTCAGCGCCGCTTTCTTCTCGGCATCCTGGCGGTCGATCACCGCCGGGTGAGACCCCCGGTTTCCCGGGGGAGGCCCAGCGGGTGATGACCCGCGACAAGGATGCCATTCGACGCCCCCACAGAGTGGGTATGTGGCACCCGCCCGTCCCGTTCGCAGAGCTAGCCGCTAGCGGTCCGAGCTGCGGTGCCGTCGTGTATGTGCGGGCGGTATTGTATTGAGTAACGCCGCCCGGTGTCTACGTGAAAACGCGGGCCCTCCCACGAGTTCACGTGTGTGTGGTTGCGCTTGTGCAGTGATGCATGTCTGTGTTGCGTTGCGTGACTCGCCTATATTAACTTAGAACGCGCCACGCCGCGCGGTATGCGTGTTGTGCGTGTAGAGTTCACTTGTCACGGGTAGGCCGCGTGTAACCTGGATGCGGCCCACTCGGGAGTCAGTCCGGGGGGGTGGGGGCGATTTTGTCCGCGACCAGGTCGCGCGGCAGTGGCCTATGGTCGGGAGGGCGCGCGTGCCAAGGTGCAATCTGCTTGACATGTGGCCAAGCAGATGCGTCGGCCCGCGCGTACAGCCTCACCGCTAGGTGCCGCACAAACTCATCCAGGCTCTCAATCCCGAGATCCCTCTGGATGACGTCATTCCTCACGAAGCGGGGAGCGTCAACAATGGTCCGCAACGCAAAGTTTTGTTGCGTGCGGAGCAGCTTCCGGCTCAACCCGCTCGTGAGGGCGAACCAGGAGGGGGCGGCGTACGTCAATATTGGGCGCACGTACATCTTGTACACGCCCAACTTGACGCGCGCCGGGAGGCGGGACGAGAGCACTGGTCGGAGGAGGTTGCGGGCTACCCTGCCTTGGCCTGCGACCCTGCGGACGTGTGGCCCCATGGTGAGCCGACGGTCTATGGTTACCCCCAAGTATTTAACCCGGGGGGACCACGCGACCTCGGCTCCTTGTAGCATCAGAGGGGGTGGGAGGGGCGCGAAGCCGGTGACCATCGCCTGCGTCTTACCCACGTTGACCGACAGCCGCCACTTGGCCAACCACTCGGGCAAGAGGTCGAGCGCGCGCTGCATCTTGACCGCCGCGTACTTCGCATTTAGCGATGTAGTAATGTACGCGGCGTCGTCTGCATACAGCGCGAGCATTGCATCCGGAGTGGTGGGGATGTCGTCGGTGTAACGTGAGTAACACGCCGGCGAGACACAGCTGCCTTGCGGTACGCCCGCTAGCACCGGCCGAGCGTTCGAGAGCGCCCCCTCGACCACCACCCTAAAAGTCCTGTTGGAGAGGAAAGTAGAGACCACCTTAACGACGCGACGGGGCGCATCCGTGGTGGTCAGTTTATAAATGAGGCCGTCATGCCATACTCGGTCGAAGGCCTTCTCCATATCGAGGAGTACTGCCACCGAGTATTCTTTCTTGTTAAGAGCTGCTGCAAGGTGGTGCAGTACTCTCGATAGCTGGAGCGTCGTGCTATGCTCCGCCCGGAACCCGAATTGCTCCGGACGTGGGTCGATGTGGGGCTGTAGGTGTCGCAGCAGGAGTGCTTCGAACACCTTAGAGACTGTCGGAAGCAGGGTGATCGGCCGATAGCTCTCCGGCTTCAGCGTGTCTTTCCCCGCCTTGGGCAACATTATGACGCGCCCCTCCTTCCACGAGGCAGGGAAGGACCCGGTGCGCAGTATCGCTGTAAACAGGCGCGCCAACGCTGCTACCATACGGTACGGCAGGTGGCGCAGCATTGTGTTAGTGATACCGTCCGCACCGGGGGCCTTTCTGGGCTTCGTTCTTAGGATGGCGCGTCTAACTTCGCCAGGCGAGAAAAAGACCGGGTCCTCATCGGGAGCTATCGGCGGTGCGAAGTAGTCTCCCAGGTGTTTCTCGACCGCTGCGACGTGTTCTACCTCGCTGGTCGGGTTGGGGCGGAACTGACGCTCCAGGTGCTCGGCGAAGACCTCCGCCCGGTCCTCCGCTACATATTTAAGCGCCCCGTCGCCGTCGAGCAGAGGGCGCACCGGGGCCGGGGTACTCGTAAGTTGGCGGCACAGTTTATGCAGCGACGGCCAACTATCTGCCGCCTCGTCGATCCTGTCTTCCCAGCCCACGGCGGTGTGTGCCTGGAGTTCGGCCTTCACCTTGTCCGCGAGACGGTTGAGCTGCGTCTTCATGTATGGGCATCTCGTTTGTTGCCACTGCCTGCGTAGACGCCTCTTCACGGCGATCATCGCGTTAATGTGCGCCGGCAGGGGCGGCAATAGCACTCTCCCCTGCGGCTGCGTAACGGTCGCCGCTTCTAAGGCGCTCTTTACGCAGGCAGTGACTTCCTCCGCCGTCTGGTCCACGTCCGCGGACGTGGTAATAGGCCGAGTCGGCGTGGTGGCCTCTACTTTCTATGCGAACAGCATCCAGTCTGTGCGTCGACGTGGCGCTATAGGTGGCAGTCGGGCCGGCACACCCGATAGGACGACGAGTACCGGCTGATGGTCCGATCTTAACTCGTCGTCAATCACCTGTTGCGTGATCTGGCAGCGGAGCCCTCGGTGGACCACGATGTCCAGTACGTCCGGGATGTACCTGTTGGTATCGGGGTAGTGGGTAGGCGCCTCTGGGCCGGACACCGAGTACCCGAAGGCTTCCGCGTCTGCGAAGAGCCGCCTCCCCCCGGTATTCGTGTGGATGGAGTTCCACGCTGGGTGCTTGCAATTCAAGTCGCCGGCGAGGATGGTGGCGTTTGGTGATGCGGTCATAAGCGCCCGCAACTCCGGTAAATCCAAGTATGTCGCGGGCGGCTTATAACCCGCGTAGATGTTGATGTCCTCACCGGCGATGTGCAGTTGGACACCCAGCGCGTAAAGGCTTCTTAGCGACGGCGGGGGGAGGCCTTGATGTACGATTCTACGCCTCACCAGTACTGCCAGACCACGGTATCGGGTGTGCAGTGCCGACTTTTCGTCCTTCCTATAAACTACGAACCCGGGAAACCTGACCCTATCTTCGGGTCCCAGGTGCGTTTCGTTTATGAGCGCCACGTCGATGTTTTGTTCCCTAAGGAGATGGCGGAGGGGAGCGACCTTCTCCCTAAGGCCGCGGGCATTCCAATGAATTACCCTCAACGGCCTAGCCACTGTAAAGGGTGAGTAGGGTGGCCAGGCCGTCGAGGATGACGGTTTCTACATCCTACCCCTGCCTGATGGCTTTAATTAAGTCCATCAGCAGCTGGATCGCGCAGGCTGTGAAATCCCTTTTTGTTTTGGCTTCGGCGCCGGCAGCGCCGCCACTCGGGCGTTGCGCGTACCTGCCGATTGGTTCCCTACCTTGTCGCGGCGCCGTGCCGGCGCTAGAGGTAGGGGCTCTGGCCTCGGTTGTGCATTCGGGTTCTGTTTCTGTTATTTCCACAGCCTGCGCCCCGCTGGAGGCAGGGGGGGCCTTGGGGACCTCTTCCTGGGTCGCTCTCTGGGTCGCTTCCTGGGTCGTTGGGGGGGGTTTGGGCTTCTTGCCCTTCTTCTTCTTCTTTCCCCCCTCGCCCTTCTTTTTCCCCCGCCCGGAGGAGGAGGCTTGTGTCCTATCAGTGGGCCCGTTAGCTGCCGCCATAAGCGTAGAGCTCTTGGGCCCTTCTGGCTCCTCTATTTCGCGCCTTTCGGGGGCCACTGGGGGCCGGCGAGTGGTGGCGGTTATGGCGGCAGGTCCCGCTCGCTTATTCCTAATCTCTGCTAGGAAAACGGGGCACTTGATGTTGCACGCGGGGTGCGGGCCCCCGCAGTTTGCGCAGGTGGCCGGCTCTTCCCGCGGGCGCGGACAATCTCGCGCCGCGTGTTCCCCGCCGCACCGTACACAAGCGAGCGGGCGGTGACACTGGTGCGAGCTGTGTCTAAAGCGCTGGCACCGGTGGCACTGTGCGGGCCCACGCTTCCCTCTCCAGGCCTCAATCTTGACACCTCTCATCATCATAAATATGGAGGTGTCGTATATGGCCCGGACATCGGGAGTCTTCTTTAATACTGCGTGGAACACGCAGCCGGGTCTTCCTTGCGCCCCCTTAATGTGGCGCACATACTCCGGCTCGTATCCCAACGCAACGAGCTCCTCCTCAATCTCCTTAGGGTCCGTATCCGCTGGTAGTCCCCTTATGGCGATTTTCAGGTTCCTCTCCGCTGGCAGGGAGTAGGCGAACCATGAGACGCCGCTGTCTTTCTCCAGGCCCGTCAGGTATCGCTGGACCAGCCTATACTCGTCCTCGGTTTCGGGGGTGAACCTCACCCCCCCACCGTAGGGACGGGCATTTGGGGGCCGGCTCAGCTTTGCGCTGATGGCCCGGAAGTGGGCGGCCCAATTTGGCAGCGTCTCAACCACCAGCGGAGGGAAACGGAGCTTCCGTGGTTTTTTGGCCGGCTTTGGCGACGTCGCCGCCGCGATGCCTGTGGCAGCGGCCGGGGTAGTGGCAGTGGTTTTGTTACGGGGTAAACAAATAGGACTTACCCCTATAGCTCCCGGTGGTGCTGGCTGCCTGGGGGGGGGCGAATTTCGCGTTGCGTCCAACTGACGATCGCGTGGAGCCTGGGAATATTTATATGTTTGACACACTGCACGCGAGCACTGCGTCGTCACGCACCACGCGGATAGATTCTGTACTAATTGTAACCAAATTAAACTATTTTCTTATTGGTCAATTAATTTTAGTTGTAAACGCAACACGCACTACATATATATTAATTTTAGCTTTAAGTCTGTACATATTTAACTTGACAAGACATACAATTTACAACCTTCTGGAGTTTTATTATAAACATCTACCAAGCGCTACACTACTGTTTAAATTGCAGTATGATCATTATTTACTGCAGTATAGTCGGTATTATTTTATAGGTGCAATTAACCAAATGCTAATTAAATAGCAGTATAAGTCGCTGTTACTGCATTATAATTGGTAACTTGAACGATGCTACTAAATTTCACTGCAATCGAGACCATATTTTACTGCGTTCTAGTCAGGATCTGTCGCTCTCTCTCTCGCTCAATCACTGTCAATCAGTCGTGTCGATTCTGCCGCGGAAGATAGGGTTCGCGCCCACTCGACCCGCTTAGACTCAACCCGAAAAATAATATCTGGATATTTCTGTTTGTATAGTCAGACAAAAAAGTATCTATTTAACGCTTGCACCACCGAGCGTGTAAAATTTAATAATTTTTGGATAAATAAATCAACAATCTCATTCTCAGCATGGTTTCATAAGTACTCGCTTCCTGATTTTCAAGTACATAGTGCAAACATAGGTATAATATTTGTTCTTGATGTGTCACTCCCTGTCTCCGTGGATAGTGTACTGCTTATTATTTGTACAAAAGGCTCTGAACAGCAATCAAATGTTCCGTCGCATAAGTAATGCTTCACGTGATTTCTTTCCCTATATGTGATTCTGAATTTGGTCTGTGGCAAAAATTATAATCGCGTTGTCTTTTTCTTTAAAATGCACCAACAAGATTGATTTAAATTTGTCCGAAATTATGACGTCACTAGGCTCATTGAATCGAATTTTTGGGAGCCCAAGATGTCTTTTACGCGCACTGTTTATCCGATATTTTACACTTTTATATTCAGGAATACCTTAGAATAATAACGCAATTATTCTAAGAGGAATACCATGATGTTCTCCTAGTTTCATAACATTTTTTAATTTATTTTTTTAACGAAATAACTGACTGCCAGGATAAATTATGTATCATAACAATATTTGGTGATAATAAAATAAGTTATTTAGAATTAAAATATCGCTTTGCCTGACTGTACGAATGTTACTGAATTGGTAGTAAAACATCTGGTATTATTCTTCGGGTCGAGTCTAAGCGGGTCGAGTGGGCGCGGACCCGGAAGATACACGTTTGCGTCGCGTCGCGCCGGTGCGTGTAGGCAGTGAAGACTCGTCAAGGAAGCATTTTGGGATTCTCAAGGTTTGTAAATAACATGTGCATTAATCTGTTAATTTCTTACGTACCTAACATTGTAAACAATAGAAACCCAATAATTTATGATTACATTAGATCGATCAACAGAATAATTTATTATTTTATCAGTTGGGTTGTGCAGCGCGCAGGATAGTTTATTAGTTTATTTTTGTCAAATTAATAATGGCCCGTAAATAATTAAATACCTAATATGTAATATACACAACTGTATGCACGCAATGGTGTGTGTGTGTACCTATGTAGACAAGGCATAATTAGAAGGTAGTCGTAGTTTATGTAGTATGAAAAAGATTTTGGGTAAATGAATAGGTATAGATGGGACAATTTTATTGAATTTAAATATGACTTGTCATAAGTGTCAAAACAATCATATTAAAAGTTCTGAAAATAAATCTGATTTAAGTAGGTACCTACTTACTTTAACAAAACGTAAGTAGGTACCTACTTAAATCAGATTTATTTTTTTAGTAAGTAGTTGTTTATTTAATGGTCCGTCCAGACCTGGCGAATGCGCTGCCCACGAACTGCGCGCGCTCTTTTAAATCCCTACGCAGCCCCGCGCGCGGACGGCGCAGGGGGAAAAGGTGCGCGCGCGGCGCGCGAACGGCGCATTCGCGGCGCAATTCGCCAGGTCTGGACGCACTGAGTGATTTTTAATTTTGAAGAGACTTTTCACTTCAGTTCAAAATTTCAAAACATTGTTGTTTTTAAGTAAATGCTGCTAAATAGGTATAAATGTGTCAATTAAGTAAAAGATCTCATGTTTCTTGTGAAAGCAAAAAGTTTCTATTTAATTGTTACCTGAGTATATTCATAGTCCCATGTGTTCAAAACGCCTAAAGTTTAGTAACATTTTTAGAAAATAAACGTTGTTCTTATACATACATGTCATGTCATTTTATTCTGTAAATTCTTATCTAGGACATACTCGTAAGTTGGAAAATTTGTTAAATACTACACGTGCAATTAGTTCAAGACACTAATTAAAATGCAGTAAAGAAAGTATTATACTGCAAATTACTTTGCAAAGTAGCAAATAAATCGAAAGACTTTGCAGTATCAAGTATTTTTACCGCATTTTAATTTGCATATGCGTACCTTTTTGCTTGCAGTAAATGTCATGATTTTGAAAAAAAAACGTTTTATTCAGAATTGAATAAACTAAATTCATATTTTTTCTCGTAGATATCATCTTTGTTCTCACGTAGTCCTCAAGGCAATAAAAATATCCACAATACAAATTAATAAATTTAAAAAAAAACAGTGTTAAAAAGTTTTTCGCACTTTACTCGAAACCGCTTTTTCTCTCATACTGCACTTTAGGGCCTGCACGGCAGAACGCAAAAGTCTCGACCAAGACGAGACGCGATTAGACAACGAAAAAATAATCGACTCTTCACGTGGAACCGAAACTACAAGCGAATGCTTCTTCTCCTCGGGTGGTTCTGAAACGGAAGCTGGGTTAAAGGGTTTAACCGGCCATTCTTCAGGCACACTATGAATCCAAGGCGGAGCGCAGAACCAAAGCGGATGATCTAAAATTTGAGAAGGGAGCAATCCACGGGAGAGACAATCGGCGGGATTATCTGTGCCAGCAACGTGAAAGAGATTTTGTGGTGGTAATTCGGACTGAATTTTAGCCACCCTATTGGCGATGAATGTGTCCCAGCGACGGGGCGAAGAATGTGCCCAACACAAAGCTACAGTAGAGTCAGAGAAAGCCATAATTCTATCAATAATAATGCGGTGCCTACAAGCATTTACAATAGAGCTGATTAATTGCACTAACAAAAGTATGGCGCACAGCTCCAGGCGCACTAGAGAAACGACCTTGCGAGGGGAGACTTTGGATTTAGCGCTTATAAGACTAACCGAGACCTTATCAGTATTCAAAACGTGAAAATAAACTACTCCCCCGTAAGCCTTCTCACTGGCATCCGCGAAGCCTACAACAGTAACTATACTGTCTGAGAATATACCAACATGGCGTGGAATTTTTATTTGATTGAGCAATGGAAGCTCCTTCCGAAAGCGAGCCCACAATTTAACAATATTATCGGGCGCGGGGTCGTCCCAATCACTATTGGAAAGCCAAAGTTCCTTTATAAGCAACTTGGCATATAAAACGACGGGAGCTACAAATCCCATAATATCCCATATTCGTGCTACACACGACAGGATAATGCGCTTAGTACAAACTTACGGAGTTGAACTAACTTTAAGACTGAACATGTCAGACGCGGGTGACCAACTTAAGCCTAGAACCTTGTGCGTATCATCACCATCAAATTCCTTGACCGAAGATAATTGGTGTGATAGTGGAATCGAATCTAGAACTGTCTGCAAGTTACTTGTCCACTTCACAAGATCAAACTGACCGGCTTTCATAAGACCTATTACTTGAGCAGCGGTCTCAACGGCCTCTGCCTCGCTGGCGACACTATAAACAAAGTCATCCATGTATAACCCAGTCGCAATAGTATCTTTCGCTCTTGGGAATCTTTCAGCGGAAGCGTAGGAGTCACCGAGCGAAAAAATATCCTTCTTGAATGGAAGGGCGACAACATAACGACCTTCATTATCTCGAGTAGTCGTGCGACAATAAATCTCCTCAGCCACCTTATCATCAGGGCTTAGGATAGGCGGGACATTGACTTCTTCAATTTCCCAGAATCTGCGGATGGTAGAATCCAACGGCGCGGCGGCGGCTCAACAGTGCAGCAGTGTGACACAGTCGAGTAACTATTTAAATGTGCGGGTGCGGAACCAACAATAACAAAACCTAGAACTGTTTCTAGGGCGTGCGGTGCGGGGTACGACGAATGACCTTGAATCTTACACGATAGCTGGAGGTGCGGGAGAATCGATGCGCCGATCAACATATCGACGTCTCCAGGGACACCATAAGATTCATCTGCCAACGGTAGGTCTTTAAACTTGGTCAATAAAGACGTGTCAACCGGGACAGTAGGTAATTGTTCCGTAATTTTATCTACTATAAGCGAATCCATATCAAAACAGATATCGGAATTAAAACGAAAATCGGAATTAATGCAAATTTAATTTTAATCGAACCATGAATGGTTGATTTTAAACCACCGAACCCTTTAACTATTGAGTGGGCTGGCCGGTTATTAAACCCAAGGCGTTGACAACAATTTTTTGTTAAGAAATTACTCTGCGAAGCGCAATCTAACAACGCTCGGACAAGACACGGATTTCCTAATGCATCGTTAACAATAACGTGAGCGGTTGCAAGCACCACGGTAGTACGTGCACTGCTTCCGGACATCGAACACAACGTGACGTCACTCACGGCGGTCTGCGCGCAGGCAACGTCGCGAGCTGACGGAGCAGCGGCGGCGCGCGCTGGCTGAGCGGCCGCAGAGTCTGCACTGACCGGCGGCGACGACGTGTCACCGCTTGATAAACCAGCTGTGCTCACATTGGATGCGGCATTGTTATTACTTTTCTCACTGTGGAGTAACGTGTGGTGCTTTGAAGAGCACTTAAGACAAATTTGATTACTATTACAAAACGTAACCCGATGCTTGTCACTTAGGCAGTTAAAACACAAATTGTTGACGCGAACAAACTTATAACGTTCATAAGGCGTTAATTTTAATAAACCGGAACACTTGTACAATTGCGAATGTTGAGTATTACACAAAGAACAAATAGATTGTACAGGTGTAGACGCGGTATTCACATACGTATGTGTCGACTTTGAAGGCGCATCCGTTCGACGGTCGAACTTAGTAACTACTTTCTTCGTAACTTCATGTTTGGATGAAGTGCGTTGTAATATTTTAATATGATCTCGCACAAAACATTCTAGATCATTGAATTTTGGCAGTTTATTACTGCTATGGTTCATTTCAAATAAACGAACAGTTTCACTATCTAATTTCCTTAAACCCAAATACAAAAACAAAAAGTCGCAGAGGTCATCGACCTTCAGATTCTTTACTGCTCGAACCGATGATGCAAAAGTATCTAAAAACCTCTCTAAGTTAGGTTCATTACAAATAGTAATATTTTTCAAGTCGAATAACTGATATGATATATGCGGTAGCTACTAATCTCTTGTCTTCGTATTTTGACTTTAAAGTTTTTAAAATTAATGAATACTTTTCGGCACTAAAAGTAATGCCGGCCAAAACAGTTTTTAACCGACTTCAAAAAGAAGGTGGTTATCAATTCGACATGTTTTTTTTTTTTTTTTTTTATGTATGTTCGGGCATAACTCCGTCGTTTATAAACGGATTTGCAAAATTCTTTTTTCTTTGGTCCCATTGAAATTTCATAAAGATCTGATGATGCGTTTCGGAGACAGACAACGGAACTCTTCAAAAAATTACAGCAAATCAACCGCGAATGTTGCTATCGCATAAATATGCATTGTTTTGACGCCAAGGATGATGAAATTTCGAATAGGTGTGGAGTAGGTAACTAAAAAGTGAAAAATAAGAACTTTTTTCAAAAAATAACAACCGACTTCCAAAAAAACACTACAAAGTGCAAAATAACTTTAATTACGGAAGGCGGTGACGAATAATTAAAATACACATTCTAAGTCACCGACTTCCGAAATTAAAGTTATTTTGCACTTTGTAGTGTTTTTTTGGAAGTCGGTTGTTATTTTTTGAAAAAAGTTTTTATAGCTTTACCAGTTAACTTTTCAACCAGATAATATAATTTTTCATGGTCTGTCAAAGAGACGTTCTTATCTATAGTGTTTTCAAAACTATCTATAAACAGATTCCAATTTCGAATATCACCATTAAATTCAGGTATCTGAATAGGCGGTAATCTTGGTCGATCGCGAGTATGATTTGCCTGGCTCTGATGGACAGACAGCATCTCCAAGCTTCTCGCGACCCGTTTAATGCGACAGAATAAATCATCAAATGACGCCAAAGCTTGGTAGCTCACAGTGTATTCTGGATTTAATTCTAACTCTAAAACGTTAATATCGTGAATTACGGATTCAAACTCCGTGCGCGAACTATCCAAGTTTTCTACTGAACATAAGAACGAATCTCTAATGGCTAGATCACCCGTTTTAAGTGCATTATCACAAATAGATTGCACGCGGGAAAATAGCATGTCTCTTTTAGCATATAAAAGTTTCAATTCAACTTTATTGACCTTTGGAGGCATCGTATGACAGTGTATGACACACACTATCAGAGCGGTAAACAAAATAAAGTTATTAGCTAATTAGCGGCAGAGAACAGTGACGCAGGCAATATCTAAATACAAGTGGGTAGGTAGATAAAACGAACTGCGAGAGAAATCTACGACTACCGACGTTGTGTCTCTGTTTCTGATATTCTAATACTTTTTGACTTCCGAATGAATAAGTAATCGAATGTGGGTACCGCTTACGTACGTAGGTAATACTCGTAGATGAACGATTTGCAGCGAAACAAACAACAAATTGCGTTAGGTATATGACTGCGGTGCGGTGCGTTTATTCCCTATGGAATAAATACTAATACAATAACAAATATGTACCTAATTCAAATACCTAATTATCCGGTGAGAGGGACCAAAGAAAATGGTGGCGCTGGGGCTAATTTAGTGGACTGTATTGTGGTGCGGTGCAAATGATTGACAGACGCTTGAAGACAGGTAATTCGAGTTGCTTGGAGTTCTGGACGATAGAATACAACCCGATTATAATAGGGGAGGGATGCACAAACCTTTACGGGAGACACGTGCTTTCGCCGTCTTCGCCGATGCACCAGTTCATCCAGGTTCAGGGGCAGCTGAACTTCCAGTTACTGTCCTCACACGTTACACAAACACAAGCTGTCAATTATGTCTTATTACACACTTATCAATAGTTTTAGCGGAGCTGACTATCCGCCATGCGTTAGCGGAGCGGTTCAGATCGGAAGTAACGTTCTTCGCGAAAGATGGCGGAGCGAATGCACTCATTCAGTCCTTCATACACACGAGGTATGTGCGGGAAAAGGGAGTGAAGGTTCTAGGAACGAATGTCAATCATATTAGAATGTTGGCGCAACCACTCTGGCCTTTTAAAACCACTTACTTATGCATTTTATTTTGCTATTTTCATGATCAATGTTCGAGCTGCTGACGATATTTTGGAAACCGTTGGCGGGACGCTGACTTCACTCGCACCATAATGATGACATCCCGCTGCCCCTGACATCGGAGCTGCGGAGCTGCAAGTTACTATGTGATCTTCGAGACTGGAACCTCAGCTGCTGTGAGAAGTATCGGGAAGCTTTCAAAGAATAAGAAGTAGCTTAAGTTGGTAAGGCCCTTAGAGGCTGTTTAATATTTACAAATGGATACGATGATAAATTGAAAGATTAAGTATTGCGAAATACTTTTATATCATTTCTATTGTTTATCGAGCATTTATTAGTATGTTTTTACTGTTAATTACTTATGTATCATTGAACCAATTGCTTTAAAAGATAATTAGAGGATACAATAGTTTGAGGAAAGAGAGAGGAAGCAAAATAGTAATTTTGACATTCTTAAATGATACAAGAACAAACAGTTACTTAACACTTGTGATTAGGTTACCGGGTAAATAAATTGATTAAATCAGTTAACTTCATAAGTTTAAAGATGCTAAATGCAATTTAATTTGTCTTTCTCCATGTCATGATAAAAAAAAATATACAACCATCTAATCTGCGTTTGCTAATTAATTTCCACAAATGAGAAGTAAAAAAAAAAAGAAAAAATACTTAGTACCTACATGTAAAACTCGATTTGATAAATTTCAAATTGCGCCACGACTTACCTGAAATTCAAGTGGCAATAAAATCAATTTGATTACACTATGGATTTTAAAGTTGTTTCTACTTTTTAGCTTATGCAGTAGTAGCCTCAAAACGTGTCATGAACAGCTGTGTATGTCTAAGGTAGTTCAATTTTTTTTTTTAATAATTGCATAACGGAATAAGAATGGTAAAAATATTTTCAGATGTGGTAATAAACCCCGAATTATAGTTATACTTTTATATGACTTTAGTAGAGTATCTATGTACTTAATGCAATTTTCTTTCTGTTTCCTCATGACGTTGTATTATTTTATGATTTAAAAAAAAATAGCTTTTAAGGTTTTTATTGAAAGACATAATTATGAAATTGTGTTATGTTCGATTTCAATTTCCAATGCTCACAGCGATGAGACTTGAGAGACAGAAAAACTTAATAACTTAGTTTGGTTAAACTGAAATGAACCAACTTAAAAAAAATGCAAATGGTACAACTGACGTTCAAAAGTGCCTTTTAAGTGCCTTTGAAATAAATGCTTTGACTTTGACTTTGATAAGTTGCAATTTAGAGGTTGATTTTATTGTGAAATCAATGGAATAATTGCTGCTGGGGTCATAGGCCTGGTGTTAACTAACTCACGTACAGCAGGTGGGGCCTTAACATCACTTGGGTCATAGACCAATGGAATAATTGCTGCTGGGGTCATAGGCCTGGTGTTAACTAACTCACGTACAGCAGGTGGGGCCTTAACATCACTTGGGTCATAGACCAATGAAATAATTGCTGCTGGGGTCACAGGCCTGGTGTTAACTAACTCACGTACAGCAGGTGGGGCCCTAACATCACTTGGGTCATAGACCAATGGAATAATTGCTGCTGGGGTCATAGGCCTGGTGTTAACTAACTCACGTACAGCAGGTGGAGTCTTAACATCACTTGGGTCATAGACCAATGAGAACAATATAAATATTCCCCTTATTGCTTTTGAGACAAGTACAGTTCAGCATGGCTGTGATAGGTTATTTTCAGATTTATTGGCATTGTGATGATGATTTTGGTGCATTTCAGTTTGACCGAACGTTCAAACGGTACATGGACAATTGGACATGGATTGTATATTAGGATGATGGATAATTCTTTTATCTTAATAGACCAACGTATAGTGAATTTAAATTGTAATGTTGGTTTGGATGTGCTTTTACTATATTTTTTTTTTCGGTACGGTGTGATTTGTTATTCTTCTTCAGTTTACAAATTCTTTTCTTTTCAAATCAAGATGTATCACACCTCTTAAAAATACGGTACTGAGCAGATTATCGCATAAGAAAATTTATTAATTTACATAACACCAATCGAAATAGTATGTACCTTTACTGTCGAGTTAAAATCACCCAAATCTTTTATTTTCAAAAACCTGGCTATTTTATGAAATAAAAATAAAATATTAAAAAAAAAATGACGCTTACGGTGTCACGTTATTAATTCGGTCTGAAATATCAAATGATGGCTGAATATAGTTCTGCACTAATTGACTTTACAAACAAATATAAAATGCTGAATCGGTAAAGCTGTTCTATCGTGAAATTGGAAATTATTGTTGAACTAGCAGCGCTCCGCGGTTTCACCCGCGTAGTTCCCGTTCCCGTGGGAATACGGGGATTAAATATAGCCTATATCACCCAGGAATAGTATAGCTTCCCAACAGTGAAATAATTTTTCAAATAGATTCAGTAATTTCGGACCCTATTCAATGCAAACAAACAAACAAAAAATAAACAATCAAATCTTTCCTCTTTATTAATCTTAATGGTATAGATTATTACAGAATAGATAAATTAAAGTAACGAACATATTTTGAATGTGAGTGTACAAGTAATTTATAATCGATGTTATTTGAAAATTATATAAATGCTATGTTAGTGGTCACGGTAATTTAAAATTGGGTACTTGTGTAAGGTTCTGATGTTTACAAAATTATTTCGGAGATAATTTTAACGAAAACGAAATATACCAAGTCTTAGCAGAAAGTCGGAATAAATAGTTGGTACTTTATTTATCGTTGTAAAGGTAATTCAATGAGTCCCTCATTACTGAAGATCGTGGTCACTGGATGAGCGGACAGTCATTCTCCATGTACTCCGGTCCAAAGTCGCCAACACCACTTGCTGAAATTTATTGGAGGGCGTGGCTTCTTTTATTTATTTATTAATTAACTATAGATGACTTACAGCTAAAACAAACAATAAATAAAGAATGGTATGTGATACTGACAGCCAAATAAGTAGAAGTGAATCTAAATACACACTTTTGCTAGAACTAATTCATTATGATTTTTTTCAAAGTAGTGAGCATCACATGGTTATTATTATTATTAATTATTTTAATTCAGAATTCATTATTACATTCCATAACTTGTTAGTAAAAAAACAAAACTTAAAACTATGTTTGTAAAATTAATAATTATAAAAAATTGAGCTATTAAATTTAACATAATACAAAATTGAGCTACTTCACATTATATAGGGCACCACCCGAGTACCACCCATGTACAAAACTAAGATTTTCCTTAAGATTAACTTGTTTGAAACAATTCACTATACTTTGGTTTCTTGTTAGGTGTTATTAAAAGTTATTACTTCCAATGTAAAAGTATTGTTCGGAGTGGCCATGTCAAAAATGTATGGAATTGTTAATAGAAAATGTGTTTATTGAATAGTGTTCAATAATATTGTCAGATTGACCGAACGATGAATTATTCGAATTATTTTCATGATCACTGGTCAGTGCTGCGATGCAGCTGTTAAACATGAATGACTTACTGAATTGTTGTTGTAACAATTCTTTTGTGAACTTAATTATACCCTTACGTTAATAGTTATGACAAAATTGTTAAATGTTTATATAACATTAGGGAGGTAAAAACAAAAAACTGTATCGATATGTAGACAGATAAATTGTTATATGCCCGGAGCACATAAAATGAGAAACAATGTATAAATTTTTGTTGTATTGGTCACTATTAAGTTCTGTCATTTTAGTGAGAAGGAGGATTCCTATAGGTACTTCGAGGACGAAGTATTTTCAGTCTGGCCGTGTTCGATCATTCATTTTGATATTATAATAAGTATTGTTTGTTGGATAATGACATCTGCCACATTAACGAGGCCTTGAGGTACCTACTTAATTTGACAAGATAGTATTCAGAGGAAATAACTGTTGAAATTTTTTCAACTTAAATCTATAATGATTAAGTCGTTTTTAATAATACCTGTTTAAATATACTTTACCTTAGGTTTTGATTTGATACTTTAATATAATTTATAAGTTTAACTGGTCAAATATCAAGTGCTGTTGTTTTTGTGAGACGGTGGATTCATAGGTACTTCGAGAACGAAGTACTTGTCAGTCGGGCCGTGTTAGATTGTTCATTTTGATAATATAATATTGTTTGGTAGATAATGTCATTTGTCACATTGATGAAGACTTGAACAAGTGCAGAAGTACCTAATTTGACTAGTTTACAAAAATAACGGTCTCAATTTGTGAAAATAACTTGGATGTTGTTACTATAAATGATTACGTAGTATTTAATTACACTTGTAATATATTTGGGTTTTCTAGTATTACTTAAAGTAATAAATAGACTGATTCAATTGACTAGCACAATACTGGCAGTTCATATTGATACTTTTAAGTGTCTTAAATTACGAATCAGTTCTTATTAAATTGCTTAATTACCATAAAATGTTTTCTAACGGTTTTACTACATAACCTTTGTTTATTATTCTGTGTTAGAAGTTATTAAGCCAAATGAGTGACGTTCTGTAGCTTGTTCAAAATGGCGGTAGTTGTTTAATGTAAATTGACATTGGGAAGTTATAAAAAGGATTAAAAATAACGTTATTGTGTCAGTTGCTTGGTAGATGTTCAGGAGGTTAGTCCTAGTGGCGTTGTTGTGTGGAATAAATCAACCAGATGTCATGTAAGTTAAGTAATTTGATATTATATAATAATTATTGCTTATTCTAAAAATGTTGTTGTACAAGTTATATTATAGTCGGTTTTCCTAATGTTTTAAATCATAACAATCATATTCATGTTCTATTCCTAGCTATTGTAATAATGTAATAGCAATGTTATAATAATTCTAAGTTCTCTTGGACAATGGTCCAAGAGTTGAAATTAAATGTATGTAGGAAAATAATAATTCATAGTAATGTAAGAGATGTGTTGATGAAATACTTCAATACTGTTTCCATGGAGTTTCTTGTCCTTCTTCTCCATGAAGACCTAGTTTTGGAACGGACGACTAGCTTTATGATTCAATATTGACAAGCCTAAACTGAAATAAATCTCTGGTCTTGTCTTTCTGTGCTTTACTTCATGAAATCCTTTCCCTACAAACCATATTCATAAGAACCTGCATATACAGAAAATAACCAGCAACCATTCTGATATTCAAAGCTTGATATTTGTTTTAAATGTACACACTTATAAATGTATATATCCCCCCAATTCTGACAAGTGCGTATGAAAGTAACAGCCGTGGTAACAGTCTGTTACTGTGTGAAAACTGATATATTGAAATAACAGTAACAGCCGTTGTAACAGTCTGAGGGTCTGTTATTAAAATAACAGATAAGTGATATTGGTAGTAACAGTTGTTATTTTTAAATATCTGTTATTTATATCTGTAACGATAAATACGCCTTACTCCTAATCGATATTCATATCGATTTGTAACTGTCATTACTTTTTTATATTAAATGTGGGAAATTATTTGCGTTTGTTTATCAATATTATATAATTATTATTAATATGCTGTTCACAAAGATAACAACGCCTCATTTAAAACTAACGTTGACGCCTGTGACCTTGCTTTCAAATTCCCACGACAGATGTCAGCACTTGTCGCGATCAATTGGGCCCATTTATGCAAACAAGAACCAACCCATAGAAGGTTGGTTTCGAGAAAACGAGACTTTTGTAAACAGAGTGTGCAAAACGCATACATAGTATATTTATGAATGAGTACTTGTTTACCTTATGTGGGATACTGTAGCCTATCTAGGAATATCAGATTTATACATTTTATAAAGTTATAATATAAAGTAAATCGTTAAAAACCCGGTTGGTTCTTTCTTGCAAAAACCTCTTTTGTTGAATATTTCCTTCTTGCAAAATGGATGTAAGATTGTTGTGATATTTATAAAAATATAAGTAACTCTTTATAAAAGATAAATTTTTAATGCCATTTATTAGATAGTGAATCATTTTCTTACACTTAACACAAAAACAGTAGGTAGTAGGTACAGTCGCCAGCACGTCAAGCTAAACCCTATACATAACTATAACTACGACGCGCCATGCAGTGTTAGAAAGAAAGTATCATTGCCGTGATTGGCGGACGTTTAAACGTTTCTAAAATTGCCCAACTGCTGCACATTCTAAGATTTGGGAGCCAATTATCATGTTTTACTAGGAATAAGCCACACCCACGCCCCCCTGCGTTTACGTCACCGCTCCCGAGTTTCACTCATCACATCGTCAGTCAATAAAATTTCGTGGAGTCGTCCTGTAGTTGTCCTGTGCGTGATATTAGTAACTCTAAAACTATTAAATAATCAGCCTCAGTTGACGCAAGATGAATGAGAGTGTATCATAGCGCTTCGATTGAGTGGATGCCTGGTGACAGTGTCGGCAGACGGGCATAACGGTGAGTAATATTTTATATTTATTGTGTATTTTTATTAAAATAAACAAAGGCTAAAAAAAAAATGTGTCTTGTTTTTCTATAGAATATTCGAAATAAGTTAACAGAAGGGTTAATTACGTAGGTATCGTCTTTGTGTTCTTTCTTAAGAGTTTCTGATAATGTAAGTTTTTAATGGTGAGCGCTGTTCCAAGTAGAGTGTAGCTGCTAGCTGCAGCACTCCCCCCCCCCCCCCCCCCCGTGAAAGCTTAAATTCACAATGAACTATTGTTTTTGATTCCTTTGAGTCATGAAATATTCTAAACAAAAGTTAATCCAGTAAGTAGCTAGTGATTGGATTTTAAATACTTACCTACGCAATTACGCACTTTCTTTTAGTCCGTTGAAACATTGCTGGGTCAAGCGTGTTCGCGAGCCCAAGTTTAGTTAGAATCTAGTTACCACGACATCAGATTGTAAATGTAATGTAAAGGTAGCGATGTTTGTGTGTAAATAATTTCATGATTATAAGTTAGCTTCCTATTACTGTAGGGGCTTGTGGCTAGGTAATAACAGCCACACAGGTCTATCAATCAGGTTAAGCTACGCTTGAGCGGTTGGTCCATGGATGGGTGACCATCTTCATATACCAAGACTCTTCCGTAACTCGGAAAGCACGTTAAGCCGTTGGTCCCGGCTGTTATTTGTGGATCTTTGACCGTCGTTAAAGTTCGGTGGAAGCCCGAATGTCTGACAACCAGTCTTATCAAGGGTATTGTATTACCCAGTAACTGGGTTGGAGGCAGTCGCTCCATGTAAAATACTGGTATTCAGATGCATCCGGTTAGACTGGAAGCTGACTCTAACATAGTTGGGAAAAGGCTAGGCAGATTAATGTTTGCCTGTGTGTGTATGTGCAAATAAACTATAGCTATTTGTTTCGTTCCAGGAAAAGAAAACTTTTTACTTCTGGCTTCGGGTGGCGGTAGCAAGAAAGCGGAACCCTAGAAGCCCACCACCGGCAACTCAGGCGAGAACCACGACGGCGGCAGACGATGCGACTATGGTCGGTGCCGATCATTTTTTGAGCACACGAGCATACAGTGTGAGTCCATGCGTAGCTTAGCTTGTAATCACACTTATCACATTAACTTATTCATTATTAATACATGGTTTTCATGAGAAGTGTATAACAACGTTGATTAAAATAGGTAATATTTACTACCTAATAGACATGTTGTAAGGGCGCTCGGCGCGCACTCAAACCGGTTATACGCGCGCCGGCGCGGCGGACCAGACTCAACAAAAATTATGATAAATGTTCAGTTGTCTACAACGTGCCCCGACATAGGTGGAAGTACGCAATACGACAGATTATTTATCTGTCTATTTTTATATTTTGAAGAATGATAATTTTAACCGTCCCATATTCATTTAGTTAAGTTGGCCCGTCCCGTACAATTTTTCATAATAAAGAATTTTATGTAAGTATGTATTGAAATTGACAATATTTATTTGTTTTAGATTTCAATAGACACCGTCAAAAGGCGCCTGAAGAACGTTGGAAAGAAATTTCGCCGACCTGCCAAGATTTTAATGACCTAGGCGCATTAGGAAGCACACACTGAGTGCACGGTCTATAGTGTCGTAGCCTTAGCTTTAGATGACGAACTCCAATTCTAGGGCACTAGTAAATAATGTACTTTATTCACCTGGGTTTCCGTAGGAACTAATCCTATGTGTTCATACAGGTCATGGTCAATTTAAGTGCCAAGTTTCGCTGAAATCCGTTTTTCCGTTAGCGTGAAAAAGTAACAAACAATATCTATCCATTCCCACAAACTTTCACAATAAATAGTGGCACAGTTTTACAATCCTTAAGTAGTTTTTTTTTTATTTTGTAATTATTTTATTCATCAAAATAAAAGAATTAAGGTATTTCTCAGCATTTTTTCTCAAACACTGATTCTTTCTTCCATTGCTCGATTTGGGAAAGACGCCAGTCATGTCGTTCGTTGATGTTGTGTCATAATTAGAAATCGGATAATCGGATGCATATTTAATTTACCTAAAGTTAATTTTTAGATTATTATTTTTGTAACAGATATCCCGGGATTCCAGGAACACCGGGAATTTA
The DNA here is from genome assembly GCA_949987655.1 of Polymixis flavicincta. Lineage (NCBI taxonomy): Eukaryota > Metazoa > Arthropoda > Insecta > Lepidoptera > Noctuidae > Polymixis > Polymixis flavicincta. The sequence goes on along the minus strand of OX465202.1, from coordinate 7,299,937 downwards.
TGAAGCTTTCTAGTTCAGGTGTTTAGTATGGAAGCGACTTTTAAAGTATTAGGATTGCATAAGTATTCAGATGCATATTTATTTAAAACTAGCAGCGCTCCGCGGTTTCACCCGCGTAGTTCCCTTTCCCGTAGGAATACGGGGATAAAATATAGCCTATGTCACCCGGGGATAGTGTAGCTTCCCGACAGTGAAATAAGTTTTCAAATCGGTGCAGTAGTTTTGGAGCCTATTCAATGCAAACAAACAAACAAACAATCAAATCTTTCCTCTTTATAATATTAATATAGCAAATAAAATACATGTGTATGTAGAGTGTAAGTTTGTAAGAGAAGGAATAGTGTGAGTAGTAATGTGCTGTTCCCTAAAATGTTCCCAAAAGAATCTTTCCAATGCCCAGGGATATTCCCAATTGCTGGGAATGAGAACGTGTCGGTGAAACCACATAGAATTAAAATAAAAGTAAAAATATAATAACATACTAAGTTACTGGTAAGATTTAGTAAGTACACACATGTAAAAGTGCTCATTTCGCGCTATCTTTATTACTAATGAGCGGCAGGCTTACCAATAGAAGTTTACATTTCTGGAGTTGCCTATTATGTTTGCTTCTTTTGTTACGCCGACCGGTTAATTATGGCCATAAATGATGCACAAAGGATAAGTAAATAACATTTCTCAAAATTAGTATCACACCTGCTCAGTTATAAGGATGGTTTTTAGTTATCAGTTTAACTCTCCAACTACATCAATAAACTGTCGAAAATTCTCAGTGACACATTGTGGGTGTAAAAGATATGCGTTTAGTAGTTAAAAATTAGGGCATCCAGATCAAAAAAGATCTGGATACCCTAATTTCCACTATTCGAAATGAAACTTCTAATCATTAACGTGAATAGTACCTTCTAGAACTAAGTATCTATTCAACCTATTCTTGAACCTTATGTTCAAATTCCTATAATTGAATAGTACTAATCTATTCTATTCAGACAAATGCATCTATTCAGTATAATCTATGCATACACACCGACAAATCAAGCTGTACATGTCTAGTATAAACTGACTTTTCATTGTACGAAAAGCTTATTATACCTACAATGCGAGATCAACTAAAAAATCTATAGCTTGATATGTAGCCGTGTGCACCTATGTAATACGTATGATTATATTTTATTCAATGTATTATCATTTATAGCATCATAAACTTACGAACATTGCTAAGTGTGCAAATGTTTACATTATTCCCGTAAAGGAAACTGAATGCATTCCAACCTAAGTCTGTCTCTGTAACTATGCAGATATATCTATGTTTATATGAGTCTTACTATTGTAGATGTGATGTATTTAATCGTGTTATGTTTGTTTATAAAAATATTAATAGATTCGTACCTACTTAAATAGGTTACTATACCATCTTTAATGTGAAGAATGCATGACATGTGTAGAATGATGTATTTAAATTACCTAGTTATATGAGTTTTCTCTGGTAGGTATCCTAATTCCTACTACTCAATATTAGAAATGCGAAAGTTTGGATGTATGGAAGTATGGATGGATGTTTGTTACTCTTTCACGCAAAAACTACTGAACGGATTTGGATGAAAATTTCCAGTAATGTAGCTTAGACATTAGAATAACACATAGGCTACAATTTACTTATCACGCGGGCGAAGCCGCTGGCGGAAGCTAGTAATAGATACTTTCCTATAGATGAAAATGGTAATTGAAAGTCAAACAGTAATTGATAGTTAAACTGTTTTATTTTTCATGTAAAAACATTTAAATAATTACATTATCCTTTATCTTCCAATTTGCTTGATTACAACTTTAATGTTTATACTTAACTATATTGTATTTTACTAATCAAATCTTTAGCACACCTGTAAAGATTATCACTAAATACATTTTCAACAATATGCTGAGCACATATATCAGCCTTACAGTCACATAATTTAGAACCATTGAATTCTTCGGCATCAAAGATTTGAATACGTATTATTTTACGATGTGGACCCTTTACTGATTTTTTAACAAACGAATACATATTTTCATTTCTTCTTCTTCTTTTACTGTCGATGTTGTTACTGGTACTGCAGTGTGGTCTATCTTCAAATTGGAATGGTCTTTCCATCTGAACATTTTGACACAGTGATAATGGCGGTGAAATAGGGGAGTATGTTGAGTTAGGTCTTTCTCTCTCCAAATAGTTAATTACATTTTGACGTAATGTTTGTGCAGCTGGGATTGGTGAGTATGATGGAGTAGAGATGAAAAGATCACCGGATTCCTGAAACATAATACATTAAATGATGTAAACATCGATTGTACAACTTATAACAAAAAACTACAATTAAAATTAAAAGATTTATCATAAAGAGTTACCTATATTGTAATAGGGTATTTTCCAATTTGATAAAAACTACTTTAATTTGAAGATTGGGACGATATATTTAACAGAAAAATAAAAATGAATTTATTTATATCCATTTTCTCCATTATAAACGATAAAAATCAAATTTCTTTTTCGTTGTTTTGAATTTACCGCCAAAACGCTCCTTACGATGACTTTATCACGTGACATCATGACGTCAGCTTTGTGTAAACAGCACCAGTACAAATACTTAGTTTGGCGCAGTTTTAGAAGTATTTGTGCACAGAGGCACTGCACACCAATGATTTCACTTTCTATCCATAAAAAATCTTGTTAATTATAAACACGACACTCACTTGTTTACTTACTTACTACTTTAGTTTACACAAAGTTGACATCACGTGGTAAAAAGTCATCGTAAGAAGCGTTTTGGCGGTAAATTCAAAACAACGAAAAATAAATTTGGTTTAACTCGTTTTTAATTGAGAAAATGGATATAAATCAATTTACTTTTATTTTTCTGTTACATATTTCGTCCCAATCTTCAAATTAGAATAGTTTTTAATAAATTGGAAAATACCCTATTGAAATAAATAAAACTAAATAAAAGTTGTTGATTTACTTACCGACATTATAGATGAAGAAAGTTAACAACAGTGTGATTTTTCTAGGTTTTGTACTGCTTTTATACTTGTTCAGATATAATTTATTTATATTATTTTGTTATTAAGGTTCAAATTATTAAATTAAACTCAACTTCTTTTTTAAACACAGAAACATGAGATTTGCTGATTTGTTATACCTCCACATGCCTAGGAGTTACACACGAGCGTCCAAACCGCAGCGTTTGTACCGCCGACAACATTGAATCCGGTATCGAATTTTCTAATTTATGTTGATAAATTATAGAATTTCCTATTTTTATTCAGGTACATAAGATTTAAAATCGGTTATCGTTTCTCTGTTAAGAAACACTGTAAAACGTAAAAGCACACATAAACCGCTCTGATTTCTATCGAACGTAAACTGCTGTGTTTTGTTCGCTCGTGTACACACAATCGTCAATTTTTGCATGCATGCAATTTTACAAATTTGGATTGAATGACGTGATTTTAGCCCTATATAAACGGGTCGTAAATTAGTCCCAGACACACATAAAACAAGAAGACGAACGAAGGAACAAACCAAAGCTCTGAGTTTAATTTTTTATCAAATTATAAGATCAAGTTTTTTTTTTTACCTACATTACTGGATCATCAACAATGTAAGTACACACTGACACGATTTATATGTAACTATGTTTTATTTTATTTTTGTTGTTATTTATTCAAGTATTAAAGCGTTCATAACTCAGCAGTTAGCCAGCCCGTTTAGCTCGGAGACTGATTGAAGGGCTTCAGTATTGTGCATCGCGGGTTCGATTCCTGCACGAATAAAATGCTTGCTAATTATTCATCAAAATCAAAATCAAAATCAAAATATTTTTATTTCATATAAACCTGCATGGGCACTTATGAAACGTCAGAAGCTAGGTGCACGGTTCCAAAATGTTGTTTCCTATGGAGAAGAGCCGGCAAGAAACTCCACGGTTACTCTTTTAAAAATGATTGGCTTTAACAATGTTTTCAGAGATAAAATGTATGGGAGGACAGTGCAGGCCTGTCAATAAGTACCAGGTACTTAGACGAATACAGAATAGAAAATCGTCTACAAATCTACAGTCTGTAAGGCCTACAACGTTCCCCCATTCACAATATGTAAAATAATCTACATAAATAAAATGAACCTAATTAAACATAGTAACATGATTAACATGACAATCACTAAAAAATAAGTTGATATTAAAATTGATATAAAATGTCAAATAATGACGAGAATATGTCAGCATTGTAAAAATAAAAAGAATAAAAAAGAACATTGAGAGCAGTTAATAGACTTTCACATAGTTATGCTGTTAATGAGGTACCAGGGAAGCCACATGTGCAGAAGGAATTAATGCCATACTTCCCTGTCTTCAACGTAGTCTTTTATCTTATAATATGCTTTTTTGATAAGGACACGTTTGATGTGCGTTTTAAACTTTCCATCGCTAAGTTCTGTAACTGACTTTGGCAACTTGTTATAGAAGCGAATACTGTTTATTAGAAATGATTTGCTAGTTTTAGTCAATCTAAATTTTGGAATCACAATTTCATCTTTACTACGTGTATTCAGATTATGGAAATCGCATCGTTTTTTGAAAAGGCCTAAGTTTTTGCGAACATACAAGATATTTTCTAGGATATAAAGAGACGGCAGAGTTAGAATATCAATTTGGCTGAATTTGTTTCTGAGAGACTCGCGAGGCCCCATTTTATAGATTGCGCGGATTGCCCTCTTTTGTAAAATGAAAATTGAATCTACGTCAGCTGCCGATCCCCACAACAGAACGCCATAAGACATAATACTGTGAAAATAAGCAAAGTAAACTAACCTAGCTGTGGCTACATCCGTCAACTGCCTTATCTTTCTTACTGCGTAAGCAGCTGAGCTTAATCTACTTGAAAGAGCTCTAATGTGCATCTATTTCAATAGGTACAGTTAGCGCAGTGACCGAGCGATCGGTTTTCTGTTATTAGGTACAGCATGTCATGGATTCAATTCCTACACTAATCAATACTATTATTATTATTATTTTAAAAATGTCTTCACCATATCTCGGGACCCTGTGATCTCGAACCTTTGGAAGGCGTAAGAGGAAGGCTCTTTATTGAGGGCCCTTAGACATTTTTTAATGATGAGGAGGTACTTATTATCATTATTAGTACTGACTACATGTTTAGTGCAGTAACTGAGCAATTGATTTCCTATACTAAGTGTCACAGGTTCGATTCCTGTGCAGATAAAACATTTGTGCTTATAGCCTAAATATAGTATCCTAATGTGAATTAGCGAAAGAGAAACAATATTTTACCTATCCCAGCTTTTAATCTAAGTATTTATCTTCTCATCAATTCACCTTCTGAAATGTGATTATGAATTAATGAAAAAAAAAAAACGCTTTAACGGATCGATTACAGTCTAGCGGTAACATTTTAATTATTTGTTTGCAGGTCCAAGCTACTCGCCCACGACCTTTTCCTCTCCAGTGACGACACTGATGAAGAGGTGAAGCTGAAGAGAAAGTTAGAGGAAAGGAAAACAAAACGGGAAAGATCTGGAAAGTCGGGTGAAGGGTCAAGTGCGAAGAAGTCGAAACCGATTATCTCCCCGGTTACGCTACCAGCTCGAGTAACAGCTGGTGAATTATTTGGTGAAGACAGTGATAACGAGGGAACTGTCATCCCAACACCGAGCTCCAAAACTGGTAATATACCACCCCTTTATTCGTATTTAACAAGAAGGATGGCCAAGGGTTATTCCCGACAGATAAGCGAGACCAAAGAAGGGAAATATTATGTGGAGGTGAAAATATATAACACAGATGAAATAAAAAAAATTATGCCGATTAATAGATGGCGCTCCGCCATCACTACCATAAAAACTAAGCTAGATGAAAATAAGGAGTCTTGGCACCATATCAAGGATTTCATCAAAGCAACACAAAAAGATTTTAAGAATTGCCCGCTCACTCATGTAGGAGCTTACGATAGTTAAGCGGATGTGTAATTACTATAGCAATATTTAAACTACCTTTAATAACAGTTATACTTACATAACCTAATATTATAAACTTAGTAATAATTATCATAGTACCTTTTTATTATGATGGTTTGTTTTTATTTTTTATTAGTAAACTTTTCTATGTAATATTGGTCTTATTTTCTTCTTTCACAGTAACACGCATCAACAACAATGTATCAAGATCTAGAAAGTCAATAAACTGTGACAAATGTAAAATTTTAATACCAGAAAGTCAGTATTCCTATCACATGAGAACGAATATACATAAAGCAAATTGTTTATTGAATACCAAGTTTATAAATATCCATATAATAGCAACAGCATTCAAAAACAGAATAATGACTTATAGATTGAATGTCAATCAGGAAGACGAGTACCTCGGTCTAGAGACGTTCCTGTGTGATCATCAAATAAATCTAACAGAATTGATAAATTTGTCTCTGAATGAACACAATTGTATAAAATTGAATTTTGAATTATTTGCCTATTTTATGCTACCTAAATTAGACGAAAAACAATTGAAGTCGTTTAACACCAAGTACGAAATTGTTTATAAGAATACTGATTTGAATGAATTACTAACTAAACTAATGAATACACTAAACAATAAATTAACCGAGTTCCAGCACTGTCAATCTGGTTGGACATTTGTTTCTATGAGTCATCTGGAAATTAATATAAATAAATATTCTCCTATGAGAGGTGGGTCTTACATAGAACTCCCGCCAGCTATTAAACATTCCAGGAGTTGTATAAATATAAAAAACAAAGATAATTGTTGTTTTCTATGGAGTATAATTGCTGGATTATACCCAGCTAATAATAATGTATGCAGAACAAGTTCATATCCTCATTATTCCTCTGTTTTAAATATTGAGGGTATGTCGTTTCCCCCCACGATAAATGATATTAAAAAGTTTGAGAAAAATAATCCCAACATTAGTTTAAACATTTATGGTATACAGAATAATATTGTGACTGGACCTCTTTATGTATCGAAAAATAGAAGAAAAAGACATTTTCACTTACTTTATATTGAAAACAATACCATTGGACACTATTGTTTAATTAAAGATTTGACACGTTTAGTACGACGTCAAGTAACTCATTACAAAGGTAAAGTTTATTTGTGTGATACGTGTTTACAATTATTTAACAGTGAAAAAAGATATAATTCTCATAACTGCTCTAAAATTGTGTCTATTTTACCTGAAAAGAATTCTATAGTTAAATTTAAACATTATGAGAGACAGCAAAAAATTAATTTCGTAATTTACGCTGATTTTGAATGTATTTTAATGGACTGTAATGAAAGTTACTCTTTGAATACACAGAAACTAAAAATACATAACCCTTCTTGTTTTGCATTGGGATTGAACTTGAGTTGATAAGTGATTTGCAAATGTATGAGTTATTAGAAAAAGGAATTCGTGGTGGGTTGGCACAGTGTTCTCTACGTCACGCTGTAGCGAACAATAAATACTTGCCGCATTTTAATAAGTCAGAACCAACTAGTTATTTAATATATCTTGATTGTAATAATCTATATGGTTATGCTATGATGAAGAAGCTTCCTATTTCAGAATTTAAGTTTTTGACTCCCAAAGAAATCAACAACTTTGATGTAAATAATGTGTCAGATAATAATGATTATGGTTATATTTTGGAAGTAGATTTGAATTATCCGAATTATTTACATAACAAGCATAAAGACTTACCATTTGCAGTTGAGAAATTAGTACCTCCTTATGGAAGATCGTCAAAATTGATTGCAAACCTTTATGATAAGCATAATTATGTTATACATTATGTTCACTTAAAAGAATGTTTGAAAAATGGTTTGATTTTAAAAAAGATTCATTGTATTCTTAGCTTTAGACAAGAATGCTTTCTACAAAAATACATCGATCTGAATACTAGTCTTCGTCAAAATTCCAAAACTGCGTTTGAGAAGGACTTCTTTAAATTATTAAATAATGCCATATTCGGTAAAACGATCGAAAATAAACGTAAGCAAGCTGATGTTAAATTAGTAACAAAATGGAGTGATACCAGTAATAAAACTAACAAGCATCTCGGAGCTGAAAAATTGATAGCTAAACCAAATTTAAAAAGTATTTCAATTTTTTCAGAAAATTTCGTGGCTGTGGAATTGTATCGTGAAAAAGTAGTTTTAGATAGACCTATTTATATTGGATTCACTGTTTTAGAATATTCCAAGCAACACTTATTCCATTCCTCCGCCCGCACTCACACGTAGTTGACGTGCACAAAGTTCCTCCGTATCAATTAAAATAACTTACTAAATCTAAGCAAATTTAGTACTTCTGCAATGTTATAAAATCTGTGACAACTTAGTTAAATGTATGTTATTATCACAATTAATTAACCGTGTAAAGTTAAACAAAAACCTACAGCACGGAAATTGTTGCAAATCATCGTCGTCGCAAGTAAACAACCGGTGAATCACCAAGCTGCTTCGCTCCAATTCGTCGGCTGGCGGTGAGTCAAACAACACGAGGTGGCACAAAGCGCCACCTTATATGGTCACAAACTTCAACACCGCTTGACCGGATCGACACTCCCACTAGTGGAATACATCAGCAATTTCCGTCACCGAATTGTAAGACATCGTAGCGAGTTAAGAATTCCTTCGGACTTACGAATAAAGAGGTGTGGGTTCGATACTGAGGACGTGCAATTTCTTTTGCTTTTGTTTGTTTTTACTTTTACGCAAAATAAACTGCAAAACAAAATAAACTTATTTGTCGCTATTTTAACATTAACAGCTTTTATTGTTGTTTTGTTGCTATAAGTCCTACTAAAAAGGTGCCATAATGCCGCTTAATCGAACTCCTCCAAAGACACCCACTATCTCTGAGTCAGACGCAGAATCGAGCACATTTACTCAAACACAGACCCTTATGAAAAAACCTACCCTCACCCCGGTTGCTCCTGAAAACGAAAATATAACTACCCGTAAACGCAAACGTGATGATGACTACTCTACTTTTATGAATGAGATCCGTGATATGTTGAAAGCTCATACAGCCCAGATGGACAGCAAGTTAGAGTCTCTACAGAACACAATAAAGGAGATAATTTCACAGAACACTGATATAAAAGAAAAATTAACCACTCTAACTAAGCAATACGATGATATTGTCATTAAAACAGAGAAGTTAGAAGCTGAGAGGCAATCTGATTTTAACTATATTACTCAGCTAGAAGATAGAATTGAAAACTTGGAAAGGATGTCGTGCCTGTCAAAACTGGAAATAAGAAATATCTCGAAATCACCTGGTGATTCTAAGGAAGACCTACACAAAATCGTCACAGAAACGGCCACGGCTCTCGGTGTATCTATCCAACGGCATGAAATTAAAGACTTATTCCGATTAAACAGGAAGGAAGGCATTTCACCAATAATAGTTGATTTTACGAAAATGCATATTAAAGGCGATTTCATTAAAGGTGCACGGAACTTTAATAAGATTAATAAAGAAAATAAGTTGAACACGTCACATATAAAATTAGACGGCCCTTCTAAGCCGGTATTCTTGTCCGAGTGCCTAACACCAAAAGCTCAGCAATTATTCTATCTGGCTAGAAAATTCGCCAAAGAAAATAGCTATATGTTCTGCTGGACTTCTCTCGGTAAGGTATTTCTAAGAAAAAGTGAGGGAGAAAAGCAGATTCTTATTAAAAACGAAGCAGACATAGATCATCTACATGAAGCTAAATGACTAGCTGAGTATTTTAGCACCTATTACACTGCAAACCCATGTTACTATCATGAGTTTTTTATTTTTAAGTTGTGCATGCTTTTGTCGTGCTGTTTTCAATCAAAATTATCTTGTATATTCATATTGTTAGTTATTAAGTATTTCTGTCATTGTTCTATTTACTGTTCAACTACTCACATTCAACACAAATTGAAACTTAACACTTACACATTATTTTTACTAAACCACAAAACACCTTCGTGCCTTTCATCGTGTGCCTTCAATATAACATATTTTGCAGCTTTTGATGTTCTAGCAATTTGTCTCTGCTATACCATCGCTACTAGATCAGTTTCGGGTTTTATCTACAAAGAATATGGCTGATCTACAAGGTATCGCAAATGACATTGACGAAGTCGTCAGTGTCGGCGATGCTATAGCTATTGACATGCCGGAACACTGCAAGGCTGCCTTTAACACAGGTGCAAAAGCGTTTTCAGTTCTTAATCAAAATATCAGAAGTCTAAACCGTAACTACGACGGGCTTGCTGTTCTCCTTAAGAGACTAGACATTAATTACGATCTTATTATGCTTACAGAATCTTGGCTATCCGAAAATTCGATCATACCTGAAATGGTGAATTACACAACTCACAGTACCAAATCCCACCTTAATCAAAATGACGGTATCGTACTATACCTAAAAGATAGCATACACGCGAATGTCTATGAACCAAACTATTGTCGAGAAGTAAATTGCCTTGTGACTACAATCAACAACGATTTAGCTATTGTATCATTGTACAGACCTCCAGCCTTCAAAAACTTAGATCCATTTTTAAAGTCCCTAGATAAAATCTTATCCAGTATTAACCATTATAAAAACATAATTTTAATGGGCGATATAAATATAAATATTAAACTTGAACAACTTAACCCTAAACATACAGAATACTTAAATCTGCTTGCGTCCTACGGCCTTCTTACCACGCATACTCTGCCGACTAGAGAATCAAATTGTCTTGATCACTGCTTCGTCAAAACAAAACTAAAACCTTTGACTATAGTTTGTAATTCAACCCTAACTGACCACTTAAGTGTTATGATATCACTACCTCTCAAAATGAAAAATAGACCCAAAAAAAGCCCCTTTCACACAAAAACAGACTACGATGCTGCTATTAGAGACTTAAAACAAATTAACTGGGAAGAAAAGTTTCAGAATGATGACCCAAATGCAATGACGAACATCCTTTTGAATACCATCAGAGACGTCCTATCAAATCACACACACTCCGTCAAGCAGCCTAGGCGAAAAATTATCATTAAGCCTTGGATTACACCAGGTCTATGTAGATGTATGAGGAATCGCGATCAGCTTCATCAAAAACTAAGAAAGGACCCAGAAAACTCAACCCTTACTATTACTTACAAGCGCTACCGAAACACATGTAATAATCTTCTAAAAAGCCTTAAAAACAAATATTTTAAATCAGAATTAGCTAAGTCTAGTCATAATATTAAAAAACAATGGGGATTGGTGAAAGAAATGTGCAATTTAAACAGCTGCCCAAAAATGCCATTAGAGCTTCTTTCTACTAATTCAACACCTCAAGACGCGTTGAATAACATAAATAGATACTTTGTAAATGTCGGTAGTAATTTGGCAAACACCATATTGTCCAGAACCCTCACAAATGAGATAAATCTGAGTAAACAGTGTAGATCACAACTGAATAGCGGACCCCTAAACTCCTTTATGCTTCTCCCAACAGACCAAGTTGAAATTAAGGAAATTATTGCTAACTTAAAATCTAAGAATTCTTCGGGATGGGACGGTATCTCCACGTTTTTCATTAAGAGAGCAGTGGAGGCCCTTACTGCACCACTGGCACACATTTGTAATGCTTGCTTTTCAAAAGGAGTCTTTCCAGATGCGCTTAAAAAGTCTGTCACTGTTCCTATATATAAAACAGGAGATAAAACTTTGCTATCGAATTATAGACCAATTTCTCTACTTCCTAGTCTTTCAAAAATTCTAGAAAAACTAATAAATAAGAGGCTGAAACACTACCTAGAAACTCATAAACTTCTCTCAGCTAATCAATTTGGGTTCAGAGAAAACATATCAACCGCCGACGCTCTTCACAGACTAACTTCATATGTAGTCGAAAACATAGATAAGGGAAAGAAATCTCTAGGTATATTCCTAGATCTAGCAAAAGCCTTCGACACCGTCTCTATACCTATCCTTCTGAACAAACTCGAGACCTTAGGTATTCGAGGAATACCTCTCCAACTTTTCCAAGACTACTTAACAAACCGAAAACAGGTTATAAAATTGATAACAGTGTAAGCCATGAGGAAAATGTTACTTTCGGAGTGCCTCAAGGCAGTGTAATGGGTCCTACGCTGTTTTTAATATATATTAATGACCTCTGCAATTTGCTTTTACAAAATGGTCAAATAATTACATTTGCAGATGACACAGTATTATTGTTTAGCTCCAACACGTGGAAAGATGTAACTGAAGCAGCAAATGAAGGTTTTGCTTTAGTGACCTCTTGGCTGGACAATCATTTGTTGACAATTAATCTTGACAAAACCAAATTTATTACATTCACAATTAACGGCAGAACTCAACCTACTCCTAACTCAATAATTATACTAACTCACAATTGCATTAATCCAAGTACCTGTCATTGTAACCCAATCACCAGAACTAGCTCCATAAGATATCTTGGTGTGATAGTGGACCAAAACTTAAACTGGAAAGAACATGTCATGAAGGTAAGTAATCGCGCAAGAAAGTTAATTTATATTTTAAAATCTATTAGAAATGCATGTGACATTAAATTAATAATGAAAATCTATTTAGCACTATGTCAGTCTATACTGATGTATGGTTTGAATGTATGGGGAGGAACCTCAAAAACCACCATGTTGTTTGTGGAAAGAGCACAACGCATGATACTTAAAGTTATTTCTCGCAAGAAGTACACTTATCCGACACACCTACTTTACTCCGAACTGGCGTCCTAACTGTTCGAAAATTATTCATTAAACTAGAGATCATGGCACAGCATAAAGTGAAACCGCACTTTGCAAAAAGGCGACGGTTAGATGTAGTTTATAACATACCCAAATATAGAACATCTTTTGCACACAAATTTCACAATTATCTCGGTCCTAGCCTTTACAACAAAATAAGTAAAGATCTAGAATTAAAGAATCTTGATAGTCGAACATGCAAGGAAACTATGGATAAATACTTGAAAACACTAGACTACGACTGCACGGAAAATCTACTTAAAGGTTGTTATATATAGGGAGCATAAATGATAAAGCACACAAAACTATACACCTACAGACACATACATAAAACATACACACATATACCTATACCCATACCCAAACACATCACAACATAGACATTTCCAATCTTGTAACTTAATTAATATAACTGTACTACCAATTACTACATAAACAGTGGGTAATGAATCTGCTTATGTGACTTGTTACTAGAACCTTGTGGGAATCAGTTGTTCTAAGGTTGAGGAAGACTATCCGCTCGTAATACAGTTATATACTAGTACGAGGGGATAGGGCGAATCAGTCCGAAGACAGCCAAACTACCTATCTATCTTTACAATCTACCATCTCACATTCTCCAACTGTTGTCCAAATTTTTACACTCGAAATTTTTTCTTTAAGCGAGTATTGTCTATTTTGTGTTATTTATTAAGTTACTCTGTATGGTTGTCTCTTATTTGTGAATAAAGATTATTATTATTATTATTATTACCAATTTCATTACGACTTTATGAAAAATAAATACGAAAACAATGTTAAGTTGTGTTACACCGATACCGATAGCTTATTATACTTAATTTACACAAATGATTTTTATCATGATATGCATGATAATCTTAGCAAGTTTGATACCAGTAATTTTGCAAACACTAATCCTCATCACATACCACAACTTAATGCAAAAATTCCAGGATTGTGGAAACATGAGCTTGGTGACGATTTAATTACAGAATTTACAGGTTTAAGAGCTAAATTATATTTCATAAACAGTGTTAAGACTCAAATTAAAAAAGCTAAAGGTGTTTCCAAATCTATAACTTCTGAACTGAAAATGAATGATTACTATGATGTACTGCTGACCAATAAAGCGCAAAGATGTAAAATGAAAATGATAAAATCGATCAAACATGTTTTATACACTCAACAAGTAGATAAACAACTTTTAGAAAGAAGCGATGACAAAATTCAAGTATTACAAGATCAAATTCACACATTACCATGGGGTCATTGTGATTCTATGTTTTTAGATTATTCTAGTGATGTGTAATCTGTAATTATAATGTATACTTTTGTAACTTAAAATAATGATTTTGACTCCGATAAATTATATCTGTGTTTTAGTACATAAATTGAATGTATAATTTCAGGTACCTACTCTGTTATAATATAAGTAAAGATTTATTGAAAAAAAAATAAGCTTTTTATTAGCGTCTACTAAAATAAAAAGTCACTTTCATTTACCTAAGACTTCAGAATATTCTTCACTATTTACTTCCAAATCTGGAGTTTGTATATGTGATAAATAATGTATAGATAACAAGAATAATAAATTATAACACCTTTCTTATAGTAGTATATATACAGAGGTAATTTCTTTTTAACCACATTTCACAATGAAGTTCGTCAAGCAACCGCAGACTTTTGAAGTTGATAATATAAAATGAGAGAGACATAGTGTACTCTTACCTAATACTATCCGATGTATAATATGTGGTCCATCTAACTGCGGAAAAACCAACATAATGCTAAATTTGATATTTCATAAAAACGGTGTTAAATTCAAGCATATTTATTTATACTCGAAGACAGCTTTCCAACCAAAGTATTGTTTTCTTAAACAAGTTATGAGCAGTATTCCGAATGCAAATTTATTTGTCTTCAATGATAATAAAGAAGTTATACATCCTAATGATGCTTTGAGTAATTCAATAATGATATTTGATGACGTGGCATGTGAAAATCAAGTAAACATTCGTAACTACTTTGCAATGGGAAGACATAAACAGATAGATTGTTTTTATTTATCACAAACTTATTCCAAAATACCCAAACAACTAATACGAGATAATGTGAATTTTATGATTATCTTTAAACAAGACGACACAAATCTTAAGCATATTTACAATGAGCATGTAAATACAGACATCGAATGGATTCAGTTTAAAAAACTTTGTTCGATTATATGGCAAGATCGATTCGATTTTTTATTAATAAATAAAGATTGTCCTCTTAATAAAGGTAGATATAGAGAAGGTTTCGACACATTTATTTACTTCTAGAATATACATAAATACCAACTCAGTGAAGGAAATGTACCAATCGATGACTAACATTTGTATATCGTCCCCGTAGAGCGAAAAGTCACTAAGTCGAAAAATGGCCAAAATGACTTATCAATGTCACTAAAATCAACATTTTTTTGTCTAAATATCTGTTTAACCGTCATTTTTGTAGCTACTCAGGCTTTTGTTTTACGAAATGTGAAAAGTAAGTAAATCTACCCTTTTCAGTCCAAAGCGTAATGCGAGAAATAACTAATTTAGTAAACTATTATGCATTTATCGAAAATTTACATCACGCGAAATTAAAACGACTTAATTACTTTTTCTCTTGAATTATCAATGCATACATGCGTTTTTAGGTAGTCTAAAAATCACTAAAATGATTTAGTGAGTTTTTAAAGTCAGTAGTTTGCTAAACCACACAAAAGCGAAAAATAACTAACTCGCCTTAGTGATTACTCACTCTTTATTTTTAAATGATTTTTACAGTACTACAAAAGCGAAAAATCATCAACCCATTTTAATGTTCATTTTATTTTAAAGGTGCATACTTAAGATCGATTGCAAATAATAATTAAAATCTTTTAATTATTATTTATACAACTTCGACGTACATTGTTACAATTAAGGTACATTTCGCCCGTGAGTTAGTGAGTTTGTCGCGGCTATAGTGACAAGCGCGGCGCGTGGTGACTCATTCACGGTGTTGAAGTCGACCGACACAGACACGCGTGTCGTTGTTGTTAAATTTCCATAAACATTAGGCGCTGTATAACAATGATTTGTGCTAAGTTTATTATTGATTTATTGAAGAAAAATGAAAAAAACTTTAATAAAGGACGTCCAGAACACCAACATTATGCTTTGCAGTGTCCTGACAGGGACAAATAAATAAACATTTGAAGGAGGAATATGATTCACATATTACAAGAAAAAAAGTTAAATTTAAACCTATTTATTGCGACCCTTGCAATGAGCCCAAACACGATACTTCTGCTATTTGTTGGTGAGTAACTTGGGTATCCTGGAAATTCCAGGTGTTGCTCCAGCATCAGTTCAAGGTTACTTTATTAGGTTAATATCATTGATGTAATAGAATAGCGAATTTCGACTTGATCAGACCCATGGAAGATGCTCAAATCCCCTCAATAACCAGAAAAGAGCTGATGATCTTTAAACGGCGGAACACACACACACACACCCACAATACAATTTATTATAACACCCCGTCGGTCTTGCGTCGGGGTTTAAAAATGAAGCACAGCAAGCGAAAGAATCGGACAAGCAGCGGTCTATTCATCATCATCATCATTTCAGCCGAAAGACGTCCACTGCTGGACATAGGCCTCCCCCAGGCTCCTCCACTTCGACCGGTCTTGTGCTTCCCACATCCAGCGGATACCCGCGGTCTTCGCAAGGTCATCGGTCCACCTTGTGGGAGGCCTTCCTACTCTACGTCTTCCGGTACGCGGTCGCCACTCCAGAACCTTTCGGCCCCATCGGCCATCTGTTCTGCGAGCAATGTGCCCTGCCCACTTAAGTTTGGCAATTCTTCGGGCTATGTCGGTTACCTTGGTTCTCCTGCGGATCTCTTCATTTCTGATTCGATCGCGTAGGGAAACTCCGAGCATAGCCCTCTCCATTGTCCTTTGGGTGACTTTAAGCCTTCTGATAAGGCCCATTGTGAGCGACCACGTCTCTGTACCATAGGTCATCACTGGCAACACACACTGGTCAAAGACTTTCGTCTTGAGACACTGTGGTATTTGGGACGAGAAGATATTGCGAAGCCTCCCGAACGGTGCCCAGCCGAGTCGAATTCGACGACACGGTCTATTATTGATGACAATTAACTAGTCGTAACGGCAGACATGCAGTCTATTTTGCATATACCAGTCAGTGGTGTTGGTAATATTTTATACCAGAAAATTAAGCGTTCAAAATTATACGATTCACACGTCTAAATCACGGGCACGCCACGATTGCGGCGGTAAGTTCTCTTTGACAAGTGGCTTGAGAGGCGGCATGGCGTCCTCACCTCTCGCCTGACGCAGGTCCTCACTAAACACGGCTGTTTCGGGAGGTACCTGTTTTGGATAAGGCGGGAGGAAACGCCCGGGTGTTTCCACTGCGAAGATCGCCCTGAGGACACGGTGAAGGTCTGGCCGGCTTGGGTGGAGCACCACCGTGTCCTTGTGGAGGCGATCGGCGGCGGCGATCTTTCGCGTCCGGCTCTGGTCCAGGCCATGGCACCGAGCGAGAGTGCATGGGTAACCGATACCTCCTTCTGCGAAGTAGTGATGCTCGCGAAAAGTGAGGCGGCGCATGTGAGGTAAAGGCAGTAAATGCGCCCTCACGGCCTTTGTCGCCGCAGGAGCCGCCCTGGGCGTCGGAAATCCCAGGCTGATTCCCGGCCACCGTAGGCGTGGGCTTGCGGACGGCGAGTAATGGGTAGCTCGCTGTCTGGTAAGGACCAAGCCCGAGTTGACGGCGCGTTATGTTCCACGCGCGCCTCAATGAGATGTCAGTACAAACCGATGGGGCCCGCAAGGGCATCGGCATCGGGCTTCGGACCCGCACCCCTGGCACACAGGCTACTGAAGGAACACGGGTGGGTTTTAGTCAGTAAAAATCTGACACGGCCTCCTGCTCCACCCAAAGCGGGAGAAGTTATTTGATGATTTCCTACCCAAAAAAAACACGTCTAAACCACCGCATTTTGTTTAACTTGGAGTGAAATTAATTACAAAAAGGGGTAGTCTGGAAATTGCCAGTGCAATGAACCGGAGGATTAGTCAGATACCAACCAATGTTGAAGAGGTCACCATGTATAGCGACATATGCGCTGGGCCAGATAGAAACCAATTTATCACGGAATTTATGGTTCATTTAATTCAAAGATCGGATTTCCAGCTAGAAGTTATTGAGCAAAAATACTTAGAGAGTGGTCACACTCATATGGAAGTGGACTCCATAGATAGTGCAATAGAAAGACAGCAAAGACATACGTCTGTTTATTCCATGATTGATTGGAAGTCGATCATGGAACGTGCTCGCTCTAAAAGAAACAGATTCAGCACCGCCTTATAGTTTTAAGGAATTAAAATACACGGAAATGGTTAATTTAAGAAGTTTAAAGAAAAAATTGCAATAAATACAAACAGAGATAAAGAAGGCAATAAAATAAAATGGCTAAAAATTAAGTGTCTTCGTTTCAAGAAAAGATGCCCGGGTCTAGTTAAGTTTAGATATGAACACGATGGGGTCCCATACTTAGAATGTAAAATTTTAGAATGCCCGACAAAAACTACAGTTATTACTAGAAAGAGGAGGAAACAAGAAGAACAAACGTATGGACAAGGGACAGAAGAACTGATGCAAGAATTGAAAAATTATAAAATATATATATATATAGCTCACTCCTCGCCACTGCCTATCACAGAGGCAAAAAAGAAGGACTACAATAATTTATGTGCAAAGGCGATAATCCCACAAGAGCTCCACTTATGGTACCAGTCTTTATCAACAAGTAAAGACGTAGTAGACAGAATTTTGGAGCCAGAAGAAAAAGTAGTAGACTGAAATCATATTTTTTGTTAAATGGCTATGTTCTATTTAATTTTTCACTTTGTGTGCATGAGGTTGTTGCATTTTTGTTTTTGTTTTTGCTTAATACTAATAGTATTTTGTTGATTTTTTCGAATAATTCCTTCAGTAAAACTTGACTGAATTTATTGCAATAGTTTTATTACTTATTCATGTTATTTTTTAAACTAAACTTACCACACAACCTTCGAATACCCAGTTAAGTAGTATTCACAATACACATTTCTTACATCTAACAGTTAGTTCCACTTTACTTAAGTCTAGTTGTTTTTCTTCAAAATAACTTAGACCTGTGAGAAAAATCACTAACTACGTTCGATAATTAACTAATTCCCAACTAAGTCAGAGATTTTAAAGAAAACAATTAATTAGTTTGATGTTTTTAACTTTTCTCAATTATTGGAGGGTTTTGACGTGTTTTAGCTCTCATAATATAAATTAGATTTTATTTCCTTCAAACTAAAGCTAAAAACATAAAGTTATGTAAAGGCACGCCAAAGTTATAATGATTTTTATTTAAAAAAACTTTAACTCTGATTATCTCAAAACAAGATTTTTCGACTTAATGACTTTTCGCTCTACGGGGACGATATAACAGTTGGGTAAAATTAAAAAAATCTGATAATGGATGTTAACATTAAAAAACAGTTGGTAAAATCAATTGATACGATAAAAAATAAAATTAAGATAATATAAAATGAGAAAGATACTGCTAATTTCAATTTAAAAAAAGTTTTCAAGCCAATAATAGATCCGTTAGAAACATTAATTAAAGCGAATGATAAAGATAAAGCAACATTGGATATTTCTAAAGATGAGAGTAATATATTTGGAAGACTTACTTCATCCCCGGGTTATGAAAGTTTAAGTAAATATATGAGCCCTGCTTCAAATGCAGGTTCTGAATGTTACAAAGACACTCTTTTAAGAAATTCGTTTAAAGATTCAAAAGATACACTTATATCACTAAATAAAGAAGATTTGATGGAAATATATGATGATAACCTGAATGTACCATTTGGCATACGTAGTGAAAACAAAAATCTGATGATGGGGGATTCAAAGGTAGCGCTTTCACTTCCAAACAATGCTAGGAATTCACCCAAAATTGTCACTGTTAAAAAAAGCATTATGAATTGACATCAGGCCTCAAGGAACTTTTACTACGAAACAAACCTGACCTTAATCTAGTTGAAGCAGCTGGACCGGGAGCTTCTCCTGGAAGCCTCGATCGTGCAGGCCTGGGTGTCATCACCGGACAGGCCTGCCGACATAAACGACGAGGCCGAGTGGTTCCGGGAGACCATGTCCGAGATATGTGACGTGGCAATGCCCCGGGTCCAGCCAGGTCGTGCTTCACGCCAGGTGTACTGGTGGTCGCCGCAGTTGACAGCACTGCGCGAGGCGTGTGTTGCTGCGCGACACCTTTACTCCAGGCACCGCAGGCTCCGTATTCGCCCTCCGGATACGGAAGCCATTGAGGCGGAGCTGTACGAGGGGTACAGAGTGGCGAAGACCGCCCTCCGGGATGAGATCCTGCGGGCCAGAGTTGTGGCCCGCGAGGAGTCGCTGGAGACTCTGAACAGAGACCCGTGGGGACGCCCCTACAAAACGGTGCGTGATAAAATCCGCCCGTGGGCTCCCCCGCTGACGCAGAGTCTCCGGCCTCATCTCGTTCAGGACGTGGTGAGCGCTCTGTTCCCCTCACGAGGGGAGCACGCTCCCCCGCCTATGGCTCCGCCTCCTGCGGTGCCCGATGCGGACCACACCGACGACGACGACGACTCTCCAGAGGTGACCGAGGTAGACCTGAGAGTGGCGGTACGTAGGCTGAATGCCAAGAATACCGCCCCAGGACCCGACGGCTTGCCCGGCAAAGCCTGGGTCCTGGCCTTGCAGGCTCTCGGGCCTCGACTAAGAGGGCTCCTAAGCGCATGCTTGGGGGAGGGCCAGTTCCCACTTCGCTGGAAGACGGGGAAACTGGTCCTCATCAAGAAGCCGGGGCGCCCAGCGGACTCTCCGTCCGCTTACCGGCCCATTGTGCTGCTCGACGAGGTGGGCAAGCTCTTTGAGAGAGTAATTGCAGACCGCCTCGTCGGGCGGCTGGTGCGGGTGGGGCCGGATTTGGCGGAGAGCCAGTTTGGTTTCCGCAGGGGGCGCTCCACTGTGGACGCCATCATGCGCGTGCGAGCCCTCACGACGGGGGATGCTGTGGCCCGGGGTGGGGTCGTCTTGGCGGTGTCATTAGACATCGCCAATGCCTTCAACACCCTGCCCTGGAGTTGCATAAGGGAGGCACTCCGGTATCACCGGATGCCGACCTACCTCTGTCGTGTGGTCGAGGCCTATCTGACGGACAGGGCCGTCATCTACCCCGGTCACCTCGGAGAGTGGAACCAGCGAGAGATGTCGTGCGGTGTCCCACAGGGATCGGTCCTGGGGCCGTATCTGTGGGACATCGGGTACGACTGGGTGCTGCGCGCCGACCTCCCTAGCGGCGTCAGTGTAGTCTGCTACGCTGACGACACGCTGGTCCTGGCGCAAGGGAGGTCGTACCAGGCGGCGGCCGACTTAGGGACACAAGGGGTTGCGACAATCGTCGATAGGATCCGGCAACTGGGACTCGAGGTGGCATTGCACAAGTCCGAGGCCATGTGGTTTCATGGTCCTCGGAATGCGCCACCGACGGGTTCCCAGATAACGGTGGGAGGGGTTCACATCGGCGTCGAGTCGACGATGAAGTACCTGGGACTCGTCCTCGACAGCCGGTGGAACTTCGCGGAGCATTTCCGCCGTTTGGCTCCCAGACTGGAGCGGGCCGGGGCTGCGTTGAAGCGGCTCTTGCCCAATCTAGGGGGGCCAAACGCCTCCTGCCGGAGGCTCTACGCGGGGATCGTGCGGTCCATGGCCCTATACGGGGCGCCGGTGTGGGCGCCTACATTGAGGCGCCAACCAGCTCGCAAGCTGAGGGCGTCCCATAGGGTCATGGCGATCAGGATGATCCGAGGATATCGCACGATCTCCGGCGAGGCGGCGGGCCTCCTTGCCGGATTACCGCCATGGGATCTGGAGGCAAAGGTCCTCGCGCAGATATGGGAGTGGCGCGAGGAGGCCAAACGCCGGGGCGTAACTCCGCTGCCGCGGGAAATCGCGGCACAGCGGACAGAGCTCCGGCGGGATCTCATGGTGACATGGAGAGAGCGATTGTCGCAACCCAGTGCTGGGCACGCCACGATTGCGGCGGTAAGTCCCCTCTTTGAGGAGTGGTTTGAGAGGCGGCATGGCGTCCTCACCTTCCGCCTGACGCAGGTCCTCACCGGACACGGTTGTTTCGGGAGGTTCCTGTTTCGGATAGGGCGGGAGGAAACGCCCGGGTGTTTCCACTGCGAAGATCGCCCTGAGGACACGGTGGAGCACACGGTGGCGGTCTGCCCTGCTTGGGCGGAGCACCGCCGTGTCCTCGTGGAGGCGATCGGCGGCGGCGATCTCTCGCGTCCGGCCCTGGTCCAAGCCATGGTACGGAGCGAGAGGGCATGGGGAGCCGTCACCTCCTTCAGCGAAGCAGTAATGCTCGCGAAGAGGGAGGCGGCGCACGTGAGGGAGAGGCAGCATATGCGCCCTCGCGACCCCAGCCGCCGCAGGATACGGAGACGCCCTGGGCGTCGGGAATCCCAGGCCGATTTCCGGCCACCGTAGGCATGGGCTTGCGGACGGCGAGTAATGGGTAGCTCGCTGTCCGGTAAGGACCAAGCCCAAGTCGACGGCGCGTTGTGTTCCACGCGCGCCTCAAAGAGATGTCAGCACAAAAAGTGATGGGACCCGCAAGGGTCGATGCCTGCCAGGGGTGCGGGTTTGTTCGAAAGAGACACCACAGCCCCTGGCTTAAGGGCTACTGAAGGAACACGGGTGGGTTTTAGTCAGTAAAAGTCTGACACGCCCTCCTGCTCCACCCAGAGCGGGAGAAGTTATTTGATGATTTCCCACCCAAAAAAAAAAAAAAAAACCTTAATCTAGTAACTGAAGTAGATAAAATTGTCTATAAAGATATTCTCCATAATACGCACGCACATAAACAAGACTATCACCCCAACGGTCAAATAAAAGGTGATAAAAGTTTGAAATATCGTCAAATTATTAAGCCTTTATTTTCACAAAATAGTGACATTCAAGATGAAGGGCAGATAATTAAATCAAAAAGCGGTGGTTTTTTGCCTAAACTAAAAAAATATAAAAGTAATACCGATTATATTTATTGGGATGACCCTAATGAACTCATTGAAAGATTGAAACTTCTGATTGCTTCAAAAAATGCTGGCAATACTAATCACGATAATGAAATTTTATCAATTATAGAAGAGTTAAAAGAAGCTAGTGTTATAAAAGAATAAAAATCTTCAAAATATTCGCAGTTATTCACTTGTATAGAACATGAATGAACATAAATATGTTAATTGTGTTTGTAAAAAACAAACATCAGTAATAACTGATAGTAGTGTAGGTGTTGAGCATATTGAGATTACAAACACATTAGGAAAAACCGAATACAAAAGTAGTGAAGAGCAAATTAACATAATTAAAGTTGATATTTTGAATAAAATAGAACAACTACAGACATTTATTTCAATTATAAATGAGAGAGTAAAAAGACTTGAAAAAAATATTGCGTTAAAAGAAATTGCAGGAAAATTAAATAAGCATTATGAGCAAAGCAGATGTCGTAAATGAAATTCATAAATGTGCAAGAGTTAACTTTCCAAGAAGACAGGTCATACTTAAAGATATTGATGATCTTTGGCAAGCCGATTTAATGGATATGCAAGCAATTTCAAAAGTAAATCATGGTTATAAATATATACTTATTATCATAGATGCTTTTTCGAAATATGCTTGGACAGTTCCTTTGAAACAAAAGAATAAGCAACAAGTATCGGAAGCATTTAAAAATCTATTGGATAAAGGACGTGTTCCAAAAAACTTGCAAACCGATCTTGGTAAAGAGTTTTATAACGATAAAAACAAAAATGTGGTAAAAAAGCATAAAATTAATCATTATTCAACTTATTCTACTAAAAAAGCCTCAATCGTTGAAAGATTGATAAGGACAATAAAGAACAAATTATATAAAGAATTTAGTCTTAATGGAAATTATAAGTGGTTCAATGAAACACTCAATAAAAAGGTATTTCAATATAATAATACTACTCACAGAACTGTGGGACGAACACCAGCTTCTGTTAATCATATTAATAAAACAGATATTTTACAGAGATATATTCATGCAGCTCAGTCTAGGAAAAGCTTTAAGTGTCAGAAATTTTGTGTTGGTGATTTTGTGAGAATAAGTAAATACAAAGGCTGTTTTGATAAAGGTTATTATCCGAATTGGTCAACAGAAATATTTAAGATTAAAAAAATACAAGAAACGAATCCAACAACTTATTTAATAGAAGATTCACAATGCCGACCAATACTAGGAGGATTTTATGCTCAAGAACTACAAAAAACCCGCCATTCTGAGTTATACCTTGTTGAAAAAGTTTTGAAAAGAAAAGGAGATAAAGTATATGTTAAATGGCTCGGCCTTCCTACTAGTGAAAATAGTTGGATAGATGTAACAAATGTTTATTAAGAATATATACAAATGTGTTATAGATACGCTTTTTTTTTTTTTTTTTTTTTTTTTTTTTGGGTGGGAAATCATCAAATAACTTCTCCCGCTCTGGGTGGAGCAGGAGGGCGTGTCAGACTTTTACTGACTAAAACCCACCCGTGTTCCTTCAGTAGCCCGTATGCCAGGGGCTGTGGTATCTCTTTCAAACGAACCCGCACCCCTGACAGGCATCGGCCCTTGCGGGCCCCATCATTTTTGTGCTGACATCTCTTTGAGGCGCGCGTGGAACACAACGCGCCGTCGACTTGGGCTTGGTCCTTACCGGACAGCGAGCTACCCATTACTCGCCGTCCGCAAGCCCATGCCTACGGTGGCCGGAAATCGGCCTGGGATTCCCGACGCCCAGGGCGTCTCCGTATCCTGCGGCGGCTGGGGTCGCGAGGGCGCATATGCTGCCTCTCCCTCACGTGCGCCGCCTCCCTCTTCGCGAGCATCACTGCTTCGCTGAAGGAGGTGACGGCTCCCCATGCCCTCTCGCTCCGTACCATGGCCTGTACCAGGGCCGGACGCGAGAGATCGCCGCCGCCGATCGCCTCCACGAGGACACGGCGGTGCTCCGCCCAAGCAGGGCAGACCGCCACCGTGTGCTCCACCGTGTCCTCAGGGCGATCTTCGCAGTGGAAACACCCGGGCGTTTCCTCCCGCCCTATCCGAAACAGGAACCTCCCGAAACAACCGTGTCCGGTGAGGACCTGCGTCAGGCGGAAGGTGAGGACGCCATGCCGCCTCTCAAACCACTCCTCAAAGAGGGGACTTACCGCCGCAATCGTGGCGTGCCCAGCACTGGGTTGCGACAATCGCTCTCTCCATGTCACCATGAGATCCCGCCGGAGCTCTGTCCGCTGTGCCGCGATTTTCTGCGGCAGCGGACTTACGCCCCGGCCTTTGGCCTCCTCGCGCCATTCCCATATTTGCGCGAGGACCTTTGCCTCCAGATCCCATGGCGGTAATCCGGCAAGGAGGCCCGCCGCCTCGCCGGAGATCGTGCGATATCCCCGGATCATCCTGATCGCCATGACCCTATGGGACGCCCTCAGCTTGCGAGCTGGTTGACGCCTCAATGTAGGCGCCCACACCGGCGCCCCGTATAGGGCCATGGACCGCACGATCCCCGCGTAGAGCCTCCGGCAGGAGGCGTTTGGCCCCCCTAGATTGGGCAAGAGCCGCTTCAACGCAGCCCCGGCCCGCTCCAGTCTGGGAGCCAAACGGCGGAAATGCTCCGCGAAGTTCCACCGGCTATCGAGGACGAGTCCCAAGTACTTCATCGTCGACTCGACGCCGATGTGAACCCCTCCCACCGTTATCTGGGAACCCGTCGGTGGCGCATTCCGAGGACCATGAAACCACATGGCCTCGGACTTGTGCAATGCCACCTCGAGTCCCAGTTGCCGGATCCTATCGACGATTGTCGCAACCCCTTGTGTCCCTAAGTCGGCCGCCGCCTGGTACGACCTCCCTTGCGCCAGGACAAGCGTGTCGTCAGCGTAACAAACTACACTGACGCCGTCAGGGAGGTCGGCGCGCAGCACCCAGTCGTATCCGATGTCCCACAGATGCGGCGCCAGGACCGATCCCTGTGGGACACCGCACGACATCTCTCGCCGGTTCCACTCTCCGAGGTGACCGGGGTAGATGACGGCCCTGTCCGTCAAATAGGCCTCGACCACACGACAGAGGTAGGTCGGCATCCGGTGATACCGGAGTGCCTCCCTTATGCAACTCCAGGGCAGGGTGTTGAAGGCATTGGCGATGTCTAATGACACCGCCAAGACGACCCCACCCCGGGCCACAGCATCCCCCGTCGTGAGGGCTCGCACGCGCATGATGGCCTCCACCGTGGAGCGCCCCTTGCGGAAACCAAACTGGCTCTCCGCCAAATCCGGCCCCACCCGCACCAGCCGCCCGACGAGGCGGTCTGCAATTACTCTCTCAAAGAGCTTGCCCACCTCGTCGAGCAGCACAATGGGCCGGTAAGCGGACGGAGAGTCCGCTGGGCGCCCCGGCTTCTTAATGAGGACCAGTTTCCCCGTCTTCCAACGAAGCGGAAACTGGTCCTCCTCCAAGCATGCGCTTAGGAGCCCTCTTAGTCGAGGCCCGAGAGCCTGCAAGGCCAGGACCCAGGCTTTGCCGGGCAAGCCGTCGGGTCCTGGGGCGGTATTCTTGGCATTCAGCCTACGTACCGCCACTCTCAGGTCTACCTCGGTCACCTCTGGAGAGTCGTCGTCGTCGTCGGTGTGGTCCGCATCGGGCACCGCAGGAGGCGGAGCCATAGGCGGGGGAGCGTGCTCCCCTCTTGAGGGGAACAGAGCGCTCACCACGTCCTGCACGAGATGAGGCCGGAGACTCTGCGTCAGCGGGGGAGCCCACGGGCGGATTTTGTCCCGCACCGTTTTGTAGGGGCGTCCCCACGGGTCTCTGTTCAGAGTCTCCAGCGACTCCTCGCGGGCCACTACTCTGGCCCGCAGGATCTCATCTCGGAGGGCGGTCTTCGCCACTCTGTACCCCTCGTACAGCTCCGCCTCAATGGCTTCCGTATCCGGAGGGCGGATACGGAGCCTGCGGTGCCTGGAGTAAAGGTGTCGCGCAGCAACACACGCCTCGCGCAGTGCTGTCAACTGCGGCGACCACCAGTACACCTGGCGTGAAGCACGACCTGGCTGGACCCGGGGCATTGCCACGTCACATACCTCGGACATGGTCTCCCGGAACCACTCGGCCTCGTCGTTGATGTCGGCAGGCCTGTCCGGTGATGACACCCAGGCCTGCACGATCGAGGCTTCCAGGAGAAGCTCCCGGTCCAGCTGCTTCAACGCCCACCGCGGACCACACGGGGCCTGTCGGACCGGCGCGCTCGAGGTCTGGGCGGAGACGTCAAACCGGATATACCGGTGGTCGGAATACGTCTCCACCCCCTCCATAACGCGCCAGTCGATGACACGTGGCGACAGAGCGGGGCTGGCGAACGAGATGTCCACCACCGACTCACCCCGCATCCGCACACACGTGGCGACAGAACCCCGGTTTAGGACGACCAGGTCTGCTTCCAGAGCCCAGTCCTCCACCATCCTGCCCCGCACGTTCGTCAACCGGGAACCCCAAGCCAAGTTCTTGGCATTGAAGTCCCCGAGGACGAGCACGGGGAGGGAACGAAACCCGACGACGACGTCTCTCAACTCCGCAAGGGAGTTGTGGAACTCGGCGAGAGTTCGGCTCGGGGAGAAGTACACCCCTACCACGACTATCTCCCCGAACCGTGCTGCAACGCAACCCCGTCCCCTCTTGACACTCTCGAGGGTCGGGGTACCGGCGGCGGCCGACGAAATGAGGGTCACTGAGCCGCTCAGGTCCTCCACCCAGTCATCCCTGGGCGGGACAAAATACGGCTCAGCGACCACGGCGATGTTAATCGACCACTGCGCCATGCTCTGGATCAACAGATCCTGAGCGGCGGCGCAGTGGTTGATGTTCGCCTGGAGGAGGCGTAATGGGGCCGTTAAAGGCATTCCATTTCAGCCCCCTCCGGGGCCTCCTGGGTAGGCCTTGGCGGAATGGCGGCAACTATGACGACGGTGGAGGCGGCAGCGGCGGCGGCAGTGGCGGCGGTTGCGGCGGTGACGGCGGTGGCGGAGGGTTTGGGTCTGCCTCGGCCCCTGGCTTCAGCGGGTGGAGCGCAGGCTTTACTCCGAGCCCGGTGTTCGGCCGGCTTGCCAGCTGCCGCACATAAATAACAGTGCGGCGTGGCAACGCACGAGCCGGCCTTGTGACCGGGCTGACCGCAGCGGAAGCAGTGACTGCTGCGGTCTACCTCCGAGGTGCATTGCACTCCCACGTGGTGGCCCACCTGGCAGCGGAAGCACCTCAGAGGTCTGGGTTCCAGCAGCTTCACCTGCGCAGAAACCCAGCCCACCAGGAGCCTTCGACCCTCCTCGGTTATTTTTCGGGCCGCCGACACGGGGCAGCTCACCGTGACGGTTCGCATACCCGTGTTGTCAGGACGGATGGTGCCTGCCTTCACCTGCTCGGCAGAGCATTCTCCCGTCCTGACTACGGCGGCCACCACCTCGCCCTCCGTCACGGAGTCGTCCAGGCCTAAGATGCGCATGTCAGCGCACTTGGTGGGCCTGGACACTCGGACCTCGTCCGCGTCTAGGGACGCCCTAAGCCTTTCGGCCAGGGCGTCAGCGGTCGGGCCACTAGCCGCGCCGGGGATCTCCAGCATGCGGGCTCCGGTCGCAGTGACCCTCATCCGCATGCCATTGGTGACCCCCAGCTCCGCAAGGTTCACCGCCGCCCTTGCTTTGGAGAGCACGTCGCGGTAGGACACGCCCTTCTTTTCCGCCTCCGGCTGTAGGGTAATTACTACAGCGGTGGATTTCGGGGCGCGTAACCTAGCCGCGGCGTTACGCTTCTTACGCCGCTGCCGCCTCTCCTTTCGTTTGGCCGCCCTTGCGGCCTTGCCCGCCTTCTTCTTCTCCCCGGCCACTTGCCATTCAGCGTCGGCCGGAGGAGATTGAGGATGTGGGGCCGTCCGTCCCGATACCACAGCTGGGGCCGTCGCCGCCTGCGTAGCTACCCCACCCTTCTTGGGCTTGGTCTTGGTCGGCACCTGTTTCGCCGGGGGCCGTCCCGATTGCGGTGCCGACTTGGCCGTGGCTAACGTGGCAACGGCGTACGTGGCCCCCTTTTGCAGGCCCGAGGCCGGCCGATTCGCCGCTAGCGGGGGGCGCAAGACGATGGCCTCCAGGGTGGAAAACTGGCTCTGGAAGGCCGCCAACTCCTTCCGCACCAGGTTCAGCACCCGGTCTTCCTCCTCTGGCATGGGTCCACCTTGCCCATGCCGCGCCCCCTTCTGAGGCACAACCGTGGGGCCAGCTCCTCGGAGCACGGCCAGGTCCGCTCGGAGCTCCTCGTTCTCCTTTCGGAGAAGCTCCATGGCGGCTGCCAAGCGGGCGACCTCCGCCCTCATCTCGGACATGCTGTCCGACGGAGGTCCGGTGTGGATTTCCTCCGCTGCCGCCATGATGGAGGCTATGGCTGCGGGCACGGCCTTGTCTTTAGAGGACTGGAGCCTCTTCAAGGCCACACCCTTTATCGCAGCAGCCACAGCCTCCGCGAACCTTGCCATTCGCTCCGAGTTGGAGCCGCCGACGGCATCTGGTTCATCGCCAGACGACTCCGAGAGGGCCCTGCTACTGGTCCCCCCAGAGAGCTGTCCTTCGTTGGCCGTCGCCTCGGCTCGCGGGGCCGCCTCGGCGCTCGGCTCGGCGGGATCCTTCACGGTTAAGCTTCGGCCTAACCGAACCCCACCCCGCCGACAGAACTTTCCAAGCTTTAGAGCCGAGGCCGTCCCGCCATCCGAGGACGACCCCTGGCCGTCCTTTGGTTTGGGGCGCTTCTTGAGGAACTCTGTCCTCCTCGAAGCGCCCACCGCCGCATGCTCCGGGCCCTGTTCAGAGCCCTTCATGCTCGATGCGGTGTCGGACTCCGACCCCGCATCACTCTCCTTCTCTTGTTGGTTTTTGTTGGTTTTATTTATTTCCATTGCTGTTCCCACGAGTAAAAAATCGTTTTATTGACTCAAAAAAAGGTGGTTCGCACTCGAGACTAATTAAGCTACCCATTAGTCAAGCTTACAACCTCCCTCACGGTGCGCCGCCGCTTGGAGGTTTGGGGTAATTTTTTATAGAGGATTTCTTCCTCGCGGCCCGGGCGGTTAAGCCAAGGCCCTCGACCCCCGTCAAAAGTCAGAGACATGACCGTGACAATCTTCGGGGCTACGAGATTAACGGTGGCAGAAGGAGAGCACTCCTTCTTGCCTGCCCGGTGGCAGGGTGAGTGCACACCGAGCCCGCTCTTACTCCGCCGCTGTGCGTCTCTGCATGAGCGCAGAGATACACGCGTTGGAGCGTCCCGCCGACAGGATATTGGCATACGGGCAACGACACCCCTTAGGCATAGTACCCAATGGGGCGACATTGCCCGCATCCCAGGGTGCACCGTCCCGGAGACTGGCCTTTCCCCCAGACGTATCCAAGGGAAACTCCAGCCCACGGGCACACGGGGAGGTTTCCTGTCCAAGCACCCCATTATAGATACGCTTAAGCGAACTAATCAAGAATATTATGTTTCCTTAAGTATTTAAGCAAATACATTTTTTTTTTATTCATTACGAATCTGTTCTTAAAACAACAAGGACTTGTACTTGTACCATATTAAATTTACATTAATTACTATTGATTTAAAGAAAAAAGAAAGAAATACAAATGAAGACAAGACGTTCAGTTATCAAAGAAACGGTTTCTACTACACCCAGTAAACAGAACAGTAAAGTGAAAACAGGAGCAGGTTTTAAGAAAACTCTTAAAAAAATTGTGACACATACTAAAAAGCACATAAAAAAGCTGAAACCAAAATGTAAAAAAGCATTGATGGAATTAGCTTACACCACAGCTAAAGACTTTGCATCAGATCTACCAATTAAATTACCTAGAATTATACCAGTACCAAAAACTGGTGGATTTCTTCCTTTAGTACCAATATTTGCTGGATTATCTGCTGCCGGCAGTTTAGCAGGAGGTGCTGCTGGGATTGCAAAAGCTATTAATTCATTTAAAACAGCAAAGAAGCAATTGTTTGAATTGGAACGACATAACAAGGAAATGGAGTCATTGTTGATTGGACGAGGATGACACGTTAAGCCTTACAAAGACGGTTTAGGTATTTATGTCACAGAGAAAAAAAACTGATAATGCGGCTGCCCAATAGAGCTCTAACAAATATTGATATAGTGAAACACTCAAATAATATTCCATTCTTCCGAGGTGTGTTTATGAGAAATAAACTACCAGATAAAGTATCACGAATAGAATGTGGGGTGATCAATCTAGACTCTTCTGAAAACTCTGGTACTCATTGGGTAGCATACGGTAAAATAAATAAATACATAGAATATTTCGACAGTTATGGTAACCTAAAACCTCCAAAAGAATTTATTAAATATGTTGGAAATAACATTCAGTATAATTATGAAAACATACAACGTGATCATATGTATAATTGTGGTCACTTGTGTTTAAAATTTCTCAAGTCATTTTGGAAACACAATAAAGAAAGATAACAAAATTAACGTTATTTATTTTTATTTGTTTGTAACTTAATTAAGACATTATAAATATTTAACTCTTTATACTCTACTCACATTCGTAGGTTGTCTTTTGTGATAGTCACTACTCGTGTAATTATTATTGAGCTAAATCTACTTTGTTTAATTAATGTAAGAATAATAATTATGTTAGTATTCAATAAAACTCCTCGTGGGAGTGGAAAATGTAATATTTTAGTTCCTATTTCCAAAGAAGGCAGACGTGTCAACGTAGACAACCAGAGGAAAATTACTAAAGAGAATAAAAGATTTCTCCAAGACATTGGACTTAAATTAAAATAATGCTTCAAATAACTGACTTACCACAACATGATAACTCTATTGAGAGTTATGAGATTCACAGTTACAATCCGTATAGTACCAGTTTTAAAGAAAATGATGAAATCAGAATACCCATTCATCAACAAGATTTGTATGTATTACCGTCAGGCAGTTCCATTTTTGTAGAAGGGTATGCAAGCGTATCTTCTAAATATACAACTGGAAAAACAATTAAAAAGAATGTTGATTTTATAAATAACCCAATATCGTATTTGTTTCAAGATATTAGGTACGAAATAAATGGTGTTGAAATCGATCGTATTAAAAATGTTGGTATTACAACAACCTTAAAATCGTACGTCTCAATGAATGATGGTGAAAGTAAAGCTGCAGCAGTCTGGGGAAGGAACGTAAATGGTACGAAAATAAAAAACGAACATTTTAGTGTTATCATTCCATTGAATAGAATACTGGGATTTGCAGAAGATTATAACAAAGTAATAATCAATTGTAAGCATGAACTTATACTACAAAGAAGCAGCTCGACTTTTAACTGTGTGCTTATGGAAAAAAATGATAGCGTAGACCTAGATATACAAAAAATACAATGGCGTGTGCCACATATTAAAGTTTCTGATCGTAACAAATTGTTATTGCTTAAGAGTCTTGAGAGAGATCGTCCTATACAGTTAGCGTTTAGAAATTGGGATTTGTATGAATATTCATTATTACCGAAAACAACAAAACATTCCTGGTCAGTGAAGACCACTTCCCAGCTAGAAAAACCAAGATTTGTTATATGTGGATTGCAAACAGCTCGGAAAGCTAATAAAACAAAAAGTTCTTCCATTTTTGATCATTGCAATGTAAGCAATATTAAATTATTTTTAAATTCGCTATACTATCCGTATGACTCACTCAATCTGAAATTTGATGAACATAAATATAGTATATTATATGAAATGTATGCTAATTTCCGTCAGTCGTATTACAACTTAGGTATCGATCCGTTGCTTAGCCTAAATGAGTTCAAAACAATAGCACCAGTTTTTGTGATTGACTGCTTTTTTTTTTTTTTTTTGGTGGGAAATCATCAAATAACTTCTCCCGCTCTGGGTGGAGCAGGAGGGCGTGTCAGACTTTTACTGACTAAAGCCCACCCGTGTTCCTTCAGTAGCCCTTAAGCCTGGGGCTGTGGTGTCTCTTTCGAACAAACCCGCACCCCTGGCAGGCATCGACCCTTGCGGGTACCATCACTGTTTGTGCTGACATCTCTTTGAGGCGCGCGTGGAACACAACGCGCCGTCGACTTGGGCTTGGTCCTTACCGGACAGCGAGCTACCCATTACTCGCCGTCCGCAAGCCCATGCCTACGGTGGCCGGAAATCGGCCTGGGATTCCCGACGCCCAGGGCGTCTCCGTATCCTGCGGCGGCTGGGGTCGCGAGGGCGCATATGCTGCCTCTCCCTCACGTGCGCCGCCTCCCTCTTCGCGAGCATCACTGCTTCGCTGAAGGAGGTGACGGCTCCCCATGCCCTCTCGCTCCGTACCATGGCCTGGACCAGGGCCGGACGCGAGAGATAGCCGCCGCCGATCGCCTCCACGAGGACACGGCGGTGCTCCGCCCAAGCAGGGTAGACCGCCACCGTGTGCTCCACCGTGTCCTCAGGGCGATCTTCGCAGTGGAAACACCCGGGCGTTTCCTCCCGCCCTATCCGAAACAGGAACCTCCCGAAACAACCGTGTCCGGTGAGGACCTGCGTCAGGCGGAAGGTGAGGACGCCATGCCGCCTCTCAAACCACTCCTCAAAGAGGGGACTTACCGCCGCAATCGTGGCGTGCCCAGCACTGGGTTGCGACAATCGCTCTCTCCATGTCATCATGAGATCCCGCCGGAGCTCTGTCCGCTGTGCCGCGATTTCCTGCGGCAGCGGACTTACAGCCCGGCATTTGGCCTCCTCGCGCCACTCCCATATTTGCGCGAGGACCTTTGCCTCCAGATCCCATGGCGGTAATCCGGCAAGGAGGCCCGCCGCCTCGCCGGAGATCGTGCGATATTCTCGGATCATCCTGATCGCCATGACCCTATGGGACGCCCTCAGCTTGCGAGCTGGTTGGCGCCTCAATGTCGGCGCCCACACCAGCGCCCCGTATAGGGCCATGGACCGCACGATCCCCGCGTAGAGCCTCCGGCAGGAGGCGTCTGGCCCCCCTAGATTGGGCAGGAGCCGCTTCAGCGCAGCCCCAGTCCGCTCCAGTCTGGGAGCCAAACGGCGGAAATGCTCCGCGAAGTTCCACCGGCTGTCGAGGACGAGTCCCAAGTACTTCATCGTCGACTCGACGCCAATGTGAACCCCTCCCACCGTTTTCTGGGAACCCGTCGGTGGCGCATTCCGAGGACCATGAAACCACATGGCCTCGGACTTGTGCAAGGCCACCTCGAGTCCCAGTTGCCGGATCCTATCCACGATTGTCGCAACCCCTTGTGTCGCCAAGTCGGCCGCCGCCTGGTACGACCTCCCTTGCGCCAGGACCAGCGTGTCGTCAGCGTAGCAGACTACACTGACGCCGCCAGGGAGGTCGGCGCGCAGCACCCAGTCGTACCCGATGTCCCACAGATGCGGCCCCAGGACCGATCCCTGTGGGACACCGCACGACATCTCTCGCCGGTTCCACTCTCCGAGGTGACCGGGGTAGATGACTGCCCTGTCCGTCAAATAGGCCTCGACCACACGACAGAGGTAGGTCGGCATCCGGTGATACCGGAGTGCCTCCCTTATGCAACTCCAGGGCAGGGTGTTGAAGGCATTGGCGATGTCTAGAGACACCGCCAAGACGACCCCACCCCGGGCTACAGCATCCCCCGTCGTGAGGGCTCGCACGCGCATGATGGCGTCCACCGTGGAGCGCCCCCTGCGGAAACCAAACTGGCTCTCCGCCAAATCCGGCCCCACCCGCACCAGCCGACGAGGCGGTCTGCAATTACTCTCTCAAAGAGCTTGCCCACCTCGTCGAGCAGCACAATGGGCCGGTAAGCGGACGGAGAGTCCGCTGGGCGCCCCGGCTTCTTAATGAGGACCAGTTTCCCCGTCTTCCAGCGAAGTGGGAACTGGCCCTCCTCCAAGCATGCGCTTAGAAGCCCTCTTAGTCGAGGCCCGAGAGCCTGCAAGGCCAGGACCCAGGCTTTGCCGGGCAAGCCGTCGGGTCCTGGGGCGGTGTTCTTGGCATTCAGCCTACGTACCGCCACTCTCAGGTCTACCTCGGTCACCTCTGGAGAGTCGTCGTCGTCGTCGGTGTGGTCCGCATCGGGCACCGCAGGAGGCGGAGCCATAGGCGGGGGAGCGTGCTCTCCTCGCGAGGGGAACAGAGCGCTCACCACGTCCTGCACGAGATGAGGCCGGAGACTCTGCGTCAGCGGGGGAGCCCACGGGCGGATCTTGTCCCGCACCGTTTTGTAGGGGCATCCCCACGGGTCT
Source organism: Polymixis flavicincta (assembly GCA_949987655.1). Taxonomy (NCBI): domain Eukaryota; kingdom Metazoa; phylum Arthropoda; class Insecta; order Lepidoptera; family Noctuidae; genus Polymixis; species Polymixis flavicincta. The sequence continues at coordinate 7,264,627 of OX465202.1, read as the reverse complement.
CTGTTCAGAGTCTCCAGCGACTCTTCGCGGGCCACTACTCTGGCCCGCTACATCTCATCTCGGAGGGCGGTCTTCGCCACTCTGTACCCCTCGTACAGCTCCGCCTCAATGGCTACCGTATCCGGAGGGCGGATACGGAGCCTGCGGTGCCTGGAGTAAAGGTGTCGCGCAGCAACACACGCCTCGCGCAGTGTTGTCAACTGCGGCGACCACCAGTACACCTGGCGTGAAGCACGACCTGGCTAGACCCGGGGCATTGCCACGTCACATATCTCGGACATGGTCTCCCGGAACCACTCGGCCTCGTCGTTTATGTCGGCAGGCCTGTCTGGTGATGACACCCAGGCCTGCACGATCGAGGCTTCCAGGAGAAGCTCCCGGTCCAGCTGCTTCAACGCCCACCGCGGACAACACGGGGCCTGTCGGACCGGCGCGCTCGAGGTCTGGGCGGAGACGTCAAACCGGATGTACCGGTGGTCGGAATACGTCTCCACCCCCTCCATGACGCGCCAGTCGATGACACGCGGCGACAGAGCGGGGCTGGCGAACGAAATGTCCACCACCGACTCACCCCGCATCCGCACACACGTGGCGACAGAACCCCGGTTTAGGACGACCAGGTCTGCTTCCAGAGCCCAGTCCTCCACCATCCTGCCCCGCACGTTCGTCAACCGGGAACCCCAAGCCAAGCTCTTGGCATTGAAGTCCCCGAGGACGAGCACGGGGAGGGAACGAAACCCGACGACGACGTCTCTCAACTCCGCAAGGGAGTTGTGGAACTCGGCGAGAGTTAGGCTCGGGGAGAAGTACACCCCTACCACGACTATCTCCCCGAACCGTGCTGCAACGCAACCCCGTCCCCTCTTGACACTCTCGAGGGTCGGGGTGTGATTGACTGCTCAAGGCAAAACGATTCACTTAAAACTGGACCGGTTGACGTACGATTAGAAATCGAATGTTTTGAAGATATTCCAGATAATACATCTGCTTATTGTTTAATAATAAACGATCGACTGTTTGAATACAAACCTTTGAGCAATATTGTGAGAAAATTATCATGAATGTTATCGTAGATGTTCAAGGCTTTAAGAATGAAAGAAACGAGTTTATTCCCAAAGAAATAGCAATAATGTGTAAAGGACGCATACAAATATTGTTGATAAAACCACCGCGAGCGTTTCAAGATTTGACGAAGAAAGAACGATTACAAGTAGCTTGGATTGAAAGAAATAGAGGAATATACTGGAACGAAGGCTTTGTACCATATTTTAACTATAAAGCTAGCTTGGGTAATTTTTTTAAAAATAAAACTTTGTTTACAAAAGGAAACGAAAAAGTGTTATGGTTAAAAGATATATTCCAAATTAATAATGTACACAACTTAGAAAGTAAAAACTGTCCTAGTTTAGTAAAATTGTATAAAAACTATTCAACTTCATCCGACATTAAAAGTTGTATACATCATACCAATATATGTGCCTTAAAAAATGTATTTTGTTTAAATAAGTGGTGTGAAGAAAATTATGTTCTCATCTAATAAGAATTGATTATTACATAAATATTTACAATATAAGTGCTATAAAGTGTAGCTTGTTAAAATAAATGGTGTGTAGAAAATAATGTTATTATTTATTTAGTAGAAATAAATATTTATAATTAAGCTATTTTGCAGTCTTATTTCTCGAACATCTATGATATCGATACAATATAAAATTAAGTTAAACTTTCTCAACTACATTGTATAGTTTCAACATTTAAAAATCCATGAGCAGTTACTATATAACTGCATATTATATTGTAGTAAACGGAGAGCCACATCTGTATAAATTGAGATCATCAGAAACGAGACTTCATTATTATTTTATACATACCCGTATCAAGACCTTCTTAAAATGATTCAAAATTATTTTAGCCCGCGATATGAAATATATAATGAACATAAAATTCGATTATGTTCTTTTCGACATTATTGGGCTACAGTAGATTCAAAACGAAGATTGGTGATGGAAATGACTGATGCCGGTTTTTTTTACTGTGGAAGTGGTTTAAACGATAAAGTTATGTGCTTTTCATGTGGGGGTGGCATCAAAGATTGGGAGTTTTACGATGATCCTTGGATGCAACATGCTATATTTTTTCCTGATTGTTTTTATTTAAATGCTGCAAAAGGAACGGATTATGTTGAAAAATCAAAACGTCTATTTTTTAAAGAAACAAAAATATTAAATTATTCTTAAGTAGAATTCCAATCAGATGAAAAGTTGAATAGATTGATCGAACTGGACAGACACGTTTACAGATCTTCTAATAGATCTCATTTCAAATAGTGGAAATTAGGGTATCCAGATCTTTTTTGATCTGGATGCCCTAATTTTTAACTACTTCTATGTGTTATTATTTTTGTTAACCTTTAAGGGTTTAGGTTATGAATTGTATACTAATTAATTACTACTTTTAGTTATATTTTCAAATGAAACCTGATTATTTTATGTATTCTTCGAAGTGAGGTTTCAGAGAAAAACAATATTGAACTACGTTCAGAAATAACATTATTGCGCAACGTTGGTTCGGTAATTGGGTCACCAGAGGCCTCAAAGGTGAACACGCGTCGAGGGGCGCAAAGTGCATCCATCGGCAGTTTTGAATCGGCGAACGCAAGTGCGTCACCAGGTGCCGATAACGCTGAGCAAGCGCCGCCGTCCGCCGCCGCCGTCGCCACAACACCGGCTGCGGTAACGTCACACGTAGGTACGTCGACCCCTAAACGTATCTACGCTACAATTGTCGCCGCCGGCAAATCTGATGCGTCGCAGCCTAAGCGACAAACCAGAAAAGGGGACAAACTGAAAAAGGATACTCAACCTGCCCTGACTGCGGTCCACAGCTCCTTGCCAAGAACCGGCCTAGTTGATGAGGATGGTTTCACGAAGGTAGAGAAGAAGAAGAAGCCCTGCTCACGCAACTTGTGCGGTACCGCACCGAGTGGACCCAACATGTTGCTGCGCCCTGCTGTACCTACGACGCAGCTGTACATTTCGCGTCTGCATCATTCCACGAAGATTGAAGAAGTCGTGCAGTACATGAAAGTGAAGACCAACTGGACTCTGAGGGTTGAAAGGTTGGAATCGCGCCACGACATCAACTTTAAGTCATTCGTGGTACGAGTTCCAACACACCATCTACAGCACTGCATGAAAGAGGACTTTTGGCCGAAAGGTGTCGTATATCGACGTTTCCGAGGACGGTTACGTGACACCTCGCAGCGATACACGACGCCGACAACATTACGTGTTTAGTTATAGTTTTAAGCTGGTTATTAATATGTATTAGTTTGTTATTATTGTTTAAGATTATTTTGTGTATTTTATCTATGGGCCTTAGTTGCCTGATAATAAAATGATTATTATTATTATACTACTTACAATTGTTTAGAATCATTAGTCTTACTTGAATTAAATGAGTGTAGCGTATATTTATATTAGGGTTTGTTGATTTTTTTTTAAATGATAATACATTTTGTTCGGTACGAGGACGTAACCGAATGTCAGATGGCCGAGCTGTTAGCGTTTATTGACTTCCTGTTTACAGTGTTGTCATTTAATTATAAATGTCCTAGTAAACACTGCTTTGACTTCCTGTTACAATAATCTTTTAAATATTATCTTTGATAAATATTGAACTACCGACTTTCGGTTGTCAGAATGACACCTTACGGGTGGCGCACTATCGGCTTCGGCTGGACCGTCGACTTGTGAGGTCGATGATTATTACTGTGTATATGTACAAGTGTAACTATTAGAATTTTATTAAAATTCAGTATTCGAAAATGAGTTGTGTTTTTATTTGTAATCTACAAGTATATTACACCCGGAGGAAATAAGAACGCATACGTTCTTATATTAAGTATAACCCATAATATGACTAATCAGTGCGACCGCCTGATTATTATCGAACTGCTGTGCTTTCTACAATGTAAAGTGAACGTTATGGATGAAGAAGCACTAGTGCATATCTGCGAATCGTATTATTCTACCCGAGACATCGATGCAGCCAAGGACATCCTTCTTGAAGTTACAAACCAAAGGTCTGCTAGAAGAGGAGACGGGAAAGAAAAACGCGTGCTGAAAGACATAGTCAAAACGCTGAAAGAAACGGAGCCTAACATTCATCCAACTTTTGTGGCAAAGAAACTTTACCGCCTGCCTCCGGTAACCTATGACTATGTGGATGTAAGCAGCCTGCTACAAAAAATTCTTATTCTGAAGGAAGACGTCCATCGCATACAATTTGACTACGTAAAAACGGCAGCAATTACTAAAATAAACGAAAAATGAGAAAACCTTAAAGTGACTTCCAACGAACTCAACCGCGATTGTGAAGAACATTCTAGTGACATTGTGAACAAAGAAAATATAAGCGAAAAGCAACAACCTAAATCTGGGGGTAGGCGCAAAAGTCTTGCGCTGCGCGTCATTGAACGCGGACGCGTAGATATTGTTATTCGGTGACTCATACGCGAAGGCAAGAAAATATCTTTGAATATAGTGAAGTGTGCGAACTGTAATGTCGTAATTAATGAACTCTTGTTGTTTCTAAGCAACGTTATGGATTTCATGGATGAAGAGAATATACATCAGCTGTGCATTACGTCTTTTTCTGATGCAGAAATTGTGAAGGCCAAAATATTACTCGCTGACTCGGTGCCGAACGGGAAAAAGATGCCCAATCGTCGAAAACAAGGGAAGAAGAAGATGTCTAGAGATCTTGTAGACATTATTAGCCTGATGAAAAGTGCTGATCCTGAGATTTCCCTGTTTTCGTAGCAAAGGACTTGCACAAGCTGCCACCGGTCACCTTTTTTTTTTTTTTTTTGGGTGGGAAATCATCAAATAACTTCTCCCGCTCTGGGTGGAGCAGGAGGGCGTGTCAGACTTTTACTGACTAAAACCCACCCGTGTTCCTTCAGTAGCCCTTAAGCCAGGGGCTGTGGTGTCTCTTTCGAACAAACCCGCACCCCTGGCAGGCATCGGCCCTTGCGGACCCCACCAGTGGTCGCTGACATCTTTGACGGCGCGCGTGTGGAACACAACGCGCCGTCCCGTCTACCACTTTTCGGCCGCAGAGGATAGGGAGAGCGGCTGACGCTATACCGACACTCCTCTTCCCCTGCGGCCCCACCGCGTCCGCCATCAAACGGTGGCGGCCCCGTCCAGGCCACGGAAGGGAAGAGCGCTGCTCAGAAGCACCGGCACTCCTCCTCTACCGCAGCCCGTAACCCTCAGCCGCGATGCCTCCCATTCGACATTGCGGCCCACCTCAGTTGCGGTGCATCTCACCGCAACCTACTTTTTGGCCGCTACGTCGTCGGCTTTGAGGCAAAAGCCCTGACGAGCGGCCCCACCTTTGGGTTCCTCTTGGCTTCACCGTGGCCGGGATCCACGGTTACTGAGCCCCCCCGCAACGACAATGCGGGAACCCACTCGGGGGGGATCCATAGGTCTTAATTATGTGCCACAATATGTACCTATAAAATGAGCTGTATCAAAAGATAACGGACGACCTTCACTTGCGAGGCATTCGTCATCTAAAGTGAAGTCGAAAGGAAGCGATGATATCACTGTCTCTGTCGCTCCCGTACGAAACATAACGGCGGTCGCAATGACACACGTGGAGGCGCCATCAAATACCGTGCTTTTGAAAGGTGCAAGGGAGACCGACTCTCAGTCGAGTCCAACGTACGGCCGCTGTCGCGTGGGACCGCCGGAGCCTCGCAGCGCCGGAGCCGTGACAGAAACCATGCTTGCTCGCTTGAATTTAAACGTTTAGATGTGGCGTGTTTTTTCAAAAAGATAATTATATTTATCACCTGCAGTCATGTGGCTCGCGCGGAAACGCGTCCTCCGACACCTCGCCCGTGCGCCTAGCGTATATAGCCACTTTAATACTTACAATTTATCTTTGTTCTATGTAATTTGTAGCCATCAAAATCTACCTAAAGCGAACCAAGTTTTCGTAGAATCGTCCTAACTTTGCTTCCTGGTGACGCATTTTGACGCTGTTTTTTGCTACGTTATTAATAATTTGGCTCCCTGAGACCATCCGAGTCGAAATATGGACGAAAACGCGAATTTTTATTTTTTTTATTAATAAAGCTACATTGGACATTAATTGGTGTTTGATTCAAATACATTTTGCAGTGCATTATCTGAAGTAAAACTAAAAAAATAAATGCTTGTTTTTAAAATTAGGTGTATTACTATTTTTACAAATTTGCAACAGTTGTTAAATAGATGCTCGTTATGACATATTTTAATGAACATATTTTGGTGCACATTCAGTATATTTGGTGGAACACAGGCAAAATTAGGTTAATGAAATGGGAATAAATTGAAGTACTTTTAAATACCATCCTTTAGACATTTTATTAGAATTAAATAGGTTGTCAAAAATAAAATCTAAAAATTGATTTTGGTAGATAAACACTTCAATTTTTAAAATATTTAAGACTTATTGTTATTTTCGATAAATTCTTACGTGTACACGCCGGTTTTGCACATGGTTTTATCGAGTTTTTTCAGCGTAGATTCAATTTTTTTTTAAGTACTAATTCAATGAATTTAAAAAAAAGATATCGTTTACTTACTAATATACTATATGCCCAGTATTTAGGATTTTTTCCAGATTGTTATTTGCTACCAGTAAGCTAAAGAAGCATTTGAAAAACCTGGTGTTTCATGATTACGTAAAAACGTAATTTATGTTGAGTACTTGTCAAAATTTAAATTCGTAGAATTACTAGATAAATAGATGGTTTTTACTGTCCATAAAAAAAACACAAAGATATCTTAAGGTTATTGAGAAATTTGCGCTAAATAATGTGAATTTCCTGTTTTTAGGCCGCTAAATTGATAGGGCTCTTAAAAATGAAATGTCTCCAAATGTTAACAATATCCCCAGAAACAGGAGTATCCTAGTCAATTTTACCTAACCATAATTTTTGTAAAATCATTTTTGAAATTATGACTGCAGGAGAAAGAAGGCCTAACGGATCGTATTTTTGTGATATAACTGATAACATTACGCGTTTAGTTAAATTTGACTCTTTATCATTGTTATCAATATTCGTAACAAAATGAAGCTCATCACTAGTGTTGTGCCAACCTAATCCGAGCGTTTTAGTTTGCGCATGCTCGCCTATAAGATGTTCTGTGGATTTATCAGATACGTCTAAATTTAATGTCCACTTGCGCAAAGGAAAACACCCTGACTGTAGCACTTCTGAAGTTTTCTGGCGGACTTGATGTAAATGATCTAAATCATCATCACCAGTGATAAGATCATCTACGAGAATGTCTTGAGTGATGACGCGAGCGATGACGCTGTCATCACACTCTATCGCTAACTGTCTGAGACATCGCATACTTAAATATGAAGCTGACGCAGTTCCATAAGTAACCGTATTCAGTTGGTAGGTATCTAATGGATCCGAAGGATTATCGCACCACAATATTAACTGTAACGACCTTTGATCAGACTGGAGAAGACCCTGACGAAACATCTTCTCCACGTCTGCACAAGCTACATATTAATATTGTCTGAATCGCAACAAAATAGAAAAAATATCATTTTGTAACGCGGGTCCCGGAAACTGAATATCGTTTAATGATTTATTTGAGCTAGTGACAGCACTAGCGTCAAACACTACGTGTAATTTTGTAGTCGTACTAGACTCCCGAATGACTCCGTGGTGTGGAAGATAATAGTTAGGTTGACTACAAGTAACTAACTTCGACATTTATTTATTTATTTATTGGCATCATAAAAATACAACCATATAATTAGGCATTTTTAACATTTGGTAGGTAAACACGCAAAATAATTAGGTTCCTGCATTTAACTAAACAATAATGTGATATTATATTATGATTCTCATCTTTCTGACGTCTTAGGATTGTTGTTTGTTAAGTACTTACGTTACTTGATAATTACTTCGTATGTGTTTAAGCACTCATCACTCACAAATAATGACAACACTGATATTGTATTTAGGTTGTAGTATTCGATTCACACTGTCCTCCGTACTAGTCGAAACTGTATCACGGTACAGTTTTCCTCTTACACAATGAACCAGTTCCAAATACAGAAAATGCATTCCACTATTATTTCACAGTATAATACTTTAGTATCTATGATATGATGTTCCAATGTAATCAAGTAGTTATAAGAATCTTTTGCTTTTGCTACGAACAAAAGTGATTACAATGCAGGTAGTGGTGAAATAAATTTTGTAAATGCAAAGTTTACAGACAATAACTAGGTTTTATCTTCTATGACTTAATTAGAAATACTTAACTATCAAACTTATACTTTACTTAATTATTATTTTCGTGGAAACTAACATATACATAGTTAATAGTTGTACAAGCTATGCTGTACATGGACCTTTGTGACAGTTTGTAAATCACTTATACATGCACATCAATGTTGTTTAGCTGTGCATTCCTCTAACATAGTATTTAAGTGTAACAATTATGTAAATATATTAAGTGGCAATAAATCCATCAAGGGATAAATTCGTCTACTCATTTTACATAACAAACTTACATCACAAGTACATAACATTTTCACTGTTGGACATCACACCCAACATTTGGTCCTTCGAGCAATTAAGTTTTGTGTGATTTGTATCTTTACGGTCGCGAATCGGTTGGACTGGTCTCTCACAAGCGAGTCGCCCCAGTAACCAATTGAGAAGGCGCTTATCGTACAAGAGAAAGGTTGCACAATATCAAGAACCAGAAGTTTGGAGCAACAGCCTACTTCTCAAAGCAAAGTTTGTCAATTCATCGGAAAGTTTGGCAACATGGCATCAGCAGCAAATACTTACGAGAATCAGCGCGAACTTTACGAAAACATCAAGAAATTCGGCATCAACATCAAGAAGGATGGCTGGGACAGGAAGAACTTGGACTACTTCAAACGGCGTATGCAAATGCTGGAAAACTTATGGAGTGAATTCGAGTTTAACAATGATCGCCTGTCTACAGAAGTAAGCGCGGGTCATCCTTACTTTACAAGCGAGCTATATAACACAGCACTGAGGTGTTATAAAGAAGTCAAGGGGTTAATTCTCCAGCAAAGTCAGGAACTGTCCACGCACAAACGGTCCGCAGGGGGAACAGCAGTGCAACCAACACCGTTCGAAAGTACCTCTGAACAAGACCAAGCAAGTACATCGAGCAAGAAATTACAAGAACAACAAGACAACGTGGAGGAAGAAGAAACCAGCAACACAGCTGAGAGCAACAACAGGAATCAATCACCTCCTTGGCAACAACAAAGCCCTAACAAGAGGGACGCAGGATCTAACAGTAAACTAGACGATCTCTTACGCAAACAATCAGCGAACTTCAAGGCGTTTATGAGAGGGTTGCCAATATTCAAGTGGAATTTATCACAGAAAAATTAGAATTCCAGGATGCTTTGCAAACGTTACAAACACGTTGGTCTGCTATTGACAGTCTCCATTGGGAAATCGAGTGTGAACTAAACGGGGACAAGAACGCAGTATATGAAGAGCGCTATACAAGATTCGAAAACCAATACATCGATATGAAGAAGGCATTAAACACTAAGATGTGTTCCGGAGCATATCGAGAAAAAACAACACCAAAGTTGGAGATACCGGTGTTTCACGGAAAGTTTAATCAGTGGATACCGTTCAAAGACCTTTTCACGGAAGCTATCCATAACAATACATCCGTATCAAATGCACAGAAGATGCAATTTTTGAAAAGCAAGGTCCAAGAAGATGCTGAAAGGATAATACAACACTTACAAATAAGCTCGGACAACTATCTAGTGTGTTGGGTCATCCTCAACAATCGCTACAACAACAAAAAACTTATATTTACATCACATATCAACATGCTCTTCAATCTGCCTACTATGCAACAACAGTCATTGGCACCAATCAAGAAAATACATGACGTCACAATAGAATGTTTGCACGCTATCAAGAATTTAGAAGTAGATGTCAGAACCTGGGATCCGCTACTAGTGCACATTTTGGCGCAAAAATTGGACGCTGAGACATACTCAGATTACATTGAATCACTGAAGAACTCGCGAGAATTACGTGTATTAAAGGATCTCTTAGACTACCTAGAGGCGAAGTTTACATCAATGGAATCGTCGCAGCATAAACAAGACAACTACCAGAAGATAAGTTCTGGAACAAATCAGAATCAAGAAGCATCCCATAACAAGAAACACACCTATCATAGTAACAAAAACCAAGCGACTAGTAACAACTTGTTTACGAAATCGTACCTTACTTTTTGGTATTTCGACAGAGTTTACTTGGGAGGAAAGTTACGAATTGTTCAGGGGAAAACCTGAAGAGTTTTCAGGCCCTGCTCCTGGACCGATTCGTGACTACGATTCGGGGTATGATGCTTTTGTCAATATCTGGGACAAAACTATTATAGACCGAATTGTCCTGGAAACGAATCGTTATGCCAAAGAGACCACCGACGCGTTGAAGGAAAAAGGGGTATTAAAAACAAACTCTCGTATTCTTCAGTGGACCGAGACTGATGGAGACGAGATTTTGCTTCTTTTCGGGATATTCATGTTGATGGCTATAGATTCCCGGACATCACTGCATGAATATTGGAAAGTTGGACATCTCGCTATGGCGAACTTCAGGTCCATACTTTCCCATAATCGGTACATTTTGCTGAACAAGTTCCTTCATTTTTTTCCAAATGGTGGAACTAGTTCAATAAATACAGTGATGTCCGCGAAGCTGAAAAAAATTGAACCTATCATTGAGCATCTCCAAGGGAAATTTAGTACCGTATACAATCTGGGGCGCGACATATCTATTGACGAGTCATTGACCTTATTCAAGGGCCGCTTGTCCTGGATGCAACCAATAAGGTCAAAGGCTGCGCGGTTTGGAATTAAATCATACGAGCTATGCGAATCCAGCACTGGCTATATGAGTAAATTCCAGATCTATACAGGTAAGTCCGATACATTCGGTAATACGCTCTTGGTGCTGATTTAGGGGGTAAAACTACCAAGGTCGTCCTTAACCTCCTGCAAGGTCTTGACCGTCGGGGTCATAACGTAACGATGGATAATTTTTATACTTCTCCATCGTTAGCGCGATACCTAAAGAGTCAAGGCTTTGACTGTTTGGGGACACTTCGAGTAACTCGCCGTAATGTGCCTGCTGACATCGCGAAAGTGTCGAAAAACGTGGCAAAGGGGACTATAATAGCTCGCCATAGTGGTGATGTTTCTCTCGTGTCATGGAAAGACACCAAGGTGGTGACTATTATATCTACCTATCACAATGCCGACACTTACGTTGGATTGAAGGCCGGGAAGACATTAGTCAAGCCCGTGTGTGTGAGGGACTACAATAAAACAATGGGAGGGATTGATCTTGAAGGATCAAAAACTCTCAATGTACTTATTGGAAAGAAAGAGAGGTGTAAAATGGTATATAAAATTGTTTAAAAGGTTGCTGAAGGTAAGTATTCATAATGCTTTTGTGATGTATGTGAAGTCTTTGCAACGTCGTAACTTACCAGCGTTGAGTCATCGTGACTTTCGTTACCAGCTCGCAGAAGCCATTATTTCAAACACCGCCCCTCTTGCTGGCCCGGTACCGAAACTAACGAGACTAAGACAAGATATTTTACACCGTTCAAGACTTTTGAAAGGAAGGACTAATAGAAGGAGATGTGTGATGTGTTATAGAAGGAGCAAAGAGCAAAAATCAATTAATTCATTTTGTATGACTTGTGACGTTTACCTTTGCTTGGAGGAAGACTGTTGGGATAAGTGGCATACCTCAACAGAGGATCTGGAATCCAAACAAAGGAACCGTGGGCGAAAAAGGAAACCAAATGAATAGTTGTTTTTTGTTTGAACGTTGATGTGATGTGAGAGAGTGTAGAAGACGATGTATGACTGTAACATTACGGCACCCACTATATCAACACTGAGTGCTCAATATTTTTCTTTCCATTTCATGGGTTCGGCTAGCATTTTTACACTTATCGACTCCAGCACTTTTAGGTTTAAAGAATTTAGGTTTTTAAAACTGTATTATGTAAAGTAAATATCTGTCAGTTTTTGGTACCCATAATCAACTGTATAACTGTAAGTTTCATGTAATTTTACTTTCCTGATAAACCAGGACCTTTCTTCACTCCAGACAAAAACTAAGCATTAGTTCGACTCCAGCGCACTACCAACGACTAAAACTGTATTATGGGGCATTTGTTTCCTAAGATGTCCAAGTGTAAGTTTTATGTAATTTTACTTTACTAATAAACCAGTGCCCATTTGTATTATTATTGCCTTTTATACTTTTGTTATTGTAAATAAATGTATTTTGAAACATGACTTCACGAGTTTTGCTTATTTCAAAAATGCTCTCTCGAAACAATCCTTTATTCTTCACTCCACAATAGCATACTTGTTGGTTCGATCCCATGAAGTAAAACCAATACAAAATTAGTTGTGACTCCAGCAACAATATCTAATAAAATAAATAAAGTAGATATCGATCAACTGTGGAGGCCATTTTCCAAAAAATCATACATCTGCATTCCAATTAGATTACAATAATTATTATTAATGCCACAATTTTATATTTATTAATACATACAATTATTATGCGTACGTTACGACATCGAACTATCGATGTTTATTTTTGAAATCGGTGCCGGCAGCCCTAGGCGGGTACCGGATGTTGACAGTTGCAATGACTCGCTCGTGACTAATGGCGGATTCGCGAATTCCATGATAGCGTAATTATTTTACAGTAAAGTAAATATTGTGTTTACAAGTGAAAAATGTATGTGAATGTATGTGGAAATAAATGTGTTATAGTGGAAAAAAATGGTGTAAGTGTATGTGCCCAGATTTCGAAAACACTTTGAAAGAAAGTTGGTAAGTTGCATGTGTTAGATTATTTATTTTTATATTGTAATATTGTTTGGTGGATAATGTCATCTGTCACATTAACAAAGCGTTGAACAAATGTACAAGTATCTAATTTGACTACATGTTTAAAAATAGCTGTCTTAACTTTTGAAAATAACTTGGATGTTGTTACTATAAATGATTACGTAGTATTTAATTATACTTGTAATATATTTTAGGTTTTATATTGTTATTTAATAAAATACGCTGATTCAAATGACTGACACAATAGGATATTAAAAGGATTGTAATGACGGTATCTAGTCAGTTGCTCGGTAGACGTTCAGTTGGTTAGTTCTAGTGCCGTTGTTGTGTGGAATAGATCGACCAGATGTCATGTAAGTTAAGTAATTTAATATTATACCGTAATTGTTGCTTATTACAACAATATTGTAATAATGCCGAGTTATCTTGGACAAGAGTTGTAATTAAATGTATGTAGGATAATGATAATTCATAGCAATGTAAGAGATGTGTTGATGGAATATATCAATACTGTTTCCATGGAGTTTCTTGTCCTTCTTCTCCATGAAGACCTAGCTTTTGAATGGACGACTAGCTTTCTGATTAAATAATGACAAGCCTAATTGAAATAAATGCCTAGTCTTGTCTTTCTGTGCTTTACTTCATGAAATCCTTTCCCTACAAACCTTATTAATAAGAACCATAGTACACAGTAAATAAGCAGTAGCCATTCTGATATTCAAAGCTTGATATTGGTTTTACATAAACACACTTATAAATTCATATAGCCACTTATTCTGACATCAGAAGCGGGATAGTTCTCTGGCCTTTTAAAAACCGTTACTAATGCATTTGTTTTCTATTTTCACGACCGATGTTGGAGCTGCTGACAATCTTTTGAAAACCGTTGGTTGGCGTGTCGCTGACTTCACCGTCATAATGTTATTTAATATTATACCGTAATTGTTGCTTATTATAACAATATTGTAATAATGCCGAGTTATCTTGGACAGTTAGGTTGGATTTGAGAAGACAGTATCTAGCATCGAGATTTTGGGCTCGAGTCATGACCAAATCTTCCCACCCCCTTGTGCAAAAAGTGGTCGACTTGGATGTTGTATGCCAAAGTTCCAGTTATTGGAACCATAAAGAAGTCCCTCTGTTTTTAAAATCCTTCCATTGTTTTCAAAATTTAGATTCTCCCATAGTTCAATTCCCGAAACTCCCTATTTTCAGTTTTGAATATGAAACTATATGTCTTAAGGGACACTTTGCGCGGGCTCGAACTCACTGGTGGGCCTAGCTAAAAATCACGCTGTCTCACCAGGCTTCGTATACGACAGAGATAGTATCAGTGGTGATCAGTTACACGCTAGTCTACACGCACAACGTTACTGAGTGAGATGCAGGAGCATTTTCGGCAAAAAAATCGCGAAAAAATTAAGAAAAGTCCTTCAGAAGATCGAGTTTTATGAAAAAACCACTGCATAAATCAATGACCAATAAAGTTTATTAAACTTATTGTTAATTGAACTTTGTCGGTACCGTCTTGGTTTTTAAGATTTTATCTTTATCTACACATTGTTTGTTGTCAATACAAAATATAGATATGAAAATGCATAATTACTGTAAACAGAATAAGTAGGCCTGAGGCAACTAAAAATAAATCTAAGTAAGTCCCATCTCTTCCCGTCGGTGTCGTAGGAGGCGATTAAGGGACTTACTAAGAATGGGCAGCAGCGTTCTCCATGCATTTTACCACCATACTGCGATCGCCAACCCTCCTGCCATGTGTGGCGTTTATAGCAAACCCCCCAAATTGGGGGAGGCCCATGTCCAGCAGTGGACGTCTGTTGGCTGAAATGATGATGATGACCTACTACCTTAAGTTAGTAAGAATATCCAATTCAATTATTGTATGTCTGTGTGTTTACGCACAATATTGGAATTTCTATAAGAAAAACTCATAGAAAACTTGAAACATGTATTAGAAATTGATTTAGAATTTTCCTTTGCGGAGCCGAAATGATGAGTGCAAAATATTTTAGCCAACGTTCTACCTTCCAAGTAGACAATATTATAAAAAATAAATCGATGTAGTTGCAAACCACAATGTGACGATTTGCCCTAAAAATATGATCAGGCGCGTACATAAACTCCCCCCCGTTGAAGGGTGTGGACTTCAACCGTTAAAATCTTCACCAGTAGGCAGGGGGCACAGGCGAACGATCGTCGCACGCAACCTCTTGCTGTGTTGACATCTGCGACTCGAGATATGCCGTCTGGTCCAGGGAAAAGTCTGGCTACACGTCCGAGGCGACAGTTGAGTGGCGGTGTGTTGTCTTCTTGTAGAATGACGAGATCTCCGATGTTTAGCTTCTTAACGTCAAACTCAAACTCAAAGCATTTATTTCAATTAGACCTTTCACAGGCACTTTTGAATTGTCAAACAAAAATCGAAGTTGAAGCTAGGTGCCCATTCCAAAAACGTAGATCTCTCTGGAGAAGAACGGGCAAGAAACTCCAAGGACACTCTTTTAAATCGTGGGTATTACAAAATTTTGGGAACATTATTCTTGGTGCTTCTATATGTGAGAACAATGTAAAAAAATATAATAAAATAAATTTAAAAAAATAAGATTCAAAATAAGCCATGGCAGATAAGAGATGACCAGTCTCAACCGACGGCGCCCGTTCACGAACTTGACGCATGGATCAGCACCATCCAGCTCAACCATTTTCTAGGGAACCGAATGATCCAACACACACGCCACCATCAGTGAGACATTTAAGTGAGCATGACATACTCTCAAGTGCCACGTTTTTTCAAGTCGACGTACATCAAAACAACATATTATAAGGATGCATGGTACTCACATTTACAAAAATTTGACAAAATGCTTCTAAATTATACAAAACTATAGTTTCAATCCTATTTGAGAAATTCATAAGATTTGACTTCCAAAAAGAAAGAAAAATATATAATTGGTCACGCCAAGAATAAATCAGTGCTGAAAGGTTCAGAACTAACCTTCGATATACGAGCGGACGTGTAAATTTAGTGAATCGGCAGTGACAAAAGTCGAGGCGGGAAAGGGAGGAAGAGAAGGGATATGCAGCACTCACCAGGGGCAGGCCAGCTGAATCCAATCTCCTTCGAACTTCGCACAGCAGTATTTCACTTCACGGGTCGCGCGACCATATTATAAAATATAGTTTAGTTCTTATTACACTGTAAGTAATCAAACACGGGTGCGTTTGGCGGAGCGGGAATGTACTAAATATTGCGGAGAAAGTCTCGATATGATCCTCGTCTCCTCGCGGATGATCAGACGAAAAGACACGTCATGCGGTGCGGGTGATTCGATAGATCCGTTACACACGGGTGTTCATGTGCAATTTCTTTGTCGAACTGTCAGCTCATCAGCTGTCAGTCCTCGTTCTCTCGTTCTCACGTTCACGTTCTTGAATGATGATAAAAGCGCTGCATATGCAGGTGGGGAAAAGGAGCGGGAAATACAAACTGCCTCATATTAAAAGAATGAATCTATCTAATCAGTGTTGGCGTTACCATTTCCACCCGCCCTTAATGGGTCACCATTAAAGAAGCGATAATAAGACGAAGAGGAAAATATTACTATGACTCTAGGAGCGCCTAATGCGCGCGATGAGATAAATAGTTCCGTATAGTCACGGTGAAGCGGAATAAGTTAATAACTTGCGTTACATACTAAAGCGATGCGGTATTACTAGCTAACTTAAACTAATGCGAAGTGCGGTTTTACTAATTATTGTCTTGGAAGAGGACACAGACGAACGACCGGGCGCAGGTAAGTTCCCTTGGCGGTTCTAACTGTACAGACGCGCACGACGCCGTCTTTAGACGGGTGGACGTTCTCCACAATAGCTAACGGCCAGGATAGGGGCGGTGAATTATCATTCATCACAACAACCACGGTTCCTGCTGCGATAGGAAAGGACGGCGTGTTCCACTTCTGCCTAACCTGCAGACCATGTAGATATTCCATCTTCCAACGACTCCAAAACGACTGGACCAACTTGTCCAGTAGCGAGTGGCGGTGAAGTAAACTGACAGGGTCAGAGTTGACTTCAAGCGCGGGCAAAGAAAATAGAGGCGCGGTATGCAAAAAATGGCTTGGCGTAAGGGCCGTGGGCTCCGCGGGATCGGAACTCAGTACCGTCAGCGGGCGTGAGTTTAGGAGACACTCAATTTGAGCGGGAACAGTACAGAGTTCTTCGTATGACAGAAGCTGCTGTCCGACGACTCGGAACAAATGCATTTTTACAACCTTCACGACACTTTCCCAAGCGCCTCCGAAGTGTGGAGAATTGGGACAGATAAATTTCTAAGATATCCGATTCTCAGCGTACTCCTCCTCCAACTTTGGGCGATACACAGTACTGAGAAACTTGTACAAATCGCGGAGGTAAGAGTTAGCCCCCTTAAAACATGTACCATTATCAGAATACATGATCTGAATCGGTCCTCGACGGGCAAGAAACCTCTTCAGCGCGGCAAGAAAACTGGGAGTGCTGAGGTCCGTGGCGACTTCGACATGCACGGCACGGGTCGTAAGACATGTGAAAATGCACAGGTAGGCCTTCGCACTGTGGACACCACGACGGCGCACGGGAACGTACGGTAGGGGACCAGCGTAGTCACAGCCTACGTGCGTGAAAGCTTTAGTGACCTGACGCGTGCGATAGTCAGGTAAGTCGGCCATCAGCGGATAAGTTGGACGCGGTTTTAAACGAAAACACGTATTACACATGTGGACGCGCTGTCTCACAATGCGGCGTGCGGACAAGATCCAGAACTTCTGTCGAAGAAGCGACATCAATAATTCTGGTCCGGCGTGTAAATACTTTACATGATAGAAATCAATGATCAAGTTTACGACGGGATCATTGCGCGGTAAGATAACTGGATGCTTTTGAGCGTAGTCCAGCGCGGAGTTCACGAGTCGACCTCCTACGAGGATCAGACCGTTTTCAATGAAAGGCCTCAAGCGGTTGAGAACCTGCGAGCAAGATTGATTATTCTTAATATTAGAATAATCCTCTGCAAAGTGTTGACTTTGCAGGGCGCGAAGTATTTTATTTTCAGCGAAATTTAATTCATCAGCGGACACTGCAATACTGTCACGGCGGGGTAACAATTTTGCGAATTTACAAATGTACACAGTTATACGAAGAGCTTTACTCCATGTGGAGATGCGGTTAGCGAGATCATATAAAGCACAGTGCTTTACAGGCGAGTACACAGCGTGTGTTAGAATTTTTCTTTCAATAGTAGGCGGAGTAAACTGGTCGTCAAGAGGCTTGAGAGGCCACTCAGACGGTTCCAATGTAGCCCACTGGGGCCCGTGGAGCCACAGAGGGTGCGTGGTCAATTTATGAGGCGTAATGCCACGTGAGAGAACGTCTGCGGGATTTTCAGTTCCCGCGACGTGGTAAAAGTTGTCAGCACAGATGTTTTCCGTAATCTGAACAACGCGGTTTGCTACAAAGGTTTGCCACCGACTTGGCGAACTTTTTATCCAATATAACACGACCTTAGAGTCAGTGAAAGCGAATACCTTGATTGGAAGATAATGCGAGTAATTTTCATAAACTATGCGTAGCAGTTTGGACATGAGAAGCGCGCCGCAGAGCTCTAAGCGTGCTATAGACAGAGGCTTGGTAGGAGCGACCTTGGACTTTGCGCAGACAAGCTGGACAGTGTTACCGGAGGCGGTGGTCACATGAGCGTATACAACGGCACCGTAGGCATGTTCACTTGCGTCCGAAAAGGATAGAAGAGTGAGAGTGCAGTTGTTAGAAACGCCTACATGACGCGGAATGCGTATATTGTTAAGAGCCGGTAACTCGTCGCAGAACTGCTTCCACATTTTGACAATGTGTAGCGGTGGGGTGTCATCCCAATCAAAATTAAGCTGCCAAAGCTGTTGGATCAGTAGCTTAGCATACACGACTGCGGGGGCCACGAAGCCCATTAAATCCCACAGTCGGGCGACTGTAGAAAGGATGGAGCGCTTAGTGCACTTCACATCTGCGGGAACCGTAATTTTAAAATAAAATACGTCCTCATCAATACACCAATGCAGGCCTAGTATTTTATGCTGCATGTTCTTGTCAAACTCAACCTCCGTAGGGAGTTTGTGCGAAGCGGGAAGATTACCTAGTACAGCACGACTGTTACTGTTCCATTTTACGAGATCCCATTGAGCTCCTTTGAATAGGTCTATCAATTGTCGTGACGCAGACATCGCTTCTTGTTCCGTGGGAATCGAGAAAGCGAGATCGTCCATGAACAGCGACGTAGACGCGAATTTGCTGGCGAGAGGATAGCGCGCGCCATCATCTTAGACTAACTGTCTCACAGTGCGCAATGCATGGTAGGGACTTGACTTTAAACCGAAGCAGACGCGGTTAAACCTATACAATTGTAATGGGTCTTGTGGAGTAAAGCGATAAAGAAAACATTGATAACGACGGTCAGCTTCGCGCATGATTATCTGTAAGAACTGCTGGCGACAGTCTGCGGTCAATGCGATCGCGTGTAAGCGGAAATTTAATAATATTGCAAACAAATCGCCTTGCAAATTCGGACCTGAGTGCAGAATATCATTCAATGACTGCCGGCCACCAGCAGTAGACGCGCTGGCGTCTAGAACTACGCGCAGCTTAGTCGTTGTCTTATCTTCGCGCACGACCCCGTGATGCGGTATGACGTATATGGGTGTTGGGTCGCGGGGATCGTATGACGCAGGAGAAACGTAATCTTTCGCAAGATAATCCTTTATTACGTCATCATATGCAGACCTAAGTTTAGGCGAAGCTTCTAGCTTTCTTTCGAGGCATATGAAACGCTTGCGGGCATTATCAAAAGAATTCCCGAGGGAATATACATCCTCGTTGAATGGCAGTGCTACAGTATACCTACCACTAACGGGATCGCGGGTTGTTGTAGACTTATAAAATAATTCACATTCACCATCAGAGGGGTGTTGAATGGGCGGTGCCGAGGGAAGCTCTTCGAGCTCCCAAAAACGCCTGACTAATGAGTCAATAGCGACAGGCTCCTGAGCGAGGCAACATGCCAGGGCCTGGGTGGTTTGATGCATAGGTAACGTAGGCGCGGAGCCCATAATTACGTAGCCGAAAACAGTACGCAAAGCGCGCGGCACCGACGTGTCACGATTGTGGACGACGTCGGGGAGAAGTAAATGCGGGAAAAGAGAAGCACCTATTAAAGCGTCTATCTTACTAGGCACACCATATGATTCGTCGGCTAGCGGTAAATTATCTAGATGTGATAAATAACTGGTATTTATCAAAGATGTAGGCAGTAAGTCCGTTATCTGATCAACAACAAGTAGCGAAATATCAAATTTAATTTTGCTGTCGAATCGCGAATATAGTTTAATATTAATCGGACTAGAGTTAACTACCTTCTCAGCCCCACCGAACCCTTTTACAATAGTACGGTTCATGTTCTGAGGTTGAATACCTAAACGCTCACAACACTCATTAGTGATAAAATCGCTTTGTGAGGCGGAATCTAGAAGCGCGCGAATAATATGTGGATTCCCTTTAGAATCGTAGGCAACGACTTGAGC
This sequence comes from Polymixis flavicincta, assembly GCA_949987655.1. NCBI lineage: Eukaryota > Metazoa > Arthropoda > Insecta > Lepidoptera > Noctuidae > Polymixis > Polymixis flavicincta. The sequence continues at coordinate 7,244,012 of OX465202.1, read as the reverse complement.
GGTTGATAACAGAACAGTCGTAGACTGCTTGTTACGTGTGAGTGTATTACTCGAATACTGATACAATCGGGAATCAACAGATGCACACAGCGTAACATCTGCTTGTGCCGTAGATGCGGCTAGGTTTGGAGAAGTATGTGCAGGCGCATAGGCGGGGGGCGCCGCAGTGGTGAGCTCGACCTGCTGATTAGCGGGAGCGGCTTGTGCAGAGTACCCAGAACGCGCTGTGCATGACTCGTTGAAGTGTAACAATGTGTGGTGATTTAATTTGCAAACGCGACAATTTGACTTAGACGAGCAATTAGCGACTCGATGTTTTAAACTAAGACAGTTAATACACGCATTGTTATCCTTCACACACTTATAACGCTGTTGCGGAGTCATTCCATTAAAGTCGGCGCACTTGAATAAATGTTGATGCACAACATTAGCGCATAGGCACTTGCACGCGGATTCAACCGTTGTGCTTAAATATGTTTGACACTTCGGCGGCGAAGCGGTATTTAAACGCCGATTAGAGTTAACCGGACGCTTATTAGTTGAAGAAGTTGGCTCAGTACGTTCTAACACTTTGGCTCGATTTGAAATAAATTCCACTAAGTTATCAAAGGTAGGTATTTTTGTTGAGTATTTAATTTCAAACGCGCGGACGGTCTCAGGGTCTATTTTCTGTAGGGCGATATGAATCAGAATTAAATCGGTAAGGTTATCCATTTTAAGGTTCTTTAAAGCGGCGACTGCGCTGCTAAATTTCTCAGTAAATAAATCAAAGTTGGTTGCTGAAGCGCATTGGAAAGTTTTGAACTCAAACATCTGATTTAAGTATGTAGAAACCAACATACGCTTGTCGTCGTACTTATCAATGAGCGTTTGTAACAACAGACTATAATTTTCCGGACATGGAGATATCCCGGCGCACACGGACTGGGCTTTACCGGTTAGCTTCCCCAATAGGTAAAACAATCTATGGGCGTCAGTGAGAGATGGATTATCGTGTACAGTCGATTTAAAACTGGCATAAAACAGTGGCCATGAGCGAATGTCGCCAGAAAACTGAACTAATTCAATCGGCGGGAGTCTAGGTTTAGACTTGTGCGGAACACTATCGCTATGTGGCGAGCACTGCGACTGCACTCGCTTTATCCTACCATACAGAGACTCAAAAGCCATGAGACTCCCATAGTCAGGCTTAGCGGATGGGTTAGATGTCAATAAACGATTATTATATTCGTCCAGAACCAGTTCGAATTTATCGCGCAATGAATCTATTTGTGACGATTCGTCAAGAAAACTTTCCCTTAGATCGGTGTTCGAAGAAAGATCGTAAATCCTTTGAACAATTTCAAAGATAGCTTCGCGTTTAGCTTGCAACGTAAGTAACTGTGTATCTACTGCATCGTCATAATCAGAACCCGAATCACAAGTTTTCTTAGCTTGTTTAGGCATAACGAAGTTTATAGATTCAACCTATTGTAAACAAGCAGCTAATCTGGAGTATAATGAACCACAGTAATACGATGAAATTAAGTAGTTTACTAAGCGGAGAATGGCGACCTACCACTTCCGACTTTGTTCGGTTAATAATGAACTAGAATGCATGAACAACTTGAAATGACCGAGTAAATATGAATGTCAAATCAAATATGGCGAACTTTTTCAACTCTTAATTTCTCACTACACGGCAAGACAACAATTTAATTTGAGGGTAGTTTAATATAAAATTGTCGAAATTAAAACTCGATTTTATCCAACGTTAGCGTTATTTAGGTACTGAAATAAAGATTAGATGGCGAGTTAATGTATGTTTATCTAAATTAGTAATCATTTATGAGAAATATCAACGCAATGTTGATCTACGCGGTGTACTACAATGGGGTAGATTTATAATTGTTTCTCCTATTAGGGCCTATGAAATCCTAATAAGGGCGGCTGGAGGATTCCGGTTCGAAGGACCACTTATGGTCACGCCAAGAATAAATCAGTGCTGAAAGGTTCAGAACTAACCTTCGATATACGAGCGGACGTGTAAATTTAGTGAATCGGCAGTGACAAAAGTCGAGGCGGGAAAGGGAGGAAGAGAAGGGATATGCAGCACTCACCAGGGGCAGGCCAGCTGAATCCAATCTCCTTCGAACTTCGCACAGCAGTATTTCACTTCACGGGTCGCGCGACCATATTATAAAATATAGTTTAGTTCTTATTACACTGTAAGTAATCAAACACGGGTGCGTTTGGCGGAGCGGGAATGTACTAAATATTGCGGAGAAAGTCTCGATATGATCCTCGTCTCCTCGCGGATGATCAGACGAAAAGACACGTCATGCGGTGCGGGTGATTCGATAGATCCGTTACACACGGGTGTTCATGTGCAATTTCTTTGTCGAACTGTCAGCTCATCAGCTGTCAGTCCTCGTTCTCTCGTTCTCACGTTCACGTTCTTGAATGATGATAAAAGCGCTGCATATGCAGGTGGGGAAAAGGAGCGGGAAATACAAACTGCCTCATATTAAAAGAATGAATCTATCTAATCAGTGTTGGCGTTACCATATAATAAGTATCTATTGAAATTTTAATAAATAATACTTGGTTCAGTAAAATAAAAACAAATTCGTAATGTCACAAAATTAATAAAAATAGGAACAGAAATGTTCGCAATGTCAGAAAAATAATAATAATAGGAACAGTGTTCGTAATGTCAGAAAACATAAAAAAAAGGGGAAGCATCTCTTCCAAATATTAAAATGTTAATTAGTAAGCCCAGGTGGCTGTGGAGCAGGACCAGCATTAAGCCAGGCATTTTTATCTAAGATATAATCATCTAACTTATAATATGCTTGTCTACATAGTGTGCGTTTAATGCATGACTTAAATTTATTTTCACTTAGTTCAAGAATATCGACTGGTAGTTTATTATAACATTTTACACAGTACCCCATAAAAGAAGTATGTACTTTAGACAATCTGAAACGTGGTTGATCTAATTTGTTCCTATTTCTAGTGTTAAAATTATGCCTGTCACTTATCTTACTAAAAAGATGTAGATTTTTCCGAACATACATAATGTTCTCATAAATATATTGAGAAGGTACCGTCATGATGTTAATTGTTTTGAACAGTTCCCTTAGAGATTCGCGTCTGCGGAGGTTGTAAATGGCTCTGACAGCCCTCTTTTGCAGAATAAAGATCGACTCAACATCCGCAGCCCGTCCCCATAGCAAAATACCGTAAGACATGATGCTATGAAAGTAACTAAAATAAACAAGTCGCGCGGTATCCACGTCTGTTAATTGGCGGATCTTCCAAACAGCGTAAGCGGCAGAACTTAGCCGCCCTGCAAGTGATGTTAAGTGAGGACCCCACTGTAGCTTTGAGTCAAGCGTGATCCCCAGGAAAACCGTCTGTTCGACGAATTCTATTATCTCCTTATTCAATACAACGTGACATTCACTACTTCTGACATTCGGTAATCTTATGCATTTCGTTTTCTTTCCATTTAATACCAAATTATTTACAGTAAACCAATTATGGACCTTAACTATAGCGCTATTTACCTCGTCAAGCTCCTGTGCGTGTCTCTTAACTTTAAAAATCAGTGATGTGTCATCAGCAAATAACACCATTTGTGGTTGGTTTTTTAGTAAATGAGGTAAATCATTTATATATACTAAAAAGAGGAACGGACCCAATATTGAACCTTGCGGTACTCCCATTTTGACTTTTAAGCCTAAGGAATTCACACCATTTATTTGAACTTGCTGCAGTCTATCATTCAAGTACGATTTTACCAAGCTAAGCGCAAGTTCACCCAGTCCGTAATGCTCAAGTTTCAAGAGAAGTGTTTCGTGATTCACGCAATCAAACGCCTTGGATAGGTCGCAAAAGATACCTATTGCATCTTGCGCCTCTTCCCATGCGGTAAAGATGTGTTTTAATAAGGTGACACCAGCGTCAGTTGTGCAACGTCCTCTTGTGAAACCATACTGTTGATCGTGTAGGATGTTATTACGATTAAAATGATTGAGCATTTGATTTAACATAACTTTTTCAAACACCTTGCTGAAAACTGGCAAAACCGATACGGGTCTATAATTATTCATATCTTTGCTGTCGCCAGATTTGAAGAGTGGAATAACTTTACTGTACTTCATTAAATCTGGGAACACCCCTTGATCTACACACAAATTAAATATTAACGCCAAATTGGGTGCAACTGTCTCAATAATGGATTGACATACTTTAGTAGACATGCCCCACAGATCTTCCGTAATTTTGATCTTAAGTTGCTTATATGTCTTTACAACGACCACAGGGTTTATATGTTTAAATTTAAATTCCACAGGACAGGTTGAAACATTCGCTCTTAATAAATCAATAGCAAGTGCGGGCGAAGAATTTAAAGTTTCTGTAGTTTTAATAGGAATATTGGTAAAGAAAGTTGTAAATTCCTGAGCTACTTCGATGTTATCGCTAATGAGACCGCGGGAAGTGTCCAGTGTGTAATCGGTATTAAGCCTTTTGCTTCTGTTCGTTTCATTGTTTATAATTTTCCAAACTGCCTTAATTTTATTATCTGCTGATTTGACCTTGTGGCTAATGAATGAAGCTTTAGCTACTTTGCAGATATTTTTAAAAGTTTTAGAGTAAGTGGCAACATACTTAGTAAAAGATTCTGTGTTAATATACGGCTTAAGGCCATACAGTTCAAATAATCTTTCTCTACTTTTCCTGATGCCTTTAGTTGCCCAGTCACTAAATAAAAATTTAGGGCAAAAAGTTTTAGATTTTTGCCTAAAATAATTATTGAACTCTGTTTGTATTGATGAAAATAATTCTTTGTACAAAATATTACCATTATTCACATTTAGTCCCTGAACACTTAACTTGCTAATTAAAGCGCTATTAAACTTATTTAAATTACCCGATGTTATTGGTCTAGTTTGTCTCTGTACTTTTTGAATTGGTGTGTTGGACTCAAAAGTAACGGTTTGACCGCTGTGATCAGAAGGGAGATAATTTACAATGGCTTTATCTAAATAGTCGCAGTCACAAAAAACATTATCAATACATGTAGCAGTAGCCGTAGTTATTCGCGTTGGTTCCAAAACCACATTTGAAAGATTGAATGATTTAAAGAGGCTTAACAATCTGCTACTATTTGAATTATTTTCCAAAATATTAATATTAAAGTCCCCACAAATAATTACTGACTTATTACCAGTTGCAAGTTTTGCCAAAACATCTTCCATTACTGACTCAAATATAGAGTAGTTTTGATAATTAGGAGGCCTGTAAACGCACACTATACAAAGCTTATCTAGCTCAACACACGACAGTTCAATGCTATGTTCCACTGATAGTTTAACTATGTCTGTACGAGTCTTCGATTTTAGACAATTTTTAATTAAGATTAGCGAACCTCCACGAAGCATGGATTGTCGGTTAAAACAACTGCCCACACTATAGTTCTCATAATTAATTAACATTTCATAATCTTTCAACCAGTGTTCAGTTATACAAATAATATCAAACATTGTTTTTTCTAAAAATAATTCAATTTCTAATTGTTTGGAAGAAAACCCTTGAATATTTTGATGAAACAATGTCAAGGAATTCTGCTTAGCCCCTTTTTTACATTTAGGTAATTGAATGCTAGAAGATACCTTGTTGATGGTGAGCTTAAAAACATTATTACTGGTACCTTCTGTTGTCTTACTGACTAGTTTAAATTATTATCACTAACCACCTTAATATTAGTATCAATACTAATTTTTGTGGTACTAATTACAGTAGACTTCGACATACTACTTATGTCTGAGTTTATATTAAAAGCTAATAGCCGTGCTATTTGACGTCTAAAACTAATAGGCAGATACGCAGTATCCCTAGTCGATTTTAATCTCTCAACAAAAGTGTTGGTGTCAAAAAATATAAGTTTGTCACTATAGCAATTAGCTAATAAATGCATATGGTTATTTAGCATATGTATATTATGATTTTGCCTACTTGACAAGTGCTCACTTCGTCAGTCGTCCACTTAGTGCGTTGATGAAGTTCCGATATATATTCCTTTTGCCAGCGCTTCCAGAAGTCTTGCCTTATTTGCTCAAGGCGAGCGTACCGGTTTCGAAGTGTGGTTTTGCCATCGTCTTGAACTGGTGTTGGCAACGCATTGAGTGGTTTGCCAATCAGGAAGTGCCCTGGGGATAAGGATAGGAAATCGTCAGGGGATCAAGACATTGGGCACAAGGGGCGACTATTTAGAACTGCCTCTACTTGTGTGAATAAAGTACCTATTTCCTCGAAGGAAAGATGGGAATTTCCCATGACTCTTTTGACATGATATTTAGCAGCCTTGATTCCAGCCTCCCAAACTCCACCGAAGTGAGGGCTGTAAGCAGGTATAAATGAAAATTTGATCCCTTCCCCTCTTGCAAACTGAGAAAGAGATTCATTATTTAATTTTAGAAAATTGCTTAGTTCCTTAGCAGCGGCAACGAAATTTCGTCCGTTGTCAGAGCAAACCTCCGCTGGCTTGCCACGGCGGGCAACAAATCGACGAAAGGTCATTATAAAAGCTTCTTTAGTCAAGTCACTGACAGGTTCTAAATGAACGCATTTAAACCGTAAACAAATAAATAGGCATAAGTAGCATTTTACTAACCTAGCACCACGTCCCTTGCGATTTAATATAAGAAAGGGCCCGGCGTAGTCAATTCCAACGGATTTGAACGGAAAGTCAACAGAGACACGATTTGTTGGTAAGTTACCCATTTTTGGGCATATGGTTTGCCCACGAACACGCACGCAAGTAACACATTTCTTTACAATGCTTCTAGCTAACCTTCTTCCGTTTATAGGCCACACAGATTCTCTGACCGTTGCCAGCAATAGCTGTGGGCCAGCATGTAAGTTTCGTAAGTGTTCGTATACAAAATAAAGTTTTGTTACATAATGAGAAGAATCCAACAGTATTGGATGTTTTTTATTGAATGAATAATTTGAATTATTTAATCTCCCCCCAACTCTTATTAGATTAGTTGTGGGCTCAAAGAAAGGCGATAAACATAATAATTTAGATTTAGGCAATAACGATAAGTTTGATTGAATTCTTTTATATTCAATAGGAAATTATTGTTTTTTGTGCAACTCGACAAATAAAAATAAAGCAGTTATTTAATTCAGGCACTGTTATAGGACCAGATAAGTGATTAAGTCTATTTGACCGTTTTGAGTTGTGTAAAAAGCGTAAAACATAACGTCGGCCTAATTCGTTAACCTGCCAAGTCCATTTTTTGGCTAAATTTACTTTTTATACCAGTTAAAAAGTTCAATCTAATATCTACCGTATCGTTTAAGGAATAAGTGCGATATTAGCCAAAAAAGGTGACAAATGCTATGCCCGAAAAACTGCTTTCTGAACAACAGTCAATCTCCACAACGAAAACCTGCTAAATCCTGTTGGGACCTCAGTTTTGTACTTTTTCAGACTGATTTCTAAATATTGGAAAATTATTTCTGTTTTATTATTACATTTAATTTTCTTTTTTGATATATTCACCTGCAAGCCTAATACATTTTTCAGATCTTTCAATAAGCTTATGCATATCATCAAAAAACAAAAAAAAAACTTTAAAATACCCTAAAACTGCGTCCTTCACTTGAAAATTTCTTGCCACGAAGTAATTTTTTCATGTTTGAGAACAGAAAATATTCGCAGGGGGCCAGATCTGGACTATATGGGTAGTTAATTATTTCGAAGCCAGACTTGTGTAGGGCAGCCAGGGCAACACGGCTCTTGTGAGCAGGCGCATTGTCGTGCGAGAGCAAGATGCCTTTTGTCAATTTTTCTCTTTGATAGCTTCCCTCAAACGCTCCAAAATTGACGCACAGTATTCTCCGGTTATATTAAACCCTTGTCCTTATAATCTATCAGCAGGATTCCTTCAGTATCCCAGAACAGTCGCCATGAGTTTTCCGGCCGACTGCGACACCTTGAACTTCTTAGGCGGTGGTGTGCCTTTTTTATACCACCGCATAGTCTTGTTTAGATTCAGTTTCATAATGATGAACCCAAGTTTCATCTCCAGTCACAATTCGACTCAAGGTACCCTCTTGGTCTTCGTTACAGAGGTCCAAAAATGCACGTGCACTCTCAACGCGCTGTTGCTTTTGCGGCGGTGTGAGCATTCTCGGCACCCATCTAGCACTGACCTTAGTCATACCGAGATGGTTATGAAGAATTTGTAAAAATGGTTTTATCGGATATTTCAACCATTTCTGCAAGCTGTTCCATTTCTGCTAACCTAACTTCTTAAGACGAGCGTCTTCCAATATTATTTTTTCGACTTTAGCGATGATTGGTGTGGTCACTTCGATGGGGCGCCCAGGCCGATGATCGTCTTCAAATGATTCTCGTCCTTGCTTGAATAGACGATGCCACTTGTAAATCATGGTTTTATATTTATACTCAATTTTTATTTTATTTAGAAAACTGCTAAGTCCTCAAGCAAATTGAAACTTCACCTCGACAAACTGCTGAATAATTGCTTTTCTAAATTTTATAAAATGTGTATAAGTTATGCTGCTACATTTATTGTTAAAATATCAAGAAAAATTACAGAAACCAACGGGATTTTCAGAATTTTGATTGATAAATTAATAGAGATATTATTCAGATTTTTCTTTGTCCTGTAAACTATGTCAAAATGAACTTAGCAGGTTAACGAATTAGGCCGACGATAAGCAAATGTTCGTTTTAATTTGGAAAAATTAGAAAATATTTTGAAATCGAATGTAGATTCGGGTAAGTTAATATCGTGACTTTTTACTTCAGGTAACTCAATTTTTTGATTTTGATGCAGTTTTGGCCATTTTGATTCATCATTGTATAAGAACGAGGGGCCTTGCCACCACATCAAATTGTCGCGAAGGTGATGAGCGTTTACACCTCGAGAAATTAGGTCAGCGGGATTAACGTCCGTGGGAACATGACGCCAATCCTTGCGATTGGTAAGATCTAAAATTTCAGCTATTCTATTCGCTACAAATATTTTTAACTAGCTTTTGCCAGCGGCTTCGCCCGCGCGGAACTTTCATCCCCTATTTAACTCCCTTAGGGGTTGAATTTCGAAAAATCCTTCCTTAATCCTTGTCTACACTATAAAGGGAACCTCTGTGCAAAATTTCAGCTTTCTAGGTCCAAGGGTTTGGGCTGGGCGTTGATGAGTCAGTCAGTCAGTCAGGACTTCTCTTTTTATTTATATAGATTGAATTATGCATGGGCTTAACAACCCAAGTGGATCAAAAATACGAAGTGATTGCGACATTATAAATCTTTTTGTAATTGTGTTATTTATATAGTTATTTTTTTCCAGGAAAATTGAAAGTGTCATCACTTGGATCCCACCCTAGACCAAGAGTACTGGAGGATTCACTTAAGGTAAGCTTTTCCCTTGTATTAATTTCTATATTATGAAACAATTTAGATAAATTTGTTTTGTATTTTCGCAGGGAAAAACAAGCTGAATTTAGAGCAGTAGAAAGTGCCTTTTGTATGTTTATAAGTTGATCTTCATCGTCTGATCCTGTAATGACGTCGTCAACTAAGAAGTCATTTTGTATTATAGTTTTAATTGATTCGTCATCACACTCTTCTCCTACCTGCCACAGGCATTTAGTGCTAAGATAGCTGGCACTTGCAGTACCGCAAGTTTTTCGGTGCGTGTGTTTATGTTCGCAGTGTTTCGCGAGACGGTGAGGTTACTGTACATCTCCTTACCGCGAAAAGCAAGGTATCTCCAATCAAATCCACAACCATACCGCGGCTCGAGCTGTGTGGGGCGTTGTTGGGTTCACGGTTGTACTCAAACGTTCGTCAGTCACTTACATTACATTTTGATGAAGTCCATTGCTGGAGTGATTCCACCATCGTCTTGGGATGGTTATCTACTTCACCAAATCAATTAAAGACATTCGTTCGTCATCGAGTGTCTGAAATTCAGGAAACTGTAGGAGGAGAGGCTTGGCACTATGTTCCGTCAGCTGAAAACCCCGGAGACCTCACTTCGCGTGGACTTAGAACTGACAAGCTGTTGTCATGCTCATTGTGGTGGTCAGGACCACAATTTCTTAGCAAAGATATGTCTTCATGGCCTCATTTCCCTGAACCACATAATAATCATTCTGGGCTACCAGAAACAATTGCGTCTTGTCATGTGTCTAATCATATTATTGAAAGTCCTATTACTGCGTTATTTTCAAAATTTTCAAACTTTAACACATTACAGCGTATGTCATGCGATTCATTTATAAATGCAATAAAAAATCATTTGAATCTGGTTCACTAAATTCTACTGAACTTAATAATTCTTTAAACTTATTACTAAAACTTAGTCAAATGGAATCCTTCCCAGAAGAGTATCATTTACTTAAAGCAGGTAAACAGTTGCCAGCAAAGAACAAACTATTATCTTTGTCTGCTTTCTTTGATACTCTTTCTAATCTTATTCGTGTTGGAGGAAGATTAACTAATTCATTTTACGACTACAACATTAAGCATCCAATCCTATTAGCTAGTTCTCATTCAATTTGCAATCTTTTATTCAACATGTTTCATTTACGTCTCTTGCATGCTGGGCCACAGCTTCTATTGGCTACTGTTCGTCACCACTACTATCCCATTGGAGGTAGGAACCTAGCAAAAAAGATTACGCACCAATGTGTAAAATGTTGTAGGGTCAAGGCAAACACCATTCAACCTATCATGGGTAATCTCCCAGAGCAGCGTCTACACCTAGAGTTTCCCTTTTTGGACACAGGGGTAGACTACGCCGGTCCAATCATGATAGCTGACCGGAAAGGGAGAGGATGCAGGCTTATTAAGTGCTTCATTTGTGTGTTTGTGTGTCTAGCTACGAGAGCCATTCATCTTGAGCTTGTGTCTGACCTTACAAAGGAAGCTTTCTTAGCTGCATTAAGCCGCTTTATTGCTCGAAGAGGAAAACCCCGCAACATCTTTTCCGACAACGGTACAACCTTTGTCGGTGCTTTCAATGAGTTAGCCAGGCTACTTTCGCAAAACTTAAACCTAGACAACATCGACCCTGGCATAAACTTCTCATTCATACCCGCCTACACGCCACACTTCGGAGGCTTATGGGAGTCTGCAGTTAAATCCACCAAACATCATTTACGACGCATTTTGGGTTTAACAAACCTAACCTTCGAGGAAATGGCTACCTGTTTAATTCAAGTTGAGGCTACCTTAAACTCAAGGCCCTTAACTCCACTGTCCAACGACCCTTCCGACCTTACTCCTTTAACCCCAGCTCACTTCCTTATTGGACGCTCTTTAATCATGCTGCCTCATCCACAGATCCAGAACGCCAACATCCACAGCCTAAAGAGATTCCGCCGTATTGAGCATTTGAAGCAACACTTCTGGGCTCGCTTCTCTCACGAATATGTTCTGTGGCTACAGAAGAGAACAAAATGGTGCCGGTCGTCTGGCGAGCTGAAAGAAGGACAAATGGTCGTCATAAAGGACAAAAACTCGCCACCTCTTATGTGGCTTCTAGGACGCATCAAACATATTCTCCCAGGCAGAGATGGCGTCGCGAGGGTCGCCGACATCCTCATAAGAAAGGGTGTCATCCGGCGCGCCTTCAACACCATCTGCCCGCTGCCAGTTACGACTGCTGAAGACACTTCAACGGGGGGAGTATTTTGAGTCCACCCATCTCAACATCGCCACGCGCCAGCGGCAGTGAAAGAGGGGTGCGGGGACAGCGGCTCGTCAGCCGGCCGAACGGCCGAAAGCGGGCCCCCGCACCACACCAGTCAGCTGTTGCACGCTTCCACGCACGGCTGCGCTTGCGCCTCTTAGTAACTTTTAACGTTCATAATATTATCTTGTTTGCATTTTTAACCGACCATCTTAACGGCCTGGCCACGGGGATCGGCGGTGCGTACGGCGGTGCGGCAGGCGGGGCGACAATTCGCGCGGCATCGTTTGCAGGCCACGGGGAGTCACGTTCGCCGCCGCGACCAGTAAGGAAGTCCGAGAGCGAAATGTTTTTAACAAAGTTATCTCGATATTGCTTAGAAAGTACCTAATAGTTTTTTGGTTCAAGATATAATATTTTGAAGAAATTGTGGAGTATAAAGTTGAATAGGAATCGAGGTATAGATGGAGAATTCCACAAGAAGTACGAGAAAATCTGGAAATTTTATTTTAATTTCTTCCCACAATCACTTCACTATATGTTTATATTTATGCTGTGGGTGACCAGACTTCCAAATAGGTGGCCTTGCTAGTATTTCAGCAATAAAAGTCTCGGTGATCATTATTCGCGGCGAAAACAACTAACGGCCTGGCCACGGGGATCGGCGGTGCGTACGGCGGTGCGGCAGGCGGGGCGACAATTCGCGCGGCATCGTTTGCAGGCCACGGGGAGTCACGTTCGCCGCCGCGACCACTAAGGAAGTCCGAGAGCGGAATTTTTTTTAACAAAGTTATCTCGATATTGCTTAGAAAGTAATAGTTTTTTGGTTCAAGATATAATATTTTGAAGAAATTGTGGAGTATAAAGTTGAATAGGAATCGAGGTATAGATGGAGAATTCCACAAGAAGTACGAGAAAATCTGGAAATTTTATTTTAATTTCTTCCCACAATCACTTCACTATATGTTTATATTTATGCTGTGGGTGACCAGACTTTCAAATAGGTGGCCTTGCTAGTATTTCAGCAATAAAAGTCTCGGTGATCATTATTCGCGGCGAAAACAACTAACGGCCTGGCCACGGGGATCGGCGGTGCGTACGGCGGTGCGGCAGGCGGGGCGACAATTCGCGCGGCATCGTTTGCAGGCCACGGGGAGTCGCGGTCGCCGCCGCGACCAGTAAGGAAGTCCGAGAGCGAAATGTTTTTAACAAAGTTATCTCGATATTGCTTAGAAAGTAATAGTTTTTTGGTTCAAGATATAATATTTTGAAGAGATTGTGAAGTATAAAGTTGAATAGGAATCGAGGTATAGATGGAGAATTCCACAAGAAGTACGAGACAATCTGGAAATTTCATTTTAATTTCTTCCCACAATCACTTCACTATTTGTTTATATTTATGCTGTGGGTGGCCAGACTTCCAAATAGGTGGCTTTGCTAGTATTTCAGCTATAAAAGTCTCGGTGATCATTATTCGCGGCGAAAACAACTAAACTCGTTTGATCGCTGCCCTAGTCGCCGCGACTGCCGCTTGACGCCGTGGCTCGCGCCGTACTGATTCATGTATTTGTTTCACTCGCCGGCCGCGCCGCCTGTCGCCCGTGCCATTTGCTTGGTACATTCCGCCGGTCGCCCCGCCAGTCGCCGCCCCGCGTGGCTTGATAAGTACATTTCTATGCGTTTGTTTCAGTCGCTAGACGCCTCGGCGGTCGCACCGCGCGAATTTTCGCCATGGCGGTTGTCCCGTGGCCAGGCCGTAACCATTGTAATCTCATCTTAATCATTATATTCATTCCCATTTCTCTTGAGTTTTGTAAGGAAACTCCAGAAAAAACCAAGGCAGTTGTTGATGATATTAAAAAACAATTTAGGGCTGCACAAGCATCACTTATAAACAAAGATGGTGTTGTAGTAAATGTGAAGCATGAACTATTTCTAACGATGATCGATGGAAAGGTGGCTCAGGTCCTTACAGATACTCCATCTGGTTCCACATGCACGAAATGTGGGGCTACTCCACGACTAATGAATGACCTATCGAAAGTAACTGCCAGACCCGAAAACGAAAACGCCTACCAATACGGATTGTCCACCTTACACGCCTGGATTCGCTGCATGGAAATGATATTGCATATTTCCTATAATCTTTCGTTTAAGACTTGGTCTGCTTCAACTGAGGAAAATAAGAGATTAAAAAAAGAAAAGAAAGAAGTTGTTCAAAAACGTTTCAGGGAGGAGTTGGGATTAATCGTCGACAAACCTCGGCAAGTTAGCGGGAATACGAACGATGGCAATACCGCACGAAGATTCTTCTATAATAGCACTTGCTCATCGGAAATAACAGGTGTAGATGAGGCATTGATTAAACGCCTATACATTATCTTGCAAGTTCTTTCTTCTGGAATGATGATCGACCCTGAAAAATTTGGGGAATATGCAATAGAAACTGCAAGAATCTATGTAAGTAATTACGATTGGTATTATATGCCATCCTCCGTTCATAAAATACTCATACACGGGGAAAACGTTATCAAACATTTTGCGGTGCTTCCTATTGGACAGCTATCGGAAGACGCACAAGAGTCTCGCAACAAAGACTACAGAAACATACGACTTCATCATGCCAGAAAATGTTCCCGATCTGCTACAAATGAAGATGTCTTTAAAACGCTTTTATACACGTCAGATCCATATATAACAAGTTTGAGAAAACCGTACGTAAGAAATGTGAAAGAACTTGAAGAAGAGGCACTAAGTCTTTTAAACGTGGCACCTGAAAGTGAACCCACATTTACTGACCCTGATCCTGAAGTGGTATAAGTTAAAAATAATATTTATATTTAGTTATTACTTATATTTGTACCTAGCTACATCATTTCCTGAAGCCAGAGTATAGGATGTACCTATTAGTAATATGATTTTAATTTAGTATTTTTTTTTTTCATATATCGCCTCTTTGCAAGAATACTGTGATATTTCAGAAAAATCGATTTTTTTTTTATTCCATAATCAAAACCGCCGTATTGAACTTTATTTTCGATAAAAACGAGGTATTTTTTCGACAATAACGGTGCGTCTATGAGCGAAAGAGACAAGACAACTGCAATATTTTGTGTTGTCGCGCTGTCTCTTTCTGCCTCGTGATTTGTTTCGACAACGTGTCCCATCAGTCGGCGCGTGCCATTTGGAGGGAAGGGCGCTCTCGTATTTGTGCAAAAACGTGACATCACGAAGATACCACATTACGATTGCTAAGGTAAGTTTGAACTCTTTGATATTTTTTTATTAAGTAATGTGATATGTTGAATTGACACAGTTTTGTTGAAAATAGTATGCAATTTTAACTTGTTATTACTTTTGATATCACGTTTTCGTTGAAAAGATATCGTTTTTGTTTTGTAACATCATAAGATGACGCGTTGTTGACAATGAAATATTTTACAAACCATAAAATGGATTCGGAGTATTTTGTAATGTTACTTTTTTCTAGATAAATTATAAGTTTTTTTGTAAATTAAATCGTTATGTCACGTTGTAAATACTAAAACAAATGAATTATAAATATTCATTTTTTCAGATGGGATCGCGGTCCAGAAAATTAGTACAATTAGCAACTATGCAAAACGTAGTTGATAGTAACGTAAATGATAGTTCCAGTATCCAAGCCGAGGAAGTTGATGACTCTAATATAAACGCAATGATTCCAGAAGGTAAGACTTAATAATTTTGTTTTTTAAAGAATATTTTTGTAAAGACTAAATGCCACCTATGTTCGGTCCCATGTAACAAGGGGCGAGCCTGTTGTCATGTAGTTATTTAAAATGAGTACCTATTAATACGAAACGAACTTAGGTGCTTACATTTTCATAGATTTTAAACAAATTGGATTTCCAATATTGGAAATCCATACATGAGGCCTATGCCCAGCAGTGGACGTCCATCGGCTGAGAAGAAGAAACAAATTGAGCAACATTATAAGGAGTCTTGGTGTGTTTTCTACAGATAATTATGTAAACACCTCGATTTTAGTTTAAATTTTTGTTTTAAATTAAGAATTTAAAACAAAAATTTAAACTATTAGGTACTTATGTTTCATAAAGTTTTTCTATTGTTTAAGTTATTATTATTTATATTTCTTTTAGACAAAAGTAACGATGACTCAAAACATCGTCGACGTGAGTCAACTAGTAGTACCGGTAGCTCTTCAAGTAGCTCTTCGAGTTCTTCTTCGAGTTCCTCCTCAAGCAGTGGACCATCTTTTTATGAAGGTAGTAAGTTTTTATATAAATGCATTTATTATATTTCTTAATACATACATACATTATTATTGTCACGCCTTTTTCCCATTGGGGTAGGCAGAGACTACTATTTCTTAATAAATGCACTTATTCAATTTATGTAATAATTTGTGTTCAATTCTGTGCATTTCGGATGCCGAACGTTTGCAACGTAATTATTTGGGACTAATTTTCTTTTAACTTTTCCCCAGATAGTGATGATTCCGTAAAGGATCCCAATTATCAAGAGGAGAAGTCAAAAAGTAATAATATACATACTTCAGACTCTGAAGAAGAAGGTGCCAGCACTAACTACAACTTCTCAAAAGACCAAGACTTGTTTAATTTAAATAATAATATTGCTTCAGTTGACACCATAGAGCAAGTTGACATGTTATTGGTAAGTAATTCAGCAGAAAATCGAGACATAATAGTTAACCATACAAATCAGATAGATCTGGTCGCAACAGAGAATAATTCGCTTGTAGTTGGGAATGATACCACTATGCCAATAGAGCCAACCACTTCCAACATCACCCCAACTAAAGTAGGAAAAAAAAGACCAAGGCAAGAGTTAAATTGGAAGAAGAACATCGCTAAGCGATTAAGAAATAGTGGACTATCATATATTTCAACAAAAACTAATAAGCCCTTTCCAAAACGCCAGCTTAAACCACCTTGCAGAGAAAATTGTAAATTTAAATGTAGCTCTAACTTCTCAGAGCTTGAACGTGAGAAAATTTTAAACGAATATTGGGGTTTAGGACAAATTGAGAAACAATGGACGTTTATAGCTAATAATGTCGATTTAGTTATTCCAAAACAGCGATATGTGAAAGTGGACTCAGACGGAAATATTGCTGCAAAGCGTGAAAACAACAACGCTTTCTTTTTGACTATTTCTGGTGCAAAGATCAGAGTATGTAAATTGTTTTTCAAAAACACTTTGGCTATCAATAACCGCCCTATAGAGACCGCGTTGAAAAAGAAAAATAATGACACTAATATCTCGTCAATGAAAGATTACCGTGGCACTCATCTAAATCACAGTAAAGTTGATGAAAACATTAAAGAAAGCATAAGAAAATTTATAGAAGCGATACCAAAAATAAAATCGCACTATATTCGAGCAAACTCGAAAAGACATTACATTGACGGCAGCAAAGCAATTACAGACCTGCATAGAGACTACGTTGAACAATGTAAATCTAAAAATATACCCTATGCAAGTTATTTAATGTTTTATCGTATATTTACACAAGAATTTAATATATCGTTTTTTGTGCCGAAGAAAGATTTGTGCGATACATGCGAAGCTTATAAAAATAGTACGCCCGAAGAAAAAGAATTGAAAAAGAAGACTACGAAAAACATATCAGAGAAAAAGAATTATCACGCATTGAAAAGACAAATGACAAGAACAATAAAAATATTTTAGTTGCTGTTTACGATCTCCAAGCTGTATTCCAGTGCCCTAAGGGCGATATTTCTGTATTTTACTACAAATGCAAACTTAATGTTCTTAATCTAACAATTTATAATATTCAGAATAATGTTGTTGAAAGTTACGTATGGGACGAGTCACATGCAAATAGAGGCATAAATGAAATAGGTACTTGTGTATTTAATTACCTTACCAAAATGTCAAATTCAGCTGAAGATTTAGAGGTTGTCTTCTATTCAGACAACTGCGCAGGGCAAAATAAAAACAAATTCATGATTGCCCTGTATTTATATGCCGTACAGACCTTGCCTAACCTGAAATCCATAACACACAAATATCTTGTAAAAGGCCATACCCAGAACGAAGGCGACTCTGCCCATTCCCAGATTGAGAGACAAGTAAAGAGGCTATTAAGATCCGGTCCTATATACACTCCCGATGGATTTATCGGTGCTATAAAAACAGCCAGGAAAAAGAGTGAGCCAATACACGTCAATGAAATGTGTTTCGAAGATTTTTATGATTGGAAAAGTGTGTGTAATCAAATTAATTTTAACTTAACAAAAGATGAAGATAACCATGTAGTTAAACTATCAGAAGTAAGAGTAATAAGAGTTAGTAAAGATGATACAAATGCTATATTTTATAAAAATTCTTATGCTGAAACGGACTTTAAAAAAGCCGTCGTTTTGAGAAAAAAGAGAAACAACAATATAGAAATAAAAAATGTCTATAATAATAAACCCGGGATAGCTGAACGAAAAAAATCGGACCTAATGGATTTGATTAATAAGAAATTAATTCCCGGAGTTCATAGGAGCTTTTACGAATCGCTCTAAGAATGTTTTTATTTTATTTTTTATACTATTTTTGTAATTTTTATAACAATTATTTTTTATTACTTTATGTGAGATAAGTGAAACGTCGGTTCCTTTAAGTACAATACCTATGTGATATTTTATAATGAAAAGTTCCTAAGTCGTAATTTTATAGTACTTAATGATAAATACTCAAGTTTTTAATACATTTTGCAAGTATATAATACTTATAATTTTAGATACTTATTTTTAAAACCTATCTCAATATGAATAAAAATATTTTTAGTATGTATTATTATTCTTATTGAGATGGTTTTGTTTTAGTTAAAATATAGATTATGGTCCACCTAAAGTAGGTTTAGAATAAACCTAGTGATTATTTACAAAGACTAATGTTACGAAGAGACTGATTGGTTAGCTAGATCTAAAATAATAATAACAAATTTAGTAATAACAGTATACTTTTAATTAAGAACTGATAGCTATAGTTTCATTTTGTTAACTTTGTTGATTGTTAACTGTTGAATTACTGTATTTAAGTAGGTAACTGTATATCCTACCTACGTTATAATGACTAATGTTTATGCTTGATTTTCTTTTCCTACAAATTTTTCATTGATTTAATAAACATTTTTATTTCTAAAATGTGTTTTTATCATATAACCTAACACAACACAAAAAAATATATTATCAACAATGTGACAAGTTCATATGTCACATCGATCCTTGAAAACTTTTTCAGTAATAGTGTGACAAAATATCCCTTTTTTTTTAATCCTGTTAATTTATACCGAAAAATAGCCAATAGCGCAACAATTACTATAGTTTTAGATGAATTAATAGTTAAATTATAAATCACTAGAAGGTTTTGTTGCTTTAGCTCTATTATTTTAGATTTTATAACATTTCGAAAGTTTAAAATACGCGTCCTTTAAAATTGCCTTTTTTGAGATGTTACAGTATTCTCGCAAAGAGGCGATATATATATTTTGTTTACTTTGCTTGTTGTAATTAACCATGGTTTAATCTTTTTAGTCATTATAAACTTGTATTTCACTTGAAATAAATTTTTAACTATTTTTTTCGTGATTTTTTCCCATTTCTTTCATTCTATGCAAAAAACATACATAGATATACAAGAAAACACTATAAACTACACATTGTTCGAATCTCCGAACCTTACTGCATATTTGTGCCAAATTTCATTACGATACGACAAAAATTCATGAAGTTACAGATTTTTGATCCGATACCGACCTATATTTTCCATAGTGCGGTGTGAGAGAAAGGTCGTGACGGGGTGACTCGTAGCTGTGGAAGATCCATGATCTGTTGATATTGTGTTTGACTGAAACGCTGACACTTAACGCATGATCTCAACTTCCTCTTGACAGTACGGATTCCACTGATTATCCAATATCTGTATCTGATGTATGAAAGTGTCAGTCGCGGGCCTCCATGTAACGTGGTAATGTGAGCCCGATCAATGATTAAATCGGTGAGACGACTGTGGCTTGATAATATGATAGAATGCTTTGATGAATCGCTAATGCATGCATTTTTCAGTCGTCCACCTACTCTAAGGATACCGTACTCATCCATATAAGGATTAAGACATATTTTGCTTCTAGGGTGCACGTGACCCTTTTGATTAATAAATAAGATGTCTTCATGAAATTGGTGTGATTGGTCATCTTTGATAATAATATTCAATGCATTTTCCATCTCTGATGACGTCAATACATCCATTCTTGATGTGTGTTTGCTTCGTAATAGGGTATTTTCCAATTTATTAAAAACTATTCTAATTTGAAGATTGGGACGAAACATGTAACAGAAAAATAAAAGTAAATTGATTTATATCCATTTTTTCAATTAAAACGATTTAAACCAAATTTATTATTCGTTTTATTGAATTTACCGCCAAAACGCTCCTTACGATGACTTTTTATCACGTGACGTCAACTTTGTGTAAACTATAGTAGTTAGTAAGTAAACAAGTGAGTTTCGTGTTTATAATTAACAAGATTTTTTATGGATAGAAAGTGAAATCACTGGTGTGCGGTGCCTCTGTGCACAAATACTTCTAAAACTGCGCCAAACTAAGTATTTGTACTGGTGTTGTTTACACAAAGCTGACGTCACGATGTCACGTGATAAAAAATCATCGTAAGGAGCGTTTTGGCGGTAAATTCAAAACAACGAAAAATAAATTTGATTTTTAATGGAGAAAATGGATATAAATAAATTTGTTTTTATTTTTCTGTTAAATATATCGTCCCAATCTTCAAATTAAAATAGTTTTATCAAATTGGAAAATACCCTATTGCGTAATGAAACGCGATATCCAAGCGACAATTTTTACGATGCGAGTTAATGAACTGTAATTCTGTAATAACTCGTGTATTAATGTAATATGATTATGATATAAAGCCGTGTTTACACTAAGCTTTTTGATCTCCAAATCTGGTGATTGATATGAAGAGATAGGAAGCGTAGTATGTTCGAAATTGGTGATCCATTTTAGACCTTGCCACCACAATGGATGATTTGATAGCTTCCGTGACGTCAGACCCCGAGTAGCACAATCTGCAGCGTTCTCTTCTGACCTCACATGATGCCAACATGATGATAGAATGATACTAATAATTTTGATAATTCTGTTAGCTACAAACTGCTTCCATTTCTTCACGTCGCCTTTGATCCAGCCTAAAACTATCATGGAATCTGTCCAGGCATAAATCTCCAGATCCTGATTTGATAAGGATTCCATGACCTTCTTGATTAGTTGCGATAGTAGTAGCGCACTACATAGCTCTAGTCGTGGCAATGATACCTTTTTAGCCAGAGGTGCTAACTTTGTTTTTGCTACAGCTAGCGTTGATGTGTACAAGCACTTATTGTCTTTTGCTACCACATACACAACACATGCGTATGATTTGTCAGAAGCGTCACAAAATCCATGGATTTGATATGATTGATTTGTGTTGCCGAGATAACGTGGTATGATAAATTGATCTATGATGTTGAAATCATTCTTAAGCTAAGCTAAGAGTGAACAACTGAAATCAAAGCTAGCAGCTGCAAAGGAAAAAGTGAATAAGACAATAGGCAAAGAAAAGAAGAAATATTATTATGATGCTTTTGATAAATGTAAAAATAACTCCAAAAAGATGTGGAAATTAATAAATACCCTTGCTAAAAATAAAATCAATCTGGACTGTGCTCCCCCAAAGCTAATTGTAAATAATACTGTCATAACAAATGGCACAGAAATTTGTAACAGTTTTAATCATTACTTTGCGACAATCGGTTCTATATTAGCTCATAAAATACAATCAAGCCAACCTAACACTACGCAAAATACACCTATACATACAGTTAAGGATAGGCAAGGCCCTAATCTATCGGAACTGCACCCATGTTCAGAAGATGAAATTAAAAAAAATATAAATAACCTAGATAACAATACCAGTAGTGGCATAAACGGTATAACTACTAAGGCTATAAAATTTATCGGAAACCAAATCGCAAATAATCAAGCGAGTTGTATTAATGAATGTTTAAGCAAAGGTGTTTTCCCAGATAGTCTTAAGATAGCCAAGGTAACTCCTATTTATAAATCTGGAATTAAAACTGATCCTGGCAATTGCCTATTTCAGTATTGCCTGTAATTTCGAATTTTTTTGAAAAGGTATTTATTACACGCACGTTTATTTGATTACTTAAACAAAATAGATTTTTTATATGAACATCAATACGGATTTAGGCCACATTGTAACACACTCACAGCAACAATAGATTTAGTAACTAAAATTAAAAATAATGTTGACAAAAAGCAACTAGTTCTAGGTATTTTCATTGATCTTAAAAAAGCGTTTGATACAATAAGTCATTCAGTACTATTAGAAAAACTAAAAAAACTTTTTTCAAAAAAATAACAACCGACTTCCAAAAAAACACTACAAAGTGCAAAATAACTTTAATTTCGGAAGTCGGTGACTTTGGATGTGTATTTTAATTTATTTGTCACCGCCTTCCGAAATTAAAGTTATTTTGCACTTTGTAGTGTTTTTTTGGAAGTCGGTTGTTATTTTTTTGAATTTTTTTTTTATTTTTCACTTTTTAGTTACTTACCACACACTAATTCGAAATGACATCATCCTTGGCGTCAAAACAATGCATATTTATGCGATAGCAACATTCGCGGTTGATTTGCTGTAATTTTTTGAAGAGTTCCGTTGTCTGTCTCCGAAACGCATCATCAGATCTATATGAAATTTCAATGGGACCATTTCGGAGTAAACCCCTTTCGAACAAAAAAAGAATTTTGCAAATCCGTCTATATACGACGGAGTTATGCCCGAACATACATAAAAAAAAAAAAAAAAAACGAATTGATAACCTCCTTCTTTTTGAAGTCGGTTAAAAAGCATAGGAATCACTGACCAACCTTACAAAATATTCGAATCTTATCTTGCAAACAGGCATCAGATAGTTAAAATTGGCAATTTTGAGAGTGTAGTTGCTAAAATATTATACGGAGTTCCAAAGGGATCAGTTTTAGGACCACTAATTTTCTTAATTTATATTAACGATATAATCAATGTTGGGTTATTAGGCCATATCTCACTGTATGCAGATGACACATGTCTTTTTTATTTTGGCAAGTCCATACTAAGCGTTGTTACTGAAGCACAACAAGACCTTAATATCCTAAATACATGGCTTAAGAAAAACTTACTGACTATCAATGTCAACAAAACTGCATACATAATGTTTTCTCCTAAGAACAAAAAGATTCCGGATTTCCCTCCTCTTACAGTAGATGGCCAACAGCTTTTAAGATCGAACCATGAAAAATACTTGGGCCTGATCTTAGACAGTAGACTGACATTTAAACCACACGTTGATTACGTCAGAAGCAGATTGATTCCGTTAACCGCATCTAGACTATTTAATTCAAGTTTGGGGACAGGCCGAAATTACGCATCTTCATGACCTACAAGTAACACAAAACAAAGCAATCAAAGTTCTATTTAATTACAATTACTTAACACCTACGAAAGAAATTTACGATAAAACTAAACTATTTAACCTTCAAAAACTTTATACTTATCACACATGCATATTAATAAAGAAAATTTTAGCAAACAAAATACACTCACAAATCACTTTCAAGCACAACAACTGTGTCACTACAACACTAGGAACAGGGATAGTTTAGAACTGCCTTCAGTTAGGACCTTGTACGGAAGAAGAACTATACAGTTTGAGGGAGCGCAGCTTTATAACAAATTACCGAATGAGATCAGAGACTCTAAATCATTGACCACTTTTAAAAAGAGGTTAAAGTTGTATTTGGCGGACCAACAATGAATCACATGTACTGTATAAACTCGATAGATCGAACGACTAACTATGTATACCTA
The DNA here is from genome assembly GCA_949987655.1 of Polymixis flavicincta. NCBI lineage: Eukaryota > Metazoa > Arthropoda > Insecta > Lepidoptera > Noctuidae > Polymixis > Polymixis flavicincta. The sequence goes on along the minus strand of OX465202.1, from coordinate 7,220,318 downwards.
CTTTGTTAAGTTTCTCATATTTAAGTGAACCATATAAGTTCTTTTTTGAGAAATAAAAATTTCTTTAAGCCGAAGCTGAATCCACTCATCTTGAACTGATTGTGGAACTTCTTCGTCCCACGATAAATGTGATGATCATGCATTTTGAAAAAGCAACTTTGCTCTAATTGATAATGGTGACAGCCAGCCTAAGGGGTCAAATAACTTTGAAATTTCGGAAAGCAGCTGTCTTTTTGTGACTCGTTTACTATGATGCTGTAATTGAGTTTGAAAGCTCGCTGTTTCTGAACACTTGAAGTCTAGTGGGTTAATGAGTTGGTCAGGTGATAGATCTACCAGTAGGTCCGGTACGTTACTGGACCATTTCCGGAGGTTCATACCAGCGCCCTTCAGCATCTCAATGAGTTGATGCTGAAGCTCCCTGGTTTGATGAATGGTATTTGCTCCACTGAACAAATCGTCCATATAGAATGATTGATTTAATGCTGACGCAGCTAGTGGATACTTGTTAGCATCGTCTATTGACAGCTGTTTAAGCGTTCTCATAGCTAAGTATGGAGCGGCCTTAGTACCGTACGTCACAGTAGTAAGATGATATTCGTTGAGTACCTCTTGAGATGATTGCCGCCAAATAATTGATTGAAGATGATGATCTGACTGTCTGATAAAGATTTGTCGGAACATTTTCTCTATGTCCGCCGTGATTACATAACTGTAGGTTCTCCAGTTTAGGATGAGTGTCATGAGGTCTTTTTGAAGATTCGGTCCGCAACACATGAGGTCATTTAGGCTATTTCCTGATGTAGATTTCGCCGACGCGACGCATTGAAAACGACTCTGAGTTTTGTTGTTGTTGAATCTAATTTCATTACGCCGTGATGTGGTAAGTAGAAGGCACGTTTTGATTCGTCGATATTATTGGCAATACGCATGTAACCCAGTTGTTGATATTCAGACATAAATGATTTATGAGTTTCTGAAAATGATTCGTTATTACACATTTTTTAACCGACTTCAAAAAGAAGGAGGTTATCAATTCGACATGTTTACATTTTTTTTTTTTTTTTATGTATGTTCGGGCATAACTCCGTCGTATATAGACGGATTTGCAAAATTATTAATTTTTTGTTCGAAAGGGGTTTTTTTTTTTTTTTTGGGTGGGAAATCATCAAATGACTTCTCCTGCTGAGTAGAGCAGGAGGGCGTGTCAGACTTTTACTGACTAAAACCCACCCGTGTTCCCTCAGTAGCCCGTATGCCAGGGGCCGTGGTATCTCTTTCGAACAAACCCGCACCCCTGGCAGGCATCGGCCCTTGCGGACCCCACCAGTGGTTGCTGACATCTTTGACGGCGCGCGTGAGGAACACAACGCGCCGTCCCGTCTACCACTTTTCGGCCGCAGAGGATAGGGAGAGCGGCTGACGCTATACCGACACTCCTCTTCCCCTGCGGCCCCACCGCGTCCGCCATCAAACGGTGGCGGCCCCGTCCAGGCCACGGAAGGGAAGAGCGCTGCTCAGAAGCACCGGCACTCCTCCTCTACCGCAGCCTGTAACCCTCAGCCGCGATGCCTCCCATTCGACATCGCGGCCCACCTCAGTTGCGGTGCACCTCACCGCAACCTACTTTTTGGCCGCTACGTCAATGGCTTGAAGGCAAAAGCCCTGACGAGCGGCCCCACCGTTGGGTTCCTCTTGGCTTCACCGTGGATGGGAGACCACGGTTACTAAGCCCCCCCGCAACGACAATGCGGGAACCCACTCGGGGGGGGTTCGAAAGGGGTTTGTTCCGAAATGGTCCCATATAAATTTCATATAGATCTGATGATGCGTTTTGGAGACAGACAACGAAACTCTTCAAAACTTTACAGCAAATCAACCGCGAATGTTGCTATCGCATAAATATGCATTGTTTTGACCCTGAGGATGATGAAATTTCGAATTGGTGTGGGGTAGGTAACTAAAAAGTGAAAAATAAAAACTTTTTACAAAAAAATATCAACCGGCTTCCAAAAAAACACTACAAAGTGCAAAATAACTTTAATTTCGGAAGGCGGTGACAAATAATTAAAATACCTACACGTCCAAAGTCACCGACTTCCGAAATTAAAGTTATTTTGCACTTTGTAGTGTTTTTTTGGAAGTCGGTTGATATTTTTTTGTAAAAAGTTTTTATCTTTCTAACTGTTTGAATTGTGCAATAGCCTTTACTTTAGATGATCCAAGCTGATTTTGATGTTCAAGTTTCATGGATATGCCAACCTCGTATCTACCAGTGTCCAAACGACGAGTAGCTTGCTGATAAAACTCTTCACAATACTGCTCTTCACTGGTAAGCGATGATGATGTTTCAACGTCCTCTATCTCCCAATATTTTGATAGATCTGATAAGTTATTTGTTACGATATGACAGTTAAATGTGCGAACGTTGCCAGACAGGATCCATCCAAGTGCAGTCTGTTGCGCAATCGGAGCCTGCACTGGTCCTTTGATGAGACCGTCCATGATGATCTGAGAATAGATACTGACATCCAAGAGGATATCAATTGGCTTCGACACGTTTTTTTTTTTTTTTGTTGGGTGGGAAATCATCAAATGACTTTTCCTGCTGAGTAGAGCAGGAGGGCGTGTCAGACTTTTACTGACTAAAACCCACCCGTGTTCCCACAGTAGCCCGCATGCGAGGGGCTGTGGTTTCTCTTTCGAACAAACCCGCACCCCTGGCAGGCATCGGCCCTTGCGGACCCCACCAGTGGTTGCTGACATCTTTGATGGCACGCGTGTGGAACACAACGCGCCGTCCCGTCTACCACTTTTCAGCCGCAGGGGATAGGGAGAGCGGCCGACGCTATACCGACACTCCTCTTCCCCTGCGGCCCCACCGCGTCCGCCATCAAACGGTGGCGGCCTCGTCCAGGCCACGGAAGAGAAGAGCGCTGCTCAGAAGCACCGGCACTCCTCCTCTACCGCAGCCTGTAACCCTCAGCCGCGATGCCTCCCATTCGACATCGCGGTCCACCTCAATTGCGGTGCACCTCACCGCAACCTACTTTTTGGCCGCTACGTCAATGGCTTGAAGGCAAAAGCCCTGACGAGCGACCCCACCTTTGGGTTCCTCTTGGCTTCACCGTGGTCGGAATCCACGGTTACTGAGCCCCCCCGCAACGACAATGCGGGAACCCACTCGGGGGGGGGCTTGAACACGTTATATTCTAGATCAGTTAATTGAAGATGCTGGATATGAGACCATGTTTGTTTTTTGAATGGTATACCAGGCAAGCAGTTAGCGACCTTTGACAGAACCAGTGCTTCTGTAGTAAAATGATAGTTGCCGTAGATAGATTGACAGTCGATTGATACCCGTCCTTTGCTTTGCCTAGCACCAGCACCTATTCCAGATACTGAAGCGTTAAATCGTCGCCGCTGCAACCCTAACCGCTGTACAGCGTTTTCTGAAATTAATGATATTTGTGATCCCTGGTCTAGAAGAGCCCTAAGGGTCACGAAGCTGCCATAAGAACACCTGACATTGATTGATAGCGTAGTCAACAATAAGTCTTCGTCATCCCCTGCGACATGATTTACATTCGATTGCTTGTTTGATGATGTTGATGAAGAAGTTGCTTGTGGGGCTGATTTTGAGTTAGATGGTACACACGCTTCATGAAGTACTGTATGATGATCACCTTGACAGGTTTTGCAACGTTTCGATGAAGTGCATTGACTTCCATCGTGACTGAATAGGCAATTTCGACAAATATTTGCTTTCGTCGCCGTCATCAATTGCACGTCTGGTGTCATATTCATGAATTTTTTGCACAAAAACAAATTGCGAGCATGATTTGAATTGCATACAGAGCATTTAGAAGTTTGAGTAATGATGGCCTGATAATTCTTGTTAAAATAACCTATATGATAGTTTTGCTTATTTAAGTTATTTGTGTTCTTTGATTGATTAGGGTTCCGCTTGTTTGATGGTGAGGGTTCTTGATTGTTTTTATGAATGGGCTCAAGAGCGGTAAACTTACTCTCGAGGAATGCCATTAACTCGTCCAACGTTGGTAAATCACGAGCTGCCCTACGTGCTTCCTTGTAGTCGGCATAAGTTTCTGGGTCCAGTTTTTTGCACAATAAATGAACCAACAACGGATCCCACGAATTTGTATTGACGCCGAGATTGTGAATCGCGTGAATACATTCAGTTGAGGTATCATACAACCTTTTGATTTCGAATGATGATTGTTTTTGAATGATGGGTTGATTTAGGAAGACTTGAAGAACTTGAGAATTGTTGTAGCGATGTAATAAGATCTCCCACGCAGTATCATAATTCTCTGATGAAATATGGAGATGATAGATAAGACGTTCTGCTTCACCCTTAAGTTTTCCCTTAAGGTGCTGCATCTTCTGAGCTTTAGTGATAGAATTGTTTTTATGAATTGTCTCCGTAAACAAGTCATGAATTGTTGGCCACTGAGTGTAGTTCCCGCTGAATGATGGTATTTCAATGTGCGGAGTTGATTTTTCTAAGTGAGTAGTTGATGAGATTTTCTTATTTAACTCACGTTTGATAGTCTTGTAGGCCAATTCATGATGATTAAACTCCTTGTCGTATGATATATCTCCACCAGCAAATATATGATCGATTTGCAAATGTTGAGCATCAATGATTGTCCACTTAGCTTGAACGTTTTTGAGCTCATCTTCTAGTTCCCACTTATCTGTTATTTGATCAACTTTAATGTCTTTAATTAACCGATGAAATGCCCTAAAATGAGTGCGTTGCAATGATAAAACTTCTTCTAGCTTTCCATGTGGTTGAGTAGACTTTGATGATTTGCCGTAAGATGAAATAAGACTACGAGTAGATTGATAAAGATCTTTACCCTTTTGATACGTGTTGTCAAGGAAATAATCACCCGTGACATGTTTATGCTCAGATATTTTTTGATGATTTTGCTCGAACTCTCCCCAGAGGTTGTCTAACGTCTCTAACCGTTTCCTCAAGTATTCGGTATCTTTGCGGGAATCCAAGTCCTTGTTAAAGTTCACCTTTATTGTAGTGAACGTGGTGATGATTTCAGATTGACGGGCAAAAAGAGTTTCCATGATGTAAGTAAAGGAACAGTCTTACTTGATTAAATGATGATCCACGATCTGCACCTGCTGCTGCTCCCAGCAGGGTTGATAGCGGACGCTGAAACCTCGCGCCGCCTGATGATGAACTCCACAGAGCCTGATGATGATGATCTCACGCGTGATTTGCTTACCACGACCGTCTGTTGACAGCTGTATGTGCTCAAGTCGATGATGAGTGTCTGATGAAGTGTGTATCCACTAAATGAGTCCACACTGGATTTATCACAGAACCTCAAGTCCACGTCACGTCTGCGAAAACGTGCCTCTGACCAGTACGCGCGCTAGGTCAAAGTACCGCGACGAGGTCCTGCTGTAATGCTCGAAGGACCAAAAATTAAATGTAGGGGATCCCTACACTTGGTGATATGATAACGGGGTGATTCTATTGGGATGATGAAATAAAACCGACCGCCGTGAATGTTCGTTAAACACTGATTTATTGATATCTATTTTTACATATTATTTGCCCTAATGAGTACAAGGTAAAAATGCTGTGGGTGCAGAATGCATGGCGCGTAAGTCTGTAAAGTAATGTACGGTTCCCTACAAGGAATAAACTAAATTTTGGTGATTTTTTGTCTAGTTTAGTTTTAGTTTAATTTAGTTTAGAATTTATTTTGTTATCACAAAATTCTCTTCACAAAGTTGTCAAGAACTAATATTCACACCGACATCGACACCTCGACTTCTGGTGCAAAATAGTACTGTATTTTTTTCTTTTCTTTTGCTTATATCTCGAAAATGGTGAAATTTTCAGTATTTTTGCGATAGGACATATCTGCTTTGTTTTATAATCTGAGGCGTTAAGATTCTCATAGTCAAAATTAAGGAATTTGAGTTATGGTTTATTTAGTTTAGTTCGGTGTACAACAAAATCGGCACGAATGGTTAATTAGTGCGCTCTAGGCTTTGAATATATGAATACACTCAACACGCGGAACCTCCGTTTGATTTGAGGACCCCACACCATTGCCGTCTCCTTGTTAGTAAAATTATGAAAATAATAATAAGGGGTTTCACTCCCCATCCAAAATGTGACCGAGGGAAGATTAATAATTTAAAATAATATGGTGTTTCTTAGTGCCTTTATTAATAGTTTTATTAATAGTACATAATTAAGTCAATAGTTTTGATATAAGGGAATTTAGATTTATACAGAAATAACTTTGTTTTTTAAAGTTTTTTAATAAAATACAAACTTATTTTTACCGTTTAACAAAACAATACTTGCATGCGTACTTATTCATATTAACAACGAAATCAATGTGCGGAACCTGACACGCATTTGACTGGTTTTGTATTTACAAACTAGCTTATATTTACACAGTAAACAAAAAGTGATTTAGAAATGGCACCACTAATAAAGCGTCCTCGCGCACAACCAATTAGCCTTTCTGCAACGATCAAATCTATAAACACACACTGTTACAATACGTTCGTAAGTATTTGCACTAACACACACACCACGCGTAGTCGATCGATAGCTGGAGCAGAGCAGCCAGCGACACAGCCCTCCCGTCTGAATGCCAAAGCACGACTGACGCCCGCGCCCGTGCAGGGCACCTCTGAGCCTTTTATCTCAAAATGGGGATATTCCTTGGCAATTATTGATTAATTAACAATTCGACTGTAGCAACAAACACTATCGAAACTTCCAATCACGCACTTTAAAGGAGAGCAATTCAAAGTTGTAATTCGATATAAAATTATTAGTATTATTAACTTCAGTAAAATTTTGTATGGAATAAATAGTAAATTTTACATAGTTTTCTTTGCCTTGACAACCAATTTCAAATTTTATGTACTTTTCTAACTATTTCACTTTCGATAATGTTTTACGCTTATAATAGCCAGAATTTCATCGAAAGTGCCAAATTCGATAGTGTTCTAATTTAAGCGAATATCGAATCTGGTATTTTCGTTACTGTTCTATGTAAATTATTATGGATATTTTAGAAAATGTGCACTTTCGATATCTTGCTGGGTACGCACATATCATCACACATCCGATTTAATTAAAAAAATCATTTTTATTAATTAATAAAATATATTTCAAACAAAATACAAATTATCATGTAACAAAAAACTTAAAATTTTTACATTTCAGACTTCTTCATTGAGTTTGATTGGAATAAGATCAATCATACTTATAATGAGTATTTAAAACAAATCATGGCCATTGGGTCTATATTTGTATTCACAAATAAATTTGCTTATTCAAAATAATAACTAAACCAATTAGATCAGTAAAAATTGAAAACATACCACTCAGAAAAAATAAAAAGTCATTCTGGACCATAACAACAATAAAATATAGTGAAAATTAAAAGTATTTAATATTTAGGGGGAATTGAGCACATAAAAAATAACAGAAATAATAGTCAGACTTAGGTACTTAAAGATACCTTATTTATCTAATTATCATCAGCATCACTTTCTGGCAAGGTTTATTTACTGTGCTCAGGTTCTTACAAAAAATATGACATTGTTTGGGTATAAGTTCTGCTTCACACAAATATACCAAATCATTGTATTTTGCTTTTGCAATCGGTGAAAACGTTGTTTTATTTTTGTTTTTGTTTTTCATCTCTTTCACAGTTCGTTTTGAATGTTAATCTGGCAGTTTAAGTATTTTATGCGGCCTACCACAATGTCCTTTCTTTGGTATTGTTCGTCAAATCGTTGAGCTCCTCGAGTTCTGAGTTGAGCTGTGTAAGCGCGTGGGTTTCACGACTTACACAAGTAGTTTGTTTCGTTGTTAGAAGGAAAACAGCCAATTGAAACTTTAACGGTTAATCTATTAACCTTCAATGCAATTATTATTACGGTTTCTTATTTAGTTTTAAGTTGTTAGGTATCGAGAGTAGTTTATAGTTTAGGACGCGCGGTAGGGAGCGCTTGGACGCGTGTGTCTTCGTTGGCGGTCGCGGAGTAAGAGAGCGAGAGCGGGCGGATGCGCTAGTGATGTGACGCGCGGCGCAGGCGAATTTCTGGTCGCGTAGTGTTGGCGCGAACAAGCTGCATTATTACTCATAAATGCGTGTACTGATTGGACAGGTTCACTCAATCTGTGTGGTCCTTTCCTCAAAAAACCATTTCAGACACGAATCCACGTGTTCTGACCAAGATTATGTCTGGACTTTAAAAGAGACTGTGATCTCTGAGTTTGTTTCGGCCTTTCTTCTCAGAGTAGTCAACTAGGAAACGCCGACCGATTGTCCTTCATCTAGTTTAAAAAAATATGATTGAATCAGAATCAGAATCAGAATCAGAATCAGAATCAGAATCAGAATGCTTTATTTGTAAACATAGGTCAAATTACAATAGTGTGCGAGATGTTACAGATGAATAGATCCTCTATGTTTTGCCCAGAAGCGTACAAATATAATATTTAATTAACATTGTCGAAAATTTCACTTTTAACACCAATTCAACGTTTCAGATTCATATAATGGTAGAATTATATAAAATTATGTCAAAATTAGAAATAAAAACAAAATTAATAGGCACATGAATACAAAATGAAGAAAATATAGTCAATATCAATAAATGTCAAATAAATTTAGTTACATGCCTTATTAGTGGTAATGTCAAATAAAATTCTAAATCGTCAAAATATGTGAGGTGATGTACAATTTTTTGAGGCAGAAATCATAGAATTATCGTCCAAATATTCCTGTAGTGAGTAATAACATTTATTTATCAACATTCTTAACAATACTTTTTTGAAATTTTCCAGATTTAACGTTTTTATTTTTTCAGGTAGTTTGTTAAATACTTTTTTGGCCATACAGAAGGTACTTTTATTCATTAGTGCAGTTTTTCCATAAGTCACTTCGAGTTCTGACTTATTTTTGTCGCGTAATTTTCTGTAGTTACTTTTAGTAGCTATTTTGTAGGATGAAATATTAGATTTGACGAACGTATTTGTTTCGTATATGTACAGCGATGGCAAGGTAAGAATTTTCAGACGTATAAAGTATGGTTGACAACTGTCTGTGCTTTTAAGGCCACACATAGCTCTGACACATCTTTTTTGGGCTCTAAATACGAGTTCTCTATCAACTGAATTGCCCCAGTATATTATGCCATATCTGAGTGTTGATGCAACGTAGCCGTGATAGGCTGTCAGTACGGATTCTAGGCTCACTATTTTTGATAGTTTATAGAGTGCATAGGCAAATTTATTAAGTTTTTTACATATTTCGTCTGTCTGGGGTCTCCAAGACAAATTATTGTCGATATTAATACCAAGGAGTTTAGTAGCAGTAGTTGATTCTATTTTTGTCCCTAAATAGCTAATGTCAAGGATTGTATTTGGAATTCTTTGATAAAAATGCATAATTTTAGTCTTTTCTAAGTTTATAATTAGATTATTCTTGTCAAACCATGTTATAATTCTATTTAATGTCATATTTATTTCATTTTCATAAGTACTCGGATCATCACACTTAATAATTACGGTGCTATCATCGGCGAAGAGTACCATGGGGTGTTTTATTTGTCTCGGAAGGTCATTTATGTAGAGCAAAAAAAGGGGGGGTCCCAGCACGCTACCCTGAGGAACGCCGTATTTAATAATCTCCCTTTCGGAACGATATTGACATGTAAAAGTGTTTGTACAAACCTACTTACATAAATAAAATCATTTATCATACAAAGGTAGGTAGTATTTAGTAGTGTAATAACGCCTCGATTGTCCTTCGGTGGTTTTCCTCTTTTTTCTACTATTTTCATAAATCTGTTTATGTGCACCCATTGTTTTGTGGGCTTGTCGCCAATACTGATTCAAAATTGTTGTTCGGATATCATTTGTAAATTTGTCTGAACATTTGAGCACACAGAAACATGCTGGTTTCAAGGTCTTTGCTGCAACATTCTTTCCTCTTTTATAAACATAACGCTTACCGGAATTAGTATATATAACTATAAAAGTCATTTATTCTAACTAGGCTGAGAGTCAGCACTTTTTGAACGTCAAAATTACATAAGACAGTCCCACAAAACGCCCATTGCTCAATGTGTCGCTTTCGTTTTCTAGCAGGATCAGTTTTTATGTAGATTTACGTTTATATATCGTATATACCGCTCTCACCGAGAGGAGGCCTGTGTCCCAAGAGAGGGAACATTATAGGATGATGAACATGATGGTCGTAGGTAAATTCGGAGAAATATAATTTTCATTTTGTGTTATCAATGAATTCACGCTCAAAATATTCCTAAGTTCTTCAGACTATCCTGTTTCAGTGCAAAAATTATTCTGAGAAGAAGGCGATGGGACTGGCGTAACTTCCTCACTTCCGAGTATAACTGTGCTGCAGTCATTTGGTGGACAGTCATTCTCGTTTTCCTCCTCTGCCATTTAAATTATTAAGTTGGATTCACATACCTTGATAAGCGATTCAGTATCTTTGTCACCATCAGCTAAAAAAATATTTAGACCCCTCCATTCCTCATCATTAATTTCATTAGGTGGCACAAATGATTCTAAATTAAAAACAAATAAAAAACACTGTGAAAAGCAATAACATTTGGCTTATACAAATAAAAAAAAACACTTTACCCATCGAATCTATTAACCAAATTCACCTATAAACGTAAAACAACATCGAATGTGGTAGATTGAATATTTTTTATAAACCAAAAATAACATCGAAATTGTCAGTTACGATAACTTACAAAACTGTACATATTATAAAAATTATACGAATATTATCGAAACTACCACTTTCGATAAATATGCAGATGTGTCTATCATCATAATGATCGAACATTATCGAAACTACCACTTTCAATAATGTTACTTGTTAATCTCGAATTACTGCCACGTGTCCATAAAGTCCTTTTACTGTATGTATCATAATACAGTAAAACCACTATATTCCAAGTAAAACAAAACAGTATTGTTGTAACAAACACAATATAAATACAAAGGAGACAGTCTTATTAAATAATCTACCAATATTTAGAAAATTTGTGCAACTTAATACACCAATTATTTTCATAGTTTGTTTCATTGGTTGCAATTTTTAAAGGTTGTTCGTTTGCTTGAATGAATTTAACGAGTTGTCTACCCCGACTAACTATTTTAACAAAATGTTAAGAATAAAAATAAAGCAAAAACTAAACAGGAAACGTTAATAACTTAACGAAATAAAACTATGGCAACCTCACTCCGTCACATCGCGGCGAACACTGACGGTTCTGGTAGGTTTGGGACGCTCGCGCAACACGCTTGCATGGAACATCATTGTAAGTACCACTTCCAAAGTTGTTCATTGCGCAACATGTTCTGTATCGATTTTGTTCAATTAAAAACTTCTTTAATTATGATTTTTTAATTTTAATTTTTAACGTATCCGACGTGGTTTTAAATTCCCTTTTCAATTATGTAAAAAAGCAAAAATCGCTTGTTTGCAGTTTCGATAGTGTTTGTTGCGACAGTCGAATTGTGCTTCGCGATTCTGTGGTACCTCTAACCTCAGATTATAAAACAAAGGCAGATAGACCGCGCGGAACACTAGAGTGAAGCGAAAAGCAAATACTAAGGCGTCGTATTTTATGTAACATACAATGCGACGCTTTAGTATTGGTTTGTTTTTGGTTTAGATTATAAAACAAAGGCAGATAGATCGCGCAGAACACCCAAGAGCCAAAAAAACAAATACTAAAGCCTCGCATAATATACAATACTAGCGGTCGCCCGCGGCTCCGCCCGCGTGGATGTCGGTTACCGCTGCAAAAAGCCTACCCAGGAAAGACACGGTCAGCAAAATGATTCCCAGGTCAATTCACAGACACCGACAGTAACATCGACGATGCAGTCATTATCCGCAGGCTGCACAGATTGTCTTTCTGTGTATGTTAAAGTTGTTAATGATTAAAATATTTAAATGTAATTAATACTAAGTTTTCACTTCTGCCGGCAGTCCCGGAGCGCAACCCGTTGTTTTAGGATAGATAACTAAAGCGATTATTGTAGAGCTTCTCTATAAACAACATTTGACGTTAAGTTATTTTCAGGTAACAAAATATACTGATGGTCGGGAGCCCCGACCCGTGATAGGGCAACGTAAATTTGCCCATGCGTAAAACATTATTTTCGTAACTTAGGCATTTTCAAATGTTTAAGAAAATGTTAATAACGTGTAATATTCTAGCCCTGAAAAGAACTGTTCGTTAGCCCTGAAAAGAACTGTTGGTTAGCCCTGAAAAGAACTGTTGTTTAGCTCTGAGAAGAACTTTTGCGTAGGTGTAGTTTTAAGAACGAAATCTAAAAAAAATCGCACGAAAATTATTAGACTTCGCGCACGACCGCTGCGTAGAGAGCCGACCTTGCGAACACAGGTAGTAGATGACACGCGAATGAGCCGCGCGGGTACCTCACTCATAGATCTAAACCACAAAATATAGAGAGTACAGAAGGCAATCTACATACAAAGTGCGCTCGAGCAACGCACACATAGACACCGCTCACGGACACGATATCTCGGACCGGTTGGGACCAGTGCGAGCGCGAGTGCCATCCCCTTTGACACGCGTCTGTGAAATGCAAAAACGGAGCAACAAAAAAAGTTACCATAACTGTTCAGTGGACGGTTGTTTAAATTCAACATTTAACTGTGAATTGTCTTTTTTTAAGCTACCAGTTGTTGAGTTGACCAGAGAGGTGAGTACCTAGGTATTTGCTCGTGTTTCGATGGTTCGTTTTAACGTAACACAGAATACCTAGTTAGTTGTGGGTAAGCGAAAATGACTTTGTGGCCTTGTAGTATTTTTACAATTTATATTAGGTATTTATTGTAGTACTTAAAAGCTAATAAATACGCTCATCTTCCTCATTATAAATAGAACTATAAATAGATTATAGATAGAACTGCTCGGCGAGCCGGCCGGGCCACCCGCCGCCGATCATAACTATAAGAGTTGAGATTAATTGTGATCATGGCAAAGACCTAAATACGAGTGCCACTACTACGATACCTTTTTGTGTATAAGCCAAAGTTGACAACCCTAGCGCGACCGCCGAGCGATATGAAATGCGAGAGGTATGAAAATCGAAGTACATACATGTAATTGCCTTCTGTACTCTCTTTATTTTGTGTCTAAACTCCCCTCCCGCACGCGCACCCCCGCCTTGGTGACGCCCACTTCACAACGGGCCGTGCAGCATAAATCTTAATATTTTACTTTCGCCATAACTTCAAAACCAAACGTCCAATTTTAATCATTCAGAGACCAAATATTATCTACATAAACTGTACTTAGTGATGAAATAATTTATTTTGATAAGGATTAATAACATGAGTAAAATAAACGCGTTTAAATGTAGTCCAAAAAAAATTAAAAAGATTTTAAAATAAAAAAACGGTTGTTGTGCCTCACTCGACATAGATATGTATAGTGTGTCGCGGACTTTTTTGTAGATATTTATAAGATCTACAATTAATTAGAACATTTTATGGTTCTGTCTTTTATAGTTTAGGCAGCGTACGCAAAATAAGTAACTTTTCTGGTTGATTTTTTACACCTTGTGTCCGAAAAACCCAAATATCTTACGAAACCCTATATTTTTCCAAAATAAAATATAGCCTATGTTACTTGTGAATAATGTAGCTTTCAAATAGTGAAAGAATTTTTAAAATCGGTCCAGTAATTTTTGAGCCTATTCATTACAACCAAACAAACAAAGTTTTCCTCTTTATAATATTATATATAATATATATATATTATATTATAGTGTAGACGACGCTTTAGTATTTGGTTTTTTGGCTTCACTGTGGTGTTCCGCGCGATCTATCTGCCTTGTTTTATAATCTGAGCCTCTAACTATCTATTTTTCAGTGTAAAATATTTGCAAATAACAAAGCCGTTTAGTAGGTGTATGAAATAGAAGCCAAAATATTGCTTGTTGGAAAATATTTTTTTACAGCAAAAGTATTAACCATACAAAAAACGTATTTTCGGCAAAATGATGTACAGTCGCCAGCACGTCAAGCTAAACCCTATACATAACTATAACTGCAGCTGCTGACACGCCATGCAGTGTTAGAAAGAAAGTATCATAGGCGTGATTGGCGGACGTTTAAACGTTTCTAAAATTGCCCAATTGCTGCACATACTAATATTTTCGAGCCAATTATCATGTTTTACTAGGAATAAGCCACACCCACGCCCCCCTGCGCGTACGTCACCGCTCCCGAGTTTCACTCATCACATCGTTCGTTTATTCTTTACGTCAGTCAATAAAATTTCGCGAAGTCGTCCTGTTGTCGTCCTGTGCGTGAAATTAGTAACTCCGAAAACTATTAAATAAAATTAATATGGCGACTGGCGCCTCAGTTGACGCAAGTTGAAAGAGAGTGTATCATAGCGCTTCGATTGAGTGGATGGGTGACAGAGATTTGTCGGCAGACGGACATAACGGTGAGTAATATTTTTAATTAAAATAAACAAAGGCTAATAAAAAAAATGTGTCTTATGTGTTTTTCTATAGAATATTCGAAATAAGTTAACAGAAGGGTTAATTACGTAGGTATCGTCTTTGTGTTCTTTTTAAGTTTCTGATAATGTAAGTTTTTAATGGTGAGCGCTGTTCCAAGTAGAGTGTAGCTGCTAGCTGCAGCACTCCCCCCCCCCCCCCGTGAAAGCTTAAATTCATAATGAACTATTGTTTTTGATTACATTATGATTAAGTCATGAAATAGGTATTCTAAACAAAAGTTAATCCAGTAAGTAGCTAGTGATAGGATTAAATACTTACCTACGCAATTACGCACTTTCTTTTAGTCCGTTGAAACATTGCTGGGTCAAGCGTGTTCGCGAGCCCAAGTTTAGTTAGAATCTAGTTACCACGAAATCGGATTGTAAATGTAATGAAAAGGTAGCGATTTTTGTGTGTAAATAAATAATTTAATGATTATAAGTTAGCTACCTATTACTGTAGGGGCTTGTGGCTAGGTAATAACAGCCACACGGGTCGATCGATCAGGTTAAGCTACGCTTGAGCGGTTGGTCCATGGATGGGTGACCATCTTCATATACCAAGACACTTCCGTACCTCGGAAAGCACGTTAAGCCGTTGGTCCCGGCTGTTATTTGTGGATCTTTGACAGTCGTTAAAGATCGGTGGAAGCCCGAATGTCTGACAACCAGTCTTATCAAGGGTCTTACCCTGTAACTGGGTTGTAGAAGTCAGATAGGCAGTCGCTCCATGTAAAATACTGGTATTCAAATGCATCCGGTTAGACTGGAAGCCGACTCTAATATAGTTGGGAAAAGGCTAGGCAGATTATATTTTGTAGGGAATTATAATTAAGTTTTAATACATGTTTGCCTGTAGTAATAAATTAAGTAAAAATGTGCAAATAAACGATAGCTATTTGTTTCGTTCCAGAAAAAACAAAACTTTTTACTTCTGGGTTCGGGCGACGGTGGCAAGAAAGCGGAACCCTAGAAGCCCACCACCGCCAACTCTAGGCGAGAACCACGACGGCGGCAGACGATGCGACTATGGTCGGTGTCGATCATTTTTTGAGCACACGAGCGTACAGCGTGAGTCCATGCATAGCTTAGCTTGTAATCACACTTATCACATTAACTTATTCATTATTTACTTAATACCTACATGGTTTTCCTGAGAAGTGAATAACAACATTGATTAAAATAGGTAATACCTACTACCTAATAGACATGTTGTAAGGGCGCTCGGCGCGCACTCAAACCGGTTTTACGCGCGCGGCGGACCAGACTCAGTAAAAATTATTACTATTAGATAAATGTTAAGTTGTCTACAACGCGCCCCAACAAAGGTGGAAGTACGCAATACGACAGATTATTTATCTGTCTATGTTTATATTTTGAAGAATAATAATTTTAACCGTCCCATACTCATTTAGTCAAGTTGGCCCGTCCCGTACAATTTTTCATAATAAAGAATTTTATGTAAGTATGTATTGAAATTGACAATATTTATGTGTTTTAGATTTCAATAGACACCGTCAGAAGGCGCCTGAAGAACGTTGGAAAGAAATGCCGCCGTCCTGCAAAGATTTTAATGACCTAGGCGCATTAGGAAGCACACACTGAGTGCACGGGTGTATAGTGTCGTAGCCTTAGCTTTAGATGACGAACTCCGATTCTAGGGCACTAGTAAATAATGCACTTTATTCACCCAGGTTTCCGTAGGAACCAATACTATGTGTTCATACAGGTCATGGTCAATGTAAGTGCCAAGTTTCACTGAAATCCGTTTTTCCGTTAGCGTGAAAAAGTAACAAACAATATCTATCCATTCCCACAAACTTTCACAATAAATAGTAGCACAGTTTTACAATCCTTAAGTAGTATTTTCATTTTGTAATTATTTTATTTATCAAAATAAAAGAATTAAGGTATTTCTAAGCATTGTTTCTCAAACACTGATTCTTTCTACCATTGCTCGATTTGGGAAAGACGCCAGTCATGTCGTTCGTTGATGTTGTGTCATAATTAGAAATCGGATAATTGGATGCATATTTAATTAACCTAAAGTTCATTTTTCGTTATGAAAGTATGGAAGTGGCTTCTTAAATTATTATTTTTGTAAAAAATATCCCGGGATTCCAGGAACACTGGGAATTTATAACGCTTTCTAGTTCAGGTGTTTAGTATGGAAGCGACTTTTAAAGTATTAGGATTGCATAAGTATACAGAAACATAGGTATTTATTTAAAACTAGCAGCGCTCCGCGGTTTCACCCGCGTAGTTCCCTTTCCCGTAGGAATACGGGGATAAAATATAGCCTATGTCACCCGGGGATAGTGTAGCTTCCCAACAGTGAAATAATTTTTCAAATCGGTTCAGTAGTTTTGGAGCCTATTCAATGCAAACAAACAAACAATCAAATCTTTCCTCTTTATAATATTAGTATAGCAAATAAAATACATGTGTATGTAGAGTGTAAGTCTGTAAGAGAAGGAATAGTGTGAGTAGTAATGTGCCCGTTCCAGTGCCCAGGAATATTCCCAATTGCTGGGAATGGGAACGTGTCGGTGAAACCACATAGAATTATAATAAAAGTAAAAACATAATTACATACTAAGTTACTGGTAAGATTTAGTAAGTCAGTAGAAGTGACGTGTAATAAGTGCTCATTTAGTAACTTGTCGTTCAATTTTGCATGCTATACTTAATCAGAAAATATACACCGACCCTTTTCCATGTAAATTTTTTGAAGTTAACCTTGTCAAAAAAAATCTTTACTACTAATGAGCGGCAGGCTAGACAATAGAAGTTTACATTTCTGGAGTTGCCTATTATGTTTGCTTCTTTTGTTACGCCGACCCGGTTAGGGGGCCATATATGATGCACAAAGGATAAGTAAATAACATTTCTCAAAATTAGTATCACACCTGCACAGTTAAAAGAATAGTTTTTTGTTATCAGTTTTACTATCTAACTATACCAATAAACTGTGGAAAATTCTCAGTAACACATTGTGGGTGTAAAAGATATGCGTTTAATTTCTATCTTTTATTATTTTATCATGAAACATGCGATAAGAAACCTAATCTAAAAAGTAAAAAAGAGAAAAAAATCTTTAACTTATGTGTTAGTGTTCTCTCTCACTAACTGGGAATGTTCCCGGGCACCAGCCCAGTCAAATTATACTAATATATCCTCCGTTAGAAATAACATTAGACAGTTAATTTTTTTACAGTCCGTTCAACTTATTTTGACCACTATTACGTTGTAAGCATGATAAATGGTATCTGCAGTAAACAGTTGGTATTGTAACCACTTTTTTGCTTTAACGCCATCCTTATTTCTACGGAATAGAAGTCACAATCGGTTGAACCGATAGTAAAAAAGGTTAGTTTAAATATCTAATCTTATTTCAAATGGACAATAAAAAATTGAATGGATGGGCATTTTACATTTGTTTCGCGGCAGCATTTAAAATTGCTTGTTAGTCATTGGTAGACTGTATAATTAATCTGTTACTAAAATCAATAAAAAATATAAACTTGTAAAAAATATATTATCAACTTGTTTTTTTTTTTTTTATCTATTGTCTCTTTGTATAGTTTGGTTTTATAAATTTCGTTGTAAGTATATTTTAATTTAGAGTAGGTGTAGGATTTGTTTTTAAGTTTTCAATTATGTTAATGTTTAAAAATAAAAAGGTTACGATTTTTATTCCGCATTTTATTTTTATACTTTTCTCGCGGTTTCACACACGTTCCCGTAGGCAGGTACCCTCTCACCGAGAGGAGGCCTGTGTCCCAGCAGTGGGAACATTAAAGGCTGAGGTATGCAAAATTCCATGATGATCGGTTCTGTAGTTAAGGCGCCGGAAGTAGGGGGGTTAATCTACCACTGAATATAGGGGCTCTAGCTACCACTGAATTTATTATACGGGACCCCGACGCCGACGGTATATTTATTTACTTAAAAAAACGTCACCGTCCTTTTTGCACAAGACCCCACCAAGATATTTTATATGGGGCTTTATAGCTAGCCCCATAAGGGCTAGCTACGCCACTGCGTAAAACCTGAAAGCGTAGGTAACAAATAAACACTCACTTTTGTATTTTATGCGGCTTCATCCGAGTTCTCTAAGAATAGGTATTCTTATGACAGTTTGGGTGTAGCCGCAAATGAACCTCGTATGGGAATCCATGTCCTTCATGATGATGCGTAACAAACAAAGGAACTCATATTCTCATTGACAAAATGACAAAATATTTTGAATATAATGAAGTAACGATAATAATTATAGATTCGAATTTTGTTTCCCTAAAAATCGTATCTTATTTCTTGCGCAATAAGTATGAACTTTCATGTAAAAGCAAACTTCGGTAGGTATAGGTAATTCCGTTACTAATTTCAACCTTATTACTTTGGGAATAAGATCGTGTCAAACGTTAATCTCAAACAAGGCGGACTGACAAGAGGCGTTTTGTAGGTATAATGAATTAAAACTTCGTCCACATTTGTGATGGGTATCTATATTGTTTTCGAAATTTCAAGCCGATTGTGTCATGGGTTTTTGCATTGAACTTCGTAAAAATACTTAGAATACAAGAGCAAGGAACGCACGAAAACAGGTGACCGCCAGCCCACCAGTAAGTAGGTAACAAAACTCGGAAAAAGTAATTAAAACTGCGTGAAATAATAAAAAAAGTGTTTTTCTCACATCAGATTACCTACCTGTCTACTTAACATTATTCTCCGAGAGCGTGAAATTTCGCTACCTACCTGTTAAATATATGAGTAGGTAACACCTACTTAATACTTACAGGTATTTCCAACTATTATTTAATTAAAAATGAAGAAATAAAATATAAAAAACGATTATATCCAAGCTTTCATAAGTAGTTTAGGCAATGCGCCGTGCACGAGCCGCTTCTCTTATCGCAAAGTATCTTATTATACACCACGACGCGCATACGCACACACTCTCACGTACGCACTGCAGCACGAAACATTACGAGTAAGAGCGGCACAGAGCACATCAAGTTACCCCACTTTGACCTTGAACGCTTTATAAGCAGCAACAGCGAGAAACGTGTGAAAGAGATATATAGCTTTTTGTCCGTTCTTACTCGTAATGTTTCGTGCTGCAGTGCGTACGTGAGAGTGTGTGCGTATGCGCGTCGTGGTGTAGAATAAGAATACTTTGCGATAAGAAATAGCGTAGCAGGGCACGGCGCATTGCCTAAACTACTTAAGAAAGCTTAGATATAATCGTTTTTTATATTTTATTTCTTAATTTTTACTTAAAAAATAGTTGGAAATACCTGTAAGTATTAAGTAGGTGTTACCTACTCATATATTTAAACAGGTAGGTAGCAAAATTTCACGCTCTCGGAGAATAATATTAAGTAGACAGGTAGGTAATCTGATGTGAGAAAAACACTTTTTTTATTATTTCACGCAGGTTTAATTACTTTTTCCGAGTTTTGTTACCTACATACTGGTGGGCTGGCGGTCACCTGTTTTAGTGCGTTCCTTACTCTTCTATTCTAAGTATTTTTACGAAGTTCAATGCAAAAACCCATGACACAATCGGCTTGAAATTTCGAAAACAATATACTCGTAGATACCCATCACAAACGTGAACGAAGTTCTAATTCATTATCCTACCTACAAAACGCCTCTTGTCAGTCCGCCTTGTTTCAGATTAACGTTTGACACGATCTTATTCCTAAAGTAATAAGGTTGAACTTAGTAACGGAATTACCTATACCTACCGAAATTTGCTTTTACATGAAAGTTCAAACTTATTGCGCAAGAAATAAGATACAATTTCTAGGGAAATCAAATTCGAATCTATAATTATTATCGTTATTTCATTACATTCAAAATATTTTTTCATTTTGTCAATGAGAATATGAGTTCCTTTGTTTGTTACGCATCATCATGAAGGACATGGGTTCCCATACGAGGTTCATTTGCGGCTACACCCAATCTGTCATAAGAATACCTATTCCTATGAGAACTCGGGTGAAGCCGCATAAAATAGACAGGTAGGTAATCTGATGTGAGAAAAACAGTTTTTATTAATTTTACGCAGTTTTTAATTACTTTTTCCGGGTTACTACGCACGAAAACAGGTGACCGCCAGCCCACCAGTAAGTAGGTATCAAAACCTACTTACTGGTGGGCTGGCGGTCACCTGTTTTCGTGCGTTCCTTGCTCTTCTATTCTAAGTATTTTTACGAAATTGAATGCTGAAACCCCATGACACAATCGGCTTGAAATTTCAAAAAAAATATAGATAAGTACCCATCACAAACGTGTACCTATGAACTTTAAATTAAATAAACCTGCAAAACGCCTCTTGTCAGTCCGCCTTATTTGAGATTAACGTTTGACACGATCTTACTCCCATAGTAATAAGGTTGAACTTAGAAACGGAAACCTATACCTACCGAAGTTTGCTTTTACATGCCAGTTCAAACTTATTGCGCAAGAAATAAGATACGATTTCTTGGGTTATGAACTTATGAATCATCAAATAAAATTCGAATCTATAAATTATTATCGTTACTTCATTACATTCTAAATATTTTGAAAATTAGAATATGAGTTTCTTTGTTTGTTATTAGAGCTACCGCCACCCCCCCCCCCCTGCTTCTAGCGCCTTAACTACACAACCGATCATCTCGGCATTTTGCGTACCCACCTACCTATCATCATAATCAGCTTTGAATGTTCTCTCTGCTGGGACACAGGCCTCTGCTCGGTGAGAAGGGATACGTCTTTACGGAAACAAGTGTGAAACCGCGGGAAAAAATAAAATGGGGAATAAAAATCATAACCTTTTATTTTTAAACATTAATATTATTGAAAACTTAAAAACAAATCCAACACCTACTCTAAATTAAAATATACTTACAACAAAATTTATAAAACCAAACTAAACAAATAGAAAATAGATTAAAAACGAAATTGATATTATTTTTTTAAAAGTTTATACTTTTATTGATATTTGTAACAGATTAATTATACAGTCTACCAATGACTAACAAGCAATATTAAATGCTGCCGCGTAACAAATGTAAAATGTTACCTATATTCCATTTGAAATAAGAAAGGTTTGTTTATGACATTTAAACAAACCTTTTTTTACAATCAGTTCAACCGATTGTGACTTCTATTCCCTAGGCATAAGGATGGCATTAAAAGCAAAAAGTGGTTACAATACCAACTGTTTACTGCAGATACCATTTATCATGCTTACAACTGCAACGCAATAGAAGTCAAAATCAGTTGAACGGACTGTAGAAAAAGGTTTATTTAACTGTCTAATGTCATTTCAAACGGAGGATAGATTAGTATGATGTACTGGGCTGGTGCCCGAGAACATTCCCAGTTAGTGGGAACACTAACACATAAGTTAAAGATTTTTTTCTTTTTCGAACTTTTTAGATTAGGTTTCTTATCGCATGTTTCTTAATAAAATAATAAAAGATAGTAATTAAATGCATATCTTTTACACCCACAATATGTTACTGAGAATTTTCGACAGTTTACTGATAACAGAAAAACCATCCTTTTAACTGTGCAGGTGTGATACTAATTTTGAGAAATGTTATTTACTAATCCTTTGTGCATGATTTATGGCCTCAACAAACCGGGTCGGCGGCGGCGTACTCCATTTGAAATAAGATTAGACACAAACAAACCTTTTTTACAATCGATTCAACCGATTTTGGCTTCTATTCCGTAGACATAAGGATGATTATTTTATTTGATAAATAAAATAATTACAAAACTAAAATACTACTTAAGGATTGTAAAACTGTGCTACTATTTATTGTGAAAGTTTGTGAGAATGGATGGATATTGTTTGTTACTTTTTCACGCTAATGAAAAAACGGATTTCAGTGAAACTTGGCACTTAAATTGATGACCTGTATGAACACATAGGATTGGTTCCTACGGAAACCCGGGTAAATAAAGTGCATTATTTACTAGTGCCTAGAATCGGAGTTCGTCATCTATAGCTAAGGCTACGACACTCAACACCGTGCACTCGGTATCCGGCATAAAGTGTGCTTCCTCTGCGCCTAGGTCATTAAAATCTTGGCAGGTCGGCGGCATTTCTTTCCGACGTTTCTTCAGGCGCCTTCCGGTGTCTATTGAAATCTAAAACAAATAAATGTTGTCAATTTCAATCATCATCATCATATCAGCCGAAAGACGTCCACTGCTGGACATAGGCCTCCCCCAGGCTCCTTTCAATACTTACATAAAATTCTTTATTATGACAAATTGTACGGGACGGGCCAAGTTAGCTAAATGAGTAAGTATGGGACGGTTAAAAATATTATTCTTCAAAATATAAACATAGACAGATAAATAATCTGTCGTATTGAGAACTTCCACCTTTGTTGAGGCGGGTTGTAAACAACTGAACATTTTATCTAACAGTAATAATTTTTACTGAGTCTGGTCTGGCGGCGCGCGTAAAACCGGGTTGAATGCGCGCCGAGCGTTCTTACAGCTACATGTCTATTATGTAGTAGGTGTTACCTATTTTAATCAAGTTTGTTATTCACTTCTTAGGAACACCATGTTTTATGTAAATGATGAATAAGTTAATGTGATAAGTGTGATTACAAGCTAAGCTATGCATGGACTCACGCTGTACGCTCGTGTGCTCAAATGATCGACACCGACCATAGACTTCGCATCGTCTGCCGCCGTCGTGGTTCTCGCTTAGAGTTGGCGGTGGTGGGCTTCTAGGGTTCCGCTTTCATGCCACCGCCGCCGCGCCGCACACTGGTCCCAAATTAAACAAAAGTGGACATTGATAGTAGACCGCTGATAATTTTTTTTATTGTTTATATATGATGATAACAGATAAGGAAAAAAAATATTATTGTCCTACTTCAAATACTTTTCTCTAAAAAAAATATTTCTTTTTTTTTGTATGGGAGTGATTACATTTTACTCAATTTCTCAAAAACCTTAAGCGATGTCGAGATGGCATTCACATATGTTAGAAAACTAATAATTCTGAGTATTTGGCTCGAAGAAGCTTATTGCTTATCTCTGCGTACTTTCGGGATAATAGTGACAGAAAATAAAATAAAAATATTAATGTTAATTGTTCGCTTTTTTTTATTCATAGCCTTACTCATATCGCAATAGGTCCGCTGGCCAGCAAAATGGAGCTTCGACGCGAGTTTGCCGGGATAACAAGATGGCCGCCTCTCATGACGTAACGTAATACGGTCACGAATCGCGCGCGTACACCTCAGTGTACAACTAAATGTGGTTGCGATAAGACGTGTCCTTATTTTTTCTGTGCGCTTGAAGAAATGCTTGTTGTTTGTTTGTTTTGTTATTGTTGTATTTTGAATCTTTGGATTTTAAAATCAAATAATTTTTGTTTGTCTTTCTTTCGTCGAATTTGTTTTCGTAATTTTTTTTTTTGTTAAAATCAAAGTCACTTTGTCTTTGATATCTTTGATTCTAATTTGTTTTCAATTTTCCTTAAAATTATAATATGTCCGCATTTGTCACCAACTTAGACTTATACGTTGTTCTTAAATCAGGAGGTGGTTTTAAAAATGTCGAATTTTTATTTAATGCCCTTATTGAACGTATTGGTGTTGAATTGTCTTCCGAAGATTTGAGTAATATTAAATTATTTTGTCGTAATTTTTCAAGTAATATCTCAGAAAGATGGTCTGCTTCCAGTAGAGCTCAAAAGACCTTTCTTAACAAAAATTCAGACTGGTTACAATCCCAAATGGTTTGGCCAAAATGTCAAAATATCGATTTAAGCAGCATTTTTAAAGTTGCCGAGGAAGTAATTCCAAATTTCGAAACGCAAGTGGATACTCATCAATGTTGTGGTACAAGTAAAAAACCATTTGTTGATATATCTGATAAACAGAAGAAAAGGCGTTCTCTAACACTTCTAGATCACACAGAGGAGGAATTAGTTTATGCTTTATGTGCCAAATTAAAAGAGTCTAAAAAAACAAAATTAGCAGCTATATTAAACGAACTCAGCCAAAACAAGGAAAAATGTGAGATGGTACATGATGTACTATTCGCTAAAAAGACTGACAAACCGTGTTTACCAGATGATAAAACGTTAGCGCTTTACACTTCAACAAATTTGTCAAAATGGCAATATCGAAATTTAAGAACTATTCTTGCTTCAGAGAAAATGTATGGTCTTCCATCCTATCAAAAGCTCCTGGAAGCTAAAAAAACTTGTTATCCTCCAGAGTCAGACATAACTGTAACTGAATCTGATGCTAAGATAAGACTTCAATCGCTTCTAGATTTGACAACCAATAGGATATTAAAAACAATTCAGCACAACTCTGCCGACAAAAAATCGCTAAAACTAATAAGCAAATGGGGTTTTGACGGGTCATCTTCTCAAAGTAATTATAAACAAAAGTCACACTCCGACACTAAAATTGACGATTCTTCAGTTTTCATGATTAGTTTGGTTCCGCTTCGTTTGGAAGAAGAGAGTGGTACTATCTTGTGGCAAAATCCTGCTCCCTCTTCAACAAACTATTGTCGTCCAATTGGCTTTATATTTTCAAAAGAAACAAATGAATTGATAAAGAAGGAAAGTGCATCCTTAGAGGAAGAAATTCGTAATCTTGTTCCCACAATTGTAGATAATTTTGATATTAAACATGTTTTGTACATGACTATGATTGATGGGAAAATTTCTACTATGATTTCCAATACTTCTTCTGCAGCTGTTTGTAATATTTGCAGTTAATATTTGCTAGCAAAATGAATGACTTGGACTTTGTATCCAAAAGACTCATCAGAGAAGATATGTATAAATATGGTCTGTCTTCGCTTCATATGTGGATAAGATGTATGGAATGTATTTTACACATTTCGTACAACTTAGACTTCAAAAAGTGGGCTGCACGAAAAGAAGATAAATTGTTAAAAGAAATTAAAAAGAATTTGACACAAGAAGAATTCCGGGAAAGAACTGGTTTGTTAATTGTCATAGTAAAACAGGGATTTGGTACAACCAATGACGGTAACACGGCAAGAAGGTTTTTTGAAAATTATGAAGTATCTGCTGAAATAACGGATATCCACCCTGTTTTAATCAAGAGATTTGCAGTCATTTTACAAACAATTTCATCTGGTCAACTTATTAATACCAACTTGTTTAGGGAATATTGTAAAGAAACAGCAATGCTGTATGTAAACTTATATCCATGGTATTACATGCATTCAAGTGTCCATAAATTGTTGATACACGGTGCTGATATTTGTGAAAATTTCTCCTTTATTCCGATAGGCATACTTTCCGAAGAAGCTTCCGAAGCGAGGAATAAAGATTTCCGGAATGTTAGAATGGCACATACAAGAAAAATCGGTAGAGTTCAGACTAATTTAGACATTATCCACAGCTTTCTAATTAGCTCAGATCCTTACATCAGCCATATCACACTAAAGTTTGCTCGTTTACATAAACAGTTGTTTCCAGAGGCTAGTGCTTTGATCTTGAACAATGAATTGCTTTCGTTGGAAAACGAGGAAATAGAGATTTCTCAAGAGAATATAGACCCAAATATTAATCTTTCACCATAATATTTTTTAGAATCGTTTGTGAACATATTCAACTTTATGTTTGCAGCTTTATTTGTCTTCATTTTGATTGTTTTTTAAAACTGATGAAAATACTCCTTCAGAAAGGTCATAGCTTTTCAGTCATTAGTGAGCCCCCATAACCTCTTTTACAGAGAAGTCTCTTTTTATTTATTTGACATTACGCATACATTATAATTATGTGCTAAAGTAAGGCTATGATTTAAAAAAAGCAAACAATTAACATTAAAAAAAATGTTATTTTCTGTCACTATTATCTCGAAAGTACGCAGAGATAAGCAATAAGTTTCTTCGAGCCAAATACTCAGAATTATTATTTTTCTAACATATGTGATTGCCATCTCGACATCGCTTAAAGTTTTTGAGAAATTGAGTAAAATGTAATCACTCCCAGACAAAAAAAAAGAAATATTTTTTTTACAGAAAAGTATTTGAAGTAGGACAATGATATTTTTTTGCCTTATCTGTTATCATTGTATCAACAATAAAAAAAAATATCAGCGGTCTACTATCAATGTCCACTTTTTTTTAATTTGGGACCAGTGTGCGCCGCCCGAAGCCAGAAGTAAAAAGTTTTCTTTTTTCTGGAACGAAACAAATAGCTATAGTTTATTTGCACATTTTTACTTAATTTATTACTACAGGCAAACATGTATTAAAACTTAAATATAATTCCCTACAAAATATAATCTGCTTAGCCTTTTCCCAACTATGTTAGAGTCGGCTTCCAGTCTAACCGGATGCATCTGAATACCATTATTTTACAGGGAGTGACTGCCTATCTGACCTCTACAACCCAGTTACTGGGTAATACATAAGACAACAACAACACACAATACAAGGATCCATTCTGGGACCACCATTATTTTTCAAATTTATGTGAACAACATCAATCAGATAGGGTTAACAGGTTATCTAACACTTTACGCAGATGATTATTTTACTTCGGTCATCCGTGGTCAATCCATACACAATATCATCAGTGAGGCGCAAAACGATTTAAACGTAATAAATGAGTGGTTTCTATATAACTTACTATAAATAGTTCGAAAACATCTTACATGATATTTGCAGCCAAAACCAAAAAGATTCCACCCCATGCCCCCTTGATTGTTAATAATCTTACTATCAAGCAGTCCAGTATAGAAAAGTATCTTGGTCTACTATTAGATGACAAACTGTCCTCTGGAAACCTCATAATTATCGAGCACGTAAAAACCAAACTTGTGTCACTTCTGGAGCTCTACGCAGAATGGGAAACTGCTTACCACCTAACATTAAACGCACTATATACGATTGTTTAGTAAAACCTAATCTAGAATACCTGATTGAGATTTGGGGATCAGCATCCAAGACTAACCTCAATTCCATACAGAGGACCTAAAATAAAATTATAAAACGGTTATATTGTTATGACTTCCTAACACCTACCAAACAGTTATACGAAAAAACCAAACATTTCAATCTCTGTCAACTATACAACTTATATTATAATACTTGCATAATAATAAAAAAGATTTTAGATAACACTACACAAACCAACATTAAACTTACAAAAAAGACATACACACATAACCTAAGAAATAGAAACGAATTACCTACTTCTGCGTTTTCCTAAAACAGTTAAATATGGAAAAAATAACTCTTTATATGCTACTTGGAACAGCGCTCACAATTAAAAACTTACAATATCAGAAACTCGTAAGAAAGAACACAAAGACGATACATACGTAATGAACCTTTCTGTTAACTTATTTCGAATATTCTATAGAAAAACACAAGACATATTTTTCATTTTTTATTAGCCTTTGATTATTTTAAATAAAAACATAATAATAATATATTACTCACCGTTATGCCCGTCTGCTGACAAATCTCTTTCACCCGGAATCCACTCAATCGAAGCGCTATCATACACTCTCTTTCAACTTGCGTCAACTGAGGCACCAGTCGCCATATTAATATTATTTAATAGTATAAGAGTTACTAATATCACGTACACGACGACTACAGTACGGCTCCACGTATTTTTAATCACTGACGTAAAGAATAAACGAACGATGTGATGAGTGAAACTCGGGAGCGGTGACGTACGCGCAGTGGGGTGTGGGTGTGGCTTATTCCTAGTAAAACATGATAATTGGCTCCCAAATATGAGTGTGTGCAGCAATTGGGCAATTTTAGAAATGTTTAAAATTCCACCAATCACGTCAAATACACTTTCTTTCTAACACTGCATAGCGCGTCGTAGTTATAGTTATGTATAGGGTTTAGCTTGACGTGCTGGCGACTGTACAATCGCCACTTCTTCCGCACGCTCACCTTTAAGGCGATAATCGCGTAGCAAGGCTCATGACTCGATAGCACAATGCATGCGTTTTGACCAATAGAATGCACGAAACACATTTTAGTAGTGTTCGTAGTATTGATGTATAGAAGTGTGACACTCACACAGGCACGTGCTATGTTCACTAGTTTGTGAGATTATTTTTGAATAGGTACGGCCAGTATGAGCTCTTGATGAATTATTTTTGTTGACAAGAAGTAATTTCGTACTCATATTTATCTTCTTTTTAGTTTAGAAAATGTATTATTGCTATTACTTTAAGTTAAATGAAATAACTGTTAGGTTCTTAATGTGTTTTATTTTATAGGTTTTATTGGCAGAGGAGAATAAAACTAATTCATGCCTTGCTTGACACAAGACCAAAGAGACGGTGTCACTTTTTCTTTACCACAGGCAATAAGACATCACAACAGATCAAACAGAAATTGTAAATAGAATCTTATCGATTACCTTTATGTTTTTTTTTATTAGTTTTTCTATTTATTCAGCTACTTACTAGAAGCGCTCCGCGGTTTCAACAGCGTAGTTCCCGTTCCCGTGGGAATATGGGAATAAAAACATACAAACATACATACAGGTGAAGCTAATAAAAAGCGTGTAAAATATAGCCTATGTCACCCGGAGATAGTGTAGCTTCCCAACAGTGAAAGAAATTTTCAAATCGGTTCAGTAGTTTCGGAGCCTATTCAGTGCAAACAAACAAACAATCAAATCTTTCCTCTTTAATATTAGTATAGATAGCTTATTTATCAATAATTTGGAATAAAATGTCAAACAACAATTTATATCTATTCTATCAAATTTAATATTTTCCTCTCTCCGACATAATAATGTTCCGTCAGGTCTATAAGCTTTGTTATATATGAACACTTTCAGTGCATCCCCAATTTTCACGATGTCTAATGGTTATGCGATACCGCCGCCATACAAAACGCAGCAGACGCGCTAGGCACTGTTATAACCTCTATTACAAGGCAATAGAGTCGACATCTGCACTCTACAATTAGAGTATCATTTTTCATTGCAAAGCCAATGCTGAATTGCAATTATTGCACACCAGCAGGATTTTAATATTAAATTAGTCAGTTAGATTCTGGACGCCGCGGCCGTCGCGTAAACCAAGTTCGGTACACTTATCCCGAGAGATACAATAGAGATTATAGAAAGTCTTAATCTTGTTATAAGTTGGTGTATTATTGTGTACTTCTAATAAAACAATAATCAAAAGTGTAATTGTGGATTTTTTGTGAATAAACAAGTGGTTCGGTAGAAAATAGTTTTTTTTTTTAAATACTAACGGGGTCGGCCTTATAACAAATTGGTGTCAGAAGTGGGATAACAGAAACGAAGTCTTACGACGTTGAGTCAAACAGACGCTGGTATCCCAAACCCCGAGCCTCCCGTTCATTGGCCGACAGTAAGACTTGGCCTAAAGCTAAGCCTGCGTCACTACCTTGGACGACGGTCAGCCTCCGCTCTTCAGCGTGAGCCCACTCCAGCCGCATCACATTGGACGACGGTCAGCCTCCGCTCTTCAGCGTGAGCCCGCTCCAGCCACAACATATTGGACGACGGTCAGTCTCCGCTCTTCAGCGTGAGCCCGCTCCAGACATAATTACCAGCACCACCATCAGATCCAGGGTCTAACTCACCACATCCAACTATCCAAGAAATTCCTCAGCAAACCGTGTGAACATTCCAGATCCAATGCGTCATTGCAACATAATGCAAACGCCAAGCTTCGTGTTACTGTGAGTGTTTCTTGTGTCAATAAGTTAAAAGTGAATCGCGCTTTCGCATCGTATTTCTAAGTTA
Organism: Polymixis flavicincta; assembly: GCA_949987655.1. NCBI lineage: Eukaryota > Metazoa > Arthropoda > Insecta > Lepidoptera > Noctuidae > Polymixis > Polymixis flavicincta. The sequence continues at coordinate 7,189,912 of OX465202.1, read as the reverse complement.
TTGCTATATTTTTGTAACGTAATTATTATCTTTTCTACACTGTTTCACGTATTCTACTGTTTGTAATTTATAAAGGTTGTCCAGCATATCATAATATCGATGTCAGTTAAATCAGAAACCGAGAAAATGTCCGACAAAATTACCTTATCCGTCTTAAATAAATTTGTAAAATCATGTAATGGGGACAGGGAGACTTTACCTGCATTTTGTGAGAATGCAATGTCTTTAGCCACGCAAGATCAACAAAATGTGCTCTGTAAGTACATAATCTCCCAGATGGAAGGGAAAGCACAAGTAGCGTGCAGCCTAAAATCATTTGAAAAATGGGCAGAACTTAAAACCTTCCTTAAGTCCACCTTTGGAGAAAAAAAACACGCAACACATCTCTTGTCGGACTTACAACATTGCAAACAATTACCAGACGAAGACGACGCAATACTCTCTACGAATCGAGTCAATACTGACCCGAATTCAGTCGGACACTCATCACAGTTGTGAAGACGAAAAGGAATTACCTGGCCGTATAGCAGCCATGGAAGACCTAGCCCTCAATACAATCATGATAGGCTTAAATCCTTCTATATCCAACATTGTTCGGTGCAAAAATCCTTCAACTCTCAACGAAGCGATTCAATACGCTATTGATGAAGAAAAGTTATTAAACTTGTCGATACCTAAGCAAACCAAACAATAAATATGGGAGTGGCGCGAGGAGGCCAAACGCCGGGGCGTAACTCCGCTGCCGCAGGAAATCGCGGCACAGCGGACAGAGCTCCGGCGGGATCTCATGGTGACATGGAGAGAGCGATTGTCGCAACCCAGTGCTGGGCACGCCACGATTGCGGCGGTAAGTTCCCTCTTTGAGGAGTGGTTTGAGAGGCGGCATGGCGTCCTCACCTTCCACCTGACGCAGGTCCTCACCGGACACGGTTGTTTCGGGAGGTTCCTGTTTCGGATAGGGCGGGAGGAAACGCCCGGGTGTTTCCACTGCGAAGATCGCCCTGAGGACACGGTGGCGGTCTGCCCTGCTTGGGCGGAGCACCGCCGTGTCCTCGTGGAGGCGATCGGCGGCGGCGATCTCTCGCGTCCGGCCCTGGTCCAGGCCATGGTACGGAGCGAGAGGGCATGGGGAGCCGTCACCTCCTTCAGCGAAGCAGTGATGCTCGCGAAGAGGGAGGCGGCGCACGTGAGGGAGAGGCAGCATATGCGCCCTCGCGACCCCAGCCGCCGCAGGATACGGAGACGCCCTGGGCGTCGGGAATCCCAGGCCGATTTCCGGCCACCGTAGGCATGGGCTTGCGGACGGCGAGTAATGGGTAGCTCGCTGTCCGGTAAGGACCAAGCCCAAGTCGACGGCGCGTTGTGTTCCACGCGCGCCTCAAAGAGATGTCAGCACAAAAAATGATGGGACCCGCAAGGGTCGATGCCTGCCAGGGGTGCGGGTTTGTTCGAAAGAGACACCACAGCCCCTGGCTTAAGGGCTACTGAAGGAACACGGGTGGGTTTTAGTCAGTAAAAGTCTGACACGCCCTCCTGCTCCACCCAGAGCGGGAGAAGTTATTTGATGATTTCCCACCCAAAAAAAAAAAAAAAGCCAACCAAACAATGTTCAACATGTAATAAAGTAAGCCATAGTTCATCGGAATGTTTCAGAAACAAAAAGCCTAATTACAATCCCCAAAAACCATATCATAAGGTCTTCATTTCCCAATGGGATTCTAATAAAAATAACAATTCTAATACTAATTCTAATAACAACATCAATGTTAATTCTAATGCTAACTCTAACGCCAATCCTAATTGTACCGGACGGGCGTGATCGCTTGGACACGAAGGGTGTGTAGGGAGGGTGTATTCCTATCCAGGTTTTATCCCGGTGTGTATGTAGGTCTCCCAGTCCACGCGGCGCTGACGTCCTGCACCTATAGGTTCCAGATATCTTCAGGGGCGGCTACTATCTTCCGTTCTTCACGACGTTACCAACGTTTTGACGACTGACAGAGAAACGGGTTCCAGACTTTCGTCTAGGAAGGGGTTGTTTTTGAGACACCTCTGTGAAGGGGTACTTTACCTGATTAAATAACACACATTTTGATTTAATCTTCAGGAAGCAATTTAGAACTTTCACTTGTACTACATGTTAATTAATTTAAGTTTAAAATAACAAAATTATCTTGCCGATGACTACGTTAGGGGTAGTTACGCCCAGGGCTAGGTCTCGGTTCTAGGTTACCTGGACGCACTTGAGACTATAAATTACGGCTATACAGCCCACTTAAATGAGGTCTGAAAGGGTGGTACTTACGGTTTTCTTATAGTAGGCACTTATAACCACTGTCTATTGGTTTAACTATCACTATTATCTTTATGATTTTAAATTAATGTCAAAAACAAACTATTAAACTATATAGTGACGCATCGTCGCGAACATCTCTCCCGCCGTGCAGTGCAGTGACGACTCGTAGCGATGTTGGTGCGGCGCTGCATCGCCCCGGTGAGCGACGACTGGAGTCGCGGCGCTCGCCACCGCGACGCCTGTTGCCACGCCGCTCGCCGCCGCGACGCTCGCCGTCACGACGCTCGTAGCCACGACGCTCGCCACCGGCTCTCGTCGCCCAGGCGGCCGCCGCCTAGGCGCTCGCCGCCAAGGCGGTCGCCGTCTCGGCGCTCGATGCCTCGGCGCTCGCCGCCAAGGCGCTGGTGATGCCCAGGCGTTCGCCGCCAAGGCGCTGGTGATGCCCAAGCGTTCGCCGCCAAGGCGCTGGATGCCTCGGCGTTTGCCGCCAAGGCGCAGGTGGTGCCTAGGCTTTCGCCGCCAAGGCGCTGGATGCCTCGGCGTTCGCCGCCAAGGCGCAGGTGGTGCCCAGGCTTTCGCCGCCAAGGCGCTGGATGCCTCGGCGCTCGCCGCCAAGGCGCTCGCCCCCACAGCTACTTGGGCAGTGGGACGAGTTTCTTCACCGGACGCTTCAAGGTGCCGCCGGCAGTGCGCACCTCAGCGGTCCGGACTTCTCCGTCAGCCCCGGGGAACAGGGCAACTATACGGCCTCGCGGCCATGTATTGCGAGGCAGCTGGCCGTCTGCAACGAGTATGGGGTCGCCCACCTGCAGTTCGGGGCCGCGGGTGTGCGGCTCCCGCCGGTTTTGGAGTTCCGGCAGGTACTCCCTGACCCAGCGACGCCAGAACATGTCGGCGAGTATCTGGGATCGTCGCCAGAGCTGCCTGCTGTCCACGTCTCGCTCGGTGAACACGCCGGGTGTTGGTAGTCTCGCCGATCCACCGAGCAAGAAATGGTTCGGTGTGATTGACTCGTCGTCTTCGCTATCTACTGAAACATGTGTTAGTGGTCGGCTGTTTACAGTGTACTCTGCCTCACACAACAGTGTGGACAACACCTCTTCGTGCGGATGTTTTTCTAGGAGCACAGTGCACAGCGCGGACTTTACGCAGCGTACGAGGCGCTCCCAGGCGCCTCCCATGAAAGGCGCTGATGGTGTTATGAAGCGCCACACGACGCCTCGGCGACTGGCCTCCTCTCGGAAGGCCTCTCGGAGCTCCTTGTCGGCACCGTGCATGTTGGTACCGTTGTCGGAGTGTATCTCGGCGGGGCAGCCCCGACGAGCAGCGAAGCGGCGCAGCGCTAGTATGGCGGCGTCTGCGCTGAGGCTGGCGGCGATCTCGAGGTGGACGGCTCTGGTGGTAAGGCACGTGAATAGGGCTACGTACCTTTTGTGATGCTGTCGTCCGACTGTGACAGACAGTGGGCCGAAATAATCTAGCCCTGTGTACGTGAACGGCCTCTGGTGATGTGCCAGGCGCGTTCTTGGGTGGTCGCCGGTCGCAGGCACGGTTGGTTGCGCCTTGCGAATACGACACTGTAGGCATCGTGATAGCACCTTCTTTGTTGTTGGTCGCATCTTCACGACCCAATAATGCTGTCGTACCTCGTTGATGGTGAGCTCTGTCCCACCATGCTGCAAGCTACGGTGTGTCCAGTCTATGTACAGCTGGGAAATATGGTGGTCGCCATGTAGTATCGGCGGACGCATTACTTCGTCTGCTACTTGTTCGGTAGCGGTTGTACGGCTCTTCAGCCGTCCCCCTGGTGGGATTTTGCTGTCATGCACTTCATTCGCTATAGGATTCGACAACGGTACTTGCATTTGGAGGTCCACTATGGTTTCGAAGTCCACAGAGGGGGGTGTGGTTACTATTCTATTACTATTGTCCCCCTCGGCGGCGTTGGCCCTCTCTCCTAGCTCAGGCTCGGGTGCCTCTTGAAGCCAGGAACGCGCGTACAAATTGTTTAATTTTCTGTTATCCATATTGCCGTCGGAATCTTCTTCCTCGGCTCTTTGAAGTGCTAACTCGGTTTCTTCTATTCCCTTTTCTACGATGGGGTCTATTTGTCCTGTGTATCTATCTCGAAGAGCCGGTTTACTATCGAGCTTCTTCTCTATTGGGACGAGCCTCGTAAGAGCCGTCCCGTAACTATCGGGCATTTCTATGCTTTCAGTTTTCGTGGGGTAGTTCGGTGTCCACTGTTCTGTTTTCCTGCCAGCCAGCGACGTTATAGCGGACGTCAGCTCCGTTAGGAATTGGCGGAGTGAGTATTCTCCTTTGGCTTCTATTCCCCTTTGTGGGAATCGGTTCACTTCATTCGCTGTAGGATTCGACAACGGTACTTGCTTTTCGAGGTCCACTATAGTTTCGAAGTCCACAGGGGGGGGCGGTTGCACAAGGCCTATATTACGATTGTCCCCCTCGGCGGCGTTGTCCCTCTTCTCCGGCGCAGGCTCAGGCGCCTCTTCAAGCCAGGAGCGCACGTACTCATCGTTTGAGTCTCTGTCATCCATATAGCCGTCGGAATCTTCTTCCTCGGCTCTCTGAAGTGCTAATTGAGCGAGTTCCAACCTAACTTTCAGTAGGTCTTCACGTGCTCTTGAAATTTTCTTACGTGACCGCGTCGTTCTATTTGTAGTCGACTGCGGCCTGCTATGTTCGGTACGGGCGTCACCCCGGGTAGTCATCGGCAAGGTTCGGCTGTACTTTCTATCTGTAGTCTTTTCTGTTCTGTCTGCAGGCTTCAATGTTCTATCTGAATACTGCAGTGTTCTATTTGAATGCTTCAATGTTCTATCGGAATGCTTCAGTGTTCTGGCTGAAGTACCTTCCTTTGCTGTAGAGGGCTGTTCCGCTTCTTCAGACCGCGTCCGTCTTGGCAAATCTTCACTAGCCCGTGGCGCAAGGGGGAGCTGCTGTATTGGTTCGGCTCCTTCAGTGGTGGATGGTGAACGCGGCGGTTGCTCATGAGTGATGGCCGTAATACCGCGTCCTCTGCTCACCTCCACTGTCCAGGCTTCAGGGGCCTTGCCTTGCGATCTTGTCACCGGCATGTTGATTCGATATGCGGTTCTTGAATACGAATCTTGAAAACGGGGCTCTTATCCGGATCTTCTATCCGGATATCCCAACTGGATCTGCACCGGATCTTCCAAACGAATCTTCAAAACGGAACTCCAATCCGGATCTTGAAAAAGAAACTCTTATCCGGGTCTTCTATCCGGATATCTCAACTGGATCTGCACCGGATCTTCCAAACGAATCTTCAAAATGGAAATTCAATCCGTATCTTGAAAAAGAAACTCTTATCCGGGTCTTCTATCCGGATATCTCAACTGGATCTGCACCGGATCTTCCAAACGAATCTTCAAAACGGAACTCCAATCCGGATCTTGAAAAAGAAACTCTTATCCGGGTCTTCTATCCGGATATCTCAACTGGATCTGCACCGGATCTTCCAAACGAGTCTTCAAACGGATCTCCAATCCGGATCTTCTATACGGATCTTCAAAACGGATCTTCAAAACGGAACTCCAATCCGGATCTTGAAACCGGATCTTCAACGGATCTCCAATACGGAAGTCCAATACGGATCTTCTATACGGATCTTCAAAACGGATCTTCAAAACGGAACTCCAATCCGGATCTTGAAACCGGATCTTCAACGGATCTCCATTACGGAAGTCCAATACGGATCTTCTATACGGATCTTCAAAACGGATCTTCAAAACGGATCTTCAAAACGGAACTCCAATCCGGATCTTGAAACCGGATCTTCAACGGATCTCCAATACGGAACTTCAAAACGGAACTTCAATGTCAAATCTTCTAAGTTCAAGGATAATCCTTCAGGGATAAGCCTTCATTACTCGGGAACAAGTCTTCAGGAATAAGGCTTCAGGTTTCCGATAATTCTTCATGAATAATCCTTCAGTACACAGGAACAAGTCTTCAGAAATAACGCTTCAGATTTTCGTAACTCTTCATGAATAATCCTTCAGGACACGGGAATAAGTCTTCAGGAATAAGGCTTCAGGCTTCTGATAACTCTTGAACGGGTCCACATGTGTTCCTCCTGTAGAAATCCGGCTCGCAAGGACCAGCAGATGTACCGGACGGGCGTGATCGCTTGGACACGAAGGGTGTGTAGGGAGGGTGTATTCCTATCCAGGTTTTATCCCGGTGTGTATGTAGGTCTCCCAGTCCACGCGGCGCTGACGTCCTGCACCTATAGGTTCCAGATATCTTCAGGGGCGGCTACTATCTTCCGTTCTTCACGACGTTACCAACGTTTTGACGACTGACAGAGAAACGGGTTCCAGACTTTCGTCTAGGAAGGGGTTGTTTTTGAGACACCTCTGTGAAGGGGTACTTTACCTGATTAAATAACACACATTTTGATTTAATCTTCAGGAAGCAATTTAGAACTTTCACTTGTACTACATGTTAATTAATTTAAGTTTAAAATAACAAAATTATCTTGCCGATGACTACGTTAGGGGTAGTTACGCCCAGGGCTAGGTCTCGGTTCTAGGTTACCTGGACGCACTTGAGACTATAAATTACGGCTATACAGCCCACTTAAATGAGGTCTGAAAGGGTGGTACTTACGGTTTTCTTATAGTAGGCACTTATAACCACTGTCTATTGGTTTAACTATCACTATTATCTTTATGATTTTAAATTAATGTCAAAAACAAACTATTAAACTATATAGTGACGCATCGTCGCGAACACTAATAACGCGCAAACTTGCAGATATTGCAAAATTTTTGGACACACTATAAAGCAATGTCGTAAAAAGCAATTTAATATGCAACGTCGCGAAAATACGGACTGTGCGCAACGCCCTCATAATTCACCTTCTAACTCTATGAACGCATTTACGCATACATGTGAATGTGAGACTAATGGTCATAATAACCATGCTGAACCTCACGATAATTTAAACTAAATCGGATTTTGATGTCGTGTCCGTCAAAATCTATACATAATTATAATGGCACGACTCCTTCTAATTCTACATCTCAGTCAAAGATGCTGAGTCCTACTAAATCTATATCTCAGACAAAGATGCTGAGTCCTTCTAATTCTACATCTCAGTCAAAGATGCTGAGTCCTACTAAATCTACATCTCAGACAAAGATGCTGAGTCCTTCTAATTCTACATCTCAGTCAAAGATGCTGAGTCCTACTAATTCCACATCTCAGTGAAAGATGCTGAGTCCTATTCAATCTACATCTCAGACAAAGATGCTAAATCCTACTCAATCTACATCTCAGACAAAGATGCTGAGTCCTTCTAATTCTACATCTCAGTCAAAGATGCTGAGTCCTTCTAATTCTACATCTCAGTCAAAGATGCTGAGTCCTACTATTTCTACATCTCAGTCAAAGATGCTGAGTCCTACTAGTTCTACATCTCAGTCAAGCCAACTGAGTCCTGCTATTTCCATAAATCTTACTAAACCTTATACTAGATCCACATCTCAAGCCAACGAGCTGAGTCCTGCCATTCCTAATGATAAAATAAAATGTCACTTTATGTCATATCGCTGCTTTGCATGAATACCCGCACAAACCAAAATTTTGATTCGTGCAAAGCAGCGATATGGCTTCACAACATTCTCATACTAATTCTAAACATAACCTACTTACATCTAACTTGTAGCGGCACTACAAATAAAAATGTTTCGCAACAAATATCGAGAAACACAAAAAGAAAAGTGGCGCCATCTACAATGCCACAGGCGAACTAAATGAGCAATTCTGCATCGCGGAATCAGAGTTTTCCACGACACTCGAACATATACAAAAATCCCGACATCAACTGTCGGGCAGTTGCCCGGGCCAGACTCAATACCCGTCTGGTCGGAGAATCCTCCTTTTCAATAGAGGATGAGCGAACTTTACACCCTGTTCCTCATACCTCTATAAACTTAAATATAAATTCTATTTCTAAACCTATATACGAAATTAACGATTTCTGTAAAAAGGTAGCCTTACGTCATACTTACTTATCTACTAATCATGCCTTAGAACAATTATGTTTCCTTATCGATACAGGATCAACCATCAGTATCATCAAAGGCTCCTGTTTGTTAAAAATTCCAAATCTATTCAACGAAACTGTAAAATTAAAGGGCATTAATAGTTCAGAAAACCCTGTTGAAACTCTAGGTACTTTTCTAATGGAATTTAGGCTATCAGATAATACTTATAAGTACAGTCGCCAGCACGTCAAGCTAAACCCTATACATAACTATAACTACGACGCGCCATGCAGTGTTAGAAAGAAAGTATCATCGCCGTGATTGGTGGACGTTTAAACGTTTCTAAAATTGCCCAATTGCTGCACACACTGATATTTAGGAGCCAATTATCATGTTTTACTAGGAATAAGCCATACCCACGCCCCCCTGCGCGTACGTCACCGCTCCCGAGTTTCACTCATCACATCGTTCGTTTATTCTTTACGTCAGTCAATAAAAATTCATGGAGTCGTCCTGTGCGTGATATTAGTAACTCTAAAACTATTAAATAATATTAATATGGCGACTGGCGCCTCAGTTGACGCGAAGTTGAAAGAGAGTGTATCATAGCGCTTTGATTGAGTGGATGCCGGGTGACAGAGATTTGTCGGCAAACGGGCATAACGGTGAGTAATATTTTTTATATTTTTTTAATTAAAATAAACAAATGTTAATAAAAAAGAATGTGTCTGATGTGTTTTTCCATAGAATATTCGAAATAAGTTAACAGAAGGGTTAATTACGTAGGTATCGTCTTTGTGTTCTTTTTTAAGAGTTTCTGATTTAAGTTTTTAATGGTGGGCGCTGTTCCAAGTAGAGTGTAGCTGCTAGCTGCAGACCCCCGTGAAAGCTTAAATTCAGAGTTACTTATACTTAAGTAAACGATGAACTATTGTTTTTGATTCCAGTAAGTCATGAAATATTCTAAACAAAAGTTAATCCAGTAAGTAGCTGGTGATTGGATTTTAAATACTCACTTACCTACGCAATTACGCACTTTCTTTTAGTCCGTTGAAACATTGCTAGGTCAAGCGTGTCCGCGAGCCCAAGTTTAGTTAGAATCTAGTTACCACGAAATCGGATTGTAAATGTAATGTAAAGGTAGCGATGTTTGTGTGTAAATAAATAATTTAATGATTATAAGTTAGCTACCTATTACTGTAGGGGCTTGTGGCTAAGTAATAACAGCCACACGAGTCGATCGATCAGGTTAAGCTACGCTTGAGCGATTGGTCCATGGATGGGTGACCATCTTCATATACCAAGACCCTTCCGTACCTCGGAAAACACGTTAAGCGTCGTTAAAGATCGGTGGAAGCCCGAATGTCTGACAACCAGTCTTATCAAGGGTATTGTATTACCCAGTAACTGGGTTGTAGAGGTCAGATAGGCAGCCGCTCCGTGTAAAATACTGGTATTCAGATGCATCCGGTTAGACTGGAAGCCGACTCTAACATAGTTGGGAAAAGGCTAGGCAGATTATATTTTGTAGGGAATACGTTTGCCTGTAGTAATAAATTGAGTAAAAATGTGCAAAACACTATAGCTATTTGTTTCGTTCCAGAAAAAAAACTGTTAACTTCTGCGAAAGCGGAACTGTAGAAGCTCACCACAGCCAACGCTACGCGAGAGCCACGCACGACGGCAGCAGCCGATACGGACATGGTCGCTCTATGCCGATTCCGTTTTCCGCACGCAAGAAATCTCAACTTCGTACAGCGCGAGTCCATGTATACCTTGTAAACACACTTATCACATTAACTTGTTCATTATTTACATAAGACATGGTTTTCCTGAGAAGTGAATAACAACATTGATTAAAATAGGTAATACATACTACCTAATTGACATGTAGTTGTAAGGGCGCTCGTCGCGCACTCAAACCGGTTTTACGCGCGCCGGCGGACCAGCCTCAGTAAAAATTATTACTATTAGATAAATGTTCAGTTGTTTACAACGCGCCCCAACAAAGGTGGAAGTACGCAATACGACAGATTATTTATCTGTCTATGTTTATATTTTGAAGAACATTAAATTTTAACAGTCCCATACTCATTTGGTTAAGTTGGCCCGTCCCGTACAATTTTTCATAATAAAGAATTTTATGTACGTATGTATTGAAATTGACAATATTTATTTGTTTTAGATTTCAATAGACACCGTCAGCAGGTGCCTGAAGAACGTTGGAAAGAAATGCCGCCGTCCTGCCAAGATTTTATGAAGGCGCATTAGGAAGCACACACTGTGCCGGACACTGAGTGAACGGTGTACAGAGTCGTAGTCTTAGCTTTAGATGACGAACTTCGATTCTAGGGCACTAGTAAATAATGCACTTTATTCACCCGGGTTTCCGTAGGAACCAATCATATGTGTTCATACAGGTCATGGTCAATATAAGTGCCAAGTTTCACTGAAATCCGTTTTTCTGTTAGCGTGAAAAAGTAACAAACAATATCCATTTCCACAAACTTTCACAATAAATAGTAGCACAGTTTTGCAACCCTTAAGTAGTATTTTAATTTTGTAATTATTTTATTTATCAAAATAAAAGAATTAAGGTATTTCTAAGCATTGTTTCTCAAACACTGATTCTTTCTTCAATTGCTCGATTTGGGAAAGACGCCAGTCATGTCGTTCGTTGATGTTGTGTCATAATTAGAGATCGGATAATCGGATGCATTTTTAATTTACCTAAAGTTAATTTTTAGTTATGAAAAAATAGAAGTGGCTTCTTAAGTTATTATTTTTGTAAAAAATATCCCGGGATTCTAGGATCACCGGTAATTTATATAGCTTTATAGTTCTGGTGTTATGGAAGCGACTTTTAAAGTATTAGGATTGCATAAGTATTCAGATGCATATTTATTTACTAGCTTCCGCCTGCAGCTTCGCCCGCTTGGAAGTCATAAATTATCCCGCGGGAACATACTACCAGGATAAAAAGTATCCTATGTGTTAATCTAGGTTTTATTTTATTTGTTTGCCAAATTTTATCCTAATCCGTTTAGTCGTTTTTGCATGATTACGTAACTAACATCCAAACATCTTCAGAAACTTTCACATTTATAATATTAATAGGATAAATATTTATCTTCTGACTTCAACAATATACAGTGATGATCACTATCCTATACAGAAAACCACCTCAGCAAGATTCAGGTTTAAATAATAATGATAAATGATAAATGATTTTATTTCTGTAAGTAGGTTTGTACAAACACTTTTACACGTCAATCATATTTTTTTAAACTAGATGAGGTCGGCGTTTCCTATCTGACTACTCTGAGAAGAAAGGCCGAAACAAACTCAGAGGTCACAGTCTCTTTTAAAGTCCAGACATAATCTTGGTCAGATCATGTGAAGACCATGTGGCTTGGTGTCTGAAATGGTCTTTTGAGGAAAGAACCACACAGGTTGAGTGGACCTATCCATTCAGTGCACGCATGTATCAGTAATCATACGGCTCAACTCAGAACTTGAGGAGCTCAACGATTTGACGAACAATACCAAAGAAAGGACATTTGGGTAGGCCGCATAAAGTACTCAAACTGCCAGATTAACATTAAAAACGAACTGAGAAAGAGACGAAATACAAAAACAAAAATACCACATAGTTCTCACATTCACAATAATTAAAACAAAAATAATATTATACTTCTCAAAGTAAATATTCATGTCAAAGTGTATATAATAATAATCAAATGTCAAAGTGTATATAATAATAATCAAATGTCAAAGAGCAAAACAAAGAAAAAACAACATTCAGTATACAAAATTGGAGCAGGTCAATCCCAAGCTTTTTTGTCCTCAATATAATCTTTAACGGTATAAAAGGCTTTCAGGCACAACTTACGTTTGATGAATGATTTAAATTTATTGAGACTTAGATCTTGAACATGGCTTGGAAGTTTATTATAAAAGCGTATACATTGACATCTGAATGACCCACCTATTTTCTTGAGCCTTGTTGATGGTACAACAAATTTGTGTTTGTTCCTAGTATTTATACTATGGATAGCACTGTATTTTTAAACAATTTAATATTTTTATGAGCATATAAAAGATTTTCATAAATATACTGTGAAGGCACAGTCATTACATTTATCTCCTTAAATTTATCTCTGAGAGAGTGTCTCGGACTTAATTTATAAATTGATCGGACAGCTCTTTTCTGCAAGACAAAAATAGTCTGAATGTCGGCGGCATTTCCCCACAATAGAATACCATACGACATTACACTATGAAAATAGCAAAAGTACACTAAGCGGGCTGTCTCTACATCAGTTAAATTACGAATTTTTCTAACAGCGTATGCTGCAGAGCTTAGCTTTTTCGACAATTTAGCTATATGTGGGCCCCACTGAAGCTTGGCATCCAAAGTTAAGCCCAAGAATACAGTGCTATCTTCAGGATTCAATTCTTCGCCCTTTATCAACACATTAATTTTCACCTGCTTAACGTGAGGTAGCGTAAACTTAATGCATTTGGTCTTTTTTTCATTAAGAAGCAAATTATTAACATTGAACCAGTGAACTACTTTTGAGATTGCGCTATTTACATCGTCATTAACAAGTTGCTGACGTTTCTCTTCTTAGTCGTAACACTCTTGTCAGAGTGGTCGTGGTTGCGTAGACGAGGTACACGGAGAGATGTTCGGTGGGTCGTTGACTTCCCCGAGGATTGCCCTTTCAGCGATGTGCTTCCATATCTGTCGGTTGGAGACGTTGCGAGTACACTGGACCATGGTAGATTCAGTAGCTTTCTTGATCAGGTCAGACCAGCGAGTTGGTGAACGGCCGCGTGATCTCTTGCCCTCCACCCGGCCCTGAACCACCAGTCTCTCTTTTTTTTGGTCTTTTTTTCATTAAGAAGCAAATTATTAACATTGAACCAGTGAACTACTTTTGAGATTGCGCTATTTACATCGTCATTAACAAGTTGCTGACGTTTAAGTTTAAACAAAAGTGAAGTGTCATCCGCAAACAACACTATATCATGATTATCCTTTATGATAATATGGCTCAGGTATGTGTAAAACGTTTATTTCGCACAATAATAATCCATATTATGTTAATAAGTACAGTAGGTATTTTACACTATGTTACACACACCATTCAAAATCACCATTCAAATCCAAAAAAAATCCAAGAATAAACTAAATGAAATCCACACCTAATTTACTTCTCCACAGAAAAGTCTTCAAACAAACTATATTCCCCTTTTCACCCTCAAAGGGGTTAATTTTTAAAGTGTTTTGTTTATTTTACATTATTTGACTTATAGTTTACTTATACCAATTTTCGAGTTAATCAAGACACGCAGTAAAATCATCCCTTGTAAAATTAACTACCCTTTTTTACCCCTTTAGGGGTAGATTTTCGAGAAACCCTGATACACGTTATTCTTTATTTTTGATTTTAGGTTTAAATACCGAGTTTCGAGTTAATCAGACCGCGCATTAAAATTCTTCCATACAAACTTTAAGACCCCCCAATCCCCATTTAGGGGGTAGTTTAGAAAAACAATAAATAACCATCTTTATATTTTACGTAGATAAGTATTTGTGCCAAGTTTCAAGTTTATCAACTCAAGGAATAAGATTTTTCATACAAACAAAATCCCCCCTTTTCACCCCTTAAAGGTCAAATTTCCAAAAACCCTTTCTTAGTGCTCCCCTACATTAGGTATATAAGGAAGCCCTTTGTAAAATTTTATGTTCCTACTCCTAGCAGTTTCGGCTGTGCGTTGATTGATGTACTAAAACTACACTGATAAACTAAACTGAGATATATTTATATAGAAAACTAGCAGTGCTCCGCGGTTTCACCCGCGTAGTTCCCTTTCCCGTAGGAATACGGGGATAAAATATAGCCTATGCCACCCGGGGATAGTGTAGCTTCCCAACAGTGAAAGAATTTTTCAAATCGGTTCAGTAGTTTTGGAGCCTATTCAATGCAAACAAACAAGCAATCAAATCTATCCTCTTTATTAGTATAGATTAACCCCGATGCAAATAAAATACATGTGTATGTAGAGTGTAAGTCTGTAAGAGAAGGTTGCCGGAAATGTTCCCAAAACAATCTTTCCAGTGCCCGGGAATATTCCCAATTGCTGGGAATGGGAACGTGTCGGTGAAACCACATAGAATTATAATAAAAGTAAAAACATAATTACATACTAAGTTACTGTTAAGATTTAGTAAGTAAGTAGAAGTGACATGTAATAAGTGCTCATTTAGTAACTTGTCGTTCAATTTTGCATCCTTTTCCATGTAAATTTTTTTGAGGTTAACCTTGTCAAAAAAATCTTTATTACTAATGAGCAGCAGGCTAGACAATAGAAGTTTACATTTCTGGAGTTGCCTATTATGTTTGCTTCTTTTGTTACGCCGACCCGGGGCCATAAAAGATGCACAAAGGATAAGTAAATAACATTTCTCAAAATTAGTATCACACCTGCACAGTTACCCCCCCCCGAGTGGGTTCCCGCATTGTCGTTGCGGGGGGGCTCAGTAACCGTGGATTCCGACCACGGTGAAGCCAAGAGGAACCCAAAAGTGGGGCCGCTCGTCAGGGCTTTTGCCTCAAAGCCGACGACGTAGCGGCCAAAAAGTAGGTTGCGGTGAGGTGCACCGCAACTGAGGTGGGCCGCGATGTCGAATGGGAGGCATCGCGGCTGAGGGTTACGGACTACGGTAGAGGAGGAGTGCCGGTGCTTTTGAGCAGCGCCCTTCCATTCCGTGGCCTGGACGGTGCCGCCACCGTTTGATGGCGGACGCGGTGTGGCCGCAGGGGAAGAGGAGTGTCGGTATAGCGTCAGCCGCTCTCCCTATCCCCTGCGGCCGAAAAGTGGTAGACGGGACGGCGCGTTGTGTTCCTCACGCGCGCCGTCAAAGATGTCAGCAACCACTGGTGGGGTCCGCAAGGGCCGATGCCTGCCAGGGGTGCGGGTTTGTTCGAAAGAGATACCACAGCCCCTGGCATACGGGCTACTGAGGGAACACGGGTGGGTTTTAGTCAGTAAAAGTCTGACACGCCCTCCACGCTTCACGCTCTACTCAGCAGGAGAAGTCATTTGATGATTTCCCACCCAAAAAAAAAAAAAAAAAAAGAAAAAACGTGCACAGTTAAAAGGATAGTTTTTTGTTATCAGTTTCACTATCCAACTATATCAATAAACTGTGGAAAATTCTCAGTAACACATTGTGAGTGTAAAAGATATGCATTTGATTTCTATCTTTTATTATTTTATTATGAAACATGCGATAAGAAACCTAATTTTAAAAGTTCAAAAAAGAAAAAAATCTTCAACCTTTGTGTTAGTGTTCTCACTAACAGGGAATGTTCCCGGGCACCAGACCAGTCAAATTATACTAATCTATCCTCTGTTTGAAATAACATTATACAGTTAATTAAACCTTTTTTTTACAGTCCGTTCAACTGATTTTGACCTCTATTACGTTGTGAGCATGATAAATGGTATCTGCAGTAAACAGTTGGTATTGTAATACTTTTTTGCTTTTAACGCCATCCTATGGAATAGAAGTCACAATCGGTTGAACCAATTGTAAAAAGGTTTGTTTAAATATCTATTATTTCAAATGGACAATAAAAAATTGACAATTTAATGGATGGACATTTTTTTTTTTTTTTTTGGGTGGGAAATCATCAAATAACTTCTCCCGCTCTGGGTGGAGCAGGAGGGCGTGTCAGACTTTTACTGACTAAAACCCACCCGTGTTCCTTCAGTAGCCCTTAAGCCAGGGGCTGTGGTGTCTCTTTCGAACAAACCCGCACCCCTGGCAGGCATCGACCCTTGCGGGTCCCATCACTTTTTGTGCTGACATCTCTTTGAGGCGCGCGTGGAACACAACGCGCCGTCGACTTGGGCTTGGTCCTTACCGGACAGCGAGCTACCCATTACTCGCCGTCCGCAAGCCCATGCCTACGGTGGCCGGAAATCGGCCTGGGATTCCCGACGCCCAGGGCGTCTCCGTATCCTGCGGCGGCTGGGGTCGCGAGGGCGCATATGCTGCCTCTCCCTCACGTGCGCCGCCTCCCTCTTCGCGAGCATCACTGCTTCGCTGAAGGAGGTGACGGCTCCCCATGCCCTCTCGCTCCGTACCATGGCCTGTACCAGGGCCGGACGCGAGAGATCGCCGCCGCCGATCGCCTCCACGAGGACACGGCGGTGCTCCGCCCAAGCAGGGCAGACCGCCACCGTGTGCTCCACCGTGTCCTCAGGGCGATCTTCGCAGTGGAAACACCCGGGCGTTTCCTCCCGCCCTATCCGAAACAGGAACCTCCCGAAACAACCGTGTCCGGTGAGGACCTGCGTCAGGCGGAAGGTGAGGACGCCATGCCGCCTCTCAAACCACTCCTCAAAGAGGGGACTTACCGCCGCAATCGTGGCGTGCCCAGCACTGGGTTGCGACAATCGCTCTCTCCATATCACCATGAGATCCCGCCGGAGCTCTGTCCGCTGTGCCGCGATTTCCCGCGGCAGCGGAGTTACGCCCCGGCGTTTGGCCTCCTCGCGCCACTCCCATATCTGCGCGAGGACCTTTGCCTCCAGATCCCATGGCGGTAATCCGGCAAGGAGGCCCGCCGCCTCGCCGGAGATCGTGCGATATCCTCGGATCATCCTGATCGCCATGACCCTATGGGACGCCCTCAGCTTGCGAGCTGGTTGGCGCCTCAATGTAGGCGCCCACACCGGCGCCCCGTATAGGGCCATGGACCGCACGATCCCCGCGTAGAGCCTCCGGCAGGAGGCGTTTGGCCCCCCTAGATTGGGCAAGAGCCGCTTCAACGCAGCCCCGGCCCGCTCCAGTCTGGGAGCCAAACGGCGGAAATGCTCCGCGAAGTTCCACCGGCTGTCGAGGACGAGTCCCAAGTACTTCATCGTCGACTCGACGCCGATGTGAACCCCTCCCACCGTTATCTGGGAACCCGTCGGTGGCGCATTCCGAGGACCATGAAACCACATGGCCTCGGACTTGTGCAATGCCACCTCGAGTCCCAGTTGCCGGATCCTATCGACGATTGTCGCAACCCCTTGTGTCCCTAAGTCGGCCGCCGCCTGGTACGACCTCCCTTGCGCCAGGACAAGCGTGTCGTCAGCGTAACAAACTACACTGACGCCGTCAGGGAGGTCAGCGCGCAGCACCCAGTCGTATCCGATGTCCCACAGATGCGGCCCCAGGACCGATCCCTGTGGGACACCGCACGACATCTCTCGCCGGTTCCACTCTCCAAGGTGACCGGGGTAGATGACGGCCCTGTCCGTCAAATAGGCCTCGACCACACGACAGAGGTAGGTCGGCATCCGGTGATACCGGAGTGCCTCCCTTATGCAACTCCAGGGCAGGGTGTTGAAGGCATTGGCGATGTCTAGAGACACCGCCAAGACGACCCCACCCCGGGCTACAGCATCCCCCGTCGTGAGGGCTCGCACGCGCATGATGGCGTCCACCGTGGAGCGCCCCCTGCGGAAACCAAACTGGCTCTCCGCCAAATCCGGCCCCACCCGCACCAGCCGCCCGACGAGGCGGTCTGCAATTACTCTCTCAAAGAGCTTGCCCACCTCGTCGAGCAGCACAATGGGCCGGTACGCGGACGGAGAGTCCGCTGGGCGCCCCGGCTTCTTAATGAGGACCAGTTTCCCCGTCTTCCAACGAAGCGGAAACTGGCCCTCCTCCAAGCATGCGCTTAGGAGCCCTCTTAGTCGAGGCCCGAGAGCCTGCAAGGCCAGGACCCAGGCTTTGCCGGGCAAGCCGTCGGGTCCTGGGGCGGTATTCTTGGCATTCAGCCTACGTACCGCCACTCTCAGGTCTACCTCGGTCACCTCTGGAGAGTCGTCGTCGTCGTCGGTGTGGTCCGCATCGGGCACCGCAGGAGGCGGAGCCATAGGCGGGGGAGCGTGCTCCCCTCGCGAGGGGAACAGAGCGCTCACCACGCCCTGCACGAGCTGAGGCCGGAGACTCTGCGTCAGCGGGGGAGCCCACGGGCGGATTTTATCCCGCACCGTTTTGTAGGGGCGCCCCCACGGGTCTCTGTTCAGAGTCTCCAGCGACTCCTCGCGGGCCACTACTCTGGCCCGCAACATCTCATCTCGGAGGGCGGTCTTCGCCACTCTGTACCCCTCGTACAGCTCCGCCTCAATGGCTACCGTATCCGGAGGGCGGATACGGAGCCTGCGGTGCCTGGAGTAAAGGTGTCGCGCAGCAACACACGCCTCGCGCAGTGTTGTCAACTGCGGCGACCACCAGTACACCTGGCGTGAAGCACGACCTGGCTGGACCCGGGGCATTGCCACGTCACATACGTCGGACATGGTCTCCCGGAACCACTCGGCCTCGTCGTTTATGTCGGCAGGCCTGTCCGGTGATGACACCCAGGCCTGCACGATCGAGGCTTCCAGGAGAAGCTCCCGGTCCAGCTGCTTCAACGCCCACCGCGGACCACACGGGGCCTGTCGGACCGGCGCGCTCGAGGTCTGGGCGGAGACGTCAAACCGGATGTACCGGTGGTCGGAATACGTCTCCACCCCCTCCATGACGCGCCAGTCGATGACACGCGGCGACAGAGCGGGGCTGGCGAACGAAATGTCCACCACCGACTCACCCCGCATCCGCACACACGTGGCGACAGAACCCCGGTTTAGGACGACCAGGTCTGCTTCCAGAGCCCAGTCCTCCACCATCCTGCCCCGCACATTCGTCAACCGGGAACCCCAAGCCAAACTCTTGGCATTGAAGTCCCCGAGGACGAGCACGGGGAGGGAACGAAACCCGACGACGACGTCTCTCAACTCCGCAAGGGAGTTGTGGAACTCGGCGAGAGTTCGGCTCGGGGAGAAGTACACCCCTACCACGACTATCTCCCCGAACCGTGCTGCAACGCAACCCCGTCCCCTCTTGACACTCTCGAGGGTCGGGGTACCGGCGGCGGCCGACGAAATGAGGGTCACTGAGCCGCTCAGGTCCTCCACCCAGTCATCCCTGGGCGGGACAAAGTACGGCTCAGCGACCACGGCGATGTTAATCGACCACTGCGCCATGCTCTGGATCAACAGATCCTGAGCGGCGGCGCAGTGGTTGATATTCGCCTGGAGGAGGCGTTATGGAGCCGTTACGTACACTCCATATTACCCTCCTCCGGGGCCCCCTGTGAAGGCCCTGCCACGGTGCCAACGGCAGCAACGACGGCGGTGGACGCGGCAGCGGCGGCGGAAGTGGCGGCGGTTGCGGCGGTGACGGCGGTGGCGGAGGGCTTGGCCTTGCCTCGGCCCCTGGCTTCGGCGGGTGGAGCGCAGGCTTTGCTCCCAGCCCGGTGTTCGGCCGGCTTGCCAGCTGCCGCACATAGGTAACAGTGCGGCTTGGCGATGCACGAGCCGGCCTTGTGACCGGGCTGACCGCAGCGGAAGCAGTGGCTGCTGCGGTCCACCTCCGACGTGCATTGCACTCCCACGTGGTGGCCCACCTGGCAGCGGAAGCACCTCAGAGGTCTGGGTTCCAGCAGCTTCACCTGCGCTGAAACCCAGCCCACCAGGAGCCTTCGACCCTCCTCCGTTATTTTTCTGGCCGCCGACACGGGGCAGCTCACCGTTACGGTTCGCATCCCCGTGTTGTCAGGACGGATGGTGCCTGCCTTCACCTGCTCGGCAGAGCATTCCCCAGTCCTGACTACGGCGGCCACAACCTCGCCCTCCGTCACGGAGTCGTCCAGGCCCAAGATGCGCATGTCAGCGCACTTGGTGGGCCTGGACACTCGGACCTCGTCCGCGTCTAGGGACGCCCTGAGCCTTTCGGCCAGGGCGTCAGCGGTCGGGCCACTGGCCGCGCCGGGGATCTCCAGCATGCGGGCTCCGGTCGCAGTGACCCTCATCCGCATGCCATTGGTGACCCCCAGCTCCGCCAGGTTCACCGCCGCCCTAGCTTTCGAAAGCACGTCGCGGTAGGACACGCCCTTCTTCTCCGCTTCCGGCTGTAGTGTGATCACTACAGCGGCGGACTTCGGGGCGCGTAACCTAGCCGCGGCGCTACGCTTTTTGCGCCGCTGCCGCCTCTCCTTCCTTTTGGCAGCCCTCGCTGCCTTGCCCGCCTTCTTTTTCTCCCCGGCTACTTCCCATTCGACGTCAGCCGCGGGAGATGGGGGAGGCGGGGCCGACCGTCCTGGCACCACCGCTGGGGGCGTAGCCGCCTGGGCAGCCACCCCACCCTTCTTAGGCTTGGGCTTGGGCGGCACCGGTTTCGCCGGGGTCCGACCCGACTGCGGTGCCGACTTGGCCGTGGCAGTAGTGGCGACGGCATACGTGGACCTCTGCTGGCCCGATGCAGACCGGCTCGCCGCTAGGGGGGGGCGAAGGACTATGGCCTCCAGGGCGGAAAACCGGCTCTGGAAGGCCGCCAACTCTTTCCGCACCAGGCTCAGCACCCGGTCTTCCTCCTCTGGTTTGGCTCCACCATGCCCTTGCCGCGCCCCCTTCTGAGGCACAACCGTGGGACTAGCTCCTCGGAGCACGGCCAGGTCCGCTCGGAGCTCCTCGTTCTCCTTTCGGAGAAGCTCCGTGGCGGCTGCCAAGCGGGCGACCTCCGCCCGCATTTCGGACATGTTGTCCGACGGAGGTCCGGTGTGCAGGTCCTCCGCTGCCGCCATAATGGAGGCTATGGCTGCGGTTATGGCCTTGCCTTTAGAGGCCTGGAGCCTCTTCAAGGCCACACCCTTGACCGCAGCAGCCACAACCTCCGCGAGCCTAGCCATTCGGTCCTCATTGGAGCCGTTGGAGCCGCCAGCGGCATCCAGCTCGTCGCCAGACGTCTCCGAGAGGGCCCTGCTGCTGGTCCCCCCCGAGAGCTGCCCCTCCGTGGCCAATGCCTCGGATCGCTGGTCCGCCTCGACACTCGGCTCGGCGGGATCCTTCGTGGTTAGGCCTCTGCCTAACCGGACCCCACCGCTCCGACAGACCTTCCCGAGCTTTCGGGTCGAGGCCATCCCGCCATCCGAGGACGACCCCTGGCCGTCCTTTGGTTTGGGGCGCTTCTTGAGGAACTCCGTCCTCCTCGAAGCGCCCACCGCCGCATGCTCCGGGCCCTTTTCAGAGCCCTTCATGCTCGATGCGGTGTCGGACTCCGACCCCGCATCACTCTCCTCCTCTACGTTTTTTGGTGTTTTGGTTTCAATATTTTCCATTTTAGTTCCCACGAGTGTAAACTTTGTGTACTGGCTCAAAAAATAGTGGTTCGCACTCGAGACTAATTAAGCTACCCATTAGTCAAGCTTGCAACCTCCCTCACGGTGCGCCGCCGCTTGGAGGTTTGGGGTAATTTTTTATAGAGGATTTCTTCCTCGCGGCCCGGGCGGTTAAGCCAAGGCCCTCGACCCCCGTCAAAAGTCAGAGACATGACCGTGACAATCTTCGGGGCTACGAGATTAACGGTGGCAGAAGGAGAGCACTCCTTCTTGCCTGCCCGGTGGCAGGGTGAGTGCACACCGAGCCCGCTCTTACTCCGCCGCTGTGCGTCTCTGCATGAGCGCAGAGATACACGCGTTGGAGCGTCCCGCCGACAGGATATTGGCATACGGGCAACGACACCCATTAGGCACACAGTACCCAATGGGGGATATTGCCCGCATCCCAGGGTGCACCGTCCCGGAGACTGGCCTTTCCCCCAGACGTATCCAAGGGAAACTCCAGCCCACGGGCACACGGGGAGGTTTCCTGTCCAAGCACCCCATGGATGGACATTTTACATTTGTTTCTCGGTAGCATTTAATATTACTTGGTAGTCATTGGTAGACTGTATAATTAATTAATCTGTTACAAAAATCAATAAAAAAAAAAAAAAAAAAAAAATCAACAACTTGTTTTTAATCTATTGTCTATTTGTATAGTTTGGTTTTATAATTTTTTTTGTAAGTATATTTTAATTTGGAGTAGGTGTAGGATTTGTTTTAAGTTTTAAATTTTATTAATGTTTGAAAAATAAAAAGGTTACGATTGTTATTCCGCATTTGATTTTCATACTTTTCACACGCGTTCCCGTAAGAACGTATCCATTGCCCTTTTCTGATAGGTAGGTTCCCTCTCACCGAGAGGAGGCCTGTGTCCCAGCAGTGGGAACATTAAAGGCTGATTATGATGGCAGGTAGGATACAAAATTCCATGATGATCGGTTGTGTAGTTAAGGCGTGTAAGGCGCCAGAAGCAGGGGGGTTTATCTATCACTAAATATAGAGGCTCTAGCTACCACCGAATCTATTATACGGGACCCCGACGCCGACGGTATATTTATTTACTTAAAAAAACGTCACCGTCCTTTTTGCAAAAGACCCCGGCAAGATATTTTCATATGGGGCTTTATAGCTAGCCCCATAGCCACTGCGTAAAAACTGAAAGCGTAGGTAACAAATAAACACTCACTTTTGTATTTTATACGGCTTCATCCGAGTTCTCATAGGAATAGGTTTTCTTAGGACAATTTGGGTGTAGCCGCAAATGAACCTCAAACAAAGGAACTCATATTCTCATTGACAAAATATTTTGAATGTAATGAAGTAACGATAATAATTATAGATTCGAATTTTATTTTCCTAGAAATCGTATCTTATTTCTTGCGTAATAAGTTTGAATTTTCATGTAAAAGCAAACTTCGGTAGGTATAGGTAATTCCGTTACTAAGTTCAACCTAATAAGGTTGAACTTATTAATAACTTTGGCAATAAGATCGTGTCAAACGTTAATTTCAAACAAGGCGGACTGACAAGACGCGTTTTGTAGGTATAATTAATTAAAACTTCGTCCACGTTTGTGATGGATATCTATATTGTTTTCGAAATTTCATGCCGATTGTATCATGGGTTTTTGCATTGAATTTCGTAAAAATACTTAGAATAGAAGAGCAAGGAACGCACGAAAACAGGTGACCGCCAGCCCACCAGTAAGTAGGTAACAAAACTCGGAAAAATAATTAAAAACTGCGTGAATGAATAAAAAAGTGTTTTTCTCACATCAGATTACTTACCTGTCTACTTAACATTATTCTCCGAGAGCGTGAAATTTCGCTACCTACCTGTTTAAATATATGAGTAGGTAACACCTACATAATACTTACAGGTATTACCAACTATTAAGTAAAAATGTAGAAATAAAATATAAAAAACGATTATGTCTAAGCTTTCTCAAGTAGTTTAGGCAATGCGCCGTGCACAGGCCGCTTCTTTCTATTACCACGCTATTATTTGGATTCTATTCAAGTATTCAACCTGCTACGCTATTTCTTATCGCAAAGTATCTTATTCTACACCACGACGCGCATACGCACACACTCTCACGTACGCACTGCAGCACGAAACATTACGAGTAAGAACGGACAAAAAGCTATATCTCTTTCACACGATTCTCGCTGTTGCTGCTTATAAAGCGTTCAAGGTCAAAGTGGGGTAACTTGATGTGCTGGCGACTGTACAAAATTCATGTCACAAAAGACGACATCAATCTTAATAATTACGATGGAATTATCGGTAGCGACTTCTGCCATTATTTTAAATCAAATATCGATTACCTTTCTAAGTCAATGTCTATTTGAATCACTCTATTCCTATCATTTATACTCAACCGACTTTTAACATTACAGCTCGTTCCGAAGCTGTTACCGAATGCACTGTATCTAATTACTCTCCTGAGCTTTATCATAACAACGAAGCTCTCGTACTAGATCATACCCTAAGTGAAGGTGTCTATGTTGCAAATTGCATAGTCTCGATCAAATCAAATAAGAAATCAAACATTACTATTCTAAATACTACAGAGACTGACATTATAATAAACGATTATCATGTGAACGTGACACTGTTTGAGAGTAATTGTTCAGATTCTATATCTGGTTACAATATTAATTCTATTTCCTATAATAAATCCGATCGTATAGATAAAGTTCTAAATCTTATTCGCTGCTCCCATTTAAATGATTTTGGCGTTTAGGCAGCTAAGGCAGATTATAAGTGAAACTCCAGATTGTAAGATATAGTGATCTTAATTTATTAAATAATGTCCCTACTTACATACTAAATAACATGGTGGAAATAGCATTAAATCTACAATACAAGTAAATGAATTGACCAATGGCAGTGAAGCACAAAATGTGGAGCCCAGGCATTGTAAACCGTTCAATGCATTTAGCGCCGAAGTTATAAATACAGGTGGCGCGCAGTGGAGACTCCAGTTGCCCCACGACCGGAGCAATTTGGTTTCCGGGCGGAACATAGCACGACGCTTCAGCTGTCGAGGGTAGTGCATCACCCCGCAGCCGCACTGAACAAAAAGGAATACTCGGTGGCAGTACTCCTCGACATGGAGAAGGCCTTCGACCGTGTGTGGCACGACGGCCTCGTGTACAAGATGGCCACCACGGACGCGCCCCGTCGCGTCGTAAAAGTGGTCTCTACTTTTCTCCAAAACAGGACTTTTAGGGTGGTGGTCGAAGGAGCGCTCTCAAGCGCCAGGCCGGTGCTAGCGGGAGTACCGCAGGGCAGCTGCGTCTCGCCGGCGTGTTACTCACGTTACACCGACGACATCCCCACCACTCCGGACGCCATGCTCGCGCTGTACGCAGACGACGCCGCGTACATTACTACATCGCTTAATGCGAAGTACGCGGCGGTCAAGATGCAGCGCGCGCTCGACCTCTTGCCCGAGTGGCTGTCTAAATGGCGACTCTCGGTTAACGTGGGTAAGACGCAGGCGATGGTCACCGGCTGTGCGCCCCTCCCACCACCACTGAAGCTGCAAGGGGCCGAGGTCGCGTGGTCCCCCCAGGTCAAATACTTGGGGGTCACCATAGACCGTCGGCTCTCCATGGGGCCACACGTCCGCAGGGTCGCAGGCCAAGGCAGGGTTGCCCGCAACCTCCTCCGACCAGTGCTCTCGTCTCGCCTCCCGGCGCGCGTCAAGTTGGGCGTGTACAAGATGTACGTGCGCCCAATATTGACGTACGCCGCCCCCTCCTGGTTCGCCCTCACGAGTGAGTCGAGCCGGAAGCTGCTCCGCACGCAACAAAATCTTGCGTTGCGGACCATCGTTGACGCTCCTCGCTTCGTGAGGAATGATGTTATCCAGAGGGATCTCGGGATTGAGAGCCTGGATGAGTTTGTGCGGCACCTAGCGGTGAGGTTGTTCGCGCGGGCCGACGCATCTGCTTGGCCACATGTCAAGCAGATTGCACCCTGGCACGCGCGCCCTCCCGTTTATAGGCCACTGCCGCGCGACCTGGTTGCGGACAAGATCGCCCCCACCCCCCCGGATTGACTCCCGAGTGGGCCGCATCCAGGTTACACGCGGCCCACCCGTGACAATTGAACTCTACACACACAACTCGCATACCGCGCGGCGTGCGGCGTACTAAGTTAATATAGACGTGGCACGCAACGCAAAACAGACATACATCACTGCACATGCGCAACCACACACACGTGAATTCGCGGGCGGGCCCGCGTCTTTCACGTAGACACCGGGCGGTGTAACACATAACAATACCGCCCGCACATACATGACGGCACCGCAGCCCGGACCGCCAGCGGCCAGCTCTGCGAACGGGACGGGCGGGTGCCACACACCTACTCTGTGGGGGCGTCGAATGGCATCCCTGTCGCTGGTCATCACCCGCTGGGCCTCCCCCGGGAAACCG
This sequence comes from Polymixis flavicincta, assembly GCA_949987655.1. Taxonomy (NCBI): domain Eukaryota; kingdom Metazoa; phylum Arthropoda; class Insecta; order Lepidoptera; family Noctuidae; genus Polymixis; species Polymixis flavicincta. The sequence goes on along the minus strand of OX465202.1, from coordinate 7,163,853 downwards.
GGGGTCTCACCCGGCGGTGATCGACCGCCGGGATGCCGAGAAGAAAGCGGCGCTGGGCAACGGCGCCGTGGCGCTCTCACAGATACATTATAGCAGTTACTCGCAAGGGCTCCCGCGTGTAGCGTGAGCCCACGTGTTTTAAAAAGCCCTGGGCAAACACGATGAGGGGCCCGTATTGACGGGCCACCGTATAGCTTCCGCGGGCAGGGGGCTACGCCCCGATCCCGCTTGCCACGCCCCCTTACGGGGACGTTGCGACTGCCTCTACCGGAGACTCCAGTATGATGTTGTGCGGCGCGCACGCAGGTCGTGCGCGCTGCCACAGTGCTCCCCCTCAAGCGAAGCGTACCGGTGGTTTGATGACACGGCCGAATCGCGATGTTTTGACTGCATCTGAGGTTGCAGGTTTTTTTTCTGCGGCGACGGCGATGGCGGTGGCGCCGGCGGCGGGGGCGGCTTCTGCGTCATTCATGGTAAAAGCAGGCTTCAGTCGGTCGATTGAGATTACTGCTACTCTTCCGGGAAGTTGTAGCGTGAATGTTTTGCTGTCTCTGCGTAATACTGTGTATGGACCGTTGTAAGGCGGTTGTAGTGGTTTCTTTACGGCATCGACTCGCACAAATACTTGTTTGCATGTTCCTAGATCACGGTGTACAAACACAGGGCGATTAGTGTTATGCGACTTTGCATGTACTGGACGTATGTTGCCGATTGATGATCGCAGTTTCTCAACGTAGTTGCTGTCCATTGATACTGCTTGTGATGTCACGAAGAAATCACCTGGTAGGCGTAGATTTTGACCGTAAGTTAATTCTGCTGCGCTCACATCCGTGTCGGTTCTGATTGCGGCACGCAGCCCCAACAATACGGTGGGTAATCCTTTATGACGGTGTACTGACGATCGGGAGATGGGTTGTACAACAGGTCACATATTTGCTCAATATCTTCTTTTTGTAACTGGGCGATGACCATCTGTGCCTTCTGCGATTCGTTTTTCTTGAGATCACGAGTGGCTGCTTCAAAACTGATGAACCATAATCTCGGTTTGTCGCGCCAGAAAGGTGGTACTCGCAGGGATAGTGAGATACCGTCGATGTGCTGTGATGATAGCGAAACATCCTGGGGTTGCGCTGAGCTTGTTCTTGCTGACTCCATACCGGGTTGTTCGGTGTCACTCGGCATAGCTTTGTTGCGGTTGCTTCGTTTGGGGTCACCACTTTGGCGTTTAGGCAGCTAAGGCAGATTATAAGTGAAACTCCAGATTGTAAGATATAGTGATCTTAATTTATTAAATAATGTCCCTACTTACATACTAAATAACATGGTGGAAATAGCATTAAATCTACAATACAAGTAAATGAATTGACCAATGGCAGTGAAGCACAAAATGTGGAGCCCAGGCATTGTAAACCGTTCAATGCATTTAGCGCCGAAGTTATAAATACAGGTGGCGCGCAGTGGAGACTCCTCAATTAGCCCGTGACACTCGCCCCGAGCGCACGTGCTAATTGTTCCTGATACCGCTGCGTGACTCATCCTCCGCCGCCAACCTGACTCGCCGCGCCCCGCTGCGAACACTCCGAATTAATAATCCAATTAATTTAATTATTGACTGGATTATTAATTACACCAAAAACTGTCTTTTTCAAGGCAAACATCTGTTTCTTTACGGAAGTAAATCGTCAAGTAAATTCACTTGGCCCCTTCTGGGTAAAATCCACAGTTTCGTGGTTCTCGGTGGAAACCTTACGGTGCCAACGAAACCGAGAGGGTGTTGTCCCAACACACCCGCCGAACCTCTTTAAGGCAAGGCAGTGAATTGGACGGGTCCCAGACCGACGGCCTTGGGGGATCTCCTAGTCGTCACTGGTGACAGTGTTCCTTCCACAGCTACACACCTAGTGTCTTTGGGGCGTGTCTACGCCCCTCGCGCTAGACTGACAGGGCCCTGTTGCACATTAAGATTGGCAACAGGTTTACAAGCTTAGGGCTCACCCGAGGTACACATCTCCCTGTCTATACCCGACAGGGAGGAATCACACATCCCCGGGCATCCCCCCGGGGAAGTAGACGTTAGGATTGTTAGGAGAAATAGGGACTTAGGCTCACTCCTTATGAGTGGGAAGTAGGTAACACCCCCCCCTACCCTTTAATCATGGACGTTCCCAAGGAAGCCTTTTGGGCGACCCTGAGGACGATCCTTAAGGACCCCGAGTCCCGCGATATTATAAATCGCATGTTAGGAAATGAAAAACCGACGTTTCCCGCCGCGACCACGACCGCGTATAAACCCGCGCCGCCCGTTATAACTTTTAACGATTCCCCGGCTTCACCGGCCTTGGCAACCCCGCAATCTCAGGAGCTTTTCTCCGATGCAGCGTCCGACCTTATGGACGCTGAAGATTCCCCCGCCACCCCCGAATCGCCAGGAGCTGCTTGCTTCTCTTCTCCCTCCTCGAACGAAGAGGAAGTGGTAGGGACACAAGACGAGGGCTTCACCCCAGTCGAGTCCAAATCGAAGGGGAAGAAGCGAAAGAAGAAGGTCTGCGATTCCTCGCGTTCTTCTAAAATTACCGCGCTCGTAACCGACCGCCCCCCCACCCCTTTCCCGACCGAGTCGACCCCCGCGACCCCCGCAACCCCCGCGATCCCCGCAACCCCCGCGACCCCCGCGACTGCGACCGCGACCGCGCCCGCACCCACCGCCGTACCCCGCGCCGCTGCGGGGAAAAAGGTGCCCGTTCCGCCCCCTGTCTTCATCCAAGACAAGTCTAAATGGACCGACGTGTCCAAATGGTGCTTAGAGCAAAAAATTGCCTACACCAGTGCCCGCACCACCCTCCAAGGGATTAAGGTAGCGATCCCGACGGCTAGCGACTACCGCAGCCTTACCAAACTCCTCCGAAACCGTAACGTGTCCTTCCACACGTACGCCCTCCCAGAAGACCGACAGATACGAGTTGTCTTAAAGAGGGTTCCGGTCGAAATCACCGTGGAAGAAGTCAAGGCCGACCTTGACTTTCAAAATATCCCGTACACCGAAGTGCACCGGATGCACCGCGCCCGCCGCGGAGTGCCATACGATATGGTGCTCGTAGTATGCCCGCCCTTTGAGGGCCATAACCCGATTTTTAATCTCCGCACAATCTGCAACCTGTCCGGCATTCGGATCAAAAAGCCCTACAAGACGGGAATAATCGGCCAATGCCACAGGTGTCAGCTGTACGGACACGCGCAATCACACTGCTACGCCACCCCGAGGTGCATAAAGTGTTTAGGTAGCCACGGTACAGCGGAATGTACCAGGCCCAAGGACCGCTCCTTGTGCACGGAACCGCCGAGCTGCGTTCTATGCGGCGAAGCCGGTCACCCGGCCAACTATAGGGGGTGCTCGAAAGCACCCAAGACCACTTCTCCCAAGCTGGTGAAGCGTGCCGACGCCCGCCAGCAAAGGGAAGCCCCCTCAGGGTACCTCCCAGATAGGCTCAGTCCCCAGAGACCGAGCCCCTGGAACTTCCTGAACCACCAGCAGGCGTTCCCTGCGATGGCTTCAGCCAGGCCCGTCCCCGCGCCCATCCCTCAGTCCAAGAACCCGGGTTCAGGCGCTCCCGCGCCCCCTACCGCACCTCTTACCGCGACCACCGCCGCCGCGCCCCCCGCCGCCGCGACCCCCGCGTCCCGCGACCCCCGCAGTGGAGCACGCCCCGAGGCGCGCCCCGCACCCACTTACGCTGGTCCCGTGACCATGACCCCCGCCGTCGTGCATCAAACGCTCGACAACGCGTTTTTCACATTTTGCACCCCACGTGCCTATCAAATGGCTATGGAGGTAAATGCCGCCACAAAGGCAGGCGATATCCTTAGGATATACGCCATCTATGATGCGTACCCTGACATTACGCAAGCCCTGTTAAACGCTAGACTTTCCGTGAACCACAATGGATAATACGGCCCCTACGCGTACTAAACCCCGATCCCTAAAGCTAGGAACTTTTAACGCCAACGGTATCCGTACCCAAAGGGATGAGATCGCCACGTTCCTCCGCGACCATCACTTGGATATCCTGTTAGTTCAAGAGACGTTCTTAAAACCCTGCTATCGTGACCCGAGAATTGCCAACTATAAAATAGTTCGCAACGACAGAGCACATTGCCATAAGGGTGGAACTCTCATTTATTACAAAAAGTCCCTACACTGCATTCCTATGGATGCCCCCCCCCTCTCCCGATTAGAAGTGTCAGTCTGCCAACTGGGCATGACGGGTCATCAACCCATCACACTAGTCTCAGTCTACCTTCCTCCCCAAACCGAATCAGAGGACTTTCAACTGATTACCAATGACCTCACCGCCCTGTTAAGCATGAGCGACTCCGTTATCATAGCGGGCGACCTCAATGCGAAACACCCCGCGTGGAATAGTTCCAGGGAATCGACCAGAGGGAGACACCTGTTCAACCTCTGCTCGACCCTGTCCTTCGACGTCATCGCCCCGATTTCGCCGACTCATTTCCCCCACACAGTGGGTCACAGACCTGATGTACTCGATATTGCAATTCTGAAAAGGATCAACCTACGGTTGAATTCCATAGAGGCAATAAACGAGCTCACCTCTGACCACCGTCCGGTAGTCATCTGGCCCCCCGCACGGGTCTCCCAGATACCGACCAACCCCCGCTCACCAAAGTGGTAACAGACTGGAGGAGAGTAAGCGATTCGCTGAAATCCAACACATCCGCCCACTTGGACGCCATCCCCGACCAATTCGACTCTCTCGCGGACACAACGGCCGCGATCGACTCATTCACGGGTCACGTACAATCTGTCCTGAACGACTGTTCGAGGCGGGTTCCGGTAGGGGAAGACCCCCGCTGGAAGCTGCCGGACGATGTACGCGAACTGCTGAATGAGAAGAACGCGGCCGTTCGTGCCTACAGCAACTTTCCCTGCGACGCGAACAAAGCTCACATGCGCTATTTACAGCGAGCTGTAAAGACACTCATGTCGGAGCTACGTGACGCGGGCTGGGACAAGATGCTGAGCGAGTTGGAACCCACGCACTTAGCTTTCTGGGAACTCCAGAGGAAACTCAAGTCCCGAGAAGTAGCCACCATGCCCCCCCTGACCCGGCCCGACGGCACCGTTGCCTTCGACGACATCGAAAAGGCCGAATGCCTTGCCGATAGTCTTGAGGCCCAATGCGCGCCCAGTTCTCTACCTGTAGACCGAGCACACCTCGATGAGGTGGACGCTGAAGTCGAACGTAGAACCTCTCTCCCGCCCGTCGAAGACCCTGATGATCCATTACCTCTCGTCACCCCGGACGAAGTTCACGAGATCATCAAAGGTCTGAAACCCCGAAAGGCCCCCGGAGCTGACGGCATCACCAATAAGGTGATCCAGATGCTACCCGCCCACCTGATCATGCTCTTGACCACCATCTTCAATGGAGCCTTGAGCAATAACATCTTTCCCCAAGCCTGGAAGCAAGCCACGGTCATTGGCTTTGCAAAACCAGGCAAACCCAAAACGGAGCCCGCGAGCTACCGGCCCATCAGTTTACTGGACAGCCTCGGAAAAATCTATGAGCGACTTATTTACAAGCGTCTCAGGGACTTCGCCGAGACTAAAGGCCTGATACCCAACGAGCAGTTCGGCTTCCGAACCCAGCACAGTTGCGTACAACAGGTACACCGGATCGTAGAGCATATAGGCGTTGGTCTCCAACACAACTATGCGACCGGTGCAGTATTTTTCGACATAGCGAAAGCCTTCGACAAGGTCTGGCACAACGGCTTGATTTACAAGCTGTACAAACTCGGCGTGCCGGACCGACTCGTACTCATCTTACGAGATTTTCTGTCGAACCGCACCTTTCGCTATCGCATCGAAGGGGCTCTCTCATCCCCCCACCCGATTCGCGCCGGCGTCCCTCAGGGCGCCGTGCTATCCCCTCTCATCTTTACGCTGTTCACCAGCGATATCCCCAAGAGTGGTAAGGCACAGTTGGCTCTGTTCGCAGACGACACGGCCATCTACCACTCTGGGCGTAGTTCCAAAGCGATAGCCAAATCCCTCCAGACCGCAGTCAACGTACTCGGTGCATGGTTTAGGAAATGGCGAATCGAACTAAATCCGGACAAGAGCCAGGCGGTTCTCTTTAAGAGACCGCAGCGCCGCCAAGACCCCCTCCCGGCCATCTCCATATTCGGCAAGCCGATCCCTTGGGAAAAGCAAGCCAAATACCTTGGAGTGATTCTAGATCAGCACCTCTCCTTCTCTGAGCATATCAGGAAGGCGCGCTCACGCGCCGCCTTCGCTCTCGGAAGGTTGCACTCTGTTCTGAACGCACGTAGCAAATTGTCACTCAAGTGCAAATTGCGTATTTACACGGCGTGCATAAGGCCCATCATGACGTATGCATGTGCAGTCTTTGCACAAACGCACCCCCGACACATCCATAGGATGCAGACCCTCCAAAACCGTTTCCTCCGCCAAGCCACAGGCTCCCCTTGGTACGTTCGGAACGAGATCCTCCATCTCGATCTGAAAATGCCCACTATTGCTCAATTTATGAAACGCAACTCGAAGCGTTTCTTCGATAAAGCCGAGATACATCGCAATCCCTTGATTGTGAAGGCCGCTAGTTATGTCCCCAGTAGAATCAGTAGTATTCGCAGGCCGAAACATGTCCTCTCAGACCCAGACGACCCCATCACTGTTCTCCAAGAAAAGAATAGGGCCACCAGTACAGTACACAAACACAAACGACGACCGTCCTACCGACCTCGCCGCCGAGGTCCTCGCGCCCCGCGAAGACTCCCGAGTAGTAGCGATCAGACCCCCGCCCGTCCCTTGCTCGTTGATGCGCCAGCCCGCGCCGCAGCTGAGCCAGTAGCTTTAAATTCCCCGTCTAATAATCATGAAATCAACTTGATCCAGCCTGTCCCTGATAGTACTAGCTGCCCCCCCCCCGCCAGCGACTCCCTGAGCCGAGGTTCGTACCCCACAGGGGGTGCCCTCAGTGCGCAGTCGTTTTAGGTTTAAGTAGGTTTACGCCCTGGCTGGAGGCTTTTAGATTCCTAAAAACCTTCACAGGAAAGTCCGGTTGAGCAGTCACGGCCTCTCAAGGTCAACTGCGAGATGCCAATTAAAAAAAAAAAAAAAAAAGTGGAGACTCCAGTATGATGTTGTGCGGCGCGCACGCAGGTCGTGCGCGCTGCTACATGATGAAGAGAGAAAATCCGTCTTAGAATGTTGTTCCCAATTTACGGATATCTTCCATATCGAAGGTGAGCCCTTAACCTTCACCGATGCTATAGAGCATACTATTAATACCGGTGATGCACCGCCTATTAATGTCAAATCATATCGTTTCCCCGATTGCCACAAGGAGGAAGTCGACTCCCAAATTCGTAAAATGCTAGATCAGGATATTATTCGACCCTCTATTTCGCCTTGGAGCGCTCCAGTTTGGGTAGTACCGAAAAAGATGGACGCTTCCGGCAAACAAAAATGGAGAGTAGTCATTGACTACCGCCGCCTCAATGACGTCACTGTTTCCGAAATTTATCCACTGCCTCTTATCACTGATATCTTGGACCAATTAGGTCATTCTAAATATTTTAGCACGCTGGACCTTACCAGTGGTTTTCACCAATTAAAGACCAGCCCCAAGGACGCGCCTAAAACTGGCTTCACAGGTAGCACAAATTCAAGCATGTCTGGACACTATGAGTTTACCAGGACGCCTTTTGGGCTGAAAAATGCCCCCGCCACATTTCAGCGTCTTATGAATACTGTATCATCAGGCTTACAAGGTCTCCATTGCTATGTTTACTTAGACGACTGTATCGTGTACAGTCAAAACTTACAAGATCACATGCATAAATTGCAATTAGTTTTTAACAAATTTCGGGAATATAATCTGAAACTCCAACCGGACAAGTGTGAGTTTCTTAGACATGAAGTGACTTACCTTGGCCATATTATCACTGATAAAGGTGTATCCCCAAATCCTGAAAAGGTTAACGCTGTATCGCAGTTTCCAATTCCTAAAAATCCTAAAGACATTAAGTCATTTCTAGGCCTAATAGGCTATTATCGCCGATTCATTGAAAACTTATCTAAGTTAACCAAACCACTGACCTCTTTACTAAAGAAAGATGCTGTCTTCCACTGGAGTACAGAACAGCAACATGCATTCGATTTCCTGAAAGAAAAATTAACTACTGCCCCTCTTCTACAATACCCTGATTTTTCACAGCCTTTTAACGTTACCACTGACGCTAGTAATTACGCTGTTGGCGCAATACTATCTCAGGGTCCTGTCGGCAAAGATAAGCCGATCGCATACGCATCGCGTACCCTAAATAAACCTGAAGGCAACTATTCGACTACAGAAAAGAACTTTTAGCTATCCTATTTGCCGTTAAAACTTTTCGACCATATTTATATGGAAATAAATGTAAAATAATTACAGATCACAGACCCCTTGTATGGTTATTTAATGTTAAAGATCCTGGCAGCAGACTCATTCGCTGTCGCCTCAAACTTGAGGAATATGACTACGAAATTATCTATAAACAAGGTCGCCTCAATTCTAACGCCGATGCGCTATCTCGTTGCCCTATTAATTCTGTTGATGTTAATAATTTAAATAACTTTACTTATGAACAATATTTTAAGAATCAATTTACTAATACGCTTCCTGTTTCAAATACTATTATAGAAGAATGTACTCAAGGTCTACACTTATCCAAGTTAAATACAATAGCTTGCCCTGTCTCTTTAGACTTTGATTATTCTATGCCTCATTGCGAGGAAATACTATCACAGCTCGATAGTTCTGATGACTTACTAAATTCCGAACGCGAACCTCTGACGATACATATCGTCAATAATAAAAATAAATCTTACAATTTTCTATTTACAAAAGTTCATTATTATGAACAAACTAATTTTAGAGATGTCTATAGTTTATTAATCAAACTCAGAAATCTATTAATAGATTGCCCAAATATAACTGACCTCGCGTTACCAGATTTAGTGATCCTTTCTCCAAATTAGCTTACACTAAGGTTTATAATATGATATCGTACATCTTTCACGATACAAACATAAAAATTCATAATTTAAAAATCAGTTAATTTATCCTACTCCTATAGAAGTTCCTAAAATATTAAAAGAAAACCATGACTCTGCTATAGCTGGTCACCCAGGATCACAACGAATGTATTCGCGTATTAAAGCTGTCTACTATTGAAAGGGCATGCGCTCTGACATCGAACAGTACGTAAAAAAATGTAAGCTTTGCCAGATCAATAAACCCTTAAGGAAATCAAATAAAGCTCCCATGGAGATAACCTCCACATCTACTAGACCATTTGAACGATTAGCCCTTGACGTCGTAGGTCCTTTACCCGAAGCGGGTTTCCAAAATTTTAAATTCATCTTGACGCTACAAGATGATCTAACCAAATTTACCAGCGCTTATCCGATGATTACAGCTACTAGTGAAGAAATAGCTCGAAACCTCGTACACTTTATGTCCCTTTTCGGTTTTCCTAAAACTATTTTAACAGATCTAGGTACTTGTCTTACGTCAGAAGTATTCAAACAATTAACAGATATATTGAAGGTCAAAGCCCTTTTCACCACTCCGTACCACCCACAAACTAATGGAGCTCTTGAACGCTCACATGCTACTCTAAAAGTTTACCTCAAATCTTTTGTTAATGAGAACCAAAATGACTGGCATTGTTATCTATTCACTGCAATATTCAATCATGCTCACTAGAGGGCGATACTGTGTGTTTACTTTTTACATCGCTCCATTTTTTAAAATTATTTAAAATAGTGTATGTGCATAATAGTGGCAATTCTTTATGTTAACTAAAAGCTTGAACGTCGTACTACATGTCCGTATAAATAAGCGCAAAAATAGACCTCAGAAGTGAACTATGTTGTGAAGCGATCAGCTGTGTTTATAAACATCTTAAAGACCGCAATAAAATTTAATTCGTGGGCTTGTGACTATTGCTGATCTATGGGTGGCATTGAATAACTTTCACAGTGTCTATAGAACATTGCAGTGATGTGTATTTAAGATATTTTATAAAACACTACACAATCAAAATTGCTAAACCATCTTTGACAAAGCTTAGTAGAGCGCCATCTGTTATCACAGTTAAGAACTACGTTGCTAAGTAGTCAACCACTTTACCGATAACATCAAGGGCACGACGTTTCACTCGGTTGATGCAACAACCGTTACACAGATCTCTGTTGCGAAATATACGTACTGGAGGGCGCTACTAATCATCCACTGTTTTTGAGGAAGCAATACTGAACTTTTAAAATTAACAAGAACTTCTTTTAACAAGATGGATTGCTGTAATGATGCCCGTGCTTCGGCAAATAATATTCTGCAGTGCTCCGTATGTAGTGGAAAACACCACTATGAATGCCTAAATATTACACCAAGCCAGTTTTTAGCTCTGAAAGCAGAGTATAAGGCCGCCTGGAAGTGCCCATCATGCAGTAACGTGACTAGACGCATTAGGTCAAATGTAAACACTCCCGTACGCAGCTACATTGGGCTCCCAGCTGATGACCACCTAATGGATATGTCATATGAGAACCTAGACCACGACCCCCATAGCTCATCTGCTAGTGTTAAGAAGACGATTGTCACTGAACAGCCATCGCAACCTACGAACAACTCAGACCTTGAAGCCTTCACTACAAATCTGCAAATCACCCTAAGCCAGTGGCGTAGTGATATGAACAGAGATATGGCTCAAATCCGTGATGAAATAAAATCTACATTGTCAGACATTCAGAGGGATATGCAAACGTTGCGTTCGGAACAAACACTCTTACAAGAAAAGGTGTCTGTTCTCCATGATGACATAGCAACCCTGCAAAATACTACCCGAAACCAGACCGTGGAGCATGACCTTCTCAAGCAGCGTGTTGATGATTTGCATCGTTCACCTGTATCGACTGTGTTAGAGTCGACAATAAGTACCCTGGAGAGTAAGATTGACTATATGGAACAGCAGGCTAGGCAATGCAATGTGGAGATATGTAATTTACCTGAAAGGCACAACGAAAACTTGCCAGCTATTATTGAAGCTATGGGAAACGTACTGAAGTCTCCAGTCTCACCCAGTAATGTCGTCGCCGTATACAGAGTGCCTCATGCGCATCAACAGACAACAAGACCGAAAAACGTCATAGTTAAGTTCACTTCGCGCCTACATAGAGATAGCATACTTAGTGCGTTTCGTAAAGCCAAATCGCTTAAGACTGACCACATTGGCGTAACAGGTACTTCCACATCAATTTATATCAATGAGCATTTGACCTTAGCGAGGAAGCAGTTATTTCGCAAAACCCGTGAAGTTGCAAAAAATCATAACCATCAATATGTTTGGATCAGAAATGGTACCATATTGGTGCGTGAGCGTGATGGAGTGGCTGCATTCGCTATACGTGGAATCAGTGACCTTAATAAAATTAAAATCAAAACTAAAACAGCTACTTAGCAGCTTCTTCCTAATCGTCCTTTGCGCGATAACTGTATACCGTTGCTTTTTTCTTCCTAAGTTCTTGCATTTGTTTCTAAATAATAGTGTGTGTTTCGTGTTGCATGTTTCCCTAATAATAATTAAGACTAAAGAATCTAACTACTTGCTTTCAAAACCTGATGTCACTCGGTGGCACCCAGTGTGGAATAATGTATATCATTCATTTCTATTGCGATATTTCTGTCTCTCGATTATTTTATTGTTAAATTATGGTGTCTCTTGCATATCTATTATGCTGGGCAGTCTTGATACCCTCATGTATAGTTTCATAACTTCTTGTAATTTTACGCTACGACTGACTCGCAGAATTCTTCCCATTCTATATGAATTTATGTTGGAATATTTTGATAACGGATAAAAACAACTTAACAATCTACTATCAAAACTGTAGGGGCTTAAGGACCAAATTACACTCCTTATTCTTTAGTATTTTATCTTCTTGCTATGACTTAATAATACTTACTGAGACGTGGCTTATACCTCATATTGCTAGCGGCGAGTTTGTGGATCCTCGATACGTTGTGTACCGATGCGACCGAGATCGCAATTTAACTAACAAGCAGGATGGTGGCGGGGTCCTCATTGCGGTGTTGCGTGGGCTTCAGTCCTGCTTACATGATCTTCCCAGTCGCCCACGGGAAGGCCTAGTGTCGTGCATTGAGCATCTTATGGTTGAAGTCCCAAGCAAAAAGAGTTCAAAACTGCATGTCATTAGTGCTGTGTACATACCGCCATGGGCTTTCTCTGATGTATACAACTGTCACCTTGATGGATTGCAGGAGTTGTTAAACGAACCTCTTGTTGAGGGCTTATTTATTGTTGGTGATTATAACCTTCCTGAAATTACGTGGACAGCTGCCCGTCTTGGTGATGATTCACATCAGGTTACAGGTATGACTTGTTCAGGAACATTCCCTATATGTTCCCAACTACTACAGCTTATGTCATCTCTAAATGCATACCAATATAATAGCATAACTAACGGTAATGGGAAAATTTTGGATCTGTTTATTTCTAACATCATTAGTTCTGTAGACCCTCCATTAGACCCTTTATTACCTGTTGACCCCCATCACCCCCCGTTTGTTGCGACGCCCTTGCAAATCTATCGATGGAAGTCTTGCGGCGAAAAATATTGAGTAAATATGACTTTCGTAAGGCTAACTATGATGTTATTAATGAACAGATAAGTGAAATTGAGTGGTCGGGGTTGCTGGACCACCTTTCATCAGAGGAAGCCGTGGATACCTTCTATGAGATGCTGGGCGACATTATCAGGCCCTGTGCACGCCATCGTGTGCACCAAGCTGACAACAAGAAAAACCGTACTGAACCGCGGGCGGCGTCGCGCGCGTCACACCACTACAACGTCGGCGAGGCACGCGGAGCGCGGGACGGAGCAGCTCGCGGCCATTACTACACCAGACATCGAACGACTCACGCGCATAAATGTACGCGAGAGTAGAAGAGTAATCATCCCTTGTAAATGCAAGTTATAATAAACTTTTAATTCCAAGAAGAGGACCTTCATATTTCACATCCCCTTCATGTGGCGACCGTGATCAATCGAAACTGCTGCTGCTGGAATGACAACCCGAATTGCTGTCGTCGATCGGAAAAATTCCATGTGCGACCAAGATGGCGGTGGCGTGGCGAACATAAAGAAAGGAAGTAAGCCCGTTCCTTATTAAATCCTTATCCCTATTTCCCAGCTTTGTTTGCGTGTAAATGCCGAGCTACATTCAAGCTGTGGGGAGAGGTGCCTAGCTGCGTGATTTATTGGCCTATACTACGCATGCCAGCTTTTCTATTTCAATGCACGTGTGAGCACGCGGCGCTTTAAAAATCCTCGTAATCAAAGAAGTGGGTATTCCAAGATAAAATAAAACTAATTATACGTTTTCGTCCTTCTAGGTACGAGTTAATATTGTTAGTATTACAAGTAAACGGTTATTTGCCGAACATTCCAGACGATCCTCACGTCGCTCGCGCATGTGTCGGTGCGCGGCGTACGTTACGTGCTGCTCCTATCAGCCAGCGTGCTAGGCAGCGCGGGTCGGCCGTGGTGCTGCGGTGCCCTGCGGGCGCGGTCCGTGCTGTTGGCAAGCTCGGTGGCAGCTGCGAGGTTTGAGCTGATTGACTGCTGGCTGGATATATTTGGTTAGAAAGAACATTTTGTTTTAACTAAACCTTTCTCATTGTTGAAATTACTGAATCCATTCCGGGTACGTACATAGCGGTGTTAATTTATTTTTGTTTCGAAAAAGTTTCGTGAAATTACATAAACTGTGGTACTAAATCCATTGAACAAAATGTCGGAAAGTGAACAAGAAAACGATGATACAAATTCCATCATAGTTAAGTTAATCCGTAAACGGTCTGGCCTACGTAGTCGTGTAACGTATTTTAAAAACTTTATCGCCAAGTTTCAGTTAAATAAATTAGATAGCGTAACTAGTTTGGACATACGAGAATTATCGGTAAAATTAACACAGTTGCAAGAATTAGTTCTTAAATTTGATGGAGTTCAAACTGAAATTGAAGAACTTTGTGTAAATGCAGAAAAACAATACTCTGAAAGAAATATCACTGAAAGTGAATTTAGTTACCTAATTGCGTTAGCGCAAGAAATAATAGATTGTTATTCATCTAAAAACAAAACATCAATAAATGATGATTCAATCAAATCTAGTTGTGGGGTAAATGCTTCCATAAAATTGCCAACTATTAATCTACCAACGTTTGATGGGAATTTTGTAAAATGGTTGGAGTTTCGAGACACATTCCAATCTCTCATTGACGATAATGACTCCATACCTATAATAAATAAATATCATTATTTGAGAAATTCGTTGGTAGGCAGCGCTAGGATTGCTATTAGTTCAATAAATTTTGCAGCTAAAGATTATAAAAGCGCCTGGCAGGCTTTATGTAAAAGATATAATAATCCCAATATTCTCATGGACTATCATTTGAATGCATTAGTGAATATTGCTCCTATTCAAAAGGAGTCTTTTATGGCGTTAAGGGATATAATTGATGTTATTTTCAAAAATTTAAGTGCGCTCAGTACTTTAGAGATATCCACAGATAGTTGGGATCCTTTAGTAATACATTTGGTGGCTGCAAAGTTAGATCCCAGGACAATGAGCAAGTGGGAAGATCTTAAAGGTACTTTGTCATCCCGTCCATCACTTGAACAATTTCAAGATTTTTTAATACAAAGAGCTAACGTTCTGCAAACAGCCAAACACTGTCATAGTTATCAAGATAATAAAAACTCTTCTAGAGATAATAATAACAAAGAAAATAAATCTGTAAAGTCGTTTGCTACCGTTACAGATAATACTCATAATAAGGCATGTGTTGTGTGTGATAAAAACCATTTTGTGCATCAGTGTTTTAAATTTAAAGTGATGAAATTAAATGATAGGCTTTCCTTGGTAAATAAACAAAGGCTATGCATCAACTGTCTTCGCAGTGGTCACACACATACAGAATGCACTTTGAAAAGTTTCTGCCGGAAATGTCAGGAGAAACACAATAGCTTATTACATAAAAACAGTATGGTTATAAATGTAGCCACTGAAAACACTGACCCTTCAGTTACTAGTGTCCCTGTTAGTTTATCTTCACTCTCAATGGGACAAGTTTTATTGTGCACTGCACAGGTTGAAGTGGCTAATACAAAAACAAATTGTACTTACCTAGTTCGGGCATTGCTGGATACTGGAAGCCAGTCTTCATTTATGACTGACAACCTTAAAGAAAAGCTAGGACTACAGACTGAAAAACTGAATGCCTTTAATGTAACAGGCATAAACAATGTAGCATGTGATGTTACAGAACGATGCAAAATTAAAATAAGTTCAAGAGTAGGCATGTTTAGTATGCATGTCAATTGCTTAATTCTTCCAAAAATTACTGGAAATTTACCGAACTTTCAAGTTAATGTAGAAAGGCTCGGTTTACCAGATAATATTCAATTGGCTGACCCTTTGTTTTACCAGCCATCTGAAATAGATATTTTGCTGGGTGCAGATCATTTCTTTAATATTATATTACCAAATAAAATAAGTTTAGGTACCAACAGACCTGTCTTACAAGATAGCGTGCTAGGTTGGATAGTGGCTGGCCCCACCGGGGAAGCTCACAACAATAAGAAAATACACTGTAACTTCGTTCAAAAGGGATCAAATATTGATCAAGATTTGCATGATTCTCTAATAAAGTTCTGGGAGGTTGAAGTAGTACCTTCAGAAACTAATATTTATTCTGTTGATGAACAGTTTTGCGAGTCTCATTTCAATAAAAATACCTATCGCTTACCTGATGGTAGATTCTCAGTAATGATGCCATTGAAGGAGGTCCCTCAGCAGGCACTTGGTAACTCATTTCCTTTAGCAATAAAGCGTTTCTATAATTTAGAAACCAAATTAAATAAAAATCATAAATTAGAGGAACAATATGCCAATTTTATAAATGAATATGCGAAACTGGGACACTTGGTTGAAACTGATAGGCCAGAATTTGGATGCTTTTTACCTCACCATTGTGTTATACGTGAACAACATGAAACCACAAAACTTCGGGTGGTTTTTGATGCATCTGCTAAAACAAGATCAGGCAAATCACTCAATGACATCCAGGCAGTTGGTCCAGTAGTGCAAAAAGATTTGTTTTCGATACTTGTCCAGTTTAGATTACATAAATGTGTATTAACAGCGGATGTCGAAAAGATGTATCGACAAATCAACTTAAATGAATCTCAGCGGCACCTACAGATGATATTGTGGAGAGACAAATCATCGGAGCCTATTAAAATTCTCCAACTCAAAACCTTAACATATGGTATGGCATCGGCTCCATTTTTGAGTACCAGGTGTCTGTTTGAGCTAGGTAGCCAATGTAAAGATAAGGTTATTGCTGAGATAATAAAGAATAATTTTTACATGGATGATTTAATAACTGGTGCCTCTTCTGAGGACCAATTAAAACACATATATCTGGGTGTATCACAAGCTTTGAATGCGGCTTGTTTTCCATTAAGAAAGTTTAGAACAAATTGTCCTAATATACTTAGCGATAATTCAGAGTTGACTAATTGTCTTACTTTTCATGATGAAACCACTGTTTTAGGATTGAATTGGTCACCCTCCTCAGACAAATTACATTTTCCTAGTGGTATTGAAATCTTAAATAAGGTTACAAAAAGAATAATTATTTCAACTACCTGCAAGCTATTTGATCCATTGGGATTGGTTGGATGTTGCATTATCAAAGCGAAAATATTATTGCAAAATTTATGGGCTCTCAAATTGGATTGGGATGACATAGTACCAGAACATTATGCTAAAAAATGGTTTAGCTTTATAAAATTTTTACATTTCTTGTCAGATCTTGTCTTACCTCGCAATGTTTTATGTGACAATTTAGATGTTCAGTCCGTAGAGATGCACTGCTTTGTTGATGCATCACAACAAGCTTATGGAGCATGTGTCTATATGCGCTCTAATAATAAAGAAGATGATACAGTTACTGTGAGGTTGTTATGTGCTAAAACAAGAGTAGCACCAGTTAAAATACTTACTATTCCACGGTTAGAGTAATGTGCTGCCTTAACAGGTGCTGAGTTGTGTTCTAAGGTATTAAAGTCAGTAACATGCAACGTTAAAAATATTTACATGTGGACTGACTCCACAGTGGTACTTGGATGGTTAAAAACACAAAATAAGGCCTTGCAAGCATTTGTGCGTAACCATATCAATAAAATAAATCAACTTACTGAAAAGTTCGAGTGGAAACATGTTCCAACAAATTTTAACCCTGCAGACTTAGCGTCGAGGGGTATTGACCCACAGAATGTACAGGCATCATCGTTGTGGTGGGAGGGACCTTCGTTCCTAAAGGAAGGTAAATCTAAATGGCCTACCCAGCCACAGCTCAGCCTTATTAACTTACCTGAAACAAAGGTACTCATTTCTGTGGATGAAACATTAGATAACATTAATTCGTTTATTCAATTTAAAAAATATTCTAGTTATATAAAAATTAAAAGATGTTTTGCGTACGTTCTACGTTTTGTACATAACTGTAAAAAGAATTCTATTAAAGTGTTAGGACCTTTGCAAACTGAGGAACTTGATCGCTCATTAACATTATTATTAAAGTTCAGTCAGCTATAGTCATTTGCAGAGGAGATAAAATTAATAAAAGATGGCAAGGCTTTACATCATAAAAGCAAATTGTTGCCCTTAAATCCATTTTGTGATGATAAGGGTTTAATTAGAGTAGGAGGTAGGATAAATAAGTCAGATTCTACATATGATAAGAAACATCCAATTCTATTGGATGCTAAACAACATTTAACTAGGTTAATAATGCACTGTGAACATTTTAGATTATTTCACGCAGGTCCCCAGTTACTTTTGTCCTCTGTTCGCGAGAGGTTTTGGCCGCTGGGTGGCAGAAACTTAGCTCGAACTGTTGTCAAGACTTGTGTTGTATGTACTCGATTGCGAGGTCAGCCGATACAGCCTTTATGCCCGGTTTCTGAAGTTCCCAGTTAAACTTCCAATAACTATTGATTCAATAAAGTTGTGTATGAGATAAACGTCGGTTAACTGTCACTGGGTTTCTGAATCCGCAACAAGCCATTCAATAACTATGCAACCCATAACTAGTTCCTTAGTTGGCGCTAGATGGGTCTGTTGAGAATATCGGCTTTAAAATTCGTTTTTGTACGCAGATGTTGTCACAATGTAATGTCGACATCATTGTCTCCATTTTTTTTCAAAGAAACGTTCCTATTTGATTATTTCAAGTAAAAAGTCTATTTGTCTTTCCAATCGTTGGTGCTTTATCCATTCTTTTGTAAAAAAAAAAAACCTGACAATGGACATTTGCGATGCATAAGGGGAGCTAGACCAGGTCTGATCATAATATTCTTTTATCTCAATCTATATTATCTCAATTTCAATTCCTCATTCGTAAATATTTCGAAAGGATTTCTCCTACGTATGAAGTATCTGAATACATATTGATGTTTTAAAAATCAATAAAATGATACTCTGATTTGGAGCTTGTATTCATTTTACTAAAACTCATTGTTGTTAGATTTTAATATTTAGCTTTTACTAGCCATTTAATACATGATAAAAGTATCTATAACGCAATTTTTAAATATTTTGGCTATGAAATGAAACGTCTAATAGTTATGGAACCGATAAACGGCCAACATTGGTCAGTTAAGTTAACCTGAGTTTAAATGGAGTTTATCTTACATTGCGGTGTTCGGAAACGCACTTTCGTAAGTTAACGAACCAATAGCGCTAATGAATAGATAAACTGCCGATACGAGTAGCTCAGAAACCGGGAATTAATGGGGGACTTGCCTAGTGTGCGAGTAAATCCAGGTTTCCCGTTCAGTACATGTGGGATCGACTTTGCGGGACCATTTATGATATCCCCAAAGAAGGGTCGAGGTAACCGCATTACTAAAGCCTACCTCTGCGTTTTTGTATGTCTAGCTACTAAAGCTCTACATCTTGAAGTTGTCAGTGACCTCACCACTGAAGCGTTTATATCTTGTTTACGCAGGTTTGTTTCACGTCGCGGCAAGCCTTACGCGATTTATTGCGACAATGGGAAAAACTTCGTAGGGGCTAACAATGAGTTGGGGAGAGTTATAAAAGCCAGCCGTCAATCAGTCTCAGATTTCGCGTCAAATGAGGAAATCAAATTCATGTTTTGTCCAGCCTACTCACCACACTTCGGTGGAATATGGGAGGCTGGCGTTAAGTCCGCTAAATATCATTTAAAACGCGTTGCTGGTAGTGTCTCCCTTACATTTGAAGAGTTGGCGACGCTTTTCGCGCAAATCGAAGCGATCCTTAACTCCCGCCCCATTACTCCTCTTTCTTCTGATCCAACTGACACTAATCCTTTGACTCCTGGGCACTTTCTTATAGGCCGCCCGTTAATGTCTGTGCCGTCGTTACCAGTTAACTGCATTAGACCCAACAGATACCAGATCATCGAGCAGATCCGACAGCAATTCTGGGCACGTTGGCGCCGGGAGTTCATGGCAGAGATGCAGAACAGGACTAAATGGAGGAGAGATAAACCATCACTTCAAGTCGGCGACTTGGTCTTGCTACGAGAGGACAACCTAATGCCTCTCGACTGGCGCATGGGGCGAGTGATGAAATTACACCCGGGTAAAGATGGGATTGTCCGGGTTGCGGACGTCCACACCAACAAAGGCCTTGTAAAACGGGCCGTCCACAAAATGTGTATATTGCCCACGACACCATAGCTGTTGAAATAGCTTCAACGCCGCGGAGTATGTGCACGCCATCGTGTGCACCAAGCTGACAACAAGAAAAACCGTACTGAACCGCGGGCGGCGTCGCGCGCGTCACACCACTACAACGTCGGCGAGGCACGCGGGGCGCGGGACGGAGCAGCTCGCGGCCATTACTACACCAGACATCGAACGACTCACGCGCATAAATGTACGCGAGAGTAGAAGAGTAATCACCCCTTGTAAATGCAAGTTACAATAAACTTTTAATTCCAAGAAGAGGACCTTCATATTTCACATCCCCTTCAGGCCCAATGTTCCAAGTGTTAAGTCTCGGGCACTTGACTTTCCGGTTTGGTTCTCCGCTCAATTAATTAAAACCTTCAAAAAGAAACAACGCCTCTGGATTAAGTGGAAGAAATTTAAGAACATTAAAGACTACGTTGAGTTCTCTGAATATCGAACAACTTTTAAAGAAGCCTGTCAGACCTGTTATTCAGCTTATATCAAATCTGTTGAAGATAATATCACCTCTAATGTTAAGCACTTTTGGAAGTACAGTCGCCAGCACATCAAGTTACTCCACTTTGACCTTGAACGCTTTATAAGCAGCAACAGCGAGAAACGTGTGAAAGAGATATATAGCTTTTTGTCCGCTCTTACTCGTAATGTTTCGTGCTGCAGTGCGTACGTGAGAGTGTGTGCGTATGCGCGTCGTGGTGTAGAATAAGATACTTTGCGATAAGAAATAGCGTAGCAGGTTGAATACTTGAATAGAATCCAAATAATAGCGTGGTAATAGAAAGAAGCGGCCTGTGCACGGCGCATTGCCTAACTACTTCAGAAAGCTTGGATATAATCGTTTTTTATATTTTATTTCTTCATTTTTACTTAAATAATAGTTGGAAATACCTGTAAGTATTAAGTAGGTGTGTTACCTACTCATATATTTAAACAGGTAGGTAGCGAAATTTCACGCTCTCGGAGAATAATGTTAAGTAGACAGGTAGGTAATCTGATGTGAGAAAAACACTTTTTTTTATTATTTCACGGCAGCTTTAATTACTTTTCCGAGTTTTGTTACCTACTTACTGGTGGGCTGGCGGTCACCTGTTTTGTGCGTTCCTTGCTCTTCTATTCTAAGTATTTTTACGAAGTTCAATGCAAAAACCCATGACACAATCGGCTTGAAATTTCGAAAACAATATAGATTGATGATTACCCACCACAAACGTGGACGAAGTTTTAATTCATAATACCTACAAAACGCCTCTTGTCAGTCCGCCTTGTTTGAGATTAACGTTTGACACGATCTTATTCCCAAAGTTATAAGGTTAAACTTAGTAACGGAATTACCTATACCTACCGAAGTTTGCTTTTACATGAAAGTTCAAACTTATTGCGCAAGAAATAAGATACGATTTCTAGAGAAATAAAATTCGAATCTATTTATTATCGTTACTTCATTACATTCAAAATATTTTGTAAATAAGAATATGAGTTTCTTTGTTTGTTACGCATCATCATGAAGGACGTGGGTTCCCATACGAGGTTCATTATGCGGCTACACCCGAATTCTCATAAGAATACCTATTCCTGTGAGGACTCGGATGAAGCCGCACAAAATACTACAGTGAGTGTTTATTTGTTAGTTTTTACGCAGTGGCGTAGCTAGCCCTCATGGGGCTAGCTATAAAGCCCCATTTAAAAATATCTTGGCGGGGTCTTTTGCAAAAAGGACGGTGACGTTTTTTAAGTAAATAAATATACCGTCGGCGTCGGGGTCCCGAATAATAGATTCAGTGGTAGCTAGAGCTACTTCTGGCGCCTTAACTACATAACCGATCATCATGGGATTTTGCAAACCTACCTGCCTATCTGCCTGCTATCATAATCAGCCTGTAATGTTCCCACTGCTGGGACGCAGGCCTCCTCTCGGTGAGAGGGAACCTACCTATCAGAAAAGGACAAAGGATACGTTCTTACGGTAACGCGTGTGAAACCGCGGGAAAAGTATTAAAATAAAATGCAGAAAAAAAATCGTAACCTTTTTATTTTTAAACATTAATATAATTGAAAACTTAAAAACAAATCCTACACCTACTCTAAATGAAAATATACTTACAACAAAAGTTATAAAACTAAACTATACAAATAGGCAATAGATTAAAAACAAGTTGATAAACGATTTTTTACAAGTTTTTTTATTGACATTTGTAACAGATTAATTATACAGTCTATCAATGACTACCAAGCATTATTAAATGCTGCCGCGAAACAAATGTAAAATGTTACCTATACTCCATTTGAAATAAGATTAGACTTTTAAACAAACCTTTTTTACAATCGGTTCAACCGATTGTGACTTCTACTCCGTAGGCATAAGGATGGCATTAAAAGCAAAAAGTGGTTACAATACCAACTGTTTACTGCAGATACCATTTATCATGCCTACAACGCAATAGAGGTCAAAATCAGTTGGACGGACTGTAAAAAAGGGTTTATTTAACTGTATAATGTTATTTCAAACGGAGGATAGATTAGTATAATTTGACTGGGCTGGTGCCCGAGAACATTCCCAGTTAGTGGGAATACTAACACATAAGTTAAAGATTTTTTTTTTTCAATTTTGAACTTTTTAGATTAGGTTTCTTATCGCATGTTTCTTAATAAAATAATAAAAGATAGAACTTAAATGCATATCTTTTACACCCACAATGTGTTACTGAGAATTTTCGACAGTTTACTGATAACAAAAAAAACATCCTTTTAACTGTGCAGGTGTGATACTAATTTTGAGAAATGGTATTTACTAATCCTTTGTGCATGATTTATGGCCACAAATAACCGGGTCGGCGTAACAAAAACTTTTTAATAAAAAAATTGAACCGCCGAAAAACCGAAAAATAAAAAATAATAAACTAGCTTTGTCCAACCCCAATAACTAAGTTCGGAAGGCGGTGACATATAATCAAATACATATCCAAAGTCACCGACTTCCGAACTTATTTATTGGGGTTGGACAAAGCTAGTTTATTATTTTTTATTTTTCGGTTTTTCGGCGGTTCAATTTTTTTATTAAAAAGTTTTTATTTTATAATTTTTTGTGGCTATAATCTACTAATTACTACATGCTTAATTTTTGATTTAATACACGACTCAGTATTAAAATCTGTGAGTAAACAATCAATTATCCCCTGTTTTCTTACCCTTAGGGTTGGAATTTTTCTTCGAAATTTATATGGGACCAACTTCGAGGTATACCCTTTCCAATAAAAAAAGAATTATCAAAATCGGACTACTCTGGAAAAAGTTATGCGTGGTCATACATAAAAAAAAAAAAAAAAAAAAAAATATACGCGTCGAATTGAGTAACCTCCTCCGTTTTTTCGTCGGTTCGAAAAGAAGCAAACATAATAGGTATAGGCAACTCCAGAAATGTAAACTTCTATTATCTAGCCTGCCGCTCATTAGTAATACAGATAGCGCGGTCAACTTCAAAAAGTTACATGGAAAAAGGTAGGTGTATGTTTTCTGATTAAGTATAGCATGCAAAATTGAACGACAAGTTACTAAATGAGCACTTATTACATGTCATTTCTACTTATAAAATCTTACCAGTAACTTAGTACTTATATTTTTACTTTTATTATAATTCTATGTGGTTCCAACGACACGTTCCCATTCCCAGCAATTGATATTCCCGGGCACTGGAAATATTCTTTTGGTAATATTCCCAGGACCGGCACATAACTACTCACACCATTCCTTCTCTTACAGACTTACACTCTACATACACATGTATTTTATTTGCATCGGGGTTAATCTATACTAATATTATAAAGAGGAAAGATTTGATTGTTTGTTTGTTTGCATTGAATATGCTCCAAAACTACTGAACCGATTTGAAAAATTTGTTCACTGTTGGGAAGCTACACTATCCCCGGGTGACATAGGCTATATTTTATCCCCGTATTCCTACGGGAATGGGAACTACGGAAGTGAAACCGCGGAGCGCTGCTAGTTTTAAATAAATATGCATGTGAATACTTATGCAATCCTGATCATTTAAGTCACTTCCATACTAAATACCTGACTAGAAAGCTTTATAAATTCTCGGTGTTCCTGGAATCCCAGGACATTTTTTATAAAATAATAATTTAAGAAGCCACTTTCATACTTTCATAACTAAAAATTAATTTTAAATATGCATCCAATTATCCGATCTCTAATTATGACACAACATTAACGAACGACATGACTGGCGTCTTTCCCAAATCGAGCAATGGAAGAAAGAATCAGTGTTTGAAAAACAATGCTTAGAAATACCTTAATTCTTTTATTTTTATAAATAAAATAGTTACAAAATTAAAATACTACTTATGGATTGTAAAACTGTGCTACTGTTTATTGTGAAAGTTTGTGAGAATGGATAGATATTGTTTGTTACTTTTTCACGCTAACGGAAAAACAGATTTCAGTGAAACTTGGCACTTATATTGACCATGACCTGTATGAACACATAGGATTGGTTCATACGGAAACCCGGGTAAATAAAGTGCATTATTTACTAGTGCCCTAGAATCGGAGTTCGTCATCTAAAGCTAAGGCTACGACACTATACACCGTGCACTCAGTGTCCGGCACAGAGTGTGCTTCCTTCTGCGCCTAGGTCATTAAAATCTTGGCAGGACGGCGGCATTTCTTTCCGACGTTCTTTAGGCGCGTTCTGATGGTGTCTATTGAAATCTGAAACAAATAAATGTTGTCAATTTCAATCATCATCATCATCAGCCTATAATGTTCCCACTGCTGGGACACAGGCTTCCTCTCGGTGAGAGGGATTGGGCCGTAATCCACCACGCGGGCCCAGTGCGGGTTGGTAGATGTCAC
Source organism: Polymixis flavicincta (assembly GCA_949987655.1). Classification (NCBI taxonomy): domain Eukaryota; kingdom Metazoa; phylum Arthropoda; class Insecta; order Lepidoptera; family Noctuidae; genus Polymixis; species Polymixis flavicincta. Next base: position 7,139,063 of record OX465202.1, on the reverse strand, counting down.
ATGTCTTCGAATTTTTGGTTCTAGGACATGCCGGTTTCCTCACGATGTTTTCCGTCACCGTTTTGAGAGCAGTGGTGATGAAATAATTTACACGAAGTAAAGCGCCTGTCTGGGTTCGAACTCACGACCTACAACTCGTAAGTCGCGGCCGTTACCACTTGGTCACCACTGCTCAATTTCAATACTTACATAAAATTCTTTATTTTGACAAATTGTACGGGACGGGCCAACTTAACTGAATGAGTAGGTATGGGACGGTTAAAAATATTATTCTTCAAAATATAAACACACAGATAAATAATCTGTCGTATTGAGAAGACCATCTTTGTTGAAGCAGGTTGTAAAAAACTGAACATTTGTCTAATAGTAATAATTTTTACTGAGTCTGGTCTGGCGGCGCGCGTAAACCCAGTTTGAGTGCGCGCCGAGCGTTCTTACTAACACATGTCTATTAAGTAGTAGGTATTACCTATATTAATCAAGTTTGTTATTCACTTCTTAGGAACACCATGTTATAAGTAAATGATGAATAAGTTAATGTGATAAGTGTGATTACAAGCTAAGGTATGCATGGACTCACGCTGTACGCTCGTCTGCTCAAAAAATGATCGGCACTGACCATAATCGCATCGTCTGCCGCCGTCGTGGTTCTCGCCTAGAGTTGGCGGTGGTGGGCTTCTAAGGTTCCGCTTTCTTGCCACCGCCGCCCGAAGCCAGAAGTAAAAAGTTTTCTTTTTTCTAGAACGAAATAAATAGCTCTAGTTTATTTACACATTTTTACTTAATTTATTACTACAGGCAAACATGTATTAAAACTTAAATATAATTCCCTACAAAATGTAATCTGCCTAGCCTTTTCCCAACTATGTTAGAGTCGGCTTCCAGTCTAACCAGATGCATCTGAATACCACTATTTTCATGAAGCGACTGCCTATCTGATCTCTAAAACCCAGTTACTAGGTAATACATAACACAACAACAACATACAATACAATGATCCATTCTGGGACCACCATTATTTCTAATTTATGTGAACAACATCATTCAGATAGTGTTAACAGGTTATTTAACACTTTACGCAGCGCAGATGATACAAGTCTATTTTACTTTGGTCATCCGTGGTCAATCCATACACGATATCATTAGTGAGACGCAAAACAATTTAAACGTAATAAATGAGTGGTTTCTACATAAATCACTATAAATACTTCGAAAACATCTTAAACATGATATTTGCAGCCAAAAACAAAAAGATTCCACCCCATGCCCCTTGATTGTTAATAATCTTACTATCAAGCAGTCCAGTGCAGAAAAGTATCTTGGTCTACTAATAGATGACAAACTGTCTGGAAACCTCATATCAAGCCGAGCACGTAAAAGCCAAACTTACGTCACTTTATGGAGCTCTATGCAAAATGGGAAACTGCTTACCACATAAGATTAAACGCACTATATACGATTCTTTAGCAAAACCTAATCTAGAATACCTGATTGAGATTTGGGGATCAGCATCCAAGACTAACCTCAATTCCAAACAGAGGACCCAAAACAAAGTCATAAAACGGTTATATTGTTATGACTTCCAAACAGTTTTACGAAAAAATCAAACAATTCAATCTCTGTCAACTATACAACTTATAATACTTGCATAATAATAAAAAATATTTGAGATAACACTACACAAACCAATATTAAACTTGACATACACACACATAACCTAAGAAATAGAAACGAATTACCTACTTCTGCGTTTTCCTAGAATAGTTAAATATGAAAAAAATATGTTTTTATATGCTACTTGGAACAACGCTCACAATTAAAAACTTTACCTACGTAATTAACCCTTCTGTTAACTTATTTCGAACATTCTATAGAAAAACACCTAAGACACATTTTTTATTAGCCTATGTTTATTTTAAATAAAAAATAATAATAATAAAAAATATTACTCACCGTTATGCCCGTCTGCCGACAAATCTCTGTCACCCACTCAATCGATGCGCTATCATACACTCTCTTTCAACTTGCGTCAACTGAGGCGCCAGTCGCCATGTTAATATTATTTAATAGATTTAGAGTTACTAATATCACGCACAGGATGACTACAGTACGGCTCCACGAACTTTTAATCACTGACGTAGAGAATAAACGAACGTTGTGATGAGTGAAACTCGGGAGCGGTGACGTACGCGCAGTGGGGTGTGGGTGTGGCTTATTCCTAGTAAAACATGGTAATTGGCTCACAAATATTAGTATGTGCAGCAATTGGGCAGTTTTAGAAACGTTTAAAATTCCACCAATCACGCCAAAGATACTTTCTTTCTAACACTCCATGCATCGTCGTAGTTATAGTTATGTATAGGGTTTAGCTTGATGTGCTGGCGACTGTACATCTCAAATCGTAAAAACAAATCTGGTATCCCTTCCACAATGCAGTACCAAGACGTTAAGTCAAGTGCTCCGGACGTCATCTGCAACATGTTTTCAGATTTTTTCCTTTCGGTATTTGAACCGAAATCACCGTCACTGTCGGCGTGGACTCCGCCAACAAACTGTGACCCCAATGCTAATTTGGTTGAAAACCTGCATATTGAGGAATCTAAAATACTCAAAGAGTTAAAACTTCTTGATCCGTCCAAAGGAGCGGGCCCTGATGGTTACCCGGCTCTTTTCTTTAGGTGTACCGCTGACAGTATCTGTAAGCCACTATTTATAATTTATAATAAGTGTTTAAGAGAGGGTGTTTTTCCTGCCGTATGGAAACGTGCTAACATCACGCCCGTACACAAAGACGGCTCAAAGCATGACATAGAGCAATATTGACTTATCTCAATTCTGTCGGCCTTGTCAAAACTTTTTGAAAGACTCGTACATAATGAAATTTATCCTATCTTGCACAGCTCTATAATCGCCGAACAACATGGATTCGTTCAACAGCGGTCGACTATCTCCAACCTACTTATATTTTCCAATGACCTCTTTGAAAATATTGACGCCTTCAAGTAGATGCTGTTTATACGGATTTCAAAAAGGCATTTGACAAGGTCGATCACGAAATTCTTTTAAACAAAATAGCATTTAATGGGATACGGGGGAATTTGCTTCGCTGGTTCACTTCCTATATTACGAACAGGACACAAAAAGTTGTCGTGAATGGCTATCAATCTGGTGCTGTGCCCATAACCTCAGGTGTTCCGCAAGGCTCGATCCTGGGACTACTTCTGTTTATTATATACATAAATGACATAAATAAGTGCTTTACAAATACAAAATTTCTCCTGTACGCTGATGATTTAAAAGCTTATAAAACGAAACAGTCTGTGGATGACTGTTTTAAGTTCCAAGAAGATCTGGATAGACTCGCGGGTTACTGTCTCGACAATAAACTACATCTTAGTCTATCGAAATGTTATTTCATTAATTTTACTAAAAACCGATCTGTCGTTAATTTTAAATATAAATTGCTTAACACCATACTTACTAATGTATCAATGGTAAGAGATCTTGGTGTATTATTCGATAATAAGCTGTCGTTAAATCAACATATTGAGAAAATAGTTAATAACTCATTCAAAATGTATGGATTTGTCATAAGGTCATCCACTGAGTTCAAGCGAGATTCCACTTACCTGTATTTGTATAAGACGCTTGTACGGTCACAACTAGAATATGCAGTACCAATCTGGAACCCATTCTATAAGAAATATATGGATGAGATCGAGAAGGTCCAGCGTAAGTTTCTACGTACCATGCATTACAGGTGTCACAGGAGTTACCTGCCGTACTCTGAATTATTACGCAAATATAAGCTTGTTACCTTAGAATCCAGACGTAGGTTCTTGGAGGCATCTGTGTTGCATGGTTTTGTTCACAGCCATTTTGACTCAATTGACCTCACGAGCAGGTTATGTTATGCAGTCCCTCGCACCGTTAACAAACGGAATGTCCGTGCTGGTACCCTATTTGCTCTAAATAGCTGTCGAACCAACTCTGGTATGCGCTGCCCTATTCGTCGAATGGTAGACACTTATAATAATTTATTTATCGATATTGACATTTTCGTATGCTCCAAATCAAAATTTAAATATAATGTTATGAAACTTTTATCTAATAATAATGCAATGAAATGAATGTATAATAATTATTATTAGATCTAATCCTATTTTTTATAATTTTTAATTTTCTGTTTTTCTCTCGTCACTGAGATGTTTATTTATTTATTAGTTATTTGTTGTGAATTATGTAATCATTTTCAATATGTACTGTATGTTTGATAATGCCTTTTGGTGGCACTCGTTGCCTATATTTTGTTTTTTTAATATGCGGATAATGTAGTGGGCTACAATATTGTTATTCACACCTATAATTTTTTGTTTTAAAATTATATATTGTAGCTGTTTATTGTCCCTAAATAAAATAAAATAAAATATTAGCATACAACACTACTCCTCACTGTACAACTAATTTCACTCCCGATGAATTGTTATATCGCTATAAACCATGTATTCCTAATTCCTTATATGAAACTTCCGGTAATACCACATACAATGAATATATTAGAGCTTTACAATATAGAATGCAATTTAGTCGCGAAAAAGCTATCCAAATATCCTAAATAGCAAAGAAAAATCCTAACAATATTATGACGCAAACTCCCGTGAAATCACATACAAATCGGGAGATATGGTGTACCTAAAACACCATCACAGACTTCTTGAAGCGTTATCGCCTATATGGAAAGGCCCATACAAAATTACAAAAGTACATAATAAACATAACGTGACCCTTCAAGTAGGTCGTAAAAATATAAAGTACCAAACCAATGAAATAAAACCTTTAAAATCCTAACATATATAATGTTTCTTTTCAGAACGCTATGCTGTCATGGCATTTTAAGCCACTGCCTCACCGATTCGAGCATCATTCCCATCTACCATAGCCCCGGAATTTATTTTGAACCTACTACTAATATTAATTTTTACAGTGATCACTGGAAAGTTATCACTCACGTTGATCTAATCTCTTTAGAACCTTATCTTAACAAAATCGAAACTCTATAACATGAAACCCTGAATCTCTGTAACAAAATTCAATCACAGGATACACAATATTTTAACATGTGCAAGGATATGTCTAATCCTATCGAAGTTTTGATTCAATATAATTATATTAAATTACAATCGTTAGCACATATCATCTCTAATAAATCAACAAGTAAAGTAAAACGCTCCTTAGAATTTGGAGGTGAAATCTTAAAGTTTCTCTTTGGCACATTAGATGCAGACGACGCTAGAAAATATGATGCTGCGATTGAGTCGTGTAAAAAGAGTGACACAGAACTATATCACCTAATGAGAGATAACATTCTCATAATTAAATCTACTATAAATAACTTCAACACTACTATTTATACACTTAATAAAAACGAAAATAAATTGAATACCCAAATTAATCAGATGAATGAAATATTTCCTCAAATCACTAAAATTGACAACTTACTGTTATATACCTCAAGGTTAAATAATCTCCTCAACATAATCGAAGGTTCTTTACTCACTATTTCTAATGTACTGGATACTACAGTAAATTCAATTTTATTTTCTGAAGTTAATGTATTACATCCTAGTGTTATAAGCTCCTCTAATCTTTATCTTTGTACGCGCCTGATCATATTTTTAGGGCAAATCGTCACATTGTGGTTTGCAACTACATCGATTTTTTTTAAATAATATTGTCTACTTGGAAGGTAGAACGTTGGCTAAAATATTTTGCACTCATCATTTCGGCTCCGCAAAAGAAAATTCTAAATTAATATCTAATATACATGTTTCAAGTTTTCTATGAGTTTTTCTTAAAGAAATTCCAATATTGTGCGTAAACAATATAATTGGCGACCGTGACAGGACTCACCTGACTGCCTCGGTGATTCTTATAACCAAGCTAAAAAAACGTTTCATAAATCTCGAAAAAAGATTTAGAAAAAATCCGACGCTAAAGTCACATTACGTAGAAATTATACGTGAATATTCAAACCTAGGACATCTTTCAGAGTCACTTAATGCAATACCAAATCCTTCATACTTTTTATGTCATCATGCTGTATTCAAGGAAGACAGCGAGTCTACCAAAATTCGAGTAGTCTTTGACGGCTCAACTCCTACAACTTCTGGCTACTCTCTAAATGACATCTTAATGGTTGGGCCTAATCTACAGAATTCTCTATTCTCCATTCTAATTAGAGCACGTCAATATAAGTACATTCTAACAGGAGACATTGTAACGTTGTACGTTAATTTTACTTTTATTATCTCAATATAAGAGTTTGCACTTATAACTAATGAATTTACTGGTTGCGAGCTTCACACACGAACCGGTTTGTTGCTGTCTCCCCTCTCCATAACGTCGTTAACGACCGCGCGCTTCCAGCGGTCAGGGGAACAATCTCGAATGGATTCACTTGACACTACGGAGCAGCACAGTGACCGTGCTGTTAGTGAATATTAAATTTTATGACGACTATTTTGCGCATAGTTCACAACTAACAACATTTTTAAAGAAGTGTTACTTTTAAATTCTGTGTAACCCCAAATCGGGTGAGTGTTGCAAAACCTATTATTATCTAGTTTTAAGTATTCGTTGCATGACTTGCTAGATCATTATGTCAACCGAAACGCCGATGTGCTTTAATTGCATTAATGTACATGCGTTGATTGGTATTTTAAACAACTTAATGTAATTCATTTTGATTTCACTGAATGACCGTAAATCAACAAGTAAAGTAAAACGCTCCTTAGAATTTGGAGGTGAAATCTTAAAGTTTCTCTTTGGCACATTAGATGCAGACGACGCTAGAAAATATGATGCTGCGATTGAGTCGTGTAAAAAGAGTGACACAGAACTATATCACCTAATGAGAGATAACATTCTCATAATTAAATCTACTATAAATAACTTCAACACTACTATTTATACACTTAATAAAAACGAAAATAAATTGAATACCCAAATTAATCAGATGAATGAAATATTTCCTCAAATCACTAAAATTGACAACTTACTGTTATATACCTCAAGGTTAAATAATCTCCTCAACATAATCGAAGGTTCTTTACTCACTATTTCTAATGTACTGGATACTACAGTAAATTCAATTTTATTTTCTGAAGTTAATGTATTACATCCTAGTGTTATAAGCTCCTCTAATCTTTATCTTTGTACGCGCCTGATCATATTTTTAGGGCAAATCGTCACATTGTGGTTTGCAACTACATCGATTTTTTTTAAATAATATTGTCTACTTGGAAGGTAGAACGTTGGCTAAAATATTTTGCACTCATCATTTCGGCTCCGCAAAAGAAAATTCTAAATTAATATCTAATATACATGTTTCAAGTTTTCTATGAGTTTTTCTTAAAGAAATTCCAATATTGTGCGTAAACAATATAATTGGCGACCGTGACAGGACTCACCTGACTGCCTCGGTGATTCTTATAACCAAGCTAAAAAAACGTTTCATAAATCTCGAAAAAAGATTTAGAAAAAATCCGACGCTAAAGTCACATTACGTAGAAATTATACGTGAATATTCAAACCTAGGACATCTTTCAGAGTCACTTAATGCAATACCAAATCCTTCATACTTTTTATGTCATCATGCTGTATTCAAGGAAGACAGCGAGTCTACCAAAATTCGAGTAGTCTTTGACGGCTCAACTCCTACAACTTCTGGCTACTCTCTAAATGACATCTTAATGGTTGGGCCTAATCTACAGAATTCTCTATTCTCCATTCTAATTAGAGCACGTCAATATAAGTACATTCTAACAGGAGACATTGTAACGTTGTACGTTAATTTTACTTTTATTATCTCAATATAAGAGTTTGCACTTATAACTAATGAATTTACTGGTTGCGAGCTTCACACACGAACCGGTTTGTTGCTGTCTCCCCTCTCCATAACGTCGTTAACGACCGCGCGCTTCCAGCGGTCAGGGGAACAATCTCGAATGGATTCACTTGACACTACGGAGCAGCACAGTGACCGTGCTGTTAGTGAATATTAAATTTTATGACGACTATTTTGCGCATAGTTCACAACTAACAACATTTTTAAAGAAGTGTTACTTTTAAATTCTGTGTAACCCCAAATCGGGTGAGTGTTGCAAAACCTATTATTATCTAGTTTTAAGTATTCGTTGCATGACTTGCTAGATCATTATGTCAACCGAAACGCCGATGTGCTTTAATTGCATTAATGTACATGCGTTGATTGGTATTTTAAACAACTTAATGTAATTCATTTTGATTTCACTGAATGACCGTAACAAAGGTGTAACGGGTTATGACAGTTAGGTATTTTTGAATTATCCTCTGTTTTTAAATGTATTCTTTCCTTGTTTTAAATTTGTAATTGTGATCTCATTGTTGTAGCGAATTAAAGGAGATGGTTATGGTTCCGTAATTTAGTTTAATAATTTTTGTCATATATTTTTTCCACTTACCTTCCATCACTAGTTAGCATTTTTCTGCTAGTAATTTATCATGCTTTCAAAATTGTACCACGCTGCTTAGACTGCTTCATCTCGATAGCTAATTGATGCTTGAACACCGCTTCCCACCGTAGATTCTACGTTCGACGGTTGTCGGAATGTTGCAGTCAGTAGCATGAATTCGGCCATTTCCTAAAATGTCCAATTCTGGATTCCAGGGTTCTGCCGTACCGGATCCTACATTATTTACCGCTGTTGCAAGGGCTGTGGCTGGACAACCCTACCAGCTAACATAACTGCAGTTAGAAGACCGATCTACCTACCTGGCTGCCACCGGTCGCCTACGACTTCAGAACTACCAGGATAGTGGTTTTCTTTAGGCAGGCTAGAACAAATACGCGCTCGATATTGAGAACTCACGCCAGCTTACTGCTGGATTTAATTATTTTTTATCTTTATGTAGTTTTAATTTATTTGCTAATAAACTTTTGTATTCTATTTTTTTATTTCATTTACCTGCCTCAGCAGGGACGTTACAGTGGCGCCCATGCTAGTGGTAGATATCGAGCCGTATTAGTTCTTTTCTGCTAGGCATTTCCGTTAGTTTTCTTGGTGTTGGCTGTCTATATCAGTAGTGTTAGTATTTAAAACTTGATTAGGGGCTATCAAAGGTGTTATTTCTCTACTCTGTTGTATAAAATCGTAAGATACTTACTATAAATTTACAAATTAATAAAAATATATAAAAACATATTTTTGTGATTTACACGTTTTGGTAGCCTGAGTACTTGATTTTGTTTTGTTACTTTGCTAATCTATTTATAATATTATTTATTAATTTTATTGTTAATTTTGCAACACACACCTCTAGGGTAAATTGAAAAATTGGACCTTTACTATAATATTAATTATTTTTTGTAAAATTGGCAAAGATGTCCTATTCCATAAAATTTTTGTCCTTACAAAAAGCGGAACTTGAATACGAAGTAGCAGTTCGTGGTGGTGTAAGTGCTGATTCTGTCAACGAGCTGCGAAAACAAATAGTTAAATTGACTTCTATCCTTCCTTCTGAGGATATTTTAGAATCACATTTAGATCCTTTTGATGACTTAAAAGCGGTCAAAGAGTCTTTGTTAAATTCTCGTAATTACATAATTACTCTTAAATCAAAATTTGAAAGGAATTTGTTCACACGCACCGAAAACTTACTGCACCATGTATATCATCGTTTAAATCGAGTTAATTACTCAGCAGGTGATGCAGCGGAGGTCTATAAAATTTGCTTGACCAATTTTAATACCCAATACAAGGATATAACATTGCTAAGGCCACAAATTGTTTTGTCAACTCAGCCTCAGGTGTCTACTCAAACAGAACTAGTTCGTGAAACAAACCCGGTTAATGTCGCTGTCAGTTGCGAGCGTAGACTGTTTTCGGAAATAAGTAAACTAAAATACTCCGGAAAAACATGCGTCCGAGCATTTATTCAGAGGGTGGACGAATTTATTTTAAGCAGAGCCATACCTCGCGAACAAATGATCTCTTTTGCTTTCTAAATATTCACCGACGATGCTCTTCATTGGTTCAGATGTGTTAAAGATCAGGCCAGTACTTGGGATGACATTGTTTCTATGCTTAAACAGGATTTTAGTCAAGGTGACTTCGACTACAAATTTTTATCAGAAATAAGAGCACGCACTCAGGGTGAACTAGAAAATATAACTATTTACATTTCCATTATGCGTGGCATGTTTTCTCGCTTGGATAAAAAGTTGGCAGAAGAAGATCAACTAGAGATATTGCTGCACAACATTCGACCTTGCTATGCAAGTACGCTAGCGTCATCTACGGATATTACCGATATAAGTAGTCTGCAAAAGTCATGTAGGAACTACGAAAACATACAAACTAAACTTAAACAGTTTCGCGAACCGCCTCAAGACAGTGCGGAGACCTTGGCACCAGAATTCGCGTATAAACACCAACCTAGCAGTAGTAATTCTAGTAACTATAAAAGCACTAATTCTAATTTTAAATCTAACTACTCTAAAAATACAAACGAAGATAATAACTACAAAAATAAAAATACTAGCGATACCAAATCCAATTTACACGTCAATGAAATAGCACACGAATCTAAAGAGAAAAACAAAAATGTATACTGTCCTAGATGTAGATCTAAATCACATTCCCTGGGTTCATGTAAACAGCCTCATTTTCTTATATGTTTTAAATGTGGAAAGAAAGATGTCAAATTCCCAGAATGTCCTGATTGTCACCCAAACGCAGCAAAAAACTAGGCAGCGAGGGTTGTAGAAACAGTAATAGTTCCAATTTCGATAGGAAGGATTGGGATAATTGGCTACAAACTGTTTCAAAATTCTGTTCCTGCTATTCTGTTTCTTCAATCCGTCATAATAGTATGGATTTTACACGGCCTTACGTTCAAGTTAGTGTTAACAATAAACCTGTTATTGGGTTACTTGACACAGGTTCTGCCGTTACTATAATGGGAAATGACCTCCACGAGTGTTTTATTTCATCCAATTACCAATGGAACTTATGTCAATCTACGACATTTGTTGCAGCGGGTGGGCAGAAACTTTCATCTTTAGGATTAATTTCATTGCCATTCACTCTAGAAAATCAAACACATAATTTAAATGTCCACATAATTCCTGAAGTAAAAAATTCGTTAATTTTAGGCATGGACTTTTGGCGAAAATTCGGTCTGTTTCCTAGTCACTTAAATACTGTACTATTTTTAAACCCATCAGACGGTCAGCTATCAGAACTAAAGTCTGATTGCTCAGAACATCTTCAGTCGTATGATCATTTATCACAAGACCAGAGAATTACAGCAGATAATATCATATCGCAGTTCCGGGAAATATCATACGAAGTACGAGGCCTAGGTCGTACTTCCCTAATAACACATACCATTGACACTGGAGAAGCTGCCCCCATTCGTCAAAGGTATTATAGAATGTCCCCTGAGAAGCAACGCATATTAGTGGAACAACTAGATGAGATGCTGAAGGATGATGTAGTTGAACCTGCTGAGAGTCCATGGTCATCACCAGTACTACTCACACCTAAGAAAACTGTGAGCTTAGGTTTTGCTTAGACAGCAGAAAATTAAATGCCATCACAAAAAAAGATGCATATAATTTACCTTATATCTCCGAGATCCTTGATAATTTACGAGACGCAAAATATTTAACAAGTTTAGATCTCTCTAAAAGTTTTTGGCAAATCTTAATCAGTGAGCAGGACAGATGCAAGACCGCGTTCTAAATACCATCCCGTGGTACTTACCAGTTCAAATCTATGCCATTTGGTCTTACTAACGCGCCAGCCACACAACAACGTTTAGTGGACATTTTGTTCTATGGACCAGAATTTGAACATCGCGTTTTTGTATTTGTCGACGATATTATCATTGTGTCTTCTACTTTTGAGCAGCACATCTCTCTACTACTTCTTGTTTTAAATAAATTAAAAACAGCAAATTTAACCATAAATTCTAAAAAAAGTCAATTTTTCAGAGACAAACTAAAATATTTGGGTTATGTAGTGGACGCTAACGGCTTACATGCTGACCCAGAAAAAGTAGATGCTATAAAAAACTATCCTACCCCGGCTAATAGAAAAGAAGTTCGTCGATTCTTGGGCGCAGGTTCTTGGTATCGCAGGTTTATACCAAATTTTAGTTCTTTGGCTTCACCATTGAACAAACTTACGTCACAAAGCAAAAAAGCACCGGCGTTTATGTGGTCTGAAGAATCAGACACCGCTTTCAATAAGTTAAAAGAATGCTTAGTTTCTGCTTCAGTACTATCGTGTCCTGATTATTCAAAACCATTCGAGATTCACACCGATGCGAGCGACTACGGTATTGGTGGTGTGTTGACTCAAAATATTAATGGTGAGGAGAGAGTCATAGCCTACATGAGCAAGTCATTGTCCACTCAAGAACGCAACTATAGTGCTACCGAGCGTGGAGCTCTTGCTGTTCTAGTAGCGGTTGAGCACTGGCGCTGTTATGTAGAAAATGGGCAAAAATTTATTGTCTACACAGACCATTCTGCCCTTAAATGGTTTTTAAAATTAAATAACCCTACAGGTCGCTTAGCTCGCTGGGGTGTACGACTATCTACCTATAATTTTGAAATTAGACACCGCCGTGGTTCTGAAAACGTAGTTCCAGATTTACTATCACGTTCTGTACCTATCACCGCTATTGATAGTCTTCCTATTAATACGCAAACAACTGATGCGTGGTATCTTAACATCTATAATGGTTGCCAGTCTTCCCCTACTTCGTTCCCTAATTATATAGTTAAAAACGAGAAACTATATAGGTACATGAAAACGATCTGTCCGTTACGCAGAGAATTCGAATGGAAAGAGGTAGTACCTGCAGAATACCGTACTGCTGTTTTGGAAAAGCACCATTCTGTACCATCTGCTGGGCACTTGGGTGTCTTTAAGACATATAAACGGCTTGCCTTATCTTATTACTGGCCAGGCATGCACGCGGATGTACACAAATTTATTTCAGCTTGCGATGCATGCATAGCTCATAAGCATCAAAACCATGCCCCGTTAGGCAAAATGGGCGAGCCTAAAATATGTTCTAGGCCATTTCAAACTATTAGTGTAGATTTAGTTGGACCATTACCTCCTTCAAGAAAACAAAATTGCTACATATTCGTGATTACGTGTTGTTTCAGTAAATATTGCCTTTTATTTCCTATCAAGCGAGCAACCGTAGAAATCGTTACTAGAATCCTCGAAGAAAATGTATTTCTCGTACATGGGATACCCTCTACTATTATACTTGATAACGGAAAACAGTTTGCTAGCGCTACTCTCAAAAGCATGATTACCAAATATAAAATACCTAATTTACATTTTACTCCAAAATACTCACCTCACATCAACACAGTTGAACGTTATAATAAAACCATTATGACCGCAATTTCAACGTTTATTGCAGACAATCAGCGAGTCTGGGATCTATTGGTACCAAAGATTCAGTTTGCTGTAAATAGTTCAGTAAACGAAACGACGGGCTATACGCCGTCATTTCTTGTATACGGACGAGAACTAGTAACTTGTGGTTCACAATTTATAAAGTCAGAAAACGATGAAGACCTTGTTTTTGTACCTCGCGATTCATATGCAGAAAATCTAGGCTATCTATCTTCTATCTTTAATAAGGTGCAAGCAGCGCTAATCCAGGCTTATGCTAGAAACTGCCAGTCTTACAACTTACGTAGGAAACCTGCAGAGTTTAATATTGGTGATGTTGTGTGGAAACGAACTTTCTATCAAAGTGACAAGGATAAATATTTTAGTAAAAAGTTAGCCCCGAAATTTATAAAATGTCAAGTGATAAGAAAAAAATCACCATTAGTTTATGAATTAGCAGATACATCTGGAAAATTTATCGGGCAATGGCATATTAAAGATATCAAGTTAACTAATTACAAAGACTAAAGCCTAAAACTAAATACTAAACCAAAAAGTACAGACAACAAAGATGAACTTTCAACACTAATCGATGACTTCAACTTCCTGGCTGTCGTTTCTGTACCAAGATTCTAACTAGCACAAATTAAAATAAAATAATATTCATAAACTACATTATAATAAAATAACTATATATATAATAAAATAACCAAATTGTCAACCAAACGTACGAATTGCTAAAACCGTCGACCTACTTGTAACATATATCTAATTGCTAAATTATTATCTACTTATATTTCTAAGAGTATTACTACGCTATATAAACAGTAATTATAGGATGATGGTCAAAACTCCTATAGTACCTACTATTTATAATATCGGTCCTACAACCATAGTAAGAAGCGATCATGGTTCTAACCCATTGATTTCTTGTTCCTATACCAATGGCTCTACACCATAGGTATACTACGGAATACTATATATTATCAATATGAGATTAGTTACATGTTGACTACTCTGTACATTCAACATTAAAAAAAAAAAAAAATTGACTATCGGGAGTGTTTTGTGCAGATTTAAAACAAGACACTTTGAATGCTAGCATGCGGTAACACATAAGCTAAGGTGTTGCTGCCGATCAAACGATGAATGAAAGAAGAAGAATGATGAATGAAAGGGGTAGGAATAAATGAGTAGCGTTAATCAAATCATAAAATGTTCATCAAATGTGTTCAGAAGCGGAAGCAGCGGATTTTAATCAGGAAAAATCGTACGCTAAAAAGGGGGGTACTGTAACGTTGTACGTTAATTTTACTTTTATTATCTCAATATAAGAGTTTGCACTTATAACTAATGAATTTACTGGTTGCGAGCTTCACACACGAACCGGTTTGTTGCTGTCTCCCCTCTCCATAACGTCGTTAACGACCGCGCGCTTCCAGCGGTCAGGGGAACAATCTCGAACGGATTCACTTGACACTACGGAGCAGCACAGTGACCGTGCTGTTAGTGAATATTAAATTTTATGACGACTATTTTGCGCATAGTTCACAACTAACAATATTTTTAAAGAAGTGTTACTTTTAAATTCTGTGTAACCCCATATCGGGTGAGTGTTGCAAAACCTATTATTATCTAGTTTTAAGTATTCTTTGCATGACTTGCTAGATCATTATGTCAACCGAAACGCCGATGTGCTTTAATTGTATTAATGTACATGCGTTGATTGGTATTTTAAACAACTTAATGTAATTCATTTTGATTTCACTGAATGACCGTAACAAAGGTGTAACGGGTTATGATAGTTAGGTATTTTTGAATTATCCTCTGTTTTTAAATGTATTCTTTCCTTGTTTTAAATTTGTAATTGTGATCTCATTGTTGTAGCGAATTAAAGGAGATGGTTATGGTTCCGTAATTTAGTTTAATAATTTTTGTCATATATTTTTTCCATTTACCTTCCATCACTAGTTAGCATTTTTCTGCTAGTAATTTATCATGCTTTCAAAATTGTACCACGCTGCTTAGACTGCTTCATCTCGATAGCTAATTGATGCTTGAACACCGCTTCCCACCGTAGATTCTACGTTCGACGGTTGTCGGAATGTTGCAGTCAGTAGCATGAATTCGGCCATTTCCTAAAATGTCCAATTCCGGATTCCAGGGTTCTGCCGTACCGGATCCTACATTATTTACCGCTGTTGCAAGGGCTGTGGCTGGACAACCCTACCAGCTAACATAACTGCAGTTAGAAGACCGATCTACCTACCTGGCTGCCACCGGTCGCCTACGACTTCAGAACTACCAGGATAGTGGTTTTCTTTAGGCAGGCTAGAACAAATACGCGCTCGATATTGAGAACTCACGCCAGCTTACTGCTGGATTTAATTATTTTTTATCTTTATATAGTTTTAATTTATTTGCTAATAAACTTTTGTATTCTATTTTTTATTTCATTTACCTGCCTCAGCAGGGACGTTACAACATCGCTAAAATGTATAGACAAATTGCTATGGATCCAAATGATTGTGATCTTCAATTAATATTATGGAGAGAAGATGAGTCTCATCCTATCCAAACTTTGCGTTTAGATACTGTCACTTACGGTACTGCAAGTGCCAGCTATCTTAGCACTAAATGCCTGTGGCAGGTAGGAGAAGAGTGTGATGACGAATCAATTAAAACTATAATACAAAATGACTTCTTCGTTGACGACGTCATTACAGGATCAGACGATGAAGATCAACTTATATACATACAAAAGACACTTTCTACTGCTCTAAATGCAGCTTGTTTTCCCCTGCGAAAATACAAAACTAATTTATCTAAATTGTTTCATAATATAGAAATTAATACTAGGGAAAAACTTACCTTAAGTGAATCCTCCAGTACTCTTGGTCTAGGGTGGGATCCAAGTGATGACACTTTCAATTTTCCTGTAAAAATAACTACATGAATAACACAATTACAAAAAGATTCATAATGTCGCGATTACTTCGTATTTTTGATCCACTTGGGTTGTTAAGCCCATGCATAATTCAATCAAAAATATTAATTCAAAAGCTGTGGATCAAGGGAGTTGATTGGGATCAACCTGTACCTGATGACATATAAGAAAATTGGAATGACATTTCAAAAAACTTACCGTTACCAATTACTCTACGTGGAATTTGAAGATCTGCAAGATCTTCACATTCCACGTAGAGTAATTGGTGACTCACCAAGGTGCATAGAACTTCATTCGTTCAGCGACGCCTCTCAAGTTGCCTACGGAGTTTGTATCTACATGAGAACGCTGAACGAAAACCATGAGGTTACAGTGAGGTTATAATGTTCGAAATCTAAGGTTGCTCCTATAAAGCCCACAACCATACCTCGTCTTGAGCTTTGCGCTGCATTGTTATCAGCTAATCTATGTCGAGCTGTTACCGAGGCCTTAAGACTTAGTCCTACAAAAATTACGCATTAGTGCGATTCTAATATCGTACTATGCTGGATAAACAATGACCCAAGTAAATTAAAAATATTTGTAGCGAATAGAATAGCTGAAATTTTAGATCTTACCAATCGCAAGGATTGGCGTCATGTTCCCACGGACGTTAATCCCGCTGACCTAATTTCTCGAGGTGTAAACGCTCATCACCTTCGCGACAATTTGATGTGGTGGCAAGGCTCCTCGTTCTTATACAATGATGAATCAAAATGGCCAAAACTGCATCAAAATCAAAAAATTGAGTTACCTGAAGTAAAAAGTCACTATATTAACTTACCCGAATCTACATTCGATTTCAAAATATTTTCTAATGTTTCCAAATTAAAACGAACATTTGCTTATGTTTTACGCTTTTTACACAACTCAAAACGGTCAAATAGACTTAATCGCTTATCTGGTCCTATAACAGTGCCTGAATTAAGTAACTCCTTTATTTTTATTTGTCGAGTTGCACAAAAACAATCATTTCCTCTTGAATATAAAAGAATTCAATCAAACTTATCGTTATTGCCTAAATCTAAATTATTATGTTTATCGCCTTTCTTTGAGCCCACAACTAATCTAATAAGAGTTGGGGGGAGATTACATAATTCATATTATTCATTCAATAAAAAACATCCAATACTGTTGGATTCTTCTCATTATGTAACAAAACTTTATTTTGTATACGAACACTTACGAAACTTACATGCTGGCCCACAGCTATTGCTGGCAACAGTCAGAGAATCTGTGTGGCCTATAAACGGAAGAAGGTTAGCTAGAAGCATTGTAAAGAAATGTGTTACTTGCGTGCGTGTTCGTGGGCAAACCATATGCCCAAAAATGGGTAACTTACCAACAAATCGTGTCTCTGTTGACTTTCCTTTCAAATCCGTTGGAATTGACTACGCCGGGCCCTTTCTTATATTAAATCGCAAGGGACGTGGTGCTAGGTTAGTAAAATGCTACTTATGCCTATTTATTTGTTTACGTTTTAAATGCGTTCATTTAGAACCTGTCAGTGACTTGACTAAAGAAGCTTTTATAATGACCTTTCGTCGATTTGTTGCCCGCCGTGGCAAGCCAGCGGAGGTGTGCTCTGACAACGGACGAAATTTCGTTGCCGCTGCTAAAGAACTAAGCAATTTTCTAAAATTAAATAATGAATCTCTTTCTCAGTTTGCAACAGGGGAAGGGATCAAATTTTCATTTATACCTGCTTACAGCCCTCACTTCGGTGGAGTTTGGGAGGCTGGAATCAAGGCTGCTAAATATCATGTCAAAAGAGTCATGGGAAATTCCCATCTTTCCTTCGAGGAAATAGGTACTTTATTCGCACAAGTAGAGGCAGTTCTAAATAGTCGCCCCTTGTGCCCAATGTCTTCATCCCCTGACGATTTCCTATCCTTATCCCCAGGGCACTTCCTGATTGGCAAACCACTCAATGCGTTGCTAACACCAGTTCAAGACGATGGCAAAACCACACTTCGAAACCGGTACGCTCGCCTTGAGCAAATAAGACAAGACTTCTGGAAGCGCTGGCAAAAGGAATATATATCGGAACTTCATCAACGCACTAAGTGGAAGACTGACGCTAAGAAGCTAAACATCGGAGATCTCGTCATTCTACAAGAAGACAACACACCGCCACTCAACTGGCGCCTCGGACGTGTAGCCAGACTTTTCCCTGGACCAGACGGCATATCTCGAGTCGCAGATGTCAACACAGCAAGAGTTTGCGTGCGACGATCTCTAGTTCGCCTGTGCCCCCTGCCTACTGGTGAAGATTTTAACGGTTGAAGTCCACACCCTTCAACGGGGGGAGTTTATGTACGCGCCTGATCATATTTTTAGGGCAAATCGTCACATTGTGGTTTGCAACTACATCGATTTTTTTTAATAACTTGGAAGGTAGAACGTTGGCTAAAATATTTTGCACTCATCATTTCGGCTCCGCAAAAGAAAATTCTAAATTAATATCCAATATACATGTTTCAAGTTTTCTATGAGTTTTTCTTAAATATTAATCAAGTAAGCAAAAGGTTAGATTTCCCAGTCCCTTTAAGTATTCAGAATATTCACTCTATAATAGATGTTTCCGAATTTAGCTCTTACCATTATAATAATAAGATTATTTTTATATTACAAATTCCCCTAATAACACCTGATAAGTTCATGACCTATAAAAACATACCTCTACCTACTCCACATGATGACTCACATAGTACAGTCGCCAGCACGTCAAGCTAAACCCTATACATAACTATAACTACGACGCGCCATGCAGTGTTAGAAAGAAAGTGTCTTTGACGTGATTGGTGGAATTTTAAACATTTCTAAAATTGCCCAATTGCTGCACACACTCATATTTGGGAGCCAATTATCATGTTTTACTAGGAATAAGCCACACCCACACCCCACTGCGCGTACGTCACCGCTCCCGAGTTTCACTCATCACATCGTTCGTTTATTCTTTACGTCAGTGATTAAAAATACGTGGAGCCGTAGGTACTGTAGTCGTCGTGTGCGTGATATTAGTAACTCTTATACTATTAAATAATATTAATATGGCGACTGGTGCCTCAGTTGACGCAAGTTGAAAGAGAGTGTATGATAGCGCTTCGATTGAGTGGATTCCGGGTGAAAGAGATTTGTCAGCAGACGGGCATAACGGTGAGTAATATATTATTATTATGTTTTTATTTAAAATAATCAAAGGCTAATAAAAAATGAAAAATATGTCTTGTGTTTTTCTATAGAACATTCGAAATAAGTTAACAGAAAGGTTCATTACGTATGTATCGTCTTTGTGTTCTTTCTTACGAGTTTCTGATATTGTAAGTTTTTAATTGTGAGCGCTGTTCCAAGTAGCATATAAAGAGTTATTTTTTCCATATTTAACTGTTTTAGGAAAACGCAGAAGTAGGTAATTCGTTTCTATTTCTTAGGTTATGTGTGTATGTCTTTTTTGTAAGTTTAATGTTGGTTTGTGTAGTGTTATCTAAAATCTTTTTTATTATTATGCAAGTATTATAATATAAGTTGTATAGTTGACAGAGATTGAAATGTTTGGTTTTTTCGTATAACTGTTTGGTAGGTGTTAGGAAGTCATAACAATATAACCGTTTTATAATTTTATTTTAGGTCCTCTGTATGGAATTGAGGTTAGTCTTGGATGCTGATCCCCAAATCTCAATCAGGTATTCTAGATTAGGTTTTACTAAACAATCGTATATAGTGCGTTTAATGTTAGGTGGTAAGCAGTTTCCCATTCTGCGTAGAGCGTGACACAAGTTTGGTTTTTACGTGCTCGATAATTATGAGGTTTCCAGAGGACAGTTTGTCATCTAATAGTAGACCAAGATACTTTTCTATACTGGACTGCTTGATAGTAAGATTATTAACAATCAAGGGGACATGGGGTGGAATCTTTTTGGTTTTGGCTGCAAATTTCATGTAAGATGTTTTCGAACTATTTATAGTAAGTTATATAGAAACCACTCATTTATTACCTTTAAATCGTTTTGCGCCTCACTGATGATATTGTGTATGGATTGACCACGGATGACCGAAGTAAAATAATCATCTGCGTAAAGTGTTAGATAACCTGTTAACCCTATCTGATTGATGTTGTTCACATAAATTTGAAAAATAATGGTGGTCCCAGAATGGATCCTTGTATTGTGTGTTGTTGTTGTGTTATGTATTACCCAGTAACTGGGTTGTAGAGGTCAGATAGGCAGTCGCTCCATGTAAAATAATGGTATTCAGATGTATCCGGTTAGACTGGAAGCCGACACTAACATAGTTGGGAAAAGGCTAAGCAGATTATATTTTGTAGGGAATTATATTTAAGTTTTAATACATGTTTGCCTGTAGTAATAAATTAAGTAAAAATGTGCAAATAAACTATAGCTATTTGTTTCGTTCCAGAAAAAAGAAAACTTGTTACTTCTGGCTTCGGGCGGCGCGGCGGCGGTGGCATGAAAGCGGAACCCTAGAAGCCCACCACCGCCAACTCTAAGCGAGAACCACGACGGCGGCAGACGATGCGACTATGGTCGGTGTCGATCATTTGAGCACACGAGCGTACAGCGTGAGTCCATGCATAGCTTAGCTTGTAACCACACTTATCACATTAACTTATTCATCATTTACATAAAACATGGTGTTCCTAAGAAGTGAATAACAAACTTGATTAAAATAGGTAACACCTACTACATAATAGACATGTAGCTGTAAGAACGCTCGGCGCGCACTCAAACCGGTTTTACGCGCGCCGCCAGACCAGACTCAGTAAAAATTATTACTGTTAGATAAAATGTTCAGTTGTTTACAACCCGCCTCAACAAAGGTGGAAGTTCTCAATACGACAGATTATTTATCTGTCTATGTTTATATTTTGAAGAATAATATTTTTAACCGTCCCATACTTACTCATTTAGCTAACTTGGCCCGTCCCGTACAATTTGTCATAATAAAGAATTTTATGTAAGTATTGAAAGGAGCCTGGGGGAGGCCTATGTCCAGCAGTGGACGTCTTTCGGCTGATATGATGATGATGATGATGACTGAAATTGACAACATTTATTTGTTTTAGATTTCAATAGACACCGGAAGGCGCCTGAAGAAACGTCGGAAAGAAATGCCGCCGACCTGCCAAGATTTTAATGACCTAGGCGCAGAGGAAGCACACTCTGTGCCGGATACTGAGTGCACGGTGTTGAGTGTCGTAGCCTTAGCTATAGATGACGAACTCCGATTCTAGGCACTACTAAATAATGCACTTTATTCACCCGGGTTTCCGTAGGAACCAATCCTATGTGTTTGTCAGAATATTGGGGATATATACATTTATAAGTGTGTACATTTAAAACAAATATTAAGCTTTGAATATCAGAATGGTTACTGCTTATTTACTGTATATGCAGGTTCTTATGAATATGGTTTGTAGGGAAAGGATTTCATGAAGTAAAGCACAGAAAGACAAGACCAGACATTTATTTCAGTTAGGTTTGTCAATATTGAATCAGAAAGCTAGTCGTCCGTTCCAAAACTAGGTCTTCATGGAGAAGAAGGACAAGAAACTCCATGGAAACAGTATTGAAGTATTTCATCAACACATCTCTTACATTACTATGAATTATTATTTTCCTACATACATTTAATTTCAACTCTTGGACCATTGTCCAAGAGAACTTAGAATTATTATAACATTGCTATTACATTATTACAATAGCTAGGAATAGAACATGAATATGATTGTTATGATTTAAAACATTAGGAAAACCGACTATAATATAACTTGTACAACAACATTTTTATAATAAGCAATAATTATTATATATTATCAAATTACTTAACTTACATGACATCTGGTTGATTTATTCCACACAACATCGGCACTAGGACTAACCTCCTGAACATCTACCAAGCAACTGACCCAATAACGTTTTTTTTTTTTTTTTTTTTTTTTTTTTTTTTGGCAATTGAGCCGATGTCGACTATTCTGCCAGTGTCACGTTTAGACGACAGCGCAACGGTGCGGCGGGCCGTCGACTTTTCACTTTGTGGTAGGTCTACAGGTTCTGTTAGTCGCTGTAAAAACGAGGACAAGGGTTAGTATAACGTAAATATGAGTAAGTTAGGGTACAGCACAAAGACATTATTATAATACATATTATTTACATAATTATTAACGCACCAATTACAATTTTATGTCATTTTCTTTTAAAAAAGTTGTTAAAAGATTAATAATTTTGGGAGAGAAGTGGCATAAGAGGGAATGGAAGTTAGTTGGGAGAGGAATGTTACATTTAGAAATTTTGTTATAGAGGTCGAAGGATTTGGTGTTCAAGGAGCAGGAGAAAAATATATGGTCCAAAGTACCGTCCGCAAGACCGCATTCACAAAGGGAACTGTCCCTAACATGGATCTTATTCAGAAACACTGGGCTACAACAGTGTCCAAGTCTCAGTCTGCAAAGCGTAGAAACAGTTCTTTTGGCCAATTTTGGATATTTAAAAAACCAAGGTTTCCTCTGAATGTCGGGCTGTATAGTTCCATAGTAGACACCCTTGGTTTTTGATGTCTCATTCCACTTTTTTGTCCATGAGACGAACAATTTGAGTTTGGCACCATTTCGCAAATCGTAGTTATGAGCTACGTAGTGCTTTCGATCAACTGGGTTTGATGTGGCATACTTTGCTAACGAATCAGCGCACTCATTGCCAACAATACCCGAGTGACCAGGAATCCAGGCTATCTCGATGTCCAAGCCGTTTTGGGAACAGTCAAATAATAGGCTCTTAATTTCTACAATGATTTTACTGTGTATTTTACTATGAAGTTGATTTTGTTTTAGGGCCTGAATACTACTACGCGAATCTGAAAAAATTACTGCTTTAGCTATGTTATGTGATTTTATATAGTGTATGGCTTCTAAAATGCCAATACACTCTCCTGTAAAAACTGATGCTTCTGGTGGACATTGAAAAAGTAGTGCAATTTTGGAATTTTGGAAATATACTGCTACTCCTGTACATTCTGTTTGTGACAGTTTTGATGCATCAGTGAAAAAAAAATTCCAACCTTCCCAGTATCGTTTGACGGCTAACTCGAAATCTCTTCTTGCGTTTTGGGAATTCTTTGAAATACCTAGTCCCAAAACGGCTTTTGGTTCGAAGTGGATCGTTTCATATGCAGCGGCAAAAACGGGGAGGATTGGATATTGACTAACAGGCGCTGAGAGGTGTTTAAGCTCTCTGTACCTATTTATCAATAGAGGAACTACTTTATTGTTCCAATAAGGAGAGTTATTGAAGGAGAGGTTGATTTGTTCTAAAATTGGGATTAAAGGATGGGATGAAAGAGAGAATACTTTAGACAGGAAGCGATCTGCCAAATACTGTCTTCTTAGGTACAAGGGCGGTTCTGCACATTCGACTTGAAGCGCATTTATGGGGGAGGATCTCATAGCTCCAATAATTATTCTCAGGCATTTGGCCTGGACACTGTCTAATTTCTTGAGCGCTTCTTTGTTGCAAGGCTCAATAAGGAAGCTACAATAATCCAAAGCGCTCCTGGTCAACGCATTGTAGACCAGTTTGAGGGTGTAGGGGTGAGCTCCCCACCACACTCCGGCCAAAGCCTTAAGGACTGACACGGACCGTTCACATTTTTTGACCGTGTTATTAATATGGTCAATCCCAGATAATCTCGAGTCTAACGTTACTCCCAGGAACCTAGCCTTATCCTTGACTGGAATGATTTGTCCATCAATACTAATATCTACTTGTGGAACAGAACGCTTGCGGGTAAAAATGACCGCTGTACTCTTTGGAGCACTTAATGATAACCCGTGATCAAGGAGCCATTGGTTTAGTGAAGACAGAGAGACATTCATTGATAGAGCGGCATCCTGAATGGAATTGCCAGTGACCAGTAATGCAATATCGTCAGCATACTGAAGGATTGTGCAGTCATAATTTAGGGATGAGGACAAATTCGCTGTATATATGTTGTATAATGGGGGACTCAGTACAGATCCTTGAGGTAACCCTCTCCATACTGTTCTTTGTTCAGAGTCGGCCCCAGGGATTCTTAATTGGATGACGCGATTGGCAAAGATGCTACCGATGATACGACAAATCCTAGCCGGGATTCTCAGCTCGTGCAGCTTTTGCCTGAGAACAGGGAGGAGGACCGAATCATAAGCAGCTGATATATCCAGGAAAACGGCCACCACAGACTCATTTTTGCTGAGGGCTAGCCGGACCGCTGACGTGAGGATACCTACACTATCAGCTGTGCCCAGACCTTTCCTGAAGCCGAACTGAGTCGTTGGGAGCAACCTCCTGTTCTCCACCAACCATTCTAGACGATTCTTGATGAGATGTTCTAAAAGTTTAATTAGTATGGACGATAAAGCGATGGGTCTATATGAGCAATGATCATTAGGATCTTTGCCAGGTTTTAATATCGGAATTACAACTTGAACCTTCCATTCTGAGGGAATATATCCGGAAGTAAAGCAAAAATTAGCCAAGTCCAAGTAGTATTGGTGGGTTTTTGGTCCAGCTTTGACGATAAAGGAGTAAGGGAATCCATCCACCCCTGGGGCGGAGTCTTTAACACGGGTAAGTACCGTTTTTAATTCTTCCAAGCTGAATGGTCCGTTCATTGGATCGCTAGTGTTGTCTACATCATCGATGCCAACACAGCTGTCCTCCACACCCGGAACATACGCTGGAGCGATTTTGGAGAAAAACTGATACCCCAGTTCTTCTGAGATGTTGTTCGAAGAGGCAGGTGCCAAGCTACTCCTAAAAAGCTTTACTTTCCGCCATACCACCGAAACCGGAGTGGATGGACTCAGCGAATAGCAATACTTTGACCAACCTTCTCGTTTCTTCTTTTTTAGTACTTTCCTGGACTTAGCTAATATTCGCTTGAAAGCCATGAGGTTGTCCAGGTTCATATCACAGTTAGCAGTCTCTTCCGCCGCATTCCTGGCCTTGACCATGTCAGTACATTCCCTATCCCACCATGGCGGAGAAGGGATGTGGTCGGATTGAGGTTTTTTGGAAGGGAAGCAGTCTTCTGCTGTAGCAGAGACAGTGGAGGAGAAGGACAAAAAACAATCCTGGGCATTATCCCCGTCGGCTTTTGGAAGGGAAGATACTCTCAAGTCTATGATTTTGGAATATAGATCCCAATCTCCTGAGTCAAGTCGGTATTTTAAAAGGGGAGGGGAGACTTTTTTGGGAACATTTTTAGAAGGGAATTCGATCATGATGGGGTAGTGGTCACTTCCATAGGTCATATCCAAGCGACGCCAGATGAGGAGGCTAGATATATTGGACGAACAGAACGTCAAGTCAACACAACTAATACCCTGCCCTGGTGCAGACCTGCGTGTGGCACTGCCGTCGTTGATGACACAGAGATCTAGATCATCCAATATTTCCAGCAAGCCAATGCCAAAGTTATCGCAAGTATCTGATCCCCAACGATAATGGTGACAATTAAAATCACCCATAACAAGTATTGGACCGCTAACACTACATAACAAATTTCTAATTACCGAAAGATATTCGAGTTGTGGGTGCGCAATATAAAAAGTAAAAATATTTATATCCTCAGCCTTAATAGCAACAACATTTATGTCATCGCCAACAAAGGATAGAGGAATAGGGGAAAATGATACTTTGCTATTGATGAGCAAAGCACATCCCCCATATCCATCAGGTCTGTCATTACGAACACAACTGAAACACGGCATCCTGAAATTACTTTCAGGTAAAAGCCATGTCTCAGCGATGGCGCAGACTGATGGCTTATACTTGTTGATTAAAAATGAAAGATCAGGCTTCCTGGGAGTAATACTCCTCACGTTCCAGTGGAGGAATGTCAGAGGATGGAACATCATGAATGTAATTTAAAATGGAGGTCAATTTTAAGGCAACGTGGTCAGGTAGTGTTTGGGTATGGTTTGTAAGAACGGTCATTAGCATATTTGTAATTAATTCTAGTATGTTCTTCGAGCTGTCCTCCTGTCTATAGATCATTGGCTCAGCAGCTTCCGCTGGGAAGGCGCAGCCATTATTAGAGGGGGAAAAAGAATAATTGTGGATAAGTGCTTGATGAGCTTGCTTATTATATCCTGGGGAAAGTGGGGCACGGGGCTTAGGGTTAAGGAATACCGTTTTACGGTATGGCCTTTGGGTAGCGGGGATTGGACTTGATGACTGAGATGGGGATTTATTTATTGTAACCTTGTTCCGAGGGGAGTGTTTTGATACATCTGCATATGATCTGGAAACAGGAGGGAAAACCCGACTTGCTTCTACATATGAAATTGATTTTTCCGCCATCAGAGCTTTGATGCTCTTCTGTCGGCCCAATTCAGGACAAGCACTGTCATTTGCGAAATGGTTCCCGGAACATGAAATACAAAAACCTAAGTCAGGGGTGGTTTCACAACCATCTCCTGGATGATCTCCACCACATTTATAGCAGCGTGGTTTTGATCTACAAAGTGTACGAGTATGGCCAAACCGACAACAATGGTAGCATTGGATCGTTGGGTATGTGTACCTCTCAACTGGAAGAGCTGAGTAGAAACAATACACCCGTTTGGGCAAAACTTGTCCATCAAAAGTTATTACCACTGTTTGCGTAGGCTTCCACTCAGCTACACCAGAGGAGGCAACCTTACGGCTCATCCTCCTGGCCTTCACAACAGCACCACATCCTTCAGGAACCTTAATATTTTTAATAATTTCATCTTCCGACCATTCAATAGGGATATCCCTTACAAGACCCATCCGTGTAATGTTGAATTGGGGGATGGAGGCAGTATAATTATGTTGGATTAACAAATTATTCATTAGGAAACTGTTTGCATCCTGATGCGATTTAAATTCAACTGATAGTTTATTTCTACCTATACGTTTGACCCCATCAAGGCGTATATTATTGATGTTGTTTATCGTTAAAAACATACCAAACTTGACCGGTTGCAGCACAGTGCCTGAAGTCTGACCATCAATAAGGGAAACATGAACAATATAAGGTGGATTATCTCTAGCTGTATAAGTAAGTCTGCTGATTACGTTTTTTGGTACTTTGGGTGGAATAATTGGAGTAGTAGGGGGGGATACAGCGACCCTCTTCCGATTTGAAGTCTCCGTTTCCATTTTGAGATCTTGCGTGAGAATTTGGGTGTCATGGGGGAGGGTGATAGTCAAGCCAGGGGGAAGATCAAAAGGTTCATCAGGGGGGTCGGGATCAGGAGGCTTTTTGGAGTTCATAATGACGGCAAATAGTGATTAAAAGCGAGACAATAACAAATAAAACTAACCTTACACAAAGAACACAAACACAAGGAATAGTCTCGATCAAGTTTCACACAGAGATTCACTAGAAATCGAAAGAATTCGTAATACTGACAAAAGCACGTGTTTAGCCTTCACCACTACCAACGAAAGTCCCCAATAACGTTATTTTTAATCCTTTTTATAACTTCCCAATGTCAATTTACATTAAACAACTACCGCCATTTTGAACAAGCTACAGAACGTCACTCATTTGGCTTAATAACTTCTAACACAGATTAATAAACAAAGGTTATGTAGTAAAACCGTTAGAAAACATTTTATGGTAATTAAGCAATTTAATAAGAACTGATTCGTAATTTAAGACACTTAAAAGTATCAATATGAACTGCCAGTATTGTGCTAGTCAATTGAATCAGTCTATTTATTATTTTAAGTAATACTAGAAAACCCAAATATATTACAAGTGTAATTAAATACTACATAATCATTTATAGTAACAACATCCAAGTTATTTTCACAAATTGAGACCGTTATTTTTGTAAACTAGTCAAATTAGGTACTTCTGCACTTGTTCAAGGCTTCGTCAACGTGACAAATGACATTATCTACCAAACAATAATAGATTATCAAAATGAACAATCTAACACGGCCAGACTGACAAGTACTTCGTTCTCGAAGTACCTATGAATCCACCGTCTCACAAAAAACAACAGCACTTGATAGTTGACCAGTTAAACTTACACATTATATAAAAGTATCAAATCAAAACCTAAGGTAAAGTATATTTAAACAGGTATTATTAAAAACTACTTAATCATTATAGATTTAAGTAATTTTTGCAAGTCAATACAGTTATTTCCTGTGAATACTATCTTGTCAAATTAGGTAGGTACTTCAAGGCCTCGTTAATGTGACCGATGTCATTATCCAACAAACAATACTTATTGTAATATCAAAATGAATGATCGAACACGGCCAGACTGAAAATACTTCGTCCTCGAAGTACCTATTAATCCTCCTTCTCACTAAAACGACAGAACTTAATAGTGACCAATACAACAAAAATTTATACATTGTTTCTCATTTTATGTGCTCCAGGCATATAACAATTTATCTGTCTACATATTGATACAGTTTTTTTGTTTTTACCTCCCTAATGTCGTATAAACATTTAACAATTTTGTCATAACTATTAACGTAAGGGTATAATTAAGTTCACAAAAGAATTGTTCAGTAAGTCATTCATGTTTAACAGCTGCATCGCAGCACTGACCAGTGATCATGAAAATAATTCGAATAATTCATCGTTCGGTCAATCTGACAATATTATTGAACACTATTCAATAAACACATTTTCTATTAACAATTTCATACATTTTTGACATGGCCACTCCGAACAATACTTTTACATTGGAAGTAATAACTTTTAATAACACCTAACAAGAAACCAAAGTATAGTGAATTATTTCAAACAAGTTAATCTTAAGGAAAATCTTAGTTTTGTACATGGGTGGTACTCGGGTGGTGCCCTATATAATGTGAAGTAGCTCAATTTTGTATTATGTTAAATTTAATAGCTCAATTTTTTTATAATTATTAATTTTACAAACATAGTTTTAAGTTTTGTTTTTTTACTAACAAGTTATGGAATGTAATAATGAATTCTGAATTAAAATAATTAATAATAATAATAACCATGTGATGCTCACTACTTTGAAAAAAATCACAATGAATTAGTTCCAGCAAAAGTGTGTTTTTAGATTGACTTCTACTTAATTGGCTGTCAGTATCACATACCATTCTTTATTTATTGTTTGTTTCAGCTGTAAGTCATCTATTGTTAATTAATAAATAAATAAAAGAAGCCACGCCCTCCAATAAATTTGAGCAAGTGGTGTTGGTGACTTTGGACCGGAGTAGATGGAGAATGACTGTCCGCTCATCCAGTGACCACGATCTTCAGTAATGAGGGACTCATTGAATTACCTTTACGACGATAAATAAAGTACCAACTATTTATTCCGTCTTTCTGCTAAGACTTGGTATATTTCGTTTTCGTTAAAATTATCTCCGAAATAATTTTGTAAACATCAGAACCTTACACAAGTACCCAATTTTAAATTACCGTGACCACTAAAATAGCATTTATATAATTCTCAAATAACATAAATTACTTGTTACACTCACATTCAAAATATGTTCGTTACTTTAATTTATCTATTCTGTAATAATCTATACCAATAAGATTAATAAAAAGGAAAGATTTGATTGTTTATTTTTTGTTTGTTTGTTTGCATTGAATAGGGTCCGAAATTACTGAATCTATTTGAAAAATTATTTCACTGTTGGGAAGCTACACTATTCCTGGGTGATATAGGCTATATTTTATCCCCGTATTCCCACGGGAACGGGAACTACGCGGGTGAAACCGCGGAGCGCTGCTAGTTCAACAATAATTTCCAATTTCACGATAGAACAGCTTTACAGATTCAGCATTTTATATTTGTTTGTAAAGTCAATTAGCGCAGAATTATATTCAGCCATCATTTGATATTTCAGACCGAATTAATAACGTGACACCGTAAGCGTCATTTGTTTTTAAATATTTTCTTTTTATTTCATAAAATAGCCAGGTTTTTTGAAAATAAAAGATTTGGGTGATTTTAACTCGACAATAAAGGTACGTACTATTTCGATTGGTGTTATGTAAATTAATAAATTTTCTTATGCGATAATCTGCTCAGTAACGTATTTTTAAGAGGTGTGATACATCTTGATTTGAAAAGAAAAGAATTTGTAAACTGAAGAAGAATAACAAATCACACCGTACCGAAAAAATATGTAGTAAAAGCACATCCAAACCAATATTACAATTTAAATTCACTATACGTTGGTCTATTAAGATAAAAGAATTATCCATCATCCCAATATACAATCCATGTCCAATTGTCCATGTACCGTTTGAACGTTCGGTCAAACTGAAATGCACCAAAATCATCATCACAATGCCAATAAATCTGAAAATTACCTTTCACAGCCATGCTGAACTGTACTTGTCTCAAAAGCAATAAGGGGAATATTTATATTGTTCTCATTGGTCTATGACCCAAGTGATGTTAAGGCCCCACCTGCTGTACGTGAGTTAGTTAACACCAGGCCTGTGACCCCAGCAGCAATTATTCCATTAGTCTATGACCCAAGTGATGTTAAGGCCCCACCTGCTGTACGTGAGTTAGTTAACACCAGGCCTATGACCCCAGCAGCAATAATTCCATTGGTCTCTGACCCAAGTGATGTTAAGGCCCCACCTGCTGTACGTGAGTTAGTTAACACCAGGCCTATGACCCCAGCAGTAATTATTCCATTAGTCTATGACCCAAGTGATGTTAAGGCCCCACCTGCTGTACGTGAGTTAGTTAACACCAGGCCTATGACCCCAGCAGCAATAATTCCATTGGTCTCTGACCCAAGTGATGTTAAGGCCCCACCTGCTGTACGTGAGTTAGTTAACACCAGGCCTGTGACCCCAGCAGCAATTATTCCATTGATTTCACAATAAAATCAACCTCTAAATTGCAACTTATCAAAGTCAAAGTCAACGTCAAAATCAAAGTCAAAGTCAAAGCATTTATTTCAAAGGCACTTAAAAGGCACTTTTGAACGTCAGTTGTACCATTTGCATTTTTTTAGTTGGTTCATTTCAGTTTAACCAAACTAAGTTATTAAGTTTTTCTGTCTCTCAAGTCTCATCGCTGTGAGCATTGGAAATTGAAATCGAATATAACACAATTTCATAATTATGTCTTTCAATAAAAATCTTAAAAGCTAATTTAAAAAAAAAAACATAAAATAATACAAACGTCATGAGGAAATAGAAAGAAAATTGCATTAAGTACATACTCTACTAAAGTCATAAAAAAAGTATAACTATAAATTCGGGGTTTATTACCACATCCGAAAATATTTTTACCATTCATAATCCGTTATGCAATTATTAAAAAACAAATTAAAAAAAACTACCTTAGGCATACACAGCTGTTCATGACACGTTTAGAGGCTACTACTGAATAAGCTAGAAAGTATCAACAACTTTAAAATCCATAGTGTAATCAAATTGATTTTATTGCCACTTGAATTTCAGGTAAGTCGTGGCGCAATTTGAAATTTATCAAATCGAGTTTTACATGTAGGTACTAAGTATCTTTTTCTTTTTTTCTTTACTTCTCATTTGTGGAAATTAATTAGCAAACGCAGATTAGATGGTTGTATATTTTTCTTTTTTATCATGACATGGAGAAAGACAAATTAAATTGCATTTAGCATCTTTAAACTTATGAAGTTAACTGATTTAATCAATTTATTTACCCGGTAACCTAATCACAAGTGTTTATTGTACAAAGCAATTAGTTAGGTATGTATCACGGAAGAAAGTAACTTTGTTCTTGTATCATTTAAGAATGTCAAAATTACTATTTTGCTTCCTCTCTCTTTCCTCTAACTATTGTATCCTCTGATTATCTTTTAAAGTAATTGGTTCAATGATACATAAGTAATTAACAGTAAAAACATACTAATAAATGCTCGATAAACAATAGAAATGATATAAAAGTATTTCGCAATACTTAATCTTTCAATTTATCATCGTATCCATTTGTAAATATTAAACAGCCTCTAAGGGCCTTACCAACTTAAGCTACTTCTTATTACTGGAAAGCTTCCCGATACTTCTCACAGCAGCTGAGGTTCCAGTCTCGAAGCTCACATAGTAACTTGCAGCTCCACAGCTCCGATGTCAGGGGCAGCGGGATGTCATCATTATGGTGCGAGTGAAGTCAGCGTCCCGCCAACGGTTTTCAAAATATCGTCAGCAGCTCGAACATTGATCATGAAAATAGCAAAATAAAATGCATTAGTAAGTGGTTTTAAAAGGCCAGAGAACCATCCCACTTCTGATGTCAGAATATTGGGGATATATACATTTATAAGTGTGTACATTTAAAACAAATATTAAGCTTTGAATATCAGAATGGTTACTGCTTATTTACTGTATATGCAGGTTCTTATGAATATGGTTTGTAGGGAAAGGATTTCATGAAGTAAAGCACAGAAAGACAAGACCAGACATTTATTTCAGTTAGGTTTGTCAATATTGAATCAGAAAGCTAGTCGTCCGTTCCAAAACTAGGTCTTCATGGAGAAGAAGGACAAGAAACTCCATGGAAACAGTATTGAAGTATTTCATCAACACATCTCTTACATTACTATGAATTATTATTTTCCTACATACATTTAATTTCAACTCTTGGACCATTTCCAAGAGAACTTAGAATTATTATAACATTGCTATTACATTATTACAATAGCTAGGAATAGAACATGAATATGATTGTTATGATTTAAAACATTAGGAAAACCGACTATAATATAACTTGTACAACAACATTTTTATAATAAGCAATAATTATTATATATTATCAAATTACTTAACTTACATGACATCTGGTTGATTTATTCCACACAACATCGGCACTAGGACTAACCTCCTGAACATCTACCAAGCAACTGACCCAATAACGTTATTTTTAATCCTTTTTATAACTTCCCAATGTCAATTTACATTAAACAACTACCGCCATTTTGAACAAGCTACAGAACGTCACTCATTTGGCTTAATAACTTCTAACACAGATTAATAAACAAAGGTTATGTAGTAAAACCGTTAGAAAACATTTTATGGTAATTAAGCAATTTAATAAGAACTGATTCGTAATTTAAGACACTTAAAAGTATCAATATGAACTGCCAGTATTGTGCTAGTCAATTGAATCAGTCTATTTATTATTTTAAGTAATACTAGAAAACCCAAATATATTACAAGTGTAATTAAATACTACATAATCATTTATAGTAACAACATCCAAGTTATTTTCACAAATTGAGACCGTTATTTTTGTAAACTAGTCAAATTAGGTACTTCTGCACTTGTTCAAGGCTTCGTCAACGTGACAAATGACATTATCTACCAAACAATAATAGATTATCAAAATGAACAATCTAACATGTTCATACAGGTCATCAATTTAAGTGCCAAGTTTCACTGAAATCCGTTTTTTCATTAGCGTTAAAAAGTAACAAACAATATCCATCCATTCTCACAAACTTTCACAATAAATAGTAGCACAGTTTTACAATCCTTAAGTAGTATTTTAGTTTTGTAATTATGTTATTTATCAAAATAAAATAATCATCCTTATGTCTACGGAATAGAAGCCAAAATCGGTTGAATCAATTGTAAAAAAGGTTTGTTTGTGTCTAATCTTATTTCAAATGGAGTACGCCGCCGCCGACCCGGTTTGTTGAGGCCATAAATCATGCACAAAGGATTAGTAAATAACATTTTTCAAAATTAGTATCACACCTGCACAGTTAAAAGGATGGTTTTTCTGTTATCAGGAGTTGATTGAGGAGTGGTTTGAGAGGCGGCATGGCGTCCTCACCTTCCGCCTGACGCAGGTCCTCACCGGACACGGTTGTTTCGGGAGGTTCCTGTTTCGGATAGGGCGGGAGGAAACGCCCGGGTGTTTCCACTGCGAAGATCGCCCTGAGGACACGGTGGAGCACACGGTGGCGATCTGCCCTGCTTGGGCGGAGCACCGCCGTGTCCTCGTGGAGGCGATCGGCGGCGGCGATCTCTCGCGTCCGGCCCTGGTCCAGGCCATGGTACGGAGCGAGAGGGCATGGGGAGCCGTCACCTCCTTCAGCGAAGCAGTGATGCTCGCGAAGAGGGAGGCGGCGCACGTGAGGGAGAGGCAGCATATGCGCCCTCGCGACCCCAGCCGCCGCAGGATACGGAGACGCCCTGGGCGTCGGGAATCCCAGGCCGATTTCCGGCCACCGTAGGCATGGGCTTGCGGACGGCGAGTAATGGGTAGCTCGCTGTCCGGTAAGGACCAAGCCCAAGTCGACGGCGCGTTGTGTTCCACGCGCGCCTCAAAGAGATGTCAGCACAAAAAATGATGGGACCCGCAAGGGTCGATGCCTGCCAGGGGCGCGGGTTTGTTCGAAAGAGACACCACAGCCCCTGGCTTAAGGGCTACTGAAGGAACACGGGTGGGTTTTAGTCAGTAAAAGTCTGACACGCCCTCCTGCTCCACCCAGAGCGGGAGAAGTTATTTGATGATTTCCCACCCAAAAAAAAAAAAAAAAAAAAAAAAAAACCTGCACAGTTAAAAGGATGATTTTTCTGTTATCAGTAAACTGTCGAAAATTCTCAGTAACATATTGTGGGTGTAAAAGATATGCATTTAATTACTATCTTTTATTATTTTATTAAGAAACATGCGATAAGAAACCTAATCTAAAAAGTTCGAAAAAAAAAAAAACTTTAACTTATGTGTTAGTGTTCCCACTAACTGGGAATGTTCTCGGGCACCAGCCCAGTACATCATACTAATCTATCCTCCGTTTGAAATTACATTAGACAGTTAAATAAACCTTTTTCTACAGTCCGTTCAACTGATTTTGACTTCTATTGCGTTGTAAGCATGATAAATGGTATCTGCAGTAAACAGTTGGTATTGTAACCACTTTTTGCTTTTAATGCCATCCTTATGCCTAGGGAATAGAAGTCACAATCGGTTGAACTGATTGTAAAAAAAGGTTTGTTTAAATGTCATAAACAAACCTTTCTTATTTCAAATGGAATATAGGTAACATTTTACGTTTGTTTCGCGGCAGCATTTAATATTGCTTGTTAGTCATTGGTAGACTGTAGAATTAATCTGTTACAAATATCAATAAAAATATAAACTTGTAAAAAAATAATATCAATTTTGTTTTTAATCTATTTTCTATTTGTTTAGTTTGTTTTATTCCCCATTTTATTTTTTCCCGCGGTTTCACACTTGTTTCCGTAAAAACGTATCCCTTCTCACCGAGCGGAGGCCTGTGTCCCAGCAGAGAGAACATTCAAAGCTGATTATGATGATAGGTAGGTGGGTACGCAAAATGCCGAGATGATCGGTTGTGTAGTTAAGGCGCTAGAAGCGGGGGGGGGGGGGGGGGGGGGGGTGGCGGTAGCTCTAATAACAAACAAAGACACTCATATTGTAATTTTCAAAATATTTAGAATGTAATGAAGTAACGATAATAATTTATAGATTCGAATTTTATTTGATGATTCATAAGTTCATAACCCAAGAAATCGTATCTTATTTCTTGCGCAATAAGTTTGAACTAGCATGTAATAGCAAACTTCGGTAGGTATAGGTTTCCGTTTCTAAGTTCAACCTTATTACTATGGGAGTAAGATCGTGTCAAACGTTAATCTCAAATAAGGCGGACTGACAAGAGGCGTTTTGCAGGTTTATTTAATTAAAAGTTCATACACGTTTGTGATGGGTACTTATCTATATTTTTTTTGAAATTTCAAGCCGATTGTGTCATGGGGTTTCAGCATTCAATTTCGTAAAAATACTTAGAATAGAAGAGCAAGGAACGCACGAAAACAGGTGACCGCCAGCCCACCAGTAAGTAGGTATCAAAACCCGGAAAAAGTAATTAAAAACTGCGTAAAATTAATAAAAACTGTTTTTCTCACATCAGATTACCTAACTGTCTATTTTATGCGGCTTCACCCGAGTTCTCATAGGAATAGGTATTCTTATGACAGATTGGGTGTAGCCGCAAATGAACCTCGTATGGGAACCCATGTCCTTCATGATGATGCGTAACAAACAAAGGAACTCATATTCTCATCGACAAAATGACAAAATATTTTGAATGTAATGAAATAACGATAATAATTATAGATTCGAATTTGATTTCCCTAGAAATTGTATCTTATTTCTTGCGCAATAAGTTTGAACTTTCATGTAAAAGCAAATTTCGGTAGGTATAGGTAATTCCGTTACTAAGTTCAACCTTATTACTTTGGGAATAAGATCGTGTCAAACGTTAATCTGAAACAAGGCGGACTGACAAGAGGCGTTTTGTAGGTAGGATAATGAATTAGAACTTCGTTCACGTTTGTGATGGGTATCTACGAGTATATTGTTTTCGAAATTTCAAGCTGATTGTGTCATGGGTTTTTGCACTGAACTTCGTAAAAATACTTAGAATAGAAGAGCAAGGAACGCACAAAACAGGTGACCGCCAGCCCACCAGTAAGTAGGTAACAAAACTCGGAAAAGTAATTAAAGCTGCCGTGAAATAATAAAAAAAAGTGTTTTTCTCACATCAGATTACCTACCTGTCTACTTAACATTATTCTCCGAGAGCGTGAAATTTCGCTACCTACCTGTTTAAATATATGAGTAGGTAACACCTACTTAATACTTACAGGTATTTCCAACTATTATTTAAGTAAAAATTAAGAAATAAAATATAAAAAACGATTATATCTAAGCTTTCTTAAGTAGTTTAGGCAATGCGCCGTGCCCTGCTACGCTATTTCTTATCGCAAAGTATTCTTATTCTACACCACGACGCGCATACGCACACACTCTCACGTACGCACTGCAGCACGAAACATTACGAGTAAGAACGGACAAAAAGCTATATATCTCTTTCACACGTTTCTCGCTGTTGCTGCTTATAAAGCGTTCAAGGTCAAAGTGGGGTAACTTGATGTGCTGGCGACTGTACATTCGCGTTGATTCAACCCTCTAACTCCTACATAGCTTTAAGTGACGACAGGATGCATTATGCTATGCTGAACACACTTGATAGATGTAAGCTAATAGATAGTAACTTTTCTATCTGTGAATTAACCACTATATATTCATGTTTACGTAATCCAAACTGTGAATCTAAAATATTAACTGAAGTAACACTGTCGTTACCTACAGAATGCAATGCCAAACTTTTAAATGGGCAAATTGATATTTGGCAAAAGTTAAATAACAATAAATGGATTTATGTTCAATCAAATACAAATAAATTGACAGTTAAATGTGAAGATGATATTAGCGACTACTCAATTATAGGCACAGGAATTGTAAAATTAACAGCAAATTGTATTGGTTATTCTAAGACTATTCAGTTAATGACAACTAGTTCTTATTATTTTTATTACTAAGTCTCCTTTAGATATTAAGTTTGATATGACAGCTGATGACTGTTGTAAGAAGGACATATTTAATAATAGCCTGTCACATTTATCGCCAATCTCTTTAAGCAAGATTAACTTAGATTCTCTTAAATATGCAACTCATCAAATGGATAGTTTGGAGCAAGAATTGAATAATTTAGAAAAGGAATCTCATTTTATTAAATATGGTCCATATTACTCTACTTTTACTTACATTTTAATTGTGTTTTTAGTTTTATATGTAACTTATAACATCTTTACATATTTTAAAAACAAAAATGCTACTAGTTCTGGATGCTGCGTGCAAATATTTAATCAATATTATAATCAGACAACTTCTAAGCGCAAATCCAAAATCTGTAATTCTATCGAGATGACTGAGATGTCATCAACATCTGATGAAGACAATAAGTCAATACAATCTTTACCGATTCGAAACACTAATTATAAATCTACTGCTAATACCCATAAGGCCAAATTCCCATCAAACAGGAATTTAAACTTTTAAAATAGCTACTATGAATTATGGTGTTATGTTTTCCATTTTAAACTACTATGTCTTGTTATGTTTAATTATAATGTCTTAAGCTATTATGTACAGTCACGAGCAATAATATGTATACACTTACCAACTTTTAAAAGTAATTTTCTCCACTTTTACTCATTGTAATCTTATTTTATTATGAAAATAATATTTTGGAACCCACACTGTAACGAAATACCTAAGTTATCTCAAGGCTGCAATCGCTATTTAAAAGAAAATCGCTTTTGAATTTGGCGATGTGTTTACATGTTATTGCTCGTGACTGTACTAATCGTATACTTATATCTAGTGTTAGTTATGTAAATGACTATCTTAATCTCACTGCATCTCCAATCTTTTCTATTTTACTTCGCTCATCTTTTAAGATAAAGCTCCGACAAACGGGGGGAGCTGTTATAACCTCTATTACAAGGCAATAGAGTCGACATCTGCACTCTACAATTAGAGTATCATTTTTCATTGCAAAGCCAATGCTGAATTGCAATTATTGCACACCAGCAGGATTTTAATATTAAATTAGTCAGTTAGATTCTGAACGCCGCGGCCGTCGCGTAAACCAAGTTCGGTACACTCATCCCGAGAGATACAATACAGATTATAGAAAGTCTTAATCTTGTTATAAGTTGGTGTATTATTGTGTACTTCTAATAAAACAATAATCAAAAGTGTAATTGTGGATTTTTTGTGAATAAACAAGTGGTTCGGTAGAAAATAGTTTTTTTTTAAAAGACTAACGGGGTCGGCCTTATAACAGCACGTTGACTGGCACTGCATAAAGGTATAAAATGTTAATAATTATTGTCATTTCTGTAAATTCCGGTTAAGAAGTTACGGCCTTTCAAGGTCAACTAAAAAAAGCCATTTAAAAAAAAAAAACTGTATTATCGGCGCGGCGCGGGCGTAAGAGGGACTTGTTACTTGCGCAGTTCTATTGAAAAGTAAAAAACTTCATTACAATGTATTATATACTTGAAAATATACAAAAACGAAGCAAGATAGATATTTTGTTGGAAATTTGCAACATTTCTAATTATCTTTATATTTATTGCTCTATATTATGATTGGAATAACACAAATATACTTTGCGCAATTCATACAATGTTATCAGATCGTTTTGTTTACTGTTGTCGGAACTCTTGCAACTGCAATAATAATACGTTCTTATTCATTTCGTTCGCCAGCCCCACTCTGTCAAAACATGTCATCGACTGGCGCGACATGGAGGGGTTTTTTTTTTTTTTTTTGGGTGGGAAATCATCAAATAACTTCTCCCGCTCTGGGTGGAGCAGGAGGGCGTGTCAGACTTTTACTGACTAAAACCCACCCGTGTTCCTTCAGTAGCCCTTAAGCCAGGGGCTGTGGTGTCTCTTTCGAACAAACCCGCACCCCTGGCAGGCATCGACCCTTGCGGGTCCCATCACTTTTTGTGCTGACATCTCTTTGAGGCGCGCGTGGAACACAACGCGCCGTCGACTTGGGCTTGGTCCTTACCGGACAGCGAGCTACCCATTACTCGCCGTCCGCAAGCCCAAGCCTACGGTGGCCGGAAATCGGCCTGGGATTCCCGACGCCCAGGGTGTCTCCGTATCCTGCGGCGGCTGGGGTCGCGAGGGCGCATATGCTGCCTCTTCTTCACGTGCGCCGCCTCCCTCTTCACGAGCATCACTGCTTCGCTTAAGGAGGTGGCGGCTCCCCATGCCCTCTCGCTCCGTACCATGGCCTGGACCAGGGCCGGACGCGAGAGATCGCCGCCGCCGATCGCCTCCACGAGGACACGGCGGTGCTCCGCCCAAGCAGGGCAGACCGCTACCGTGTGCTCCACCGTGTCCTCAGGGCGATCTTCGCAGTGGAAACACCCGGGCGTTTCCTCCCGCCCTATCCGAAACAGGAACCTCCCGAAACAACCGTGTCCGGTGAGGCCTGCGTCAGACGGAAGGTGAGGACGCCATGCCGCCTCTCAAACCACTCCTCAAATAGGGGACTTACCGCCGCAATCGTGGCGTGCCCAGCACTGGGTTGCGACAATCGCTCTCTCAATGTCACCATGAGATCCCGCCGGAGCTCTGTCCGCTGTGCCGCGATTTCCAGCGGCAGCGGACTTACGCCCCGGCGTTTGGCCTCCTCGCGCCACTCCCATATTTGCGCGAGGACCTTTGCCTCCAGATCCCATGGCGGTAATCCGGCAAGGAGGCCCGCCGCCTCGCCGGAGATCGTGCGATATCCCCGGATCATTCTGATCGCCATGACCCTATGGGACGCCCTCAACCGGCGAGCTGGTTGGCGCCTCAATGTAGGCGCCCACACCGGCGCCCCGTATAGGACCATGGACCACACGATCCTCGCGTAGAGCCTCCGGCAGGAGGCGTTTGGCCCCCCTAGATTGGGCAGGAGCCGCTTCAGCGCAGCCCCGGCCCGCTCCAGTCTGGGAGCCAAATGGCGGAAATGCTCCGCGAAGTTCCACCGGCTGTCGAGGACGAGTCCTAGGTACTTCATAGTCGACTCGACACCGATGTGAACCCCTCCCACCGTTACCTGGGAACCCGTCGGTGGCGCATTCCGAGGACCATGAAACCACATGGCCTCAGACTTGTGCAAGGCCACCTCGAGTCCCAGTTGCCGGATCCTATCGACGATTGTCGCAACCCCTTGTGTCCCTAAGTCGGCCGTCATGGAGGGGGAGGAGACGTATTCCGACCACCGGTACATCCGGTTTGACGTCTCCGCCCAGACCTCGAGCGCGCCGGTCCGACAGGCCCCGTGTGGTCCGCGGTGGGCATTGAAGCAGCTGGACCGGGAGCTTCTCCTGGAAGCCTCGATCATGCAGGCATGGGTGTCATCACCGGACAGGCCTGCCGACATCAACGACGAGGCGGAGTGGTTCCGGGAGACCATGTCCGAGATATGTGATGTGGCAATGCCCCGGGTCCAGCCAGGTCGTGCTTCACGCCA
This sequence comes from Polymixis flavicincta, assembly GCA_949987655.1. Classification (NCBI taxonomy): domain Eukaryota; kingdom Metazoa; phylum Arthropoda; class Insecta; order Lepidoptera; family Noctuidae; genus Polymixis; species Polymixis flavicincta. The sequence continues at coordinate 7,097,701 of OX465202.1, read as the reverse complement.
GATGTACTGGTGGTCGCCGCAGTTAACAACTCTGCGCGAGGCGTGTGTTGCTGCGCGACACCTTTACTCCAGGCACCGCAGGCTCCGTATCCGCCCTCCGGATACGGAAGCCATTCAGGCGGAGCTGTACGAGGGGTACAGAGTGGCGATGATCGCCCTCCGAGATGAGATCCTGCGGGCCAGAGTAGTGGCCCGCGAGGAGTCGCTGGAGACTCTGAACAGAGACCCGTGGGGACGTCCCTACAAAACGGTGCGGGAAAAAATCCGCCCGTGGGCTCCCCCGCTGACGCAGAGTCTCCGGCCTCAGCTCGTGCAGGGCGTGGTGAGCGCTCTGTTCCCCTCGCGAGGGGAGCACGCTCCCCCGCCTATGGTTCCGCCTCCTGCGGTGCCCGATGCGGACCACACCGACAACGATGACGACTCTCCAGAGGTGACCGAGGTAGACCTGAGAGTGGCGGTACGTAGGCTGAATGCCAAGAATACCGCCCCAGGACCCGACGGCTTGCCCGGAAAATCTGGGTCCTGGCCTTGCAGGCTCTCGGGCCTCGACTAAGAGGGCTCCTAAGCGCATGCTTGGAGGAGGGCCAGTTCCCACTTCGCTGGAAGACGGGGAAACTGGTCCTCATTAAGAAGCCGGGGCGCCCAGCGGACTCTCCGTCCGCTTACCGGCCTATTGTGCTGCTTGACGAGGTGGGCAAGCTCTTTGAGAGAGTAATCGCAGACCGCCTCGTAGGGCGGCTGGTGCGGGTGGGGCCGGATTTGGCGGAGAGCCAGTTTGGTTTCCGCAGGGGGCGCTCCACGGTGGTTGCAATCATGCGCGTGCGAGCACTCACGACGGGGGATGCTGCGGCCCGGGGTGGGGTCGTCTTGGCGGTGTCTCTAGACATCGCCAAAGCCTTCAATACCCTGCCCTGGAGTTGCATCAGGGAGGCACTCCGGTATCACCGGATGTCGACCTATCTCTGTCGTGTGGTCGAGGCCTACTTTACGGATAGGGCCGTCATCTACCCCGGTCACCATGGAGAGTGGAACCGGCGAGAGATGTCGTGCGGTGTCCCACAGGGATCGGTCCTGGGGTCGCATCTGTGGGACATCGGATACGACTGGGTGCTGCGCGCCGACCTCCCTGACGGCGTCAGTGTAGTTTGTTACGCTAATGACACGCTGGTCTTGGCGCAAGGGAGGTCCTACCAGGCGGCGGCCGACTTAGGGACACAAGGGGTTGCGACAATCGTCGATAGGATCCGGCAACTGGGACTCGAGGTGGCCTTGCACAAGTCCGAGGCCACGTGGCTTCATGGTCCTCAGAATGCGCCACCGACGGGTTCCCAGATAACGGTGGGAGGGGTTCACATCGGCGTCGAGTCGACGATGAAGTACTTGGGACTCGTCCTCGACAGCCGGTGGAACTTCGCGGAGCATTTCCGCCGTTTGGCTCCCAGACTGGAGCGGGCCGGGGCTGCGTTGAAGCGGCTCTTGCCCAATCTAGGGGGGCCAAACGCCTCCTGCCGGAGGCTCTACGCGGGGATCGTGCGGCCCATGGTCCTATACGGGGCGCCGGTGTGGGCGCCTACATTGAGGCGCCAACCAGCTCGCAGGCTGAGGGCGTCCCATAGGGTCATGGCCATACGGATGATCCGAGGATACCGCACGATCTCCGGTGAGGCGGCGAGCCTCCTTGCCGGATTACCGCCATGGGATCTGGAGGCAAAGGTCCTCGCGCAAATATGGGAGTGGCGCGAGGAGGCCAAACGCCGGGGCGTAACTCCGCTGCCGCAGGAAATCGCGGCACAGCGGACAGAGCTCCGGCGGGATCTCATGGTGATATGGAGAGAGCGATTGTCGCAACCCAGTGCTGGGCACGCCACGATTGCGGCGGTAAGTCCCCTCTTTGAGGAGTGGTTTTAGAGGCGGCATGGCGTCCTCACCTTCCGCCTGACGCAGGTTCTCACCGGACACGGTTGTTTCGGGAGGTTCCTGTTTCGGATAGGGCGGGAGAAAACGCCCGGGTGTTTTCAGTGCGAAGATCGCCCTGAGGACACGGTGGAGCACACGGTGGCGGTCTGCCCAGCTTGGGTGGAGCACCGCCGTGTCCTCGTGGGGGCGATCGGCGGCGGCGATCTCTCGCGTCCGGCCCTGGTCCAGGCCATGGTACGGAGCGAGAGGGCATGGGGAGCCGTCACCTCCTTAAGCGAAGTAGTGATGCTCGCGAAGAGGGAGGCGGCGCACGTGAGGGAGAGGCAGCATATGCGCCCTCGCGACCCTAGCCGCCGCAGGATACGGAGACGCCCTGGGCGTCGGGAATCCCAGGCCGATTTCCGGCCACCGTAGGCATGAGCTTGCGGACGGCGAGTAATGGGTAGCTCGCTGTCCGGTAAGGACCAAGCCCAAGTCGACGGCGCGTTGTGTTCCACGCGCGCCTCAAAGAGATGTCAGCACAAAAATGATGGGGCCCGCAAGGGCCGATGCCTGTCAGGGGTGCGGGTTCGTTTGAAAGAGATACCACAGCCCCTGGCATACGGGCTAATGAAGGAACACGGGTGGGTTTTAGTCAGTAAAAGTCTGACACGCCCTTCTGCTCCACCCAGAGCGGGAGAAGTTATTTGATGATTTCCCACTCAAAAATAAAAAATAAAAAACCCTACCTATGAGCCTGTTATGAGTGTTCAATCATCTGTGGATGCCATGCCTAACGTATCGATGTATTGTGACCGCTCCCACATTGGTGAACTTCAAAAACTAAAATATAACGGTAAATCTTGTGTACACGCTTTCGTGCAGAGAGTAAACGAGTATAGTACTGCGCGTAATATACCCTCTATTTGTATACTACAGAAATATTCACAGGCGATGCGTTACATTGGTACCGTAGTATTAAAGATTCTGTTACTACATGGGATGAGCTGAAAGCTTTGTTAATAGAAGATTTCAGTCAGTTTGATTACGACTACCGTTTGTTGTCTGAGATACGTAACAGAACACAGGGTGATACGGAGAACATTTTCATTTACTTTGCTAAAATGTCAGAATTGTTTTCTAGATTAACAAAAAAATTATCAGAACAGGAGAAACTAGACATCCTAATGCATAACATTAGACCTTGTTATTCTAGTGTATTGGCTTCAAATACGTCATCAATCGATACTATGGAAAACTTAAAAACACTATGTAGGAACTTTGAGAAAATACAGTCTCTGTCTTCTCAATTTAGAGAACCACCAAGAGTGTCGTCTGATACTTTGGCCCCTGACTTGGCATTTTCTGAATCTTCTGAACAGGGTACTACTAAATCGAACAATTACAATCAGCACAGGTTTAATAATAACTCAAAACATAGTACAAAATCTTTTTATAAACCTAAAGAAAACCCAGAAGTAGCTGCTATAACCACTTCTGATTCTAAGCCGGTTTACTGTCCTCGCTATCGTAATTCTGAGCATTCCTTGAAACCGTTTAAAGCGAAAAGGTTTCTAATTTGCTTTAAATGCGGCACAAACGATGTCAAATACCCTAATTGCACTAAACGTCAATCAAAGTCAAAGGAAAAAAACTAGCTAGTGAAGATTGCTGTAGTGAAAGGACGGTAAAACCTAACATAAATACTATAGATTACAATAAGATTAATAACTTTGATGAAAAAGATTGGAAGGATTGGCTATTGACGGTCAAAAGTTTCTCTTCTAGCTATTTCTTTACAACAATCTTCGATAAAAAACCAACGGATGATTTACGACCGTACGCGACTATCCAATCACGTGACACAACTATCTGTGGATTACTTGATTCCGGTTCAACGGTAACTATTTTAGGCAATAATTCTCATTTACATTTTGTTTCATTGGGACTAGAACTTCATAAGGACGCTGCTAAAACTTTTACTGCTGCCGGTGGACAGAATTTACCAGCTATTGGATTCATTAATCTTCCCGTAACTTTCGAAAAACAATTCCATATATTGAAGGCTTACGTCGTACCTTCTGTAAAAACAACTTTAATACTAGGCATTGACTTTTGGACTAAATTTAAACCATTTCCTAAGTTTTATAATTCTATTTCTATTCAAGATGCCGCAACCAATATTGGTAAGGTATCAACAGTGTCTGAAACGACAACTGTAGTACATTCCTATAATGAATTAACCGAAGCGCAGCGTGTAACAGCTGATAACATTATAGAACAATTTAAGAATATTTCATCTGAAAAATGTGGCTTAAGTAGAACTAATTTAGTAACGCACCATATTGATACTGGTGATACCTTACCAATTAGGAAAAGATACTACAGGGTTTTTCCTGAGAAACAACGTATTTTATCAGAGCAACTAGACGAAATGTTATTTTTAGGTGTTGTTGAAGACTGTGAGAGTCCATGGTCTTCACCTGTCCTATTGACACCTAAAAAGGACGGTAAACTTAGATTCTGTCTAGACAGTCCCAAATTGAATTCGGTTACTTAAAAGGATGCCTACAAGTTGCCTTATATATCTGAGATTTTGGATAATTTAAATAACGCTAAATATCTAAGTAGCATCGACTTTTCCAAGGCATTCTGGCAAATTCCGATTTCAGAAAACGATAGAAACAAGACTGCTTTCTATATACCTCATCGCGGTACCTTCAGATTTGTTACTATGCCCTTTGGGTTGACGAATTCACCTGCTACTCAACAGAGGCTCGTCGATCCATTATTCTATGGCCCTGAGTTTGAAAATTCTGTCTTCGTCTACATCGATGATATTGTTAAAATAAGCTCTAATTTTGAAGATCATATTTCTCGTCTTCTAAAAGTCCACAAATCGCTAATCTAACTGTAAACTTCGAAAAATCTGTTTTCTTTCGTAACCAACTTAAATATCTAGGTTACGTCATTGACTCAAAGGTCTTCATGTCGATTCTGATAAAGTTAATACTATTTTAAATTACCCAACACCTACAAACAAAAAAGAGGTAAAGAGATTTCTCGGAATTGCGTCCTGGTATCGAAAATTTGTGCTTAAATTTAGCTCTATTGCTGGCCCTTAAACAAACTTACTTCCACTAGTAAAAAATCTAATCATTTCCCTTGGTCTACAGAAGCGGAGGAATCTTTTACGGAACTAAAAGGACTCCTTGTCTCTGCTCCGATTCTTTCATGCCCTAACTTTGACCTACCGTTTGAAGTCCACACCGACGCTAGTGATTATGGTGTTGGAGGGTTATTAACTCAGACTATAGACGGAGTTGAACATCCTATAGCCTATACAAGTAGAACCTTGTCTGATTCAGAAAGGAATTACAGCATCACTGAAAGAGAAGCTCTCGCTGTATTAGTAGCCTTAGAACACTGGAGATGCTACCTTGATAATGGGAAAAAGTTTATCGTGTATACGGACCATTCAGCTCTCAAGTGGTTTATTAACCTAAACAATCCTACTGGTCGCCTAGCTCGTTGGGGTGTTCGTCTCTCAGCGTTCAATTTAGAAATTAAACACCGTCGTGGCGTGGATAATGTCATTCGTGATGCACTGTCTCGTGCATGTCAAGTTTCTGCTATAGACACTAATCCTAACATCGCAGCTTCTAGTGATCAGTGGTACTTAAACATATATAATGGTTGCCAGAATTCCCCTACATCATTTCCTAACTATTTAGTAAAAAATAATCGCTTATTCCGATACACGCAAACCAAACATCCCCTAAATAAAGAGTTCGAGTGGAAGGAGGTGATTCCTGCTGAGTCCAGAACAGAGATCATCTTAAAAAACCACTCTAAACCAACCGCTGGTGGGGTGCTTGGACAGGAAACCTCCCCGTGGGCTGGAGTTTCCCTTGGATACGTCTGGGGGAAAGGCCAGTCTCCGGGACGGTGCACCCTGGGATGCGGGCAATATCCTCCATTGGGTACTGTGTGCCTAATGGGTGACGTTGCCCTTATGCCAATATCCTGTCGGCGGGACGCTCCAACGCGTGTATCTCTGCGCTCATGCAGAGACGCACAGCGGCGGAGTAAGAGCGGGCTCGGTGTGCACTCACCCTGCCACCGGGCAGGCAAGGAGGAGTGCTCTCCTTCTGCCACCGTTAATCTCGTAGCCCCGAAGATTGTCAGGGTCATGTCTCTGACTTTTGACGGGGGTCGAGGGCCTTGGCTTAACCGCCCGGGCCGCGAGGAAGAAATCCTCTACAAAAATTACCCCAAACCTCCAAGCGGCGGCGCACCGTGAGGGAGGTTGCAAGCTCGACTAATGGGTAGCTTAATTAGTCTCGAGTGCGAACCACTAATTTTTGAGTCAATACACAAAGTTTACACTCGTGGGAACCACTATGGACAATATTAACACAAACAAAAAACTACAGGAGGAGGAGAGTGATGCGGGGTCGGAGTCCGACTCTACATCGAGCGCGAAGGGCTCTATTCGGGGCCCGGAGCATGCGGCGGTGGGCGCTTCGAGGAGGACGGAGGTCCTCAAGAAGCGCCCCAACCCAAAGGACGGCCAGGGGTCGTCCTCGGATGGCGGGACGGCCTCGGCTCTAAAGCTGGGCAAGATCTGTCGGCAGGGTGGGGTTCGGTTAGGCCGAAGCCTAACCCCGAAAGAACCCGCCGAGCCGAGCGCCGGGGCGGCCCAGGCGGCTGAGGCTCCGGAAACCAAAGGGCGACTTTCTGGAGGAACCAGCAGCAGGGCCCTCTCGGAGTCGTCTGGCGGTGAGCCGGACAATGCTGGTGGCTCCTACTTGGAGCGAACGGCCAGGCTCGCGGAGGTTGTGGCTGCTGCGGTCAAGTGGGTCGCCTTGAAGAGGCTTCAAGCCTCTAAAGAAAAGGCCATTGCCGCAGCCATAGCCACCATTATGGCGGCAGCGGAGGACCTGCACACCGGACCTCCGTCGGACAACATGTCCGAAATGCGGGCGGAGGTCGCCCGCTTGGCAGCCGCCATGGAGCATCTCCGTAAGGAAAATGAGGAGCTCCGAGCGGACCTGGCCGTGCTCCGAGGAGCTGGCCCGAGGGTGGTGCCTCAGAAGGGGGCGCGGCATGGTCCCGGGGTTGGATCCGTGCCTGAGGGGGAAGACCGGGTGCTGACTCTGGTGCGGCAGGAGCTGGCTGCCCAAGAAGAGCGGGGTGGCTACGCAGGCGGCGACGGCACCACCCCTGGTGCCAGGACGGACGGCCCCACCTCGATCTCCTCCGGCTGACGCCGAATGGCAAGTGGCTGGGGAGAAGAGGAAGGTGGGCAAGGCTGCAAGGGCGGCCAAACGTAAGGCGAGGCGGCAGCGGCGCAAGAAGAGTACCGCCCCAGCTAGGCTACGCGCCCCGAAGTCCGCCGCTGTAGTGATTACGCTACAGCCGGAAGCGGAAAAGAAGGGCGTGTCCTACTGCGACGTGCTCTTAAAAGCCAGGGCGGCGGTGAACCTCGCGGAGCTGGGAGTCTCCAACGGCATGCGGATGAGGGTCACTGCGACCGGAGCCCGCATGTTGGAGATCCCTGGCGCGGCCAGTGGCCCGACCGCTGACGCCCTAGCCGAAAGGCTTAGGGCGTCCCTAGACGCGAACGAGGTCCGAGTGTCCAGGCCCACCAAGTGCGCTGACATGCGCATCTTGGGCCTGGACGACTCCGTGACGGAGGGCGAGATTGTGGCCGCCGTAGTCAGGACTGAGGAATGCTCTGCCGAGCAGGTGAAGGCAGGCACCATCCGTCCTGACAACACGGGGATGCGAACCGTTACGGTGAGCTGCTCCGTGTCGGCGGCCAGAAAGATAACGGAGGAGGGTCCAAGGCTCCTGGTGGGCTGGGTTTCAGCGCAGGTGAAGCTGCTGGAACCCAGACCTCTGAGGTGCTTCCGCTGCCAGGTGGGCCACCACGTGGGAGTGCAATGCACCTCGGAGGTGGACCGCAGCAGCCACTGCTTCCGCTGCGGTCAGCCCGGTCACAAGGCCGGCTCGTGCATCGCCAAGCCGCACTGCTATTTATGTGCGGCAGTTGGAAAGCCGGCCGAACACCGGGCTGGGAGCAAAGCCTGCGCTCCACCCGCTGAAGCCAGGGGCCGAGGCAGGGCCAAGCCCTCCGCCATCGCCGTCACCGCCACAACCGCCGCCACTGCCGCCGCCACTGCCGCCTCCACCGCCGTCCTAGTCGCCGCCGTTACCACCGCGGCAAGGCCTACCCAGGAGGCCCTGGAGGGGGCTGAAATGGAATGCCTTTAACGGCCTCATTACGCCTCCTCCAGGCGAATATCAACCACTGCGCCGCCGCTCAGGATCTGTTGATCCAGAGCATGGCGCAGTGGTCGATTAACATCGCCGTGGTCGCTGAGCCGTACTTTGTCCCGCCCAGGGATGACTGGGTGGAGGACCTGAGCGGCTCAGTGACCCTCATTTCGTCGGCCGCCGCCGCTACCCCGACCCTCGAGAGTGTCAAGAGGGGACGGGGTTGCGTGGCAGCACGGTTTGGGGAGATTGTCGTGGTTGGGGTATTCTTCTCCCCGAGCCGAACTCTCGCCGAGTTCCACAACTCCCTTGCGGAGTTGAGAGACGTCGTCGTCGGGTTTCGTTCCCTCCCCGTGCTCGTCCTCGGGGACTTCAATGCCAAGAACTTGGCTTGGGGTTCCCGGTTGACGAACGTGCGGGGCAGGATGGTGGAAGACTGGGCTCTGGAAGCAGACCTGGTCGTCCTAAACCGGGCTTCTGTCGCCACGTGTGTGCGGATGCGGGGTGAGTCGGTGGTGGACATTTCGTTCGCCAGCCCCGCTCTGTCGCCGCATGTCATCGACTGGCGCGTCATGGAGGGGGTGGAGACGTATTCCGACCACCGGTACATCCGGTTTGACGTCTCCGCCCAGACCTCGAGCGCGCCGGTTCGACAGGCCCCGTGTGGTCCGCGGTGGGCATTGAAGCAGCTGGACCGGGAGCTTCTCCTGGAAGCCTTGATCGTGCAGGCCTGGGTGTCATCACCGGACAGGCTTGCCGACATCAATGACGAGGCGGAGTGGTTCCGGGAGACCATGTCCGAGATATGTGACGTGGCAATGCCCCGGGTCCAGCCAGGTCGTGCTTCACGCCAGGTGTACTGGTGGTCGCCGCAGTTAACAACTCTGCGCGAGGCGTGTGTTGCTGCGCGACACCTTTACTTCAGGCACCGCAGGCTCCGTATCCGCCCTCCCGATACGGAAGCCATTGAGGCGGAGCTGTACGAGGGGTACAGAGTGGCGAAGACCGCCCTCCGAGATGAGATCCTGCGGGCCAGAGTAGTGGCCCGCAAGGAGTCGCTGGAGACTCTGAACAGAGACCCGTGGGGACGCCCCTACAAAACGGTGCGAGACAAAATCCGCCCGTGGGCTCCCCCGCTGACGCAGAGTCTCCGGCCTCATCTCGTGCAGGACGTGGTGAGCGCTCTGTTCCCCTCACGAGGGGAACACGCTCCCCCGCCTATGGCTCCACCTCCTGCGGTGCCCGATGCGGACCACACCGACGACGACGACGACTCTCCAGAGGTGACCGAGGTAGACCTGAGAGTGGCGGTACGTAGGCTGAATGCCAAAAATACCGCCCCAGGACCCGACGGCTTGCCCGGCAAAGCCTGGGTCCTGGCCTTGCAGGCTCTCGGGCCTCGACTAAGAGGGCTCCTAAGCGCATGCTTGGAGGAGGGCCAGTTCCCACTTCGCTGGAAGACGGGGAAACTGGTCCTCATTAAGAAGCCGGGGCGCCCAGCGGACTCTCCGTCCGCTTACCGGCCCATTGTGCTGCTCGACGAGGTGGGCAAGCTCTTTGAGAGAGTAATTGCAGACCGCCTCGTCGGGCGGCTGGTGCGGGTGGGGCCGGATTTGGCGGAGAGCCAGTTTGGTTTCCGCAGGGGGCGCTCCACGGTGGATGCCATCATTCGCGTGCGAGCCCTCACGACGGGGGATGCTGTGGCCCGGGGTGGGGTCGTCTTGGCGGTGTCATTAGACATCGCCAATGCCTTTAACACCTTGCCCTGGAGTTGCATAAGGGAGGCACTCCGGTATCACCGGATGCCGACCTACCTCTGTCGTGTGGTCGAGGCCTATTTGACGGACAGGGCCGTCATCTACCCCGGTCACCTCGGAGAGTGGAACCGGCGAGAGATGTCGTGCGGTGTCCCACAGGGATCGGTCCTGGGGCCGTATCTGTGGGACATCAGGTACGACTGGGTGCTGCGCGCCGACCTCCCTGGCGGCGTCAGTGTAGTCTGCTACGCTGACGACACGCTGGTCCTGGCGCAAGGGAGGTCGTACCAGGCGGCGGCCGACTTAGCGACACAAGGGGTTGCGACAATCGTCGATAGGATCCGGCAACTGGGACTCGAGGTGGCATTGCACAAGTCCGAGGCCATGTGGTTTCATGGTCCTCGGAATGCGCCACCGACGGGTTCCCGGATAACGGTGGGAGGGGATCACATCGGCGTCGAGTCGACGATGAAGTACCTGGGACTCGTCCTCGACAGCCGGTGGAACTTCGCGGAGCATTTCCGCCGTTTGGCTCCCAGACTGGAGCGGGCCGGGGCTGCGTTGAAGCGGCTCTTACCCAATCTAGGGGGGCCAAACGCCTCCTGCCGGAGGCTCTACGCGGGGATCGTGCGGTCCATGGCCCTATACGGGGCGACGGTGTGGGCGCCTACATTGAGGCGCCAACCAGCTCGCAAGCTGAGGGCGTCCCATAGGGTCATGGCGATCAGGATGATCCGAGGATATCGCACGATCTCCAGCGAGGCGGCGGGCCTCCTTGCCGGATTACCGCCATGGGATCTGGAGGCAAAGGTCCTCGCGCAAATGTGGGAGTGGCGTGAGGAGGCCAAACGCCGGGGCGTAACTCCGCTGCCGCAGGAAATCGCGGCACAGCGGACAGAGCTCCGGCGGGATCTCATGGTGACATGGAGAGAGCGATTGTCGCAACCCAGTGCTGGGCACGCCACGATTGCGGCGGTAAGTCCCCTCTTTGAGAAGTGGTTTGAGAGGCGGCATGGCGTCCTCACCTTCCACCTGACGCAGGTCCTCACCGGACACGGTTGTTGCGGGAGGTTCCTGTTTCGGATAGGGTGGGAGGAAACGCCGGGTGTTTCCACTGCGAAGATCGCCCTGAGGACACGGTGGAGCACACGGTGGCGGTCTGCCCAGCTTGGGTGGAGCACCGCCGTGTCCTCGTTGAGGCGATCGGCGGTGGCGATCTCTCGCGTCCGGCCCTGGTCCAGGCCATGGTACGGAGCGAGAGGGCATGCGGAGCCGTCACCTCCTTCAGCGAAGCAGTAATGCTCGCGAAGAGGGAGGAGGCGCACGTGAGGGAGAGGCAGTATATGCGCCCTCGCGACCCTAGCCGCCGCAGGATACGGAGACGCCCTGGGCGTCGGGAATCCCAGGCCGATTTCCGGCCACCGTAGGCATGAGCTTGCGGACGGCGAGTAATGGGTAGCTCGCTGTTCGGTAAGGACCCAGCCCAAGTCGACGGCGCGTTGTGTTCCACGCGCGCCTCAAAGAGATGTCAGCACAAAAATGATGGGGCCTGCAAGGGCCGATGCCTGGCAGGAGTGCGGGTTCGTTTGAAAAAGATACCACAGCCGCCCCCGGCATACGGGCTAATGAAGGAACACGGGTGGGTTTTAGTCAGTAAAGGTCTGACACGCCCTCCTGCTCCACCCAGAGCGGGAGAACTTATTTGATGATTTCCCACCCAAAAAAAAAAAAAAAAAAAAACAACCGCTGGTCATTTTGGTATATTTAAAACTTACAAGCGAGTAAGTCTCAGGTACTACTGGCCTGGAATGCATGCTGATGTCGTGAAAGCGGTTACGTCATGTCAAAGTCAAAGTCAAAGCATTTATTTCAATTAGGCACTTAAAAGGCACTTTTGAACGTCAATATTTACATTTAAATAGAATTGATTCTAGTCGCCCATTCCAAAATGTAGTTTCGTATGGAGAAGAACGGGCAAGAAACTCCACCGTTACTCTTTTAAAATGTTTTAAATACAATTTAACAAAGTTCATTCATTATATAATTATGTGTGAAAAACGATGCACCCAGAATAAAATTATTACTATACCAAAATAGGCAAAACTAAAAAAAAAAATGCTATTGAAGCAATACAGATAAATTAATTTTATGATGGATACATAGTTATGAATACACCTCGCCCGTCTGCACTAGATTAACTAAGTATATTATAATGCAAGCTCAGCGGTCTATGCCCACCGGATGAGCCATGTACGCTTTAAGATTCAGAATAAAACTCGCCTCCAAATCGGCAGTACGTGTTCTCATTTTTTATCCTAAATAGTTTAGTTTATTTTTAAAAAGGGGTTTCTCACGCTCCGAAACCAAAAGTAGCGCAGCCGGTTAGGATTTTCTCCAGAAATCCGTAGTTTCGCGTTTTTCCGTCGTCAAAATTCGACGGGAGAAAAATTAGGCGTAAACCTACGAAAGCAGAGGAAATCCTTCGAACCAAAGAAATATTCTTTTGAATCGCGTGAGTGTAGAAATCGTCGAGTATGGGAGTCACGGGCGGTTGGTGAGTAAACCTTTTCGCCAATCCTATGTTCCCCTATTCCTCCTGTATTTTTCATAAGTTTTAAATGTTATTTTCGAGATCAAATCTTGCTCATTATAACAGTGTTTAGTCTTTAGTTGATAATTCTGTATCAAATTATATGGTCTTATCTCTGTTCAATTCACAGAACATAAAACATAGAGTAGTGTCAATGTTAGAGAGTTCACATTTTTAGTATACTAATCTAATCTTGAAAAGTTGAATTTAGTAAAATAAGTTGTGTTAACTGTTAATTCTATGAAAAGTAGTTTATCTAAAGTAACTTTTAAGGAAAAAACAATTTTTACAAATTCTTCATTATTATAATAGAAGTATTATACATTTTATTTTCCAAATGTATCCAGTATTCCTGATTATAATAGTGCTTTAATTGTGTGTTTATTGTATTTTAAGTGTATTTGTAAATTTTAATAGGATTGTTTTAAAGCGAGCTGCAACCTCTGACCAAATCATTACTCTATAATCATGACGACGCCCACGCCCACAATAGTTGCAATTGAACCAATACCAAACGAAATTGTAAACTTAATCCCACTGTACAACGGTGATAAAAGACAGTTAAACCTTTATTTGAGAAAATGTCAGTACATAGTTGATCGATTTAAGGGCAGCGTAGAACAAAATCTTTATGTTTTTAATGTTTTAACGAGTAGATTGAAAGAGGATGCAGCTGCGCTCTTATCGGAACGCGAAGATATTGTTACATGGTCGTCATTCAAAGATTTGCTGATTCAACATTTTGGAGACCCACGTAGTGAAGCGTGTATTAATATTGAATTAGAATCTCTAAAAATTAAATCCGGCGAAAACTTTTTAGACTTTTGTAATAGAATCCAAAATGTTCGGTCGTTATTAATGTCAAAGGTGAATATAATTGATGATAAGGAATTAAGACGTGCTAAGTCAATAATCTACAACAATACGGCTCTAAATGTATTTTTGTACAACCTTCCTGAAAATATGGTGCGTATCGTTAGGCTTAAATCGCCAACAACCTTAGAAGCAGCTTTGAGTATCGTACTTGAAGAAGTAAATTTCTTAGATCAATATAATATGCGTAACCGCATTCATGGTAATAGTCAAATTTCGGGATCAAGTTCAAGGCCATCGGTAACCCAACCTGAGTCGAACAAATCCACTGTACCTTTTCAGTCTACACAAATTAAGATACCTCAAACAATGGGTCAAGGTCAATCATTGAAGCCACTATTCGAGTATCGTCCCCAAGCGGGTTTGCAACCGATTGGTAATAGGACAGCTCAACAGTTTGGTTATAGACCACCACAACCGTTTGGCTATAGGCCACCTCAACTGTTTGGCTATAGGCCACCACAACCGTTTGGCTATAGACCACCTCAACCGTTTGGCTATAGGCCACCTCAACCGTTTGGCTATAGGCCACCTCAACCGTTTGGCTATAGGCCAACTCAACCATTTGGCTATAAACCACCGCAACAGACTGGATCAAATCTTCCCCAGGTATTAAAACCCCAAATTCAAGACAGTGACGTATCTATGAGAACAGCCCAACCTAAGCAGCAACATGGTTTTAATTTAAATGAACTCACTATGAACGATCACGTATATGATTACGATCCGTATTATGATGAATTTTACTCGTACTATTATAATCTAACAAATGCCTATGACTACTCAAACGACATTAATTATTATTACTATGGTAACGAAGGGTGCGTGAACAATTCTAAAGTACCTGATGACAAATTAGAACCAATAAATTACAGTAATAAAGTGGATTTTCAGGAGAAAGCCTCGTTCAAGGACAAGAAGTCTTAGAACTAAATTGCGATCCAAATTTAAAGCTTCCCTACATTTACATAGAAGAAATAGACGCAAGAATGATGATTGACACTGGTAGCATGAGATCATTCATTAGTCCTCAAAAAGCTTATGAATTTTTCCGTGAATATATTAGAAAAGAACATTTTCAAGTGGTAAGCACCCATGCTTCGAGTAGACACGATGAAGTAATGGAAATTCCTCCTTTACCTACCTTTGTAACTGACACTTGGCTTAAATTTTATTTGTATGACGTTGACGCACGATATGACGGACTTATCGGTAATGACCTTTTATTACAAGTAAACGCGGTAATTGATTTAAAAAGCCAAGTATTAACAACGAACACTACTCGTATTCCAATAATTAATAATAACTTAAATTATATCATTGAGATACCGTCACGAAAAGAGCAACGAGTTAAATTACCTGTCAATCAATATTCAAGCGAAGCTATTCTTGATTTTCATGAATTCGAGAATGGGGTGCGTATGCCTAGCGCTATAGTAAACTGCGTAAATGGATACGCATATACAGTCATCCAAAATACTTCAGAAAGTCCAAAACGACTAAATATAAAACAACCCTTTTCAGTGACTAAATATGAAAATAATGAATGTAATATAAATTTTACCAAAAACAATACTGACATTGAGATAGACAGGTTACTTGAAGACAATTTGAGGAAACTCAGACTAGACCATACCAACGAGGAAGAGCATAAAAAGATTTATGGACTTTGCGAGGAGTTCAAAGACATATTTTACTGTGACCAAATTCCCTTGACATTCACTAATTCGGTAAAACATCACATAAGAACTAAAAATGAAGACCCTATATATGTCAAACCGTATAGACAGGCCCCGTTTGTTCAAAACGAAATTAACAGACAAGTTGACCAATTAATAAAGGACAATGTAATACAAGAGTCCCATTCTCCTTGGAATGCTCCTGTTCACCTGGTGCCTAAGAAGATGGACGCATCTGGTGAAATTAAATACAGGATGGTGATTGACTTTAGAAGACTTAACGAAATCACTATTGATGACAGATACCCTCTACCGAACATTCATGACCTTTTTGACAAGTTAGGAAAGAGTACTTATTACACTACGCTTGATTTAGCCAGTGGATATCATCAGATAGAGTTAGACGAAAGGGACAGGCAGAAGACAGCATTTTCCACTCAAAACGGTCATTTTGAGTTCCTTAAAATGCCATTTGGTCTAAAAACTGCCCCAGCCACATTCCAAAGGACAATGGATAACGTTTTACGAGGTTTGCAAGGACTACACTGTATGGTATACTTAGATGACATTATAGTCTATGGAAATAGCCTTGATAATATGATACAGAATTTACGGACTGTTTTTGACAGAATCAGGGCCACTAACATGAAAATCCAATTAGACAAATCAGAGTTTCTACGCAAAGAAGTACTTTACCTGGGACACACAATTACCAAAGAAGGTCTAAAACCTAATGACGACAAAATTACGACTGTACTTAACTATCCCCTACCAAAAACCACGACTGAGATTAAAAGTTTTCTTGGACTAGTAGGGTACTACCGACGTTTCATCAAAGACTTTGGAAAAGTTACCCAACCATTAACATGTTGTTTGAAAAAGCGAAACAAAATTGTAATCGACCAGAAATACATTGATGCATTTAACAAATGTAAAGAACTCTTGACACACGCCCCCCTTTTACAATACCCCGACTATGACAAACCCTTCATTCTTACGACTGATGCGTCAAACATGGCTCTGGGAGCAGTTTTGTCACAAGGACAAATTGGCAGTGACAAACCCATTGCTTACGCTAGTCGCACTCTTAGCGATACCGAATCACGTTATAGTACAATCGAGCGGGAATTGCTTGCTATAATTTGGGCAGTAAAACACTTCAGACCATACCTATATGGTCGAAAGTTTTACATATACACTGACCATCGTCCTTTAGTATGGCTCCGATCTCTGAAAGATCCAAGTAGTAAACTTACACGTTGGGGACTCCGCTTGCAAGACTATGACTTTGAATTGATTTATAAAAATGGCAAACAAAATACCAATGCCGATGCCTTTTCTAGAATTAAAATTAATGCTTTAGACTCTGACGATGATAACCAATCACTTGCAGTTAACGTTGATGAAGAAGGTACAGAATACCTAGATAGAGTAGCTACAGAAAATTCCACGTTAAAAAATAGAAAAGAACGCAGCAATTCATCAACTATAACAATTTCCGACACAAGTAGAACAGTAACTGCTAGTTCTATAGAGTTTCCCGACGAAATCATTAATGAATACCCTGTTCCGTTAGAAGTTAGTAAATCGGATACAATTCATTCAGCTTTAAACGAGTCCAGTGGCATACCAAATTTACACGAAGCTATAGACACCAAACCAAATCAAATTTTAGTGTTCTCATGGCTCAAAAATGAAATACAAGTGAAGGATCTCTCGCGTGGCAAAAAGTATTAGAAGTTTTCTTACCAACAGATAATCCAGAATTGATAAAAGAATTTTTGAAACAATACATCAAACCAAAATTTAAGTACTTCATTTATTTTGAAAAAAATGAACATCGGAAATTATTCGGTAATGTGATAATTCAACTTTTTAGGAAAGATTTAATTAATTTTCTTGAATGCACGGAACGAGTAATTTATGTAGAAGATGAAGGAGAACAGAGAGCTACAATAGTTAAGCATCATGAAGGACACACATGCCATCGCGGCATCAAAGAGACATTAGTGAGGCTTCGCAGGCATTATTATTGGGACAGAATGCAGGAGACAGTAGCGGCAGTTATAAATACTTGCGAGGCATGCCAGAAAATGAAATATGATAGAAAACCTATTAAACCTATGCTACAGCTGACACAAACACAGAATGCTCCGTTTCAGGAATTATTTATAGATCTCTTTAGTATTGAAGGTAAAACTTTTCTAACCCTCATAGATGCCTTTAGTAAACTAGGGCAGGCTATCGAAATTCAGAACAAATCTACCCCCGAAGTTGTCCGTGCTCTAATTAAGTATTTTTCATACTACGGCGTTCCTAAAGTGTGCGTTACCCAGGCCAGATGTTGTCGAAAATGGTCATTTGAATCTAATAGATAATTAGTTTTGCGGCTTCTGTAATTGTTGCGCACATTTTTAAATTTGTTGCGCTTATAGTTTTTTAATTATTTCACAAAAACATTTCCTGCTGGGGTAACGTTATCCCAGCCAGACCTTTTTCTTTCTAATGGCAATATTTAAATAAATACTAGCTATAAAATTAGTTGTCTAGATGAAGTAAATGTTGTGCCTTATTTTGTATTTGGTCTTTCATCGGTTGCGAAGTTATTCGAGATTTTGCTGGGGTAACGTTTTTGGTTTTGCTAGATATTTGAAACGGTTAAGCGGATTCTTATCATATTTTGTACACACGGCTACACATCAACCTAGACTGTTTGGACTTTGAACTATTAGAAGTTGAACGCTGCGAATAGTGCGAGAGGGTACGATATGTTTTTCTTATTTCGTCCCGCTTACGCACGTCGCCTGCGGGAGCGCGCCGCTACCACCACCAAACGGCGTTCTATTCTATACCTAGGTGTGTATATTATTTTGTAAACAAGCTAAGCTCTCGTGACGTTCATTTACGATAATTTGTGTTAGGTATTTATTTTTCGATTTGCGCTGCGCCTGTGAGTTTGCACCACCAATACATCCATTAGGCATTTATTAACAACTAGCTGACCCGACAGACGTTGTCCTGTCTTAACTATGAATATTGAATTCGCATTGGTATAATATTAGAAATTTATATGGTTATGTTACGCGCAACTTTCTTATTTTTTCTTTCATCAGAACCATAAAGTGTTTGTAATTCTCCTGACAATAACAAACACAACAAAAAAAGAATTAACAAATTATTTGTCCAGCCGTTCACGTGTGATGCCGTGACCAAGGGAAATAGGGATTCATTTTTATATACCTACTTACTTAATATTTATATTATTATGAATTTCTAGCTGTTACACGCGGTTAGCACGCGTGCAATTTGGAAATCTAGTTCATGTTGGGTTTTCAAACAAACTTACTACTTATCCCTTTTTTGCCACCATTGATTTTATAAAATCAACTAGCTGACCCGACAGACGTTGTCCTGTCTTAGCTATGAATATTAAATTGGAATTAGCTATACAAACCTTGTCCTGACAATAAGGAACACATAAAAAAAGAATTATCCAATTCGGTGTAGTAGTTCGGAAGTTATGCGCGTACATACATTTCGGCGATACATTTTTAGATAGATAGATTTGTAATCAAAATTCTTCACGACAGTCAAAAATTCAATACATATACGTGATTTTGCACAGACGATATTAGAAGCCTGCACAATAATTGCATTGATTCATATGTTCGAAAAAATGTGTCTGCTCAACAACGTAAATAACGCAATGAATATTGTTTAACTGTTAAATTGTAACAAATTATGATTGACCGTGAGTTTACGCAATTAGGGTGCTGGAAATTCTCTTTGCCAAGGGAAAATACCTACTGATATCTATTTAAATGCAAAAAAAATTGCAAGCAAGTATATCTGCTTCATTAACTTTTACAGTAAAACGACTGAATACTGAGAGCAGTGGTGGCCAAGTGGTAACGGCCGCGACTTACGAGTTGTAGGTTGTGAGTTCGAACCCAGCTAGGCGCTTTACTTTGTGTGAATTATTTCATCACCACTGCTCTCAAAAACGGTGAAGGAAAACATCGTGAGGAAACCGGCATGTCCTAGAACCTAAAATTCGAACACATGTGACATCTACCAACCCGCACTGGGCCCGCGTGGTGGATTACGGCCCACTCCCTCTCACCGAAAGGAGGTCTGTGTCCCAACAGTGGGAACGTTATAGGCTGATGATGATGATGATGATGATGATGAGGACTGAATAAATTAGGGGTAGCTTGGATTGGTTAATCCCTTGGATGATAGGCAGACTCATTGAGTCTGATAATAATAGAAAAGTAATTGTGTTAAATTACTTGATACTTAAAGGTATAAAATTGTTTTCAAATGGGTCAACATGGATACACTATACCTACTAAGAATACGAGCCTTATTTTTCGTAGTTAGGTTCGATATTAAAAACTCTTTAGTGTTTCAACTAAATCACAACGTTACCTTTTAGGTGGCACATTAAACTTATTAACTAAAAACATTAGCTAGAGGCCTATTCTATTCAGATACTTTTAAGCGATATTCGCTAGATACCTTTTTGTGGGTAACGAAATTCGAGCAGTATTCTGCCGGGTGTGTAGGTTTTCGTATTCTGGTTTCGCGCAAGCGGCGGGAGATAATAACCTAGGCCATATCATAGCCCCTTATAGTCACTTAATGCATGGATCATTATAAATGTGTCTCCGAAATGACTTGACAGGGAACGAAATCAGTCGAGGAAAGCTTAAAAAGAATTAGAAATTTAAAACATAAATTCACAAAGCTACCCACGGTCCTCGTCGACAGCAACATATAATGATTAATTATAAACGTTTGTAAGGATAATATTATAAATATTATATAACTATCACAATCTGAAAATACTATAAAAATACTAAAAGCTTCCTCAGGAGCCAACAACAATTAAAAATCTAACCAACAATGAACATACGGCGCGTTGTGTTCCACGAGCGCCTCAAAGAGATGTCACTAATGTCAGCACAAAATGATGGGGCCCGCAAGGGCCGATGCCTGCCAGGGGTGCGGGTTTGTTCGAAAGAGATACCACAGCCCCTGGCATACGGGCTACTGAAGGAACACGGGTGGGTTTTAGTCAGTAAAAGTCTCGCCACACGCCCTCCTGCTCCACCCAGAGCGGGAGAAGTTATTTGATGATTTCCCACCCAAAAAAAAAAGAAAAGCAACAATGAACATAAAAACATCACAGTTGAAATTTATGTGAGCATTTTAATCAACACAATAGGTAGGTATATAAGAGATATATTCCACAGTGATAACCTCCATAATCATCGTGAAAAATAAAACTTGACATGGTTTATTATTCTATGCCAATAATAGTTAAGTATGAGAAATCCCTCACGCTAGGCAAGAGTAAGATCAATTATATTTATGGCTTTAAGCTGAATAAAAACAAACATTCAGCTGAAATTACTTTAAAAAAATGTAGAATATTAAAAACATTTAACAATCAAATATTGTTATCAAATACAACAAACTACTATTTAAAAAAATAACCAACTCTTCAAACAAGAATAAAAAAATAGAATATTAAAAAACTTTCAACAATCAAATAATGTTATCAAGAAGTACAACAAACTACTATCAAAAAAATAACCGACGCCTTTGCCGCGTAATTACGTGAAGCCCGGACGATACTTGGGAAATGGGAACTGACTGGCATGGCATGCAACAAAACACTGCTGAACACGAGCAAAAAGAATTTGAAATATTTGAAGCTAAAGTTTTTGGCAAAAAATGTGCATCTGTGTGTGTGGTTGCGTAGGCCAACGCGGCAAATGCTATGATTGGCCGATGCCACGATGCGCAGTCCCTTTCGTACAATTCTCTGTATTGCTGGTAGCGTAGTTATAGATATATAGGGTGTCTAACTTGATGTGTAGCCGTGTGTACATGACTTCTTAGGAATTAGTTTAAATTTGTTCTGCAAAAAAAAAAACCAAAATAATGCATAGTTTAAAGGTTATTTCATTAAATAGAAAAACACTTCAATTGGTTCCAGCACTCTCAATAAGAGGTCTAACGACTTACTTTAAACGTTATTTTAAAGCTTGTAAAGGCCTTCAAATGTATGTGAAGTTTCATTAGTATCCTGTAAGTATTTAACAAGTTATGATGATATTCAGTTCTACACGAGCACGGAAGAGATGCACGAGGTGTTATTTGGCCACTGGATTGGATATATGAACTGAATGTTATGTCAATTATTAGTTGTTTAGTTCAGTTGTATATCAGTAAAATTTCAGCGTAGTACATTGGATAATTAATGAGATAATACTATTAGTCATTAGGAAGTGAATGACCGAGGTAACCCGACCAAGTTTAGGTGGTTACGAAAAAGCGAAATCGCAGAACATTATGCTATCTTTTGAAATGTTTAGTATAATACACCTCACAATTTCCGCACAGACGCGTACACTGTTAAATACATAATAATATAATAATATCTGTACTATGAAAACATTATTATTATCTTCCAGTTGCACATACTTATCAACAATCACCGATATAACATGTCGTTCGGTGGGACGCGGGAGGGGTGGGGTGAGGGGTAATTCATTGTTTGCATAACGCACTAAACATGCTCCGTAATCACATAATTCATCTTGTAGAGTGCGCGTGCGCTTCGGCAGTTTTATGTTTTTGCAAATATTTATCGAGTGCGTGAGAGCTATTATATAATAATAAGTGTGGCCAATTACTGTTAGTGTGGAGTGCTTCTATTGATGATCATAATTGATATAAGTAGGTATTAGTAGACATACGTAAGTTTAAAGTTAACTGAAAAAAGTCATTATATATAATTTATTGTCTGTGATCATTACACATTCCAATATGTGTAATTTAAATAAAAACTGTAACTGTGTACTGTGTATACTGAAATCTATAATTTAAATAAAAAGTAATAGAAAATTTCAAAATAGCAAAAATACTATCTGTAATTTTAATCTGTGATTATTTTTAAGTATAAGTTTATTAATACTTTAAAAGTTCAGTTGAAATGATTATTTTAACTGTTAAAAAAAATCTTTAATAAACATGTAGTTTTTTTTTTTTAAACTTGTGTACATGTCTGTACTAAATTTGTAACACTATCCTACATATTTTAGAAGGTACCATAATGTTCTGCGATTTCGCTTTTTCGTAACCACCTAAACTTGGTCGGGTTACCTCGGTCATTCACTTCCTAATGACTTTAATCGTATTATCTCATTAATTATCCAATGTACTACGCTGAAATTTTACTGATATACAACTGAACTAAACAACTAATAATTGACATAACATTCAGTTCATATATCCAATCCAGTGGCCAAATAACACCGCGCGCATCTCTTGCATCTCTTCCGTGCTCGTGTAGAACTGAATATCATCATAACTTGTTAAATACTTACAGGATACTAATGAAACTTCACATACATTTGAAGGCATTTACAAGCTTTAAAATAACGTTTAAAGTAAGTCGTTAGACCTCTTATTGAGAGTGCTGGAACCAATTGAAGTGTTTTTCTATTTAATGAAATAACCTTTAAACTATGCACTATTTTGTTTTTTTTATTGCAGAACAAACTTAAACTAATTCCTAAGAAGTCATGTACAAAATATGACAAGAATCCGCTTAACCGTTTCAAATATCTAGCAAAACCAAAAACGTTACCCCAGCAAAATCTCGAATAACTTCGCAACCGATGAAAGAACAAATACAAAATAAGGCACAACATTTACTTCATCTAGACAACTAATTTTATAGCTAGTATTTATTTAAATATTGCCATTAGAAAGAAAAAGGTCTGGCTGGGATAACGTTACCCCAGCAGGAAATGTTTTTGTGAAATAATTAAAAAACTATAAGCGCAACAAATTTAAAAATGTGCGCAACAATTACAGAAGCCGCAAAACTAATTATCTATTAGATTCAAATGACCATTTTCGACAATATCTGGCCTGGGTAACGCACACGTTCCTAAAAGAATAAGTTCCGACCCAGGGTCTGAGTTCAATAACGAGTTGATGAAGGAATTTTTAAGCTTACATAAGGTTGAACTTCACATTGGCACACCCAATAACCCCAATTCAATGGGTTTGATAGAACGATTTCACTCCACTATAATTGAAATATACAGATTGGCGAAGTACGAAAAACGATGCACAGATGCGGCATCAGTAATGACGTACTCGGTTATGGCATATAATCATTCCATTCACTCTGTTACCGAACTCACTCCATTCGAAGTTGTTTTCGGACATACTGATACAAGTAATCCGTTTAGTTTAGAGTTGGAAAAGCAATATTTTCAAAAAATAGTCAAGGATCATGCAAAACGAACCAGAGTCATGTACACGTGTTTGACAAATAAAATGGTAGCAAGCAAAGAAAAGCGTAGAGAAAGAAAGGGTGATGGAGTTGAAATTGAGTTTAACGAAGGCGAGGTTATTTTTGCGAAAGACGTGAACAAGCGTAAAAGTAAAGACAAACCAAGATACGTAAAAGCAAAAGTTATAGGTCAAGCTGAAAGAAATATTTTACCAATTCAAATAGGAGAAAGAATTACTAAAACTCCTATTAAAAATGTAAAACGCCCTCCGCAGGTGGTGCGGCATCCTGTTGGTGGTGATGCCCTCGCTGGCACTTCATCTGCAGAATCTTGAGGGAAACCCAGGTATATTCCCGGTAAAAGAAGGTCAGGCACACATTCAAACTGATCACTGGACTATAGTCAAGCTCATTAGTTTGGAAAAGATTTATAACGATTTCAGTCACATATCCAGCAATTACCAACAAATGTGTAAACTTATCAATTGGAATGCATCATATTCTCAAGAATTCACAAGTATGAAAATACATACAGAGTTTATACGTGATATAACTATTGAAAAATATCGGCAACTAGTTCCGCAGAAACGTTCTAAAAGAGGCCTTATAAACCCATTGGGTTCTATTATAAAATTAATAACTGGTAATTTAGATCACGATGACGCCGTTAGATACGAAGAACTTATTTCCAAATTAAATCACAATCAAATAACTGCTTCAAAAAAAATAACAATTGTCTCCAAGATGTTTGATAGTTTCATTAATGTAACTGAAACAATCAATCAGAACACTGCATACTTGCATAATCGCCTAATGAAGATCGAACTGCTTGTGAAAGATTTATCTGTTAATCAAAACAATTGGATATTTTTAACTTACCTTACGGGATTATTTTCTGTATTCACGAGTAGTTTTCGTACTATCTTTGCTAGGCTAAGTGAAATTGAAACAGCATTAGCGTTAAGTAAATTATCTGTGCTACATCAATCAATTGTGAACTCTACAGAGTTATTGTATCATTTAGAACAAATTTCTTATTCTGGAAACTTAGTGTATCCTCCACTAGAAACAAATTTATTGAAAATAGAGGAGACCATTCGTGTAAAGTCATTTATTAAAGATAATCAGATAACATTTATAATGGAAATTCCACTTACGGATAATTTATCATATAATTATTTCAAGATATATTCCTTACCAATCTTTCATGAACCTGAAAATAAAACCTTTGCTATTATTCCCAAATATCCTTACCTTCTGGCGAAAGGAATGAAATACTTACCGCTAATAAAACCATGTCGACCACTCTCTGCTGGCGATCAGTTCTTATGCACTGCAGACCATCAAGCCTTGTACTATGAACTTACCTGTGCGGAACAGTTGATGAAATTTGAAGATGACCATACTCCCTGTAAACAACGGGAAATCCAAATTGAGAAAGTCCGGGTCCAGCAAGTAAGCTCCGCTAGCTGGCTCCTTTATAGTAGACTGAGAACAACACCGACTAAGCAATGCGGGGAAGAGACCAGTAACCAACTTGTATTCGGCACTTACCTGGTGACAATAGACGAGCCTTGTGACCTGAAAATCCATGAAATTCACATTCACCGACGTGTTTCTGTTGAACTGGAAGTTTCGGAAAAGATTCCCATTGTCACACTACCCCAGTTAAACGTAAAGGACAATCTCTCCAAATCAAGCGCAGTTAATATGGAAGGAATCAGTTTAGACGAAGTGAAATATATGGCCTTTTCGTTAAAGCATAGTGAAGTGATCGAAAGTGTTTTGAACAAAAGGAAAGACCTTAACTTCAGTGAAAATTTAGGATATGTCACCCTAGGTTTAGTTATTTTTAGCTTTCTCACCTTTTTAGTTTATATAACCTGGCTAAAATCGCCGAAATGTTTATTGTTTTGGCGAAATTATCGGAATGACTCTCAAATCGAACCTTCCGATAATTTCGCTCTTAGGGTCGGAGGAGTTATGAATACACCTCGCCCGTCTGCACTAGATTAACCAAGTATATTATAATGCAAGCTCAGCGGTCTATGCCCACCGGATGAGCCATGTACGCTTTAAGATTCAGAATAAAACTCGCCTCCAAATCGGCAGTACGTGTTCTCATTTTTTATCCTAAATAGTTTAGTTTATTTTTAAAAAGGGGTTTCTCACGCTCCGAAACCAAAAGTACATAGTGCTCACATATTTACAAACATTGTAAGAGTAAATATACGATTTTTCTAGAATATTAACAAGTAATAAGTCAGTGTGTGAGTTAATCAATGTCATAAATATAATTATTTATACAATTCAATTAGCAACCAGTTTGATTTTGTCTAGACTCTAGATTGTCCTATGGAGCAGGACCAGCATGTTTCCAAGCATTCTTATCTTGGATATAATCCTCTAATTTATAATATGCTTGTTTACAAAGTTTACTTTTAATATGACTTTTAAATTTCCTTTCATTTAATTACAATATATCACAAGGTATTTTGTTATAACATTTTACACAGTACCCCATAAAAGATGAATGTACTTTAGCTAATCTGAAAAATGGTTGATCTATTTTGTCTTTGTTTGTAGTATTAAAATTATGTCTATCACTTATTTTATTAAAAAGATGTAGATTTTATCTTACATACATGATATTTCCATAAATGTATTGGCAAGGTACCGTCATAATATTAATCCTTTTAAACAGTTCCCTTGGGATTTGCGGCGACGTAGATTATAAATGGCTCTGACAGCTCTATTTTGCAAAATAAAGATGGATTCAATATCAGCAGCCCGACCCCACAGTAAAATGCCATACGACATAATGCTGTGGAAGTAGCTAAAATATACCAAACGCGCGGTTTCTACATCTGTTAACTGTCTGATCTTTCTAACAGCATAAGCGGCCGAACTTAACCGCCCCGCAAGGGATGTTATATGAGGTCCCAATTGCAATTTATCGTCTAGCGTGATTCCCAGGAATACCGTTTGATTAACAAATTCCAGTTTTTCTCCATTCAATATGAAGTCACATTCGCTACTTTTAACATTGGGTAATTGAAATCTAATGCATTTGGTTTTTGTGCCATTTAGTACCAAATTATTTACCGTAAACCAATCTTGGACCTGAAGAATAGAGTTATTCACGTCGTCAAGATTTTGTGTACGTCGGTCTATTTTAAATATCAATGATGTGTCATCTGCAAAAAACACCATCTTCGGTTGATTTCGAAGTAAATAGGGTAAATCATTAATGTAAACTAAAAAGAGGAATGGACCCAATATTGAACCTTGGGGAACGCCCATTGCCATTTCAGCCCCTAGTGAGTTTATGCCGTTTACTTGAACTTGAATTTTTCTGTCTTTTAGGTATGATCTTAGTAAATCTAGAGCTGTATTTCGAATCCCATAGTGCTCCAGTTTCAGCAAAAGTGTCTCATGGTTTACGCAATCGAACGCCTTGGAGACGTCGCAAAAGATTCCAATGGCATCTCTTGCTTCTTCCCAGGCGTTAAAAATGTTCTTTATTAGGGTGACACCAGCGTCAGTGGTACAACGCCCTTTGGTGAAACCGTACTGCTGTTCATGAAAGATGGCATTTTCATTAAAGTGACGTAACATTTGATTGAGAATCAACTTTTCAAACACTTGGCAAAATTGTCACGGGCCTATAATTGTTGGGTTCTTTACTATCACCGGATTTGAACAACGGAATTACTTTACTGTGTTTCATGAGATCCGGGAAGACTCCTTGGTCTAAACTGGTGTTAAATATGAAAGCTAAATAGGGCGCAATGGTTTCGATAATAGCACTACAGACTTTTACAGACATTCCCCAAAGATCCTCTGTTGATTTAATTTTAAGATCTTTAAAAGCTTTTATAACAGCTTGGGGGTTGGTATGCTGAAACCTAAACTCAAAAGAGCATGCCCTAACATTCTTTCTGAGTAAGGCAGCAAAACGCGCAGGTGAGGAATTTAAAGCTTCAGTCGTTTTAACAGGAATATTAGAAAAAAAGTTTTCAAATTCCTGAGCTATTTCTACATCTGAGTTGAGGGAGCCACTTGCAGTCTCTAAATTAAATTCAATGTTACGCTGTTTTTTTCTACCCGTTTCATTAATTATTATTTGCCAGGTCGTTTTTATTTTATCATCAGCTGATTTTATTTTATTGCTTAAATAAAGCGCTTTAGCTAATTTGCACACTATTTTAAAAGTTTTTGAATAATTTGAAACACACTGATCAAAGCTTGTATTATTCATTTGTTGCTTTAGGCCATAAAGTTCAAAAAGTTTTTCCCGGCTTTTACGAATACCTGGAGTAGCCCAATCACTAAATAGGAACGTTTTGCAAATAGTTTTTGTCTTTAGT
The DNA here is from genome assembly GCA_949987655.1 of Polymixis flavicincta. Classification (NCBI taxonomy): domain Eukaryota; kingdom Metazoa; phylum Arthropoda; class Insecta; order Lepidoptera; family Noctuidae; genus Polymixis; species Polymixis flavicincta. The sequence continues at coordinate 7,069,934 of OX465202.1, read as the reverse complement.
GGGAAAGTGTTATTAACTTGCGTGTTTAATAGTGAGAAGAACTCGGCGTAGAACTCATTTGGGTCACATAGAAAAACCAGCGCTCTGGTTTTTACAGCTAGAGAGCCAGTTCGTTTTGGCAAACATAACCAGCGACGCTACTAAATATCATCACGTGCGTCGGGGTCACCAATGTAAGAGCCTTACGTTGCCGTAGGTGTGTGGGGAAATTCAAATAATAAGGCACTGATTTGTTGAGTACACTCACTTTATATTATTCTACATACACAATTATAGTTCAGCTCAAGCAGGCTTCAAAACAATACAAGAGGGGAACGAGTCAAGTTTTGAGCCAAGTGGACCAGCAAGTTAATTATTTACGACAGCACGAAATTAAAATAAAGCTATGGCGTGAGAGGGCAATTAACGTGCGCTTCGCGTCGGAGAGGTCTCTCGACCGGTGAGCGACCGGGGGCGAAGCCCGCGCGCTGCATGGACGCCCGTCCCGCGACCGCACGCGTTCCCCTCAATATTCGTGCGCCTGCGGCGATAAGGAACCGGTCGCCGTGCGCCGTTTGACGCGCTAGCTAGATCGCTATGAATACATTTTAAGGAGTGTCTGTTTGTTGGAGAGGACGTTATAAATTTATAAATGCTTGGAGTCCGCCACAGTTGCCTACTGCGATTTTATAGCTTATAAACAGACACACATAGATTAATATAAAATACACAAATCAGAATAAGGCAGGAAATCGAGCAAGGACACTAGGTAAATAAGAGCACTTACCAAAGCAGCTACTGTATCTCCTGTCGAGTCGAGCCTTGGCCAACGCAGCTTCCTCCAACTCTCCGATGATCGCAGAGGTGTCAAACCGCGCGATGGGTTCTTTGTAGATCACGAAATAACGATTTGAGAACCGTCGCTCTTAAGATGAAGAGTTGGATTCGATCTTAGCAACGTAGCGATCCTACCGACTGCGCCAGTTGTTTCGGTGGTCGAGATTTTAAAAAAATTTTACAAATATTAAACTACAAAAACTTTTTCCAAAAAAAAAAAACAACCGACTTCCAAAAAACACAAGAAAGTGAAAAATAACTTTAATTTCGGAAGTCGGTGACTTTGGATAGGTACTTTATTTCTTGTCACCGCCTTCCAAATTTTTATTTTTTATTTTTTTTGGAAAAGTTTTTATTTTTCACTTATTGGGGTCGTCACTTGGGGTCAAAACAATGCATACTTATGCGATAGCAGCAATCGCGGTTGTATTGCCGTTATTTTTTGAAGAGTTCCGTTGTCTATCTCCGAAACGCATCATCAGATCTTATGAAATTTAAATGACACCATTTCGGATTTTCAAAACCCTTTCTAAAAAAAAGAATTTTGCAAATCGGTCTACATGTGACGGAGTTATGCCCGAATCTGCACCTAACTCCTAAGTAAAAGAGTTGTACCTTCTTTCATCAGCTCAGCGTCGTGAGATGATGATGACCATACGCAAATGTCTCAATAGCTTTAGAAAACATTAGAAAAAACATTGTTAATCCCTATAAGATTTGAGGGTTGCCCTCGATTTCCCTGGGATTCCATTATCAGGCAATCGAGGAACATTCATAAAAATAAAAATAAATGCATACAGTGGAATATATAACCTCCTCATTTTTTGGAAGTCGGTTAAAAATACAGGATATTAAGCCGGTGGCTGATTCAAGACTTAATACAATGCAAAGTAAAATAATTCTATTGACTTTCCGGTAAATGCATAGTTGCAATACGATGCATGCTGACGGCGGCTGCATGCTCAACAGAGGTTCTAGAGAGGTTCCGGTTTCGGATAGGGCGGGAGGAAACGCCCGGGTGCTTCCACTGCGAAGATTGCCCTGAGGACACGGTGGAGCACACGGTGGCGGTCTGCCCGGCTTGGGTGGAGCACCGCCGTGTCCTCGTGGAGGCGATCGGCGGCGGCGATCTCTCGCATCCGGCCCTGGTCCAGGCCATGGTACGGAGCGAGAGGGCATGGGGAGCCGTCACCTCCTTCAGCGAAGCAGTGATGCTCGCAAAGAGGAAGGCGCACGTGAGGGAGAGGCAGTCTATGCGCCCTCGCGACCCTAGCCGCCGCAGGATACGGAGATGCCTTGGGCGTCGGGAATCCCAGGCCGATTTCCGGCCACCGTAGGCATGAGCTTGCGGATGGCGAGTAATGGGTAGCTCGCTGTCCGGTAAGGACCAAACCCAAGTCGACGGCGCGTTGTGTTTCACGCGCGCCTCAAAGAGATGTCAGCACAAAATGATGGGGCCCGCAAGGGCCGATGCCTGCCAGGGGTGCGGGTTTGTTCGAAAGAGATACCACAACCCCTGGCATACGGGCTACTGAGGGAACTCGGGTGGGTTTTTAGTCAGTAAAAGTCTGATACGCCCTCCTGCTCCACCCGGAGCGGGAGAAGTTATTTGATGATTTCCCACCCAAAAAAAAACCTAACCTATAGATCCCTTCCACATCGTTTTTACGACAAACGGTTAGTCGGAGACAAAAAACACCAAGACACTTTAGCCTTTTATTTAGGTGTATATAAGAATAATAGTACCATGGTAGTAGTTAAATACATGATAGCGCTGGCAAAAAAAGACAGTACCATCGACGAAAACAAATGTCATAACCAAAATCAAAATCAAAAGTCATTTATTCAAACTAGGCTGGTGTCAGCACTTTTTGAACGTCAAAAATTACAAAAGACAGTTCCCCAAAAACGCCCACCCTTCGACACTTCCTAGTGCTTTAGCTGGGAAGAAGAAGTGGCGCAACAAACTCCCCAGCAGCACAGCTGTCTGTAATGTTAGAAGAACTTGATTTTATACAATGGTAGGATATGAAATATAAAAATTTAAAATTGTTCTAGATATAATAGACCAATTATCGAGGTCGCTAGCTAGCTACATCTTGCAATTTAACTCATTATTAAAAAAATAAAAAACAACGAGTAGATTATGTCAACACTAAGTAAATTCAAATGAATTTATACAGTCAAATAAAAACAAACAATTAAGTTAATAAAGATATAACCTGTCAGTAGGCAAGGAAACTCTGGTGAAAGAACACAAACATTGTCTTGAGTTAATCACAGCGACCAACTATTCTTATCATTTAAGTAGTCGTTGATTGAATAGTATGCCTTTGCGCAAAGGTTGGATTTTACTTTAGCTTTAAACGCATTAAAATTCAAATCTAGCACAGAAGAGGGAAGCTTGTTATAAAAAGTTATACCAAGACCAATAAATGAGTTATGAACCTTATGAAGCCGGTGAAAGGGAGCACGTAGTTTGTCCTTATTTCTAGTATTAATATTATGAAAATCACTGTTTTTAGTGTACAAGTGTATGTTTAGCTTTATACATAAGATGTTGGCCAAGATGAATTGCGATGCCACGGTGAGTATACCAATATCTTTAAAAAATTCTCTAAGAGAAACTCTAGCACCTAGTTGATAAATTGCTCGCACAGCTCGTTTTTGTAGAACAAAAATATTTTGAATATCTGCGGCTTTGCCCCACAGCAGAATGCCGTAGGACATACTCGTAATGCTATGAAAATAACTAAAATAGACTAACCGCGCTGTGTCAACGTCAGTGTATTGTCTTACTTTCCTGACGGCGTAGGCGGCCGAACTGAGCCTTCCCGCTAGGCTTGATATATGTGAACCCCACTGAAGTTTGGCATCTACTGTTATGCCTAGAGTGGGTGGAGTCACGCGCGTGACTCACACCGTAGGAGTGAGTCACGCGCGGAGCAACGGCTCGAACATTCGAGTATGGTCATTGCCCCGCGCGCAAGCGAGACAACACGTCCCCGCGCACCGAGTGCGAGCGAGACCACACGTAAATCTGCCGCGCGCATGAGCGCGAGCGAGAGCGCAACACAGCGCGAGACAAAGACAGAGCGTGGCCCCGGGTCACGTACGCCACTACTCAAATCTATGAGTCAGCAGTTTGAAAAATTTCCACGACCAACGGTCGAACACTCGCCGCCGGCCGGACACGGCTCACATAAACATACATATATGTCACCACCGGCACCAAGGGGTTCCGCGCCGGCTTCACCCATCCCGCAGGCAATGCGGAAGCGCGGAGTGCACCACCGCACCAAACCAGCCCGAACGTCGCAAGCAACTACTAGGCAGGGGACTCCTGGGATCCGGACCCATCCCAGGGCAACGATGGGGACCAAGTACGTCCCTACCGAATATACCCGCGGTACTACAGGAAAGGGCACCAACACCGACACCTTTTTTTTTTTGATTACGGGGGGAAATCCTCATGGATGTCCTCCGCCCCGGGGAGGGCGGAGGGGTCTGTCAGACTCTTACTGACTAAAACCACCCCGGTGTTCCGTCTCTCACTTACGCCGGGGATCACGGGAACTAGTAAGTCTTCCGCGATCCCCGGCTAGTGCCGGCCCGCCTATGCGGGCCACCTCGCGATAGGGGGGGAGTGAGGTGTTAAACTCCCCCCCACATCAATGAGAGGCGCGCGTGGAACACTACGCGCCGCCATCTCGGGTCCTAAGAAGTAGGGGGCGACGGATTCCCCAGTCCGTCGCCCCTGGACCCATTCAGGGGGGCTGGAAGAGGGCGTTGTCCGCCCTCCGCCGACGCCCGGTGCGTCTGCTGCGGATCGGGTTAGCGGAAGCGATCTCCCGCTCCCTCTCCGCAGCCTCCTTCTGCGAGATGACTGTTTCGCAGAAGGACACCACCGCGTCCCAGGACTCCTCGCTGTCGACCATCGAGTCGACAACGGCCGGCAGCGACAGGTCACTGCCTACTCCTGAGATGAGGGCACGGCGAGGCTCCGTCCAAGCGGCACACTCTGCTAGCGTGTGCCACGCCGTGTCCTCCCGACAGTCGACGCAGTGGTGACACCGAGCGTCCGGCTCCCTGTTTATGCGACACAGGTACTTCCCGAAGCAACCATGCCCCGAGAGCACCTGTGTCACCTGAAACGACAGGGAGCCGTGCCTCCTCCCGAGCCAGCGCTCGAGTACTGGCCGGATCGCCCCGATGGTGGCGGAGCCGGCGGTAGGGCGTGAAAGCCTGTCCCGCCATTCCGCCACCAGGGCTGCGCGAAACTGTGACCGACGCAACTCCAAATGTCGCGGCGTCAGCCACTCGCCCCGCGCCCTCGAGTCCTCGCGCCACCGATGCAGCGACGCGAGTACCTTCGCCTCGAGTTCCCACGGTGGGGATCCGACCAGTACGCAAGCCGCCTCGTAGGAGATCGTTCGATATCCCCTTATGACTCTGACGGCCATAGCTCGCTGCGGTTTCCGCAGGACAGCGATGCTGCCGGCCGTCAGGTCAGCCGCCCAGATCGGGGCCCCATACAGGGCCATCGATCGCACGATCCCCACGTAGAGCCACCTACAGGCGGCGCTCGGGCCCCCCAGATTGGGAAGCACCGTTGACAGCGCCCCAGCCGCGCCCAACAACTTGGGCGCCAGCCGCTGGAAGTGGGGTCCGAAATCCCACCGGTTGTCGAGCACCAATCCCAGATACTTCATGGTGGACTCGACAGCTATTCGGGAACCCCCGACCACGATGTGTGATCCCGGCGGCGGCGCCCGCCGGGGGCCATGAAAGACCATGGCCTCCGACTTGTTGAGGGCCACATCCAGGCCAAGGCGCCGTATGCGGGTCACCACCTGTGACACCGCAGCCGTTGCCAGCAACGCTGCCTCCCTGTACGAGCTCCCCCGGGCCGTGACCAGCGTGTCATCTGTATAACACGTCAGGTCCACGCCCGGCTGGAGCTCGCCCCTCAGCACCCAGTCGTACCCGATGTTCCACAGGAGCGGTCCCACGACCGAACCCTGTGGAACACCGCACGACATGCGGCGCTGGTTTCCGCCATCACGTCCCATGTAGGTGACACACCTATCCGCCAGATAGGCCCCAACGATGCGGCGGAGGTACGGAGGCACCCGATGGTACCGCAGTGCCTCCCGGATGCAGCTCCAGGGCAGGGTGTTGAAGGCGTTGGAAATGTCCAAGGACACCGCCAACATCACCCCGCCCCGGGACACAGCTTCCTCCGCCAGGACTCTCACCCGCGATATCGCGTGGATGGTGGAGCGCCCGTGCCGAAAGCCGAACTGGCTCTCGGATAGGTCAGGCCCCTCCCTGCTTAAGTGGCCGCCGAGGCGGGCGGCGATAATCCGTTCAAACATCTTACCCACCTCGTCGAGCAGCACTATGGGCCTGTACGCGGACGGCGAGTCCGCGGGGCGCCCCACCTTCTTGAGCAGGACCAGACGACCAGATTTCCACAAAGTGGGAAACTGGCCCTGCTCAAGGCACGCGGTGTAGAGTCCTCTCAATTGGGGCTCTAGCTCCTTCAGAGCGAGGGCTAGCACTATGGCGTGAATACCATCGGGCCCCGGAGCCACGTTCTTGGCCCGGAGCCGCATCACGGCCGCCCTCATCTCTGGCTGTGTCACCTCTGGGACGCTGATGGCGACCTCTTCGGTAGGCTCTGCGGCTGTGGGCAAAGCCATCGGCGGCGGAGTGTGCTCGGCTCTAGCCGGGAAGAGGGCTGCGACAACATCCTCAAGCAGCTCGGGTTGGAGACTCTCCGTGAGTGGAGGCGCCGCGGCTCGAAGTTTCCCTCGAACCGCACGATACGGGCGCCCCCACGGATCTCCGTCGCGAGTCTCCAACATCTCCTCCCTGGCTCGCGTCCTCGCTTCGCCGATGGCCAGCCACAGAGCCTCCTTTGCCACGCGGTACACCTCATACAGCGCGGCTTCTTCGTCAGGGACCCGACGACGTCGCCTCCGGTATCGGGTGTACTGGCGTCTGACCGCCACACACTCGACACGTAGTCACGCGATCTCGGCAGACCACCAGTACACCTGGTGCCTTCCTGATTGCGTGTGGACGCGGGGCATGGACGCGTCGCTGATTTGCGTCATCGCCCCGCGAAACCACAGCTCCTCCTCTTCGACGTCGACGGGTCCAACCGTCGCCGACTCCCGGATCCAGGCCTGGACAACAGCTGCCTCCTCGAGAACTTCCCTGTCGATGCGCTTACGCGCCCAGCGTGGGCCGTCCGTTCGCGGGGCCGATGGACTGCGGCCGCCTGTGGTCTGGGTGGAGACGTCGAAGCGGATATATCTGTGATCCGACAACGTCTCCACCTCCGCCGCGACACGCCAGTCGCGGACACGGCTCGCGACAGTAGGGCTAGCGAACGATACGTCTACGATCGAACCGCCCCGCTGCCACACGCACGTGTATACCGAGCCCCGGTTTAGGACGACCAGGCCAGTCGTGACCATCCACTCCTCCAGCGCCTCACCCCTAGCATCGGTCACCGGGGATCCCCACGCCGAAGACTTGGCGTTGAGATCCCCTAGTAACAGCACAGGGCGAGGGTGGAGTCGGCCTACGACGGCCCCAACTCGACAAGGAAGTTCTCGAAGTCGGCGAGGCTCTTGTTGGGCGAGAAATACGCCCCAACAATGCCAATGCCGTCCGCGAGGGCGGCCACCCAACCGCGACCTCGGGACGGGTTGACGGGAGCCCCGCCGATGATGGCCACCAAGCCGTCTAGGTCTCCCACCCAGTTATCCCTGGGGGGGACAAAATACGGCTCGGTGACCACAGCCACGTCAATCGACCACTCTGCCATGCTCTGGATCAATAGATTCTGAGCTCTGGCAGCGTGGTTGATGTTGCCCTGGAGGAAATGGTAAGGCGCCATTATGCGCAGTCCATTCCCTCCGTCGCACCATCACTGGGCCGGGAGTCGGCCTTGGGCACCCAGGCTGAGGGGGGGGGTAAAGAGCCCCCGACAGCCTTGGTGCCTCTCCTCCTCTTCTTCTTTGTGGTGGGTGCGACACAGGCTCTTCCACCCGCCCTGTGCCCAGCGGGTCTCGCTGCAGCTGGACATGCCCAATGCCCGGCGGCGGGACCGGCAACTGGGTGGCCGCGGGGACTGCCCTCTGGGTGGCAAACTGCCGCTTGAGGTCCTCCAGCTCGGCTTGGAGACGGCGATTCTCTGCCCATAGCTTCGCCGTCTCCTCGGGCATTGGGCATGTCCGGGCGAGGTGCACCGCTGCAATAGACCGCAGCGAGCAATGTTTTCGCTGCGGTCAACCCGGCCATAAATCCGCCCAGTGCTCAGCGGCACCAAACTGCAGCCTCTGTACAGCTGCAGCGAGACCCGCTGGGCACAGGGCGGGTGGAAGAGCCTGTGTCGCACCCACCACAAAGAAGAAGAGGAGGAGAGGCACCAAGGCTGTCGGGGGCTCTTTACCCCCCCCTCAGCCTGGGTGCCCAAGGCCGACTCCCGGCCCAGTGATGGTGCGACGGAGGGAATGGACTGCGCATAATGGCGCCTTACCATTTCCTCCAGGGCAACATCAACCACGCTGCCAGAGCTCAGAATCTATTGATCCAGAGCATGGCAGAGTGGTCGATTGACGTGGCTGTGGTCACCGAGCCGTATTTTGTCCCCCCCAGGGATAACTTGGTGGGAGACCTAGACGGCTCGGTGGCCATCATCGGCGGGGCTCCCGTCAACCCGTCCCGAGGTCGCGGTTGGGTGGCCGCCCTCGCGGACGGCATTGGCATTGTTGGGGCGTATTTCTCGCCCAACAAGAGCCTCGCCGACTTCGAGAACTTCCTTGTCGAGTTGGGGCCGTCGTAGGCCGACTCCACCCTCGCCCCGTGCTGTTACTAGGGGATCTCAACGCCAAGTCTTCGGCGTGGGGATCCCCGGTGACCGATGCTAGGGGTGAGGCGCTGGAGGAGTGGATGGTCACGACTGGCCTGGTCGTCCTAAACCGGGGCTCGGTATACACGTGCGTGTGGCAGCGGGGCGGTTCGATCGTAGACGTATCGTTCGCTAGCCCTGCTGTCGCGAGCCGTGTCCGCGACTGGCGTGTCGCGGCGGAGGTGGAGACGTTGTCGGATCACAGATATATCCGCTTCGACGTCTCCACCCAGACCACAGGCGGCCGCAGTCCATCGGCCCCGCGAACGGACAGCCCACGCTGGGCGCGTAAGCGCATCGACAGGGAAGTTCTCGAGGAGGCAGCTGTTGTCCAGGCCTGGATCCGGGAGTCGGCGACGGTTGGACCCGTCGACGTCGAAGAGGAGGAGCTGTGGTTTCGCGGGGCGATGACGCAAATCAGCGACGCGTCCATGCCCCGCGTCCACACGCAATCAGGAAGGCACCAGGTGTACTGGTGGTCTGCCGAGATCGCGTGACTACGTGTCGAGTGCGTGGCGGTCAGACGCCAGTACACCCGATACCGGAGGCGACGTCGTCGGGTCCCTAACGAAGAAGCCGCGTTGTATGAGGTGTACCGCGTGGCAAAGGAGGCTCTGTGGCTGGCCATCGGCGAAGCGAGGACGCGAGCCAGGGAGGAGATGTTGGAGACTCGCGACGGAGATCCGTGGGGGCGCCCGTATCGTGCGGTTCGAGGGAAACTTCGAGCCGCGGCGCCTCCACTCACGGAGAGTCTCCAACCCGAGCTGCTTGAGGATGTTGTCGCAGCCCTCTTCCCGGCTAGAGCCGAGCACACTCCGCCGCCGATGGCTTTGCCCACAGCCGCAGAGCCTACCGAAGAGGTCGCCATCAGCGTCCCAGAGGTGACACAGCCAGAGATGAGGGCGGCCGTGATGCGGCTCCGGGCCAAGAACGTGGCTCCGGGGCCCGATGGTATTCACGGCATAGTGCTAGTCCTCGCTCTGAAGGAGCTAGAGCCCCAACTGAGAGGACTCTACACCGCGTGCCTTGAGCAGGGCCAGTTTCCCACTTTGTGGAAATCTGGTCGTCTGGTCCTGCTCAAGAAGGTGGGGCGCCCCGCGGACTCGCCGTCCGCGTACAGGCCCATAGTGCTGCTCGACGAGGTGGGTAAGATGTTTGAGCGGATTATCGCCGCCCGCCTCGGCGGCCACTTAAGCAGGGAGGGGCCTGACCTATCCGAGAGCCAGTTCGGCTTTCGGCACGGGCGCTCCACCATCCACGCGATATCGCGGGTGAGAGTCCTGGCGGAGGAAGCTGTGTCCCGGGGCGGGGTGATGTTGGCGGTGTCCTTGGACATTTCCAACGCCTTCAACACCCTGCCCTGGAGCTGCATCCGGGAGGCACTGCGGTACCATCGGGTGCCTCCGTACCTCCGCCGCATCGTTGGGGCCTATCTGGCGGATAGGTGTGTCACCTACATGGGACGTGATGGCGGAAACCAGCGCCGCATGTCGTGCGGTGTTCCACAGGGTTCGGTCGTGGGACCGCTCCTGTGGAACATCGGGTACGACTGGGTGCTGAGGGGCGAGCTCCAGCCGGGCGTGGACCTGACGTGTTATTCAGATGACACGCTGGTCACGGCCCGGGGGAGCTCGTACAGGGAGGCAGCCAGCGTTGCTGGCAACGGCTGCGGTGTCACAGGTGGTGACCCGCATACGGCGCCTTGGCCTGGATGTGGCCCTCAACAAGTCGGAGGCCATGGTCTTTCATGGCCCCCGGCGGCACTTCCAGCGGCTGGCGCCCAAGTTGTTGGGCGCGGCTGGGGCGCTGTCAACGGTGCTTCCCAATCTGGGGGGCCCGAGCGCCGCCTGTAGGTGGCTCTACGTGGGGATCGTGCGATCGATGGCCCTGTATGGGGCCCCGATCTGGGCGGCTGACCTGACGGCCGGCAGCATCGCTGTCCTGCGGAAACCGCAGCGAGCTATGGCCGTCAGAGTCATAAGGGGATATCGCACGATCTCCTACGAGGCGGCTTGCGTACTGGTCGGATCCCCACCGTGGGAACTCGAGGCGAAGGTACTCGCGTCGCTGCATCGGTGGCGCGAGGACTCGAGGGCGCGGGGCGAGTGGCTGACGCCGCGACATTTGGAGTTGCGTCGGTCACAGTTTCGCGCAGCCCTGGTGGCGGAATGGCGGGACAGGCTTTCACGCCCTACCGCCGGCTCCGCCACCATCGGGGCGATCCGGCCAGTACTCGAGCGCTGGCTCGGGAGGAGGCACGGCTCCCTGTCGTTTCAGGTGACACAGGTGCTCTCGGGGCATGGTTGCTTCGGGAAGTACCTGTGTCGCATAAACAGGGAGCCGGACGCTCGGTGTCACCACTGCGTCGACTGTCGGGAGGACACGGCGTGGCACACGCTAGCAGAGTGTGCCGCTTGGACGGAGCCTCGCCGTGCCCTCATCTCAGGAGTAGGCAGTGACCTGTCGCTGCCGGCCGTTGTCGACTCGATGGTCGACAGCGAGGAGTCCTGGGACGCGGTGGTGTCCTTCTGCGAAACAGTCATCTCGCAGAAGGAGGCTGCGGAGAGGGAGCGGGAGATCGCTTCCGCTAACCCGATCCGCAGCAGACGCACCGGGCGTCGGCGGAGGGCGGACAACGCCCTCTTCCAGCCCCCCTGAATGGGTCCAGGGGCGACGGACTGGGGAATCCGTCGCCCCCTACTTCTTAGGACCCGAGATGGCGGCGCGTAGTGTTCCACGCGCGCCTCTCATTGATGTGGGGGGGAGTTTAACACCTCACTCCCCCCCTATCGCGAGGTGGCCCGCATAGGCGGGCCGGCACTAGCCGGGGATCGCGGAAGACTTACTAGTTCCCGTGATCCCCGGCGTAAGTGAGAGACGGAACACCGGGGTGGTTTTAGTCAGTAAGAGTCTGACAGACCCCTCCGCCCTCCCCGGGGTGGAGGACATCCATGAGGATTTCCCCCCGTAATCAAAAAAAAAAAGGTGTCGGTGTTGGTGCCCTTTCCTGTAGTACCGCGGGTATATTCGGTAGGGACGTACTTGGTCCCCATCGTTGCCCTGGGATGGGTCCGGATCCCAGGAGTCCCCTGCCTAGTAGTTGCTTGCGACGTTCGGGCTGGTTTGGTGCGGTGGTGCACTCCGCGCTTCCGCATTGCCTGCGGGATGGGTGAAGCCGGCGCGGAACCCCTTGGTGCCGGTGGTGACATATATGTATGTTTATGTGAGCCGTGTCCGGCCGGCGGCGAGTGTTCGACCGTTGGTCGTGGAAATTTTTCAAACTGCTGACTCATAGATTTGAGTAGTGGCGTACGTGACCCGGGGCCACGCTCTGTCTTTGTCTCGCGCTGTGTTGCGCTCTCGCTCGCGCTCATGCGCGCGGCAGATTTACGTGTGGTCTCGCTCGCACTCGGTGCGCGGGGACGTGTTGTCTCGCTTGCGCGCGGGGCAATGACCATACTCGAATGTTCGAGCCGTTGCTCCGCGCGTGACTCACTCCTATCGGCCGGTGGCGAATGAGCGGTTGGTGTGTAGGTCATTCTTTGTTGTGAATGTGATTTTGAAAACGCGGCATCGTCCGCGTTATGGATTGTGTCCGTTCCTGGTTTGGTGGTGATTTTTCCCTTAATGGGCCGGTTCATGTGTGCGGCGGCCGATTGTGGTGTGTTAGTCGGCGGTTTATCATGTTTTGCCGCGGCATTTCGCGGCGCAGTTTCAGGGCGCGTAACTAGTGCGCTGCGCGCGGGCGCCGGTCCGGGTTCCTCCATGGGCACGGGCCTGAAGGAGTGCCGGATTACCTGTTTTGTGCTAGGAGTCTGTGGAGGCTGGCGGTCAGGCGGCGATGATGTAGGCGACGCAGGCGCTGTGAGGTGCTGCGTTGGTTGCCCTCGTTGCTGGTGCTGGCGACGGTGCTGGTCGTGATGACCGCACTCATCGCCCTCTCTCTCGGGGCCGAGGTGGTGTTGATGGTGGTGGCCCTGAGAAGGGCCTTTTGGGGATCGCCCCGGGGGGGGCATCCCACTGTACTCGCGACGTTGCCTGGTACCAGACAGCGACGCGGGCACTGTGGTAAGCGGAGCGGGTCCGTGCGATTTCGGTAGTTAACTTATTTTAAGGACGTACGTATGCGTTGGCGCGCGGCGGTCCTGACTTGATAACGTCATTACAATCCTTTTTATATCCTGACCTGTTGTGTCAGTTTAGTAGTCAAATTAGGTACTTCTACATTTGTTCAACGCGTCGTTAATGTGACAGATGACATTACCCACCAAACAATATTACAATATCAAAATAAATAATCTAACACGCGTATGTCATTTTCGAGATTTTTCATGTTTACTTAAGTATAGCATGCAGTTTTTTCTAGGTGAACTTATTTGTAATATTAGTAAAACAGCTTGATGATCGGTAAGCGAGGAATTAGTAACCAATGTTTTGGATGGATTTTTGGATTTTAGAATGATGTGGTCTAAGCATGAGCCACTCTGATGCGTAGGGTGAGTATAGTGAGCTGGTAGAAGGCCATAAAATGAGCAAATATTCAGATAATAATGTACATGGGTATCAATTTTCTCAGAAGTTATGTTAATACAGGGTTTTTCAATAAGAACTTTGTTTTCTAAAACAAAATAAAACAGAGAATTTATGTGAAGATGATTAAAAAATTTATTGTATTACGAAGAGGAAAGTTTGTCAATTATACAGGTCAACAAATGAAAGATTTTTTTTTGGTGCCGAGATCGTGTTAGTAGTTTTGTGCTAAGTGTGCATTGGAAACACTAAAAACATTTTTTATCTTTTTTTCCTACGTGTAGTTTTGTGTCTACCCTCTGTTTTTTAAATTTGCTCTAATTAGTACTTTCGGGAACACGGTTTTGAGTCTTATTAGTACCTTTCTATAAATAAATCGATTTTGATATCATGTCTTCATCGCGAAGAAGTTGTCTAAACAATCCGAATGTGTTTTGTTACATTTGTGGGGAATACATAATCAAAAAGTTCAAAAAGTTCAGGAAACCTGTTACAGACTTTATAAAAAGTGCATATTTTTCGTACTTCAAGTCGCAAATTGTAGACGAAAAAAAGCCGTGGATGCCTCAAAATGTTTGCAAAACGTGCTATGAACACTTGAGACAGTGGGTAAGTGGTAGAAGACGCCGTATGAGGTTTGGGGTGCCTATGCAATGGAGAGAACAAAAAATCACTTCGATGACTGTTACTTCTACTGTGTCAATTTGCATGGTACATATTAATGTTAAAATAATGACTTATCCAGACTTACAATTGGCTAGAAGACCTTTACCACATTCAGAAGAAGTACCTGTTCCAACATTTTGTTCTAACCGTGAACCATAATTTGAAGAAACCTGTAGTACAGTGTCTAGCGATAGTGATATTGAAGAAATAGCATCTACAGAGCCAAAACCTTTTACCCAAGAAGAACTAAACAAGGTGCGCCTCGCTCGACGTGACCAGCGTGACGCAGTGTTGAATGGTGCCGTGTTCGACGGGACGCTACAACTGATAATCTAGGACTCTCTGGGAAACCTGTGCGCTTATTTGTTAATGAAAGGTTGACCAGCTCCAATCAGCAGTTATTTCGTCGGACAAAGGCCGCTGCAGGGATTCATGGATGGCAATTCGTATGGACGAAGCGCGGTCGCATTTTGGTTCGGCAAAAGCCTGGTGAATCCACTCACAGGATCGCATTTAAGGAAGACATACTGCAATTTATTGGACCATATACAGACATTAATGAATAGACCAATGCTCAAAGCTGCTTGTTATTTTGTCCTCGATATTAAGTATTATATTTATAATCGTTTATTAAACATGGTGGCTGTGTGTCGTATTTGTCGTGATCTGAACAAGAGGGAGTATCAGAGTGAGTACTGCTGTAATGTGAGGAACATAGTTATGTTATTTACTTTTATTTTTATCTACACACCAAATACATTATTTACAAACAATATATATATATATTACTTATAATTTATTTTTAATTGGAGAATTATTATAAAGGTAACACAGTTGTTTATTCTCTACCCGGACTGCAACTTATGTACAAAGAATATTTACACAAAAGGAATAAACAAATTTACTATAACAAATATATAAATGAAATACTATCTTTATATACCTACACCTATACAGCCATTATTTATTATATAAAGTGATTAAGTCAAAATCATTAAAGTTTGGTTTATTCAATGCGGGCTCTCTGGCAACTAACCAGGACGAGTTTCTGATAGATATGTCACAACACTCAGTTGATATAATGGCAATCAACGAAACGTGGTTAAGACCTAGGGAAGAGGGACGTGCGCCAAAGATTCCGGGATATAGGCTGAAGCACGTGCCGCGCCCAGCGACTATACGCGGGGGCCGAGGCGGAGGAGTAGCGTTTTACATTAAGACGGGAGTTAGGGCGCGCGTACTACCCCACTCAGTGCAGTCTGATGTGGAACAGATGTGGTTGAACCTTTCTTTCAATGGCAGAAAATTGTTGATTGGCACTGCATACAGACCACCCTGGTTTGAATTGCCAAAATTTCTGGATGGAATAACTGACAGTATTAGCGCATTGGCACCTTACGATCATCTGGTATTACTGGGGGATTTCAATGTTAATTTATTGGACACAAATAATGAAAAATTTAGAGATTTGATGGAATTCCTCAATTATACCAATCTAAATCAGGTAGTACAGTCACCAACTCATTTTGTAGGAGATAGTAGTACTCTCATCGACGTGATCTGTACCGATGTGGGGGTTCGTAACGTGCTAGTCAGTCATATCAGCGAACTTGGTCACCACTCGTTTATTGTTTGTGATACTGTCATAAAAAGGCAAAAAGCAAGCCTAGGCTAATTGTAAATCGGCCTCTAAGGGACACATTGGTAGATCACTTTGAAGTAGATCTGAAATCAATGCCATGGTTTGAAATTGACTTACTGCCGGATGTTAACAGTATGGTAGAACTTTTTAATGTCCTCATCACCCAATTGTATGACTTACATGCACCCATAAAGAGTAAGATATTTAGAGACCGTCCCACACCGTGGATAACAGATAATATTAAATTAATGTTTAAATTGCGAAACGAAGCAAGAAATAATTATCATATGGACAGACTAGATATTACAAAAAAATATTACATGGATTTAAAAAAACAAGCTATTACAGCGCTAATGCAGGAAACGAAGGTATACTTTGACAGACACATTAATGGTCAAATAAAAAACCCCAAAAGGCTTTGGAAAAATCTTAAGATGGATGTGTTCTCTGAACATAGTGAAAGGATGCTTCCCGGACAATTTAATGACCCAGACGCGATTAATAAGGCATTCCTGGATGTACCAGGACAGTGCATACTGCCCACATCGCAGCTTTCATATTTTGATACGAATAGTAAAAAAAATAGTAAAAAAGTTTATTTCACAAAAAAAAAAAAAAAACATTCACAAGAATTTGGTACAAACAAAGCTACAATATTCATTAAATTACATACGGTACGGAGCTGATACCCAAACTAAGCCAGGGCTTGTATTTTGGGAGTTCGAGGCGTTCTATATGGAGATCGTGTCAACGTGAATGTGAAAGTCTTGACGTAAATTAATATTTTAGTATAATAAGCACTTGTGAGTGTGGTTATGTTTGAGTGTGTGTGTGTGTGGGGGTGTGTGTGAGTGTATGTGTGCGTCGTGTGGGAATAGGTTTGGTGAAACTCAATTTAAGCTCAGAAATATTAATGAGGAAGAAATATTCAAAATTATTAAGAGTCTGGGGTCGAATGCTAAAGGGATTGATGGGGTGACCCTGGATATGATAACACTGACGTTACCAACTACCCTTCAGGCTATCACCACAATGGTAAATAAGTCAATAGATACTAACACTTTCCCTGACTTATGGAAGTGTGCTATTGTGCGTCCTTTACCTAAAGTCAGTAACCCAAGTTCTTTTAAAGATCTACGTCCCGTTAGCATTTTGCCTTGTTTATCCAAGGTCTTAGAAAGGGTTGTCTATAACCAAATGTTGGAATATTTAGAAGCAAACAATATGCTCCCTGACCTGCAGTCTGGTTTTAGAAAGGGCCGTGGGACGGCCACAGCCCTCTCTGACGTAGTGGGAAATATCCTAGAGGCTCGGGACAGGGGGGAAAGAACAATCCTTGTACTTCTTGATTTTTCACGGGCTTTCGATGCAATAAACACCAGTCTACTACTCTCCAAGTTGGCCTATTATGGTTTTGCAACGGAAACAATACAATGGTTTGCTAGCTACTTACAAAATAGGTCACAGCTCGTTGAAATTCAGAAGGAGGATGGATCAGGGTTGTCATCCCCCCCTCGGCAAGTACTACGCGGTGTGCCTCAAGGATCCATCTTAGAGCCCCCTCTGTATATTCTTTACAGTGCTGACATTATTAAGTCTTTCCAGCATTGCAGGTATCACATGTACGCTGACGATATCCAATTATACATAACATTCAAACCAGCTACTACATTAGAGGCAGTAGAAAAAATCAATGATGATCTGGAAAGAGTAGTGGTATGGTCGGATAATAACTCATTGGTATTGAACCCATTGAAGTCTAAATTTATGGTTTTAGGAAGTAGGCAAATGATCAGCGCAGTACTGTCAGCCAAACCAGAAGTTGTTATCAGGGGGGAAAAAATTGAAAGGGTGGAGATAGCATGCAACCTTGGGTTAACCATTGATCCGGAATTGCGTTTTGAGAAGCACATCAGTAACTCCATGAGGAATTGTTTTTATAGATTGAAACTCCTGTATTCAATTAGAGACTACTTAAGTGTTGAATTGCGGAAACAATTAGTGGATAGTCTAATTTTATCAAGACTTAACTATTGTGATACTGTGTATAGCCCGTGTCTTTTATCAAGAACAGAGAAGCTAATACAACGCATACAAAATGCATGTACACGGTTCTGTGTAAAGATACCTCGTAGAAGTCATGTCACTCCTTTTATAAATGAAAATAATATTTTGAAAATGGCTGCTAGGAGAAAGTTACATATGGCCAGTTTGCTCTTTAGAGTAGTCACTACACAAAAACCACACTATTTGTTTGAGAAGTTAAATTGGAGACAAAGTAAATAAGAACCACGTTTTTCTACTAAACCTCTTTGCTCCTCAAAACATAGAACCATGGCATTCAGGGGGAGCTTCGGATATGCGGCCACGCACTGTTGGAATAATATTCCTCCGCCAATAAGAGTCCTGAGACCAAAGAAGCATTTTTAAGTATTTTAAAGAAATATTTTATGCAAATACAGCAATCCACATAATTTACAATAACAAAACTATCAAAAATAGCTGCTCTTTTTGTACTTACCTCGAGGGTCACGGCCTACGGGCAATGGATATGGCTTTCCAACAGTGTGACTGGCCTCTGTCTGATTCCGCCCTGACCGGGTCTGGTCTGTGACAATGTCACTTGAGTCCTTGGTTTAGTTTAGTTTTGCACGCATTACTTGTGTCTGTGGATCTTGCTTCTTCATGTATCATGATCATTCATGATCCACTGGGCCCACTAAAATAAAAAATGTCCTTAATAATACTAATAAGCTGCACCAATAAACTGGGTTATAAACTGCGCCTTGACCGAAAAGCATGATAGGCAAACGCCGCAAATGGCCGCCATACCATCGCAACTCCCATGCTACCTACACGACATTATAAGTTAATAATTATCATTTATATCTATTAACACTGTTTTATTGTCTTAGTCTATGTATTTTTATTAATTTCTTATGGTAGATTCCGTTTATTATGAACATGTTTATATTTATACATGATAGGTTCGTCTATTACATAGTTTTTTCGAGGAAAATTGTACTTACCCGATAACATACATACACATACATACATACATACATATTACTGCCATGTTCCGATGTGCAACAAAAGTGATAATATCGCGAACCCGACCAAATTGTATAGTCAAAAAATTTAAGAGCTATCAGATCATTAGTACCGATTTTTATTTTGGTTGGCTTCGCGATATTATCACTATTTGTCTAATACGGAATGCGCCCTACATCACACGATGAGCGTCTTTACGTCACTCCAGAAGGTACTTGCAGAATTATCAGCGCTGTTGACAATAGGTCCGTCCGAAGTCACAGCATTTAGCTGAGCAAGGACCTGCTCGTGCACAGATGCGACGCACGGCTTAGTTGTTTTTATATTTGTGATTCGGTTGAAATAAAAGTAGTCACTAATGCACTCTGCTTTCGGCATTTTGTTTTTGTTTTGCTTGTTAATAATTATATAATTGCATGTACGTAATCCATTTGTCTATGTTCGGTCCCAACTCAAGCCTTCCTTGACTGACACCACAGAGTACTTTTACTATATAGGTAACTGACACTATCAGTCAATGGACAATAATGTGAAAATTATCGACTTGAGTACGGGGCTTTTGGCTACATTGTATGTATGCATTTTATTTCATAGTTTATTTTATTTTGTGTAATGTGCGTTTTGTTTGTGCAGAATAAACATTTTTTCTTCTTCTTCTTTCTGTTGAAAAACCCATTATTAATATCACCCAAAAGTACTACGTTTTAAAAGATGATAAGGATTTTAAGTTTGTGTCGAGCGAGTCTAAAAATCTGTCTATATTTTGTGAAGGAGCCCTATAAATAGCCATGAGTACCGTATCGGGACTAATTTTAATGATAAAGCAATTACTGTCTTGTGATACCGGCTCTTCTTTGATTGCAAGTAGATTATTTTTGATATATACTACTAATCCATCGTTTTGGTTAATGTTTCTCTCAGTTTTGAATGAATTATAACCGTCAAGAGATGGTAAGTTGACCGTCTGTTTTGACAACCAACATTCTGTTAGGACGATAACATCACAGCTTATATCTAGGTTCTGTATTAACACTTCAAAGCCGTTCATGTTTCGATTAATGCTGCAAATATTCTGTGTGAGTAGGGTTAACGTTTTGACACTAGAAGGAAGAAGGTGTTTACAGTCCTCAATATTACACATTTTAGATTCAGATACAGAAAAACTATCTAGACCACAAATTAGCTGACATGTCACGATCCTTACAAACTAACTGAAAATATAAATAGAAGATAAACTACCTGTTTGTGTGCTTACTAAAAACAAGAATACGGTGGCGCTCTTAGGCGCCTTCATAATCTATAGAGTTTATTATAGTTCCTCTCAGCATATATGCGCGCCGGGCAACTCACGTCACCAGTTGGATGGTCACAAATAAAAGTATAATAGATGTTTATTGCTACTGACATTATGAAGTTGAATGCTTCGGAATTATGAACATTAGAGACAGAGTAGTTAGGAATTGTGATTGTTAGGATGAAAAATGTTAGGAAAAACATTTTCGGATTTCCAATTATCGGAGTTGAAAATTTAGGTGAACTTTGGCGCACTCAACCTTCTCATTTTTGGGCACACCACGATTGCGGCGGTAAGTCCCCTCTTTGAGGAGTGGTTTGAGAGGCGGCATGGCGTCCTCACCTTCCGCCTGACGCAGGTCCTCACCGGACACGGTTGTTTCGGGAGGTTCCTGTTTCGGATAGGGCGGGAGGAAACGCTCGGGTGTTTCCACTGCAAAGATCGCCCTGATGACACGGTGGAGCACACGGTGGCGGTCTGCCCGGCTTGGGCGGAGCACCGCCGTGTCCTCGTGGAGGCAATCGGCGGCGGCGATCTCTCGCGTCCGGCCCTGGTCCAGGCCATGGTACGGAGCGAGAGGGCATTTTTAGGTGTCACCTCCTTCAGCGAAGCAGTGATGCTCGCGAAGAGGGAGGTGGCGCACGTGAGGGAGAGGCAGTCTATGCACCCTCGCGACCCTAGCCGCCGCAGGATACGGAGACGCCCCGGGCGTCGGGAATCCCAAGGCGATTTCCGGCCACCGTAGGCATGGGCTTGCGGACGGCGAGTAATGGGTAGCTCGCTGTCCGGTAAGGACCAAGCCCAAGTCGACGGCGCGTTGTGTTCCACGCGCGCCTCAAAGAGATGTCAGCACAAAAATGATGGGGCCCGTAAGGGCTGATGCCTGTCAGGGGTGCGGGTTTGTTCGAAAGAGATACCACAGCCCCCGGCATACGGGCTACTGAAGGAATACGGGTGGGTTTTAGTCAGTAAAAGTCTGACACGCGCTCCTGCTCCACCTAGAGCGGGAGAAGTTATTTGATGATTTCCCACCCAAAAAAAAAAAATTGTGTAGTAAAATTAATTACCTTATAGATAGATTGTCATGACTATAACGAGGACTACTTAAATCCTAGAAAACTTGTAAAGCGGATAGCGAGTAAAAGCTCAAGTTTTAAATTACGTACTAATTAATAACGCCTTAATTTTCACCCATAAGGCAGAAAAGGGAACAATTTCGTAATATTTTTCTGTGCAAAAAGATAATGCCATCTAGTATGAGTAATTTCAAAATACTCCATCAAAATATGGCTAGACTCTTATCAAAAATAAAGCTACTCGAAATAACTCTACAAGAACGCTGTGGAACGCAGCTTGCAGCCACGTGAAGTACAAAATAATACAGATGTAATATGCCTCTCCGAAACTTTTGTAAAAAAAGCTACGAGTCTTATATTAAAATTCATGACTATGAAATGGCTGCTAACTTCTTCAGGGAAAAACAAAGAGGCGGAATCTGCATCTTAGTAAAGAAAAACCGTGATCTTCGAAGAGCTACCATTTATAAATACCCACTCTATACAAAATACGTTCGAAGTATGCGGTACAGAACTAACTTATGAGTTGATAATCATTTGTGTTTATAGAACTCCTCAATCCGACCCTACCCAATTTCTGTTTAAGTTAAACGGTCTTTTGGAACATGTATTTCATAAATATAAATCAAAAATAAAGGTGGTTTTAGTGGGTGACTTTAACATTAATAGTCACAAAAAAGACAACATAACTTAATCAAGGACTAGATCTTTCATACTATTATGATCTAAAATTACAGTGTACATCAATGGCGAGTACATCACTCACATTCGTTTTGCCGATGATATAATTGTTATGAATGAGACCATGAAGGACCTCAGTACAATGCTCGATAACCTCATTAGAGCTTCCGAAAGAGTGGGTCTTAAAAAAACCATGGATAAGACAAAGTTCATGTCCAATGCCCAAGTAACATCCACTCTCATAACGGTTGGAGGTGGTGTACTCAAAGATGTGGACGAGTAAGTTTACCTAGTACAAACTGTGGTGGTGGATTACGGCCCAATTCCTCTCACAGAGAGGATGCCTGTGTCCCAGCAGTGGGAACATTATAGGCTGATGATGAACTTCGAGAAAGAGATCAATCGTCGAATCCAACTCGTTTGGGCAGCGTTCGGGAAGTTACGCAATATCTTCTCGTCTCACATACCGCAGTGCCTCAAGACGAAATTCTTTGAACAGTGCGTGTTACCAGTGATGCCACATGGAACCGAAACGTGGTCGCTCATAATGGGCTTCATAAGAAGGCTTAATGTCACCCAAAGGGCAATGGAGAGGGCTATGCTTAGAGTTTCCCTACGTGATCACATCAGGAATGAAGAGATCCGTAGGAAAACGAAGGTAACCGACCTAGCCCGAAGAATTGCCAAACTTTAGTGGCAGTGGGCAGGACACATTGCTCGCAGAACAGATTACCGATGGGGCCGGAAGGCTCTGGAGTGGCGACCGCGTACCGGAAGACGTAAAGTTGGTAGGCCTCCCATAAGGTGGACCGATGACTTTGTGAGGGCCGCAGGAGTCCGCTGGATGCGGGAAACACAGAATCGGTCGAAGTAGTGGAGCTTGTCGGAGGCCTTTGTCCAGCAGTGGACGTCTTTTGGCTGAAATGGTGATGGTGATGGCCCAGTGTTAAACACCACATTATTCGCATGTTCAAAAATAAAGACGGATCCGCGAAAGGTTAGACACAATAAACTAGAGAAAGTCAAGAGTACAACAGTCACAGGTTTAACAACTGTGAATGCTCTGTATTTTATGAATCATCACGTGACCCAATGACTTGTCATGATATTGTGTTTTGTTGTTCCACGGCTCCTACTATATTTACTGAAATTTTACATTTATACAATTATATCCGCGAACTTCAATTGCGTGATGTAGGATCGATTTGTGATGATACGGTTGGCGCAGTGATGGAGTGACTGACTGCAGTGCTGCGTGTCACTGGGTCAATCCCCGCACGAAGAAATATTTATTATGACTTACTGATAGTTGTTCCGGATCTGGTTATTTTTAACCGACTTCAAAAAAGGAGGAGGTTCTATGATTGGCTGCATGTTTTTTTATGTACAGAGGCCAGCACATCAAGTTACCCCAATCTGTCAAATTTCTTTGATAGTTTTTCAACTTTATTCCAAAGAGATAAGGTTTATGATCAATTGGGAAAATTTGACAGTTTGGGATAGCTTGACCTGCTGGCGACTGTACATAATATGTTAACCGATTTCTCCGGAAATTGCGGATAGATTTCGAAAATTCTTTTTTGAATTTAAAAAAGACTACAGATATGTGGGGTAATTCTGTAGAAGTTGCTAAGTCTATTATTGACATTGTAGCACCTACTTTAGCACTTATATTTAATAATTGTTTACTGTGGGGAGTTTCCTGACCTAATGAAGAATAGTAAAATAATACCTTTATTTAAATCTGGTAGTACATCGGACCCCTCTAATTATAGACCTATTTCAGTACTACCTACCTTCAGTCATTTTTTTTAGAATTTCATTTTCGACCAATTGCAAAGATTTTTTAATAAACATAATTTATTACATAGCAAACAGTTCGGTTTTACAAGGGGTCGTTCAACTACCGATGCCGGTGTTGAACTCTTAGGGCATATTTACAATGCATGGGTTAGTAAATATAATGCCTTGGGCATCTTTTGTGATTTACCTAAAGCATTCGATTGCGTGCTTTGTGAAATTTCAATAAGGAAACTCCGCCACTACAGGATCCAGAACACCGCTCTGGATCTTCTTATTTCATACTTGTGTTCAGTGTGTTGGTGTAAACGGAAAAATATCTCCCGGATCCGTAGTATCAATGGAAGTCCAACAGGGCTCAATTCTTGGTCCTTTCTTATTTATATCAATGACTTGCCTAACCTCTTAAAGGAAAATCATGATACTCAATACTCAAATTTTATTTGCATTCCACAATGTGTACTTAGGTGGTAAATAATAAAAAATTGTGATCATTATGGACCCTGTCGGGCACAGCAAAAAATAGTAGGAGAGAGGAAGCCTTAAATAAGTAGCCAAACTTTCATCTAAACTAAGTCCAATTAGCAATTATACCACTTTATGGGTTCTTGATACCTACAAGCTATAATATGTAGAAGAACTATGATTTTATTGAGATAATCATGAGCTGTTTTCTGAATGTAAATGATAGATGATTTAAATTATGATTTCATTTTGTTAATTCTAATTTATTGATCTAACTATACATTTTATATTATGAATTTTAAATAGTTAAATCAATCTAAAGCTAATTTTATTGTTACAATTTTTTGTTTTAAGGCATAGACCATGACTTTATTGTTATTTTGAGTTATTCGTCGAAATGCTACTGAAGGCAATGTAAATTTATAGTCATTGTTGATGTAACTTATATAAAAATAATAATAATAATTTTATGTGTAAATTCAAATACAAAACTACTTGTTTGTGGACTGTGACATAATATAGGATTCTTTATAATTTATCGCTTAAAAATTCGTTTATGCTATAGTAGCATTTTTCGATTTAAAATTGCTTCAGTTTTTTTATAAATAGGTTTGTTTTATCTTCGTTTTTAATTATTTCAGGTAGTTTATTATAAATTTTTATGGACATCACGTAGGGGCTTGTAGAATGTATTTTTAGCCGAGACTGTGGAATATTTAATCTCGATTTGTGTCGGAGTGTGTAACGTGATTGATAATCCTCACGCTTTGTATAAAATTCTTGATACTTACGAACAAATTTGCAGGTTTCTAATATGTATATCTAGGGAGTGTTAAAATATTATAATTTTGGAATTGAGGTTTACAGCTGTCAGTTTGATCGATGTTTACTAAGATTCTCACTAATTTCTTTTGGAGGGTAAATAATGTTGGTGCATCCGTGCTACTTCCCCAAAGGGTAACGCCGTAGCTTAGCCATGAATAAGCATAAGCATAGTAGATGGTGAGCGCTGTTTGAAGATTGGTGGTTTTTTTAATTTCACGGAGAGCATATGAAAAACTTGAAATCTTTGATCTTAGTTTTTGTATGTGGGATTTCCAATTTATATGCGTATCCAAATTTAGTCCAAGTAAGGTGAATTCTTTAACAGTTTCTATTTTTAAGTTATTAAAAGTAAATTCTATATTTAAGGGTGCTTTTTGATGGGGATGAAAGGTCATAAGTTTAGTTTTAGAGAAATTTATTTCGAGGTTATGTGCGTTCATCCAAATGATGCTTTTGGCGAATATTAAGTTTAGCTGATATGTAAGTGGTATGTGTGTGTATGTGTGTATGTGTATGTGATATGTAGTTGTTTGCGAATGACACTTCACTTTTGTTTAAACTGAAACGTCAGCAACTTGTTAATGATGATGTAAATAGCGCAATCTCAAAAGGAGTTCACTGGTTCAATGCTAATGATTTACTTTTTAATGAACAAAAAAAAAACAAATGCATTAAGGATACGCTACCTCACATTAAGCAGGTGAAAACTAATGTGTTGATGAAGGGCGAAGAATTGAATACTGAATATAGCACTGTATTCTTGGACTTAACTTTGAATGCCAAGCTTCAGTGGGGCCCGCTTAAAGCTAAATTGTCAAAAAAAGCTAAGCTCTGCAGCATACGCCGTTAGAAAAATTCGTAACCTAGAGACAGCCCGCTTAGTGTACTTTAGCTATTTTCGTAGTGTAATGTCATATGGTACTATATTGTGGGAAAATGCCGCGACATTCAGACTTTTTTCTCTTGCAGAAAAGAGCTGTTCGATCAAACTATAAATTAAGTTCGAGACACTCTCTCAGAGAGAAAGGAGAAACCCAAACTTCATAGAAACTTGGGCCTGGCGTTACAGGGCTGGAATTTGGCCATAAATTAGAACATGTAGGAAGGTTTCACGCACCCAATTTTCACGTCTCCCAGCAATGGCCAAATTGGTAAAATTAGACGATGTTTAGGTGCATTTTAGGTTATGTTGGTTATTAAAAAATGTTTTTGAGGTTTTATTTCCTAACTACGTAAATGTGGAACGCACATGCGCTGTGCTGCCGCTTGCAGCTTATATTTAGGTAAAGACGACCTATTGACCAGATACCTACATAAATAGCGCTTAGGAGGTGACTTCAGATTTATCTGGTTGATGCTACTAAAAAACAGCTGAAAAATATTTTTATCAGACATGGCCGACTTAGGCCACGTATGCCTTGCATTTGTTATTAATGTATCTACTAGTAACGGATTTGAGGCATTTTCAGATTGTAGTACCTACCTAATCTCCGATTGCAATACATTATAGGTACCTACTTATATTAAAATAAAAAAACAACATTGTGATAAATGGTTTTATTAATCACCTGCTTTATTAGGATTATCATATCGACGCTTGAAAGGCAAACCTTACTAAGCGACATTGAGCTAACTTTACAGGAGAGTGATTTAAAGTTCAAATATAAAAAAAATGACATGAAAATTCACCTAATTGTCCGAATAAAATGATTTTAACACTCGTAGAAATCATTTTAATCGGACAATTAGTTGAATTTTCATGTTTTTTTTTATATTTGAACTTTAAATCACTCTCCTGTAAAGTTAGCTCAATGTCGCTTAGTAAGATTTGCCTTTCAAGCGTCGAATTATATTTAACAAAACAGTATCCAGAAATTGTGCAGGAGGCAACTTTACTACCCTGGTGCCATATTATGCTGTGGGCACAGTAACGAACCGTTGTTTCACCAACGGTACAGTGGAAAATAATATTGTACATTCTCAAAATCCATAAAAATACAATCAGACTATTTTAATGAAAACATATCTTGTTTTTTTTTTTGCCCTAAATGTGTTGATAATTATCACCGATATCACTGAGACAGTCCCATGATGTGCATGTTAAATGGATATCACAAAGAAAATTATTTGGAGGTACTTAATGGTTTTACGAGTAACAGTTTTTGCATCATAATTGTTATTCAGTTCGCACATCCTTCCACAAACCAGTTACTTTTAGTTTCAACAGGTCTAAAATAATTGGGTAAAACCATAAGAGTTCACACAGTAGGTGTCCTGGGTGCAGAGTTTGTTTCTTGCCTTGTTGAAGGTTCTTCTAAATAAGGAATGTCTTGACTATTTAGCTCATTGACAGCTGATAAAGATGCACCAGATGTTGAGGTGCCCGAATGGAAATGCCAGGATGCTCTATTAGCTCGCAACAACAAGAGTGATAAACAACACTTGAAGCACCCACCTGAAAATAATAATTTATCTACATTAAAGGTTGCCTTTACACCAGAGATGTATGAAGTGTTATCGAATAGCCCGCTTTGAAATAGACTGATCTAAAAAAATCTGCGAATGAGAAATCCTGATGTTGGAGCTTGACCATTATCACACCGGCTTTCTGGTTCACATAAATGTATATGCATACCAAATAACATGATTAAATACCCTTGTTAACAAAACTAAAGAATGTTATTAAAACTAATATACTAACGGTGTACGGTAGGATCCATTCTCTTGTAGCTTCATTTATTCTTACACTGTACCAGTCTTAAGTTGATGACAACAAACTCTTCTCAGAAGAGAATGTCCACGGAAAATACACACTTATCGGTGTCCTATGAGTCCGTTTACTCTTTTCTGCTTAATTTCTATCAAGATATACAGCATTGGGATGATTCCAGCGAGTTTGGCAGATGAAGTCATTTTCATTTACCTGAAGAAAACATTTATAATTTGACTATTAGGTCTAGAACTAGCATAGCATAGTTACCTTATTACATTTTCACTGCAGGGACACAGGCCTCCTCTCTGAGAGAGAGAGAGAACAGGCCGTAATTAACCATGCGGGTTCAGTACAGTTTGGTATATGAATTTGTTTCGTGTTCTGGTATTATTTCATAAAACACAACTACCAACAGACAACTGAACATAAGCAATAACACTATGTAGTTTGATTACATTAAATAATTACATAGTACGAAAATGCAGTTTAGAAATATGGGATACTAACCGTTTGAGGTGCGCCCCATTGCTTTACTGTTGAAAGAATAATTTCGTCTTCCAATCTCCGCCTTCCTATTGTTTTGCAGCGGTCCGTTACTATTCCGCAATTAATGCACAGACTCATGGTCATGATATCGATAATAACCAGTCGTCAAAGAGCAATATCCGGTTTTCCAGCAAAGGTGGCAGGTAACAGTGTCCAACGTTCAAGTGAGGTTAGTCAAAAGGCAATCAATTACGGAGTCCAGTATTTGAGCAGAGGTCTAATGAAATAATAAATCCTGAGAAATACGAGAAAAATCATTCACTTGCACAAAAATACGAAGTGACATACATGTCTGCATGACATTACAACCATGACAATTGACAGACATTGACATTTACCGTTTACTAGTGCAATCCGCGGTGTAATCAATTTAATCGATTTTTTATTTCTTTCAATGATTTCTTAATGGTGCTTACGTTAAAAATGAATTAGATTCCTGTTTTATTTATTTAACATTGATTTCAATACCTAAAAAACAATTAAACTAAAAACATGGAGTATTATTAATTATTTATTTCAGTGTCGATATCCACTAAATCGATCTTATTCTTAAGGTACGCTCTATTTTAAAAATGGAAGCGTTTGTGAAGTTAGTGACGTTTATTGAAATCAGTGTTAAAACGATATAAAGGTTGATAAGAGCTAAAAATATAGAAATCAATCTTTTTTCTACACTTGGCCATTGCTAATGAGGCTAAGATTTAAATGGGTTTTTTTTTTTTTTTTTTTTGGGTGGGAAATCATCAAATAACTTCTCCCGCTCTGGGTGGAGCAGGAGGGCGTGTCAGACTTTTACTGACTAAAACCCACCCGTGTTCCTTCAGTAGCCCTTAAGCCAGGGGCTGTGGTGTCTCTTTCGAACAAACCCGCACCCCTGGCAGGCATCGACCCTTGCGGGTCCCATCACTTTTTGTGCTGACATCTCTTTGAGGCGCGCGTGGAACACAACGCGCCGTCGACTTGGGCTTGGTCCTTACCGGACAGCGAGCTACCCATTACTCGCCGTCCGCAAGCCCATGCCTACGATGGCCGGAAATCGGCCTGGGATTCCCGACGCCCAGGGCGTCTCCATATCCTGCGGCGGCTGGGGTCGCGAGGGCGCATATGCTGCCTCTCCCTCACGTGCGCCGCCTCCCTCTTCGCGAGCATCACTGCTTCGCTGAAGGAGGTGACGGCTCCCCATGCCCTCTCGCTCCGTACCATGGCCTGGACCAGGGCCGGACGCGAGAGATCGCCGCCGCCGATCGCCTCCACGAGGACACGGCGGTGCTCCGCCCAAGCAGGGCAGACCGCCACCGTGTGCTCCACCGTGTCCTCAGGGCGATCTTCGCAGTGGAAACACCCGGGCGTTTCCTCCCGCCCTATCCGAAACAGGAACCTCCCGAAACAACCGTGTCCGGTGAGGACCTGCGTCAGGCGGAAGGTGAGGACGCCATGCCGCCTCTCAAACCACTCCTCAAAGAGGGGACTTACCGCCGCAATCGTGGCGTGCCCAAAGATTTAAATGGGTTAATTAAGAAAAATAGACGAATTTTTTGGTACATACCTGATTTCTGTAACGGTTGGGCCCAGAAACGGGTTTCTCCTTTAAGGAGACTAATGTAATGACTATGCCTTCACAGTTTATTTTTGAAAATCTTTTATATGCTCATAAAATATTAAAATTGTTTGAAAATACAGTGATATACATCGTATAAATACTAAGAACAAACACAAATTTGTTATACCATCAACAAAGCTCAAGAAAATAGGTGGGTCATTCAGATGTCAATCTATACGCTTTTAAAATAAACTTCCAAGCCATGTTCAAGATCTAAGCCTTAATTTTAAATCATTCATTAGACGTAAGATGTGTCTGAAAGCCTTTTATACCGTTAAAGATTATATTGACGACAAAAAAGCTTGGGATTGACCTGCTCCAATTTTGTACACTGAATGTTTTTTTTTGTTTTTTTGCTAACCTATACCTACTCTATGACATTTGAATATTACTTTTATACATTTTGACTATTATTATTGTTTTAATTATTGTGAATGTGAGGACTGTGTGGTATTTTCGTTTTTGTGTTTAATCTCTTTCTCAGTTCGTTTTTAATGTTAATCTGGTAGTTTGAGTACTTTATGCGGCCCACCCAAATGTCTTTTCTTTGGTATTGTTCGTCAACTCAATCTGTGTGGTTCTTTCCTCAAAAGACCATTTCAGACACAAATTCACGTGGTCTTCACATGATCTGACCAAGATTTTGTCTGGCTTTGCTCTGAGTTTGTTTCGGCCTTTTTTCTCAGAGTAGTCATTTAGGAAACGCCGACCTCATCTAGTATAAAAAAATATGACTGACGTTGTTTGCGCGGAACGCCTGCTAAAGTGATCATAGCACTAGTGAAGCTACGTGTGTTTAAGCTAAGGACTTTTTCTTTTATTGATTTTTTACTTCTACCAGCAATTTTCACTTTTATAAATACACTCAATTTTACTAAAGAATGTTGACGCCTAGCCCTGCGCTGCGCAGGGGATCTGCTCAACCCCTACTCCACGAACCGAGCCTATATAAGCGAGTGCACCGGATCATTCTGGACGCTACCCGTTCCCTTTGTGTTTGCATAGGTTGCCTAGCAAGCCGTGCAAACACAGGGGGAGCACCTGGAGCAGCCCGGTAAGTAAATCACCGCTGCGGTCGCGGAGGCCTACGCCCCGTGATGTCAAAGCCCGGCAAGCGTGGCTCCTTGGGCCGCGATGCCGGGCCCGAAGAGGATCAGCCGGTGCTGGACCGGGCGATGTCGCTGCCGAACATCGGCGACGCATCGGCCGGTGCACCACCGACCAAAGTGAAGAATAAGCCGGCGGCAACAGCTGCCAAGAAAAATCCGACGAAGGGAAGAAGTGGAGGAGGGGAGACGCAGAGCCAAGCTGTGCCTGCCGACCCGCCGACGTCACTGGCGCCTGCGCGCGTTGCGCCGACGCCGTCGTCGAGCCGGCACGCGGTGCCCGTCCGCCCCGCGTCGTTTAGGCCCGTGCCCACACAGACACCGGTGCCTGCCGCGAGTTCGGGCCGCGCACCGCATGCGCGCGCCGCAGCACCACTCGCGCGCCCCCCGACATCCGCACCGGTGCGCTCCGCTGCGCCAATTGAGCGCTCCGCAGCGGCACCCGCGCTTCGCGCGCCGCCCGCGCATCACGCGCCCCCCGCGCCGCCCGCGCCCCTTGCGCCACCCGCGGCCCCCGCGGCGCCCGAGCCGCCCGTGCATTATGCGCCGCAGGTGGCCCCCGCGCCACCGGTGCCCCCCGCGCAGCCCATGCCGAGCGCGCGCCACGCGCGCGCAGCACAAACCGCGCATTCTGCGCACTCAGCGCCGACCGTGCACGCTGCGCCACCTGCGCACCGCACGGCAACCGCGCCGCCCGCGCCGCTGGCGCCCCCAGTGCCACCTACGCACACTGCGCAACCCGCGCACCTTGCGAAAGCGCCCCCCCCCCCGCGCACCCGGCGGGATCCGCACCGCCTGTGCAGCCCGCGCATCGGGCGCCCCCACCGCAACCCATACCACTCACGCACCACGTTGCGGCAAGACACACCACGCCGCCCACAAAATCGCGCGCGCCCCCTGCGCGCTCGGCCGCGCCACCTCCATGCATCGCATCCCCGCCTGCGACAGGAGTCCAGGCGTCTACTACGCCGAAGCCGCCCCGAGCTGGACCAGCTCCGGGCGCCAGCACCGCTCGACGCGACCCCCGCCTCCTGTTGGCGGGACCGACAACTGCGGACTACCACAGGCCGGCCAGCGCCTGCAGTGCCGGCCCCTCCTTCTACTCGGCGCGCCCGACGCCGCCAGCACCGACATCGCCGGCACCCCCACGGACAGCCGGCCTCGACTCTCCGGCCTTGCTGTCGGCGTGCTCGTCCCACGCGGGATCGAGCATGTCGCTGGCCTTCATGGGCTCGGCCGCGTCCGGTCGCGACGACATGTCAGGAGACATGACCCCGTGATCTGGATCGCGGCCCTCGGCCGGGGGCTCGAGAGCCGGCGAAACCACTCCGGCTTTCTCACCAACCCCGTCGCTGGGGTTCGACTTCGAGTTAAAACCCGAACACAGACCCCAGCGGCGAAGAAGGAGCTCTGGGGAAGAAGAAGAGGAGGCGAAACGCTACTGCGTCGCTATATCGCACCGCGGAGGCTGGGCACGCCAGCGTCGCCCTCATTTGCCGACGCAGCGCGCAACTCGCCAAGGCAGCCAGCACCATCGGGAGCTACAGGGGTAAGTCCCACTTATTTACCCCGTACCCAACCCACTACCACTACCTCGGCCGCTGCCACAGGCGTCGTGGCGGCGACGTCGCCGAAGCCGCAAAAGACGGCCAAGAAACCCAGAAAGCTCTGTTTCCCTCCGCTGGTGGTTGAGACGCTACCAAATTGGGCAGCCCACTTCCGGGCCATCAGCGCAAAGCTGGGCCGGCCCCCAAATGCTCGTCTTTACGGTGGGGGGGTGAGGTTCACCCCCGAAACCGAAGACGAGTACAGGCTGGTCCAGCGCTACCTGACGGGCCTGGAAAAAGACAGCGGCGTCTCTTGGTTCGCATTCTCCCTACCAGCGGAGCGGAACCTGAAAATCGCCATAAGGGGACTACCAGCGGATACGGACCCTAAGGAGATTGAGGAGGAGCTCATTGCGTTGGGATACGAGCCGAAGTATGTACGCCACATTAAGGGGGCGCAAGGAAGACCCGGCTGCGTGTTCCGCGCAATGTTAAAGAAGACTCCCGATGTCTGGGCCACATACGACACCTCCATATTCATGATGATGAGAGGTGTCAAGATTGAGGCCTGGAGAGGGAAGCGTGGGCCCGCACAGTGCCACCGGTGCCAGCGCTTTAGACACAGCTCGCACCAGTGTCACCGCCCGCTCGCTTGTGTACGGTGCGGCGGGGAACACGCGGCGCGAGACTGTCCGCGCCCCGGTGCGCCCTCTGCTTGACGGCGACGGGGCGCTCAAATATGTAGCGGAGGACCGGGCGGAGGTCTTCGCCGAGCACCTGGAGCGTCAGTTCCGCCCCAACCCGACCAGCGAGGTAGAGCATGTCGCAGCGGTCGAGAAACACCTGGGAAACTACTTCGCACCGCCGATAGCTCCCGATGAGGACCCTGACTTTTTCTCGCCTGGCGAAGTTAGACGCGCCATCCTAAGAACGAAGCCCAGAAAGGCTCCCGGTGCGGACGGTATCACTAACACAGTGCTGCGCCACCTGCCGTACCGTATGGTAGCAGCGTTGGCGCGCCGGTTTACGGCGATACTGCGCACCGGGTCCTTCCCTGCCTCGTGGAAGGAGGAGCGCGTCATAATGTTGCCCAAGGCGGGGAAAAACACGCTGAAGCCGGAGAGCTATCGGCCGATCACCCTGCTTCCGACAGTCTCCAAGGTGTTCGAAGCACTCCTTTTCGAGCAATTCGGGTTCCGGGCGGAGCATAGCACGACGCTCCAGCTGTCGAGAGTACTGCACCACCTTGCAGCCGCTCTTAACAAGAAAAAATACTCGGTGGCAGTACTCCTCGATATGGAGAAGGCCTTCGACCGAGTATGGCATGACGGCCTCATATATAAACTGACCGCCACGGATGCGCCCCGTCGCGTCGTTAAGGTGGTCTCTACTTTTCTCTCCAACAGGACTTTTAGGGTGGTGGTCGAGGGGGTGCTCTCGAGCGCTCGGCCGGTGCTAGCGGGCGTACCGCAAGGCAGCTGTGTCTCGCCGGCGTGTTACTCACGTTACACCGACGACATCCCCACCACTCCGGATGCAATGCTCGCGCTGTACGCAGACGACGCCGCGTACATTACTACATCGCTAAATGCGAAGTACGCGGCGGTCAAGATGCAGCGCGCGCTCGACCTCTTGCCCGAGTGGTTGGCCAAGTGGCGGCTGTCGGTCAACGTGGGTAAGACGCAGGCGATGGTCACCGGCTTCGCGCCCCTCCCACCCCCTCTGATGCTACAAGGAGCCGAGGTCGCGTGGTCCCCCCGGGTTAAATACTTGGGGGTAACCATAGACCGTCGGCTCACTATGGGGCCACATGTCCGCACGGTCGTAAGCAAAGGCAAGGTAGCCCGCAACCTCCTCCGGCCAGTGCTCTCGTCCCGCCTCCCGGCGCGCGTCAAGTTGGACGTGTACAAGATGTACCTGCGCCCAATATTGACGTACGCCGCCCCCTCCTGGTTCGCCCTCACGAACGGGTTGAGCCGGAAGCTGCTCCGCACGCAACAAAACTTTGCGCTGCGGACCATTGTTGACGCTCCCCGCTTCGTGAGGAACGACGTCATCCAGAGGGATCTCGGGATTGAGAGCCTGGATGAGTTTGTGCGGCACCTAGCGGTGAGGCTGTACGCGCGGGCCGACGCATCTGCTTGGCCACATGTCAAGCAGATTGCACCTTGGCACGCGCGCCCTCCCGACCATAGGCCACTGCCGCGCAACCTGGTTGCGGACAAAATCGCCCCCACCCCCCCGGATTGACTCCCGAGTGGGCCGCATCCAGGTTACACGCGGCCCACCCGTGACAAGTGAACTCTACACGCACAACACGCATACCGCGCGGCGTGGCGCGTTCTAAGTTAATATAGGCGTGTCACGCAACGCAACACAGACATGCATCACTGCACAAGCGCAATCACACACACGTGAACTCGTGGGCGGGCCCGCGTTTTCACGTAGACACCGGGCGGCGTTACTCAATACAATACCGCCCGCACACACAAGACGGCACCGCAGCTTGGACCGCTAGCGGCTAGCTCTGCGAACGGGACGGGCGGGTGCCACATACCCACTCTGTGGGGGCGTCGAATGGAATCCTTGTCGCTGGTCATCACCCGGCTGGGCCTCCCCCGGGAAACCGGGGGTCTCACCCGGCGGTGATCGACCGCCGGGATGCCGAGAAGAAAGCGGCGCTGAGTTTCGGCGCCGTGACGCTCTCACAGAGACAAAATAGCAGCCACTCACAGGGGCTTGCGCGATCAGCGCGAGCCCCTAATTTCCATAAGCCCAATGGGCAAATACGAGGAAGGGCCCGTATTAACGGGCCGCTGTATAGCCTCCGCGGGCAGGGGGCGATGCCCCGACCCCGCTTGCCACGCCCCCTTACGGGGTCGTCGCGACTACCCGGCTTATTCTGGACGCTAACAACGCGACCGACACCTAGTTTATATTCAATCCGCATATAGAACAAACTGATTATTGTAAATTTATTAAAAGTAATAAAAGAAAGTATTTTGGTATCAAGAGTTTATTTTCAGCTCCGCACACTTACCTGACACACCAAGCATAAGGTGTTGGTCGCGTTTTGTGGAAATCCAAAAAGGAACAAATTGAAGGACAAGGCCAAGGATATATAGAGATTTAAGGATAAAGGGAAGAGAGAGTAGACCAAGGGACCTTTTTACGCCGACATTTGGTGAGCCCATTCCTTTTTTTTTCCCTGACTACCTACATACGTACATGATTCGCTTTACGAGGCGCGAGACAAAGCGGACGTGTATTTTTGTATTGATTATAATGAAATAAAAAAAATTACTACAAATAAATATAATTATTTGCGACGTCAGTATAATAGTAAAGTGTGTCGCGTGTGACTTGTAGTTCTTACTGACTTACGTTGTGCAAAATGAACTAAATAGTTCAATAAACAATAGGAAATGTCTAACCCAGGTTCGAGCCCGTTTGGTCGTAGCCAATTACTTCGGCGTAGTCCTCCACTGACACCTGCTGAACCGGTTACCCCGAGCGACCCAAATCCACCAGCACCCGCGGGGAATGAACTGCCGAGTGAAGTGATTAGTACGCCAGAGATCCAGAGATGGATGGGGTCTATAGATTCTATCCTAAACGAAGTCTGCAGTATTGTCGGTGAAGGGAAAATGAACTCAGACCAGAAGCTTCGTGTTTCCACCCTTTGCAGAAAGGTCTCGAGTGGAACTTCTCAGATGGACGTTTTATACCAATCGTTGAAGCAGAAAACGATTGTAGCCCATACCACAATCCAGCACCTACAAGAACACCAGAACGTTGTGCACTCTCTCCAGCAGTTCAAAGAGGTCGTAGAGACAAAGATGAATCATTCGGAAGATTCATCTTATGCAAACATGGTAAAGAAGGGTTCCGATAAATTCGTGCGTCCTGCAAATTTGAGATCAGTCGCCATCTATCCCAGTGATAAGACCCAAACTAGTGATGACACCAAGGCACTTGTCCAAAAGATAATCTCTCCCGAACAACTAAAGCTTCATGTCCGTGGCCTGAGAAAAGTTAAAAATGGGGGCGTCTTGATTAGTACTGATAATAAAGGCGACATTGAGAAACTAAAGAATTCGGAGAAGTTAGTATCATCGGGCCTTACAATAGAAGAACCTTCTAAACGTCGCCCGAGGGTCGCTGTCATTGGTGTCCCCGTTACCCTTACCGAGCAGGAGGTATTTGAGTGTATCTACGAGCAAAACCTCTCAGACAAGTTGCCGAATATATCTCGTGAGTCCTTCCTTAAGAGTATCAAACTGAGCCATAAATCCGGTAAGAAAGACCTTCCTACCTGTAACTACATATTGGAACTCCCCGCTAGCATTAGAAAAATGTTAGTTAATCAAAGCCAAATTTTTATTAATTGGACATCATGCCCTGTGAGAGATAGTTCACGATAGTCACTAGGTGCTTCAATTGCCAGCAGTTTGGTCATGCAGCCAAGTTTTGTCGAGAAACTAGTCCTACTTGCAACCACTGTGGTGAGACTGGACACTCTTTCAAGGAATGCAGCAGCAAATCTTCTCCCCCTCAGTGTGCGACGTGCAAACGATTCAAGAGGAAATGTGACCATCCAACTGGTGACGTAAGTTGCCCGGCGCGCATATATGCTGAGACGAATTATATTAACTCAATAGATTATGAAGGCGCCTAAGAGCGCCACCCTATTTTTGAATTTAGTAAGCACACAAACAGGTAGTTTATCCTCTATTTATATTTTCATTTAGTTTGTAACGATCATGACAAATCAGCTAATTTGTGATATAGATAGTTTTGCTGTTTCTGAATCTAAAATGTGTAATGTTGAGGACTGTAAACACCTTCTTACTTCTGGTGTCAAAACGTTAACCCTGCTGACACAGAATATTCGCAGCATTAATAAAAACATGAACGGCTTTGAAGTGTTATTACAGAATCTTGATATAAGCTGTGATGTTATCGTCCTAACAGAATGTTGGTTGTCAAAACAGACAGTCAACTTACCATCTCTTGACGGTTATTATGCATACAAAACTGAGAGAAACATAAATCAAAACGATGGATTAGTAGTATACATCAAAAATAATTTACGTGCAATCAAAGAAGAACCGGTGTCACAAGATAGTAATTGCTTAATCATTGAAATTAGACCCGATACAGTACTCATGGCTATTTATAGGCCTCCTTCTCAAAATATAGACAGATTTTTAGATTCACTCGACACAAACTTAAAATCATTATCATCTTTTAAAAACATAGTACTTTTGGGCGATATTAACATTAACATTGCTTCTGAGAAAATAGATTCCCATGTACATGATTATCTGAATATTTGCTCATTTCATGGACTTCTACCAGCTCACTATCACCCCACGCATCAAAGCGGTTCATGCTTAGACCACATAAATCCAAAAATCCATCGAAAACATTTGTTACTAATTCCTCGCTTACCGATCATCAAGCTGTTTTAGTAACATTACAAATAAGTTCACCTAGAAAAAACTGCATGCGTAGCTATACTAAAGTCAACATGACAAACCTCGAAAATGACATACACGCTATTAATTTTGACCCTGTTTTAAATAATTCAAACGATGCAAATATTTCTTTAAAGTATTTCATAGACTCGCTTCAATTTTCAATAAGCAAAAACACATTTACTAAGACAATGCCTAGAAAGTACAGTTGTATCAAACCCTGGATCACACCCGGTCTCGTTCGTTGTATAAGACATAGAGACAAACTTCACCTGAAATTGAAACCATCACCTGATAACGAAATACTTTCTGTTACTTATAAAAGGTACCGGAACTTCTGCAATAATCTTTTGAAAAAACTAAAAAATCAATATGATAAAAATGAATTGCAGAAGGCGGGAAAAAATAGTAAGCTTGTGTGGAAATTTATAAAAACTAATACATTTAGAACGAAAAATACCGAGCTTCCGCTTGATTTACTGTCTTCAGAGATAAATCCATCCAAAGCAATGAATAAAGTGTTTTTTTTTTTTTTTTTTTTTTTTTCGCGGGTAGGTGTAAAAAAAGATAGACGTTTCTCTGATTTTGAATTTATATTAAAATTAGAAAGACACATGTTTTTGCTTAAATTTCTATCGTTAACTAGTATAAAACCTCTATTACACGGGTACTTACGTTAGTGGCACATTTATGTGACTACAATTACTAACACCACCTGCCAGTTCATCATCTGAACTGTCACTAAACTTTCACTTGTCGCTACTGGATCACTATGTCCCAACTTGCCGAGGTATTGTCTGCACAGAAGAGCCTCGAAGAGATCTTCACACGGAAGATGGAAGCACTAGAAGCTCAAATTCAGTGTGCTGGACCTGCCAAGGATACCGTGGCAAGGGTGGCTGAGGAGTTCCGGACCTTCAGGGAGCTTATTTTCAGCATGCTTGGCTTGCTCCGGACTCAGATTAATGAGTGTGCTAAGCAGGTTGACGGACTGGAGACAAGGCATAGAAGAAAAGCACTGATTTTGCAAGGTGTTGCCGAAGTTGAAGGTGAAGATAGCACCACAGTCATCCTGGATGTAATCCACAATAAGCTGGCCATCAAGAGCTTCTCGGCATCTTCCATCAAGGTCTGTCACAGACTTGGTACTGCCAATAAAGAACATGACAGGCCCATACTGGTGAGGTTTTCCAGCTACAATGACAAATCTGTAGTCTGGAAAGCTAAGACGCGATTGAAGGGAACATCTATTTCAGTCAAAGAGTTCTTGACAAGGGTCCGGCAATCCATCTTTGGAAAAGCGCGTCTTCACTTCGGAATGCGGTCGTGCTGGACACAGGACGGTGTTATCGTGCTGAAGGCCTTTGACGGCAGTAGGCACAAAGTTTCATCAATGGATGAGCTCAATATTCTGCTTTCGAAGTTCCCAAAGGTCCATGATCCGAAGGCCCAAGGCACTGGAGATAGCCTGCAAAACACAGCGGGTCAATAATGGTATCATGTTTGTTTACACTTTCTAGTAAATAATTGCATGCAATTGATATTACGGAATTACTTACCGATGTTATTTTTTTTAATTCGTTCATGATCTTTCATTTTACTCCTTCTTAGTACTTAAGTTTTTTCTTCAAACTATCTTGTTATTTTAGTTGATACTTTAGACAATAATATTTTACCCTCATCAAGTTTTTTAAAGTAACTATTATTTTCAATTTTATTTCTTGTGTAAACGTCAAGTGTCAAAAGTCAAATGCGAAAGTCCACAGATTAAAGTATGATACATGTATGGCAATAATCGATTCAAAGGAAAACATATTATCGGATACGTTCGAGGTTGATCATTTTTAACGTGTTATTTTTTTTATTTTATTCATAGTTTATTGCCTTATTTACTTGCATAACTTCGCTCCTTTAGATTATTTTTGTTACTATTTGTATTCGGTGTGTGTTTTTTACCTTTTCATTAGTTTTACCAGTGTTTAGATTTAGACGATGTTGTGAGCTGGCGGGTGGTGCAGAGATGCAAACGTCGTACTAGCATTTGTGTAGTTTTTTTTTAGCATTATTTGTACGTATAAATTAAGTTAGTTATTTTATTTATTTATATTTATGACATCAGATAACGAATCATTTTATTCTGCCAAGGAATCTAGTGCCTCTTCCAGTGAAGAAAGTTTTAATTCTCTTACAGACACCTTAGGTGTTCTTTTACGCCAACATTTCAGCCAAAATTCTGGACGTTTATTTAACGTATGCCACCTAAATGCTCAGAGTATACCCAGTCACTACAACGAACTACTGGACACGTTTGCCGACAATAACGTTCACGCCATACTGATTTCAGAGACATGGCTTAAACCGAACCTGCTTTCAAGCACTTACTCGCTCCCTGGTTTCGTTCTTCTTCGGAATGACCGCATCGGTAGAAGGGGAGGTGGTGTAGCCATCTACCTTCGTGATAATTTCCCATTTAAAATTCTAGCTTCTTCTTCTCCCAACGGTACAGCAGAGTTTCTTTTCCTCGAGGTTTGCGTCAAAGGAGCTAAAACTGTCCTTGGTGTCGTCTATTGCCCCCCTTCCATTGATTACTTCACTGAATTCGAATCGGTACTTGAATCTTTGGGTTCGGAGTATGCACATCACATTGTCATGGGGGATTTTAATACCAACCTCCTCGCCCACAACTCCCTTCGGTCCCGTAAACTCCTGCATCTAATCGAGTCAGCCAGTCTGCATGTCTTGCCTCTCCAACCTACTCATTATAATGTTATCAGTAATGACACTTGGCTTGACCTGATCCTCACCTCTAATCCTTCCCTAGTTTCCTCACATGGGCAACACGATGCTCCTGGATTTTCCCATCACGACCTTATTTTCCTATCCTATATCCTTAAACCCCCTAAACCTAAACCAACGTTCCAGTACAGGCGTGCCTTTGCTCGTATGAATAGCGAGAGGCTTCAACAAGATGCGTCAAATATAGACTGGTCACCCCTGGAAGCAGCTGCCTCAGTTGACGAAAAAGTTAAGTTCTTCAACGATGTCGTGGTCAAGCTATATGACGCCCATGCTCCAATCAAAAAAGTCAAGATGAAGCGTGCCCCAGCACCGTGGATGAACAGGGGAGTTCGGATGGCAATGCGACGGAGGGACCGCGCGTTTCGCAAGTTTAAAAAGGATCGCTCGGAGGACAATTGGGCCTTCTTTAAGGCTGCTAGGAATCGATGCAATCAGATGATACGCAACGCTAAACGCCACCACATTCTAAATAATATCACTTGTTCTTCTCCTGCCGATATTTGGAAGTTCCTTGGAACTTTGGGTATCGGCAAATCGCGACATTCGGACCTTCCTCACACAATTGGTTTAGATGACCTTAATCGCCATTTCACCACTGTTCCTACTCTGGATAGTCTAACCGAATGTCTAACACTCAACTACCTTGCTGGTCTGACGCGTCCCAATATTAACCCGTTTGTTTTCACCCCAGTCGACCCGGGGGAGATCAAAAAGATTATCCTATCCATTAAATCCAAGGCCGTGGGTTGCGATGATATCAGCCGCCATATGATTGTAGCAGCTATTGATCAACTCCTTCCTGCAATCTCCCACATCATAAACTTCTCCCTTTACACTGGTGTTTTCCCTTCCCTGTGGCGTAAAGCCCTTGTTCGCCTCCTGCCTAAAATACCTAATCCCTCTCTTCCAAGTCACTTTCGCCCAATTTCCATCCTTCCTTTCCTATCTAAAGTGCTCGAGGCCAGCGTGCATAAACAATTCTCCCACTTTATTCACCACAACTCCCTCATTAGCCCATTTCAATCCGGTTTCAGGCCCGGGCACAGTACCATTTCTGCTCTCCTTAAAGTGACTGACGTTGTAAGGCGTGGGATGGAAGACACTAAAGTCACAGTCTTAGTGTTAATTGACTTCTCCAATGCTTTTAATACCGTCAGTCACGAACTCCTTTTATCCATTCTTTCCTATCTTATGGTCTCTCCGGAGGTACTGGAATGGTTTGCCTCTTATCTTCAGGGGCGTCAGCAGTCTGTTCGGGCTGGAGACTCTTCATCGAGTTTCTGTGATCTTGCAGCTGGCGTCCCTCAAGGCGGTATATTATCTCCTCTTTTGTTCTCCATTTTTATTAATCTCATTACCACCGAGCTTCGGACTGCGTATCATCTTTATGCGGACGATTTGCAGCTTTACTGTCAGGCAAGTGTTGACAACGTAGCGGATGCGATTGAGGAGCTAAACCGGGATTTAAGTGTGGTTAAGAACTGGTCTGATCGGTTTGGGTTGGCGGTTAACCCTGCCAAGTGTCAGGCTATCATTCTAGGGAGCCCCTACAGTATGAGGAAGTTGAATAGCTTAACTGTGCCACCTGTAATTTTCGACAACTCAGTAATCCCGTTTAGCTCCGATGTTAAAGATCTTGGCCTGCATGTTGACACTTGTCTTGACTGGCGGAAGCAGGTCACGACTGTCAGTCAAAAAGTCACCGGAACGTTGCGGTCGCTCTATCGGTTGAAAAACCTTCTCCCATCACACATAAAGGCAATGCTTGTACAATCCCTAATCTTTCCCATAATTGACTATGGCGATGTGTGTTACTATGACCTGAATGCAAATCTACTTAATAAACTTGACCGCCTTCTAAATAACTGCATTCGATTCGTTTTCAATCTTCGTAAGTATGATCATGTCTCCGCGCACCGGTTGCTTTTAAAATGGCTACCCATCCGTCAGCGCAGAGAGTTGAGGGCTCCGTCAATGTTGTTTTCCATACTCGACAAACCCACTTCTCCTTCTTACCTGACATCCCAGGATCAATACCTGTGCGCTGCGCATAGTAAAAACCTTCGTTCCACCAATAATCGTCTTTTACGATGTCCTTCTCACCGCTCTGGTTTCATCCAATCTTCTTTCTTTGTCCAGGCGGTGTTTCTTTGGAATGCGCTCCCTCTGAATATCAGGATGGCAACCAGTCGGTTTTCGTTTAAAGTAAAGGCACGTGAGCATATTCGTAAGAAGTTGGCTGAATCATCCCAGCGCTGAATAGCTGGATTCGTTTTCTCCTCTACCTATCGTTATTTCTCAAGACAAAGTTATTTTTTTTTTTTTTATATCTTTATGTATGTATGTATCTATGTATTAGTATGTATTATCTCTCGAGTAACCTATCCCATATGTTGCACCTGCCATGTTTTCTCTCTGCATCACCCTAAGGTTGACTGGTAGAAAATGCCTCAGGCATTAAGTCCGCCTTTGTGCAGTATTTTTTTACTTGTGCATTAAGTTTTAATAAATAAATAAAAATAAAGTGAACAATTTTTTTGCTAACGTTGGTAAAAACCTGGCTGAAAAATCGCGATATTTTAAAACTTTATTCCCTCAAAACACGACTGCGACAATATCCTCTACAGCAAAGTCTTTTGTTTTATTAGATACCGACGTTAACGAAGTTGTAAGATTATTATTCGGGTTAAAAGATATATGTGCTACTGGGTGGGATGACATACCCAATAATATACTTAAAAGATTTAGACACACACTTGCCCCTCCGCTAACCCACATTTTTCAGCTTTGTTTAAGTAATGGAATATTCCCCAAACTCCATAAAAAAGCGATGGTTACTCCTGTATTCAAGTCAGGAGACAAAAATTGTGTGGATAACTACAGACCCATTTCAGTGCTAACTGGACTCTCAAAAGTTTTAGAGAAAATTATCAACTGTAGGTTGATAAAATATCTGGAAGATAACAAACTACTTTCAGATAATCAATTTGGATTTAGGCCCAAAAGATCAACTGGCCAGGCAGTACACAAATTAACTGATTATATTGCTACAAATCTAGATAATGGTATGCACACAATTGGTATCTTTCTAGACCTCGCCAAGGCCTTCGACACTATTTCTTGTACTTTACTTTTGCACAAGCTTGAAACACTAGGGATAAGAGGAGCACAACTTCTACTATTTGCTGATTATCTCAGCGAGCGTTATCAAAGTGTAAAAATAGGTCAGTATACAAGTTCTGAACTTAAAAATAGTGCTTTTGGCATTCCACAAGGCAGCATTTTGGGGCCCACATTATTTTTGGTGTATATAAATGAACTGTGCAGCCTGCCACTTCAAAATGGTGTCATAATGTCTTATGCTGATGACACCGCTCTACTGTTCTCAGCTAAATCAAGAGATGAGGTCTATGAACATGCTCAAAATGGTTTTAACATAGTATCCGATTGGCTCCATAATAACATCCTAGCATTAAATGCAGATAAAACAAAATACATGTTATTTGCAATGAGAAACACTAACATACCGCTAAATAATCTAAACATTTACGCACATAATTGTAGCACTTACGCTGACACTGCATGTACTTGCACTACTTTAGCTAAAGCTGACCATTTGAAATATCTAGGTGTCACTATTGACACGAATCTAAATTTCCATAAACATATCGATTTACTATGTGCTAGAGTGCGCAAATTAATATATGTTTTTAAGAATTTACGGAACATAGCCGACTATAAATTAATTAAACAGGTTTATTTGGCTTTGTGTCAACCCATTCTTAGCTATTGCATAACTTCATGGGGTGGTGCAGCAAAAACAATTTTACTCCCTCTAGAGCGTGCTCAAAGAGCAATTCTAAAGGTTGCTACCTTTCGCCCTTTTAGATTTCCTACGCACCAGCTCTACATTGCATGTAATGTACTAACAGTTCGGCAATTATTCATTCTAAGCATCGTACTTCACCAGCACACTGCACTTCCTTTTGACCCAGTACCTTCCGACAAGAGAAGGAAGGATTTAGTTTGCATAAAGCCTCAAACTAGACATGCCTTTGCTAACTTCTGGAAATTATGTCATGACAATAATTTATTATTCCCTCGTAAGTATTTACTTTTGTAGTATTTACATTGGCTTAGTTATAGTTATTAATGTTTAATTACCAATATGCTTTATCTCATAGTTGCTAATAGATTATTTTTATATAAACTTAATTTTAAATGATATTGACCCAATTTAATTGAAATGTAAAGTGATGGCCCGAAACACAGGTTTCTATAAACCTAGATCGGGTGAGTCGCAACCTA
Source organism: Polymixis flavicincta (assembly GCA_949987655.1). NCBI lineage: Eukaryota > Metazoa > Arthropoda > Insecta > Lepidoptera > Noctuidae > Polymixis > Polymixis flavicincta. The sequence goes on along the minus strand of OX465202.1, from coordinate 7,025,062 downwards.
ACTTTCTAATTCCGGAACATTATCACTTGCACTTGTAAAATATATATTTTAGAAATAGTTTATTTTTAGGCACTATAATTGTATGGTAATTTACTACTGTTGGCTAAATGTACTGTTTTTGTATACGTTTTTATTAAATAAATAAATTGAAAATTGAATTGATTGATACGTTTTCCTAGTGCCGATATTCTTAGATTTGTGGTAAAGTTACTGATTTTCTGGTGTTTATTCGTGTAGAACCTGGGTATTGTATATTTTAATTACACAACGTAAAAATTTGTCGTATTACACAATGTCTTTAACGGCCAGAAAAAGTGCTGACCTAATAAAACGGCGCAGTTACATAAAGGGTAGATTGACAATTTTTAAAGCGTACTTAGAAGATATTAACGATTTAGAAAAACTATCATATCACCAAATTTCAGAGCTACGACTAAGGTTAGCTAAATTCGAAACATGTTTTTCAACTTTCGATGATTTACAATCTGAGATTGAAATTGAATCTGAAGATTCGAGCGAACAAATGAAGATTCGTTCCGAGATTGAAGGTCAATTTTATTCGTTAATTTCTCAAGGTCAATGCATTTTAGATAAATTAGAAGTTCATTCTAAACGAAAAAGTACAGCTCACCAATCTTTTAAACAATCTGGAAGTTTCGAAAGTGCCGATGCATTTACTAGTTCTATAAAACTACCCACTACCACGTTTGATGGTACTTATAGCAAATGGTTAGAGTTTAGAGACAAATACGAGGCATTAATTCATAAAAACGAAAATATTGAAATAGTTAATAAATTTCATTATTTGCGATCATCATTTGAGGGTAGCGCTGCATTAATAATCAACTCATTGTCATTTTGTTCAGATAATTACTTTGTTGCACACGAGACTTACTGTCTCAACGATTTAACAATACAAGACTTTTAATAAGTAATTATATGAAGGCATTATTTAGTATAGAAGGTGTTACAAGAGAGTCTGAAAAATCATTGCGTTTTATGATTGATAATATAACTAAGAATTTAAGAGGCTTAATGACTTTAGAACAACCAGTAGAACACTGGGATACCATAATAATCTATTTAGCCGTAAATAAACTAGATAATGTAACTTCTAGGAAGTGGGAAGAACATAAAAGTTCCTCAGGAGATGTACCTACCCTCGAAGAATTCTTTAAATTTTTACGTGATCGAACTGACGTAATCGAATCTAGCAGGTCGTGTAAAATAAGTGGAAATAGTAAAAATGAAAGGACCACGAATTTGGTTGCGGCTGCTCAAGTTAACGGTAATCGCCCCTTGAATTGTGTTGTTTGTAAACAAGATCATCGTTTGTTTGAATGCACGAGGTTTATTTCTATGAGTTTGGCAGAAAGAAACGAAGTTGTTTCAAAAAATAAATTGTGTCTTAATTGTTTTAAACCGGGTCATCGCGCATATAATTGATGATTAAACGAACTTACCTGTACGTGAAGTTCGATCACAATTACTCGAAGAGCTTCGTTCGAAGATATTAGCATTAACACATGTAGTTTCACTTACAGACTCGCCATTTCGCACTGATTTTAGGAGAAAAATAAATTATTTAATTCTATGTAAGGTAGATTAAAAACTTCTGTTCGTTACTGTGACATTAGCACCTAGCTAGCTCATTTAGTTTGGAGGTTTGCTGAGCTGTTTGTTATTTCACGACTATAGGGGTTCAGGATTACTGGGAGGGAGGGATGCTAATATCTTCGAACGAAGCTCTTCGAGTAATTGTGATCGAACTTCACGTACAGGTAAGTTCGTTTAATCATCAATTACTCTCAAGCTTCGTTCTCGATATTAGCATTAACACATGTAGATGTTTAGAGATCGCAATCGTGAAATATAATCAATTAAATAGGTACATATTGTATATTTGCATTGGGAGTTTGAATGAAGAAAATAAATAAATGTCTACTACGTTTCATAGCTACTTATATTAAAGTCAATCACAAATTTTACTAGCTTTTCAATAATTACAATAGTATTACTAAAACGAGATAATTATCCATTTAACACACTTGTGACAAAATCACCTTTGGTAGACATATCATTTGATATTATTCTATTATAATAATTAGCAAATACCGTAGAAGTTGAACTCCACCCGGCAGTGTTACGTATGACATCCAGACTGACACCTACGCTATACGCCTTAGAAGTGGCTGCGTGTCTGGTGCTGTGTGCACTAAACAGCGAGATATCAATGCCACTGTTTTGTAACATGCTCTTTACCCATTTGCTCAAAGTCTGTGATGTTACAGCTCGGTATGGTTTCCTAAATGAAATAAAAAGTGATTGCTGGTCCTGACGTATCTGATTGGTCTTTTCAAGATAAACTTTAAGAGTACCAGCAGGGCATATTTGCGGCCTTTGTAAAAAATACGGTAAGGAAAACACTGGTTGTAAAGAACCCACGCGTGAAGTTTTAATTAATTCAGTTATTTTAATAATAAACCCTGATTCAGAATTAGTAATGTTATCAACGTATATTTTTGATAAAGTCTGCATTCTATGGGCTGTTATCAGGACTAGAAGGGTCACTAACTTTTTACTAAGTTTTTCAAGACTTAAGTCTTCGTTGGGATATAATTCTGCCAAATAATTTAAAACTTGATCAGTGTTCCACGTTAAATTGTATTTAGGACGTGTGGGCCGCAACCGAAAGATTCCCTTAAAGAATCTTTGTATAAATGCATTGTTTGCTATTTCGTGTCCGAGTAACAACGATAAAGCGGATCGCGAGCTATTTAAGGTACCATACTGAGCTCCGGTATTAAACAATTGCGTTAGAAAACTTAGAATACTTGAAGTTGAAGCATTGTAAGGTTCTATGTTGTTTTCGTCACAAAAAGTAAACCACTTTTTAAGGCATGTATCATACTGCTTGACAGTATTGTCTGACAGGGATGCTAGCATTATGGGTATTGACGACTGTGGAATTCCTCTTCGGAGAAGTGATGTCCGGACAACCTCCCGACAACCAGTGTAATTTGTTGGTGAATTGCACGTTCGCTACAACGAGAAATAATTAAATCACCCTTCGATTTTAAAACGAGAGGTTTTTTGGTGAGAAGTCTTTTAAAGAGAGGGTACCATGGCTGTGTTGGCCATTTTGGCACAACAACAATACCAGTGGCTCCATCGTTAATAATCTTACGCAAGGTCTTTAAAATAACTGAAATTGGTGGAAACGCGTAAAAGTAGTAATTAGTCCATGATATAGTGAACGCGTTAATTACATAAGCATCAGGGTCCCTATGCCAAGAAACATAGATATCACATTTATGATTTATTCTGCTTGCGAATAAGTCAATACAAGGGACACCGAAGTGTTGTGTTATTTTATTATAAGCAATCTGAGAAATTTCCCACTCTATGTCGGGGTGTAATCTTCTTGATTCAGCGTCCGCAACTATATTATCAGAAGAACGTATATAATCGGCATGAACCATAATTTTACGCGCTTCGCACCATTTCCACAATTGTTGCGTAATATCTGTCAAATGAGGAAATTGCACGCCACCCATTCTATGTATGTACGATATTGCTGTGGTATTATCAATACGTAACAAAATCTGACTATGTTTCAAATCTTGTGCAAAAGCTTTAAGCCCTAGAAAAGCTGCAAGTATTTCTAAATAATTAATATGTCGACTTTGCTCATGTTGACTCCAAGGTCCACTGGCAGTCTCGTCACCACAGGCGGCGCCCCACCCCGTTGTTGAGGCATCACTAAATATCTCTAAGGAATATGAATCAAGCTTTATTTGCATACTGATTCATTTACAGCATTAAGCCACCAGTCAAAGATAGGGGACAGACAATTCGGTTGGTAAATTCATAAACTTATCGTAATTTTCATCATCTTTGAGGTTTAGGTATTTACACCTCTCAAAGTCTTTGGTATAAAGCCGGCCGTAATCTACGGCTTGGCATGCGGATGTTAAAAGACCGATGAAGCGAGCAAAATCTCTTATTTTACATCGTTTGAGCTTCCTGATTCTTAATAATTCTGTTTTAATTTTACGTCTTTTATCATTAGGTAATTTAACTTCAAATCTTTTGGAATCTATAATGTATCCTAAAAACTTGCAACAATTTGTTGGAACAACAGAACTTTTTTCAGTGTTGATAATGAATCCTAACGATTTTAATAATTGTTTTGTGGCATTCATATTTTGTAAACAATCAGTATATGATTGACCAACCAAAAATAAATCATCTAAATAAAATGTAGATAAATACCCCAAAGACCTTAATAATTTTGCGACTGGTTTAAGAATTTTTGTGAAAATATAAGGAGCAACGGTAACACGTTAAACTCGTACAGACTTCCATTAAATTTAAAACGTAAATATTTTCTTGAGTTTGGATGTATGCCTATTAAAAAATATGCATCTTTTAAATCTATTGTTGACATAAAACAATCGTTTGACACAATTTTCAAAGCTGTTCTTAAATCCTCAAGTTTAAAATGTTGAGTTGGAATAAATTTATTTAATTGTTTTAGATTTAGTATGAAACGTTGTTTACCGTTCGGTTTAGGAACAAGAAATATACTGGATATATATTGACCGGTGCATGGTTGACATAAGGATACTGCCCCAGAACTAATAAGTTCTTGTATTGATACTTTAAAAGCCTCGTATTCGGATTTCGAATAAATAGGCTCTGATGGTACGGTTGTCTGAATCACAGGGCCAGAAAAAATAATATTATAACCAGTTATCCAAGAGAGTATAACAGGGTTATTTGTTATTAAACACCACTGTTCATAGAAACAGGAAAGACGGCCCGCTGGCCTTACCGTGTCTAACGTCGGTGACCTGCTTGTGGCTGACGTGACGATGTCTTGGAAGCATTGTTGTGCGTCGTCCTCATCTGCTGCCTCTGGGTCGGAGTTGATGGTGCCGCTCGCGCATATCTCGCGCCCCCCGGCGGCAGTGGTGGGAACTGACGGCGACCCGCCGGGTGGGCTCGGTAGTTTAAAGGTCTGTTGACAGCTTTAGCTGGTTTATGAGCCGTAGACTTCATTGTTGAAGATGACCTTAGATCAGCTCCAGATTTTATAATTGTTTTTGCTGATTTTAAAGTTTCCGATAGGCTACTACCAAAAAGCATTTCATCAATTTTGGTTTTGTCTAACTGATCTTTAAGTTCCTTCTTGACAGTAGAAAGAATGAACATACGTCGTGAGATCGAGTCCGTGTACTGCATATCACCGAGGATTCGAGCTGTATCCATCAACAACTTGAGAAGATCAGGGTTTTTATGACCTGATGAGAGCAGCGCGGTAATGGCCTCGCTAATGGAGGACAAGGCACATGATGTTAATACCTGTTTATTTTCTATACCCTTATCTCGCTTTGCTTGAGGTTCTATTAGAGATGCTCGAATTTCTGGATTAAGGGTAGGCGCTTTTACAAACTTGCAGTTAACCGGAACCAAATATCTGTCTTTTAGCTCCTTGCGATTCTCTTTAGAGAGACCGGAGGTAGCAATGTGGTTGAGTCTAACCGCCAAATCCTTTTGAATTTCATTGCCGTATTCTTTAGTAGAGGTGGGGTCCTCACCTAATATTTCCATTAAGTCTGGATCTAATTCGAGAACATCTTGTTGATGAGGAGGGGGCTCAAGTTCACTTCCCGTTTCTAGAGATACGGCAGTTGATTCCACGACAGGCGCAGCAAGTACTTGCGTAGGGGGCAGTGCGGCGGTCACAGAGCTCGGTGGCAGTATGTCCACGTGTGCCGAGATGTTGTCGGCAGAAGCGGACTGTGTGATGACCGGGGCCGGAACCTCCTCGTCATCACTAAATTCCGAGGCGGCTTGTTGCCAGTACGAGCATCCAGGTTGTGGATCCGTGTCGCCGCGATGTGTGGCACAATCGTCATCGATTGGGATTGGTTCGCACTCTGCAAGCAAAATGAGTATTTTGCTTAAATAAACCTATTTACGGTGGGAAGTAAGACTCCTTGTGAGAAATACGCAATCCCAATAGGCGATATAGTAATATTTATTCCTGTAGGAATAAGGTACATGCTATAGAAAAACCCCACAGGTAGATCCGAGCAGCAAGTACTTAGTTTTGGAAGTGGAAGGCCCCCATAGGACAATCCGATTTTCCAATTTAATTATTGTTATGAATCCGTAATGAATTCAAAAAACACAAACACTGGTTTTACATAATGGTCGTTTGAAAGTGTAAGACACCGAGCCCTCTAATCCACCTTGTTGCTATGCTAAAAGTAACCTATTAAAATGTAAATAGGAAATAAGTAGGTCAATGACTCACCCTGCAGGTTATGAGGCATCGGAAAATCACCATCGGATGACGATGTACTTTCATAGCGAGTACGTCGCCCACGTTTTATTTCACGTTCTAACTTTTTAAGTTTTTTACACAAATTACTATAATTATCGCGATTATTACTCTTTCTTTTCGGCATTCTAAGGTTTAAATATAAAAACGCACTGAATTTTACTTAACTACTCGTAAAACAAAAGAATAGATGCGAAACAGCGAAGCACTGATGCGTGAATGAGCTAGCTAGGTGCTAATGTCACAGTAACGAACAGAAGTTTTTAATCTACCTTACATAGAATTAAATAATTTATTTTTCTCCTAAAATCAGTGCGAAATGGCGAGTCTGTAAGTGAAACTACATGTGTTAATGCTAATATCGAGAACGAAGCTTGAGAGTAATTGTAAATCCTCGGGCTGTCAAACGTGCAAGTATAAACATAATTCTCTGTTGCATAGAAGCAAACCTCAAACAGCAGATATTAATGCAAACTCGATCAGCGGTGTGCATCAGGCGATAATCGAACCGGCAACGACTTCAATGCCCGCCGAGTCGAGCACTGCGCCTAAGCAACATGCGCCCGCGTCGGCGCAGCTCGCAGCGGAACCGGTTTCCATATCTACGATCGCCGCTAAACTCGTACTTCTTTCCACCACGCTAGTTAAAGTATTTAGCATAATAGATAATAAACACTATGCTATTTATTTTAGGTGTATGTATAAAATGTAAGTATGTATGGTCCAAGTATGTATGTTAGTATATTATAATTTGTATAATTAATTTAGTGAATTATTGGTTTTGGTTATAAATGTAGTTTATTTTCCCTTTTACTCTTACACACGTTGTCTACATCTCTTTATGTTTTCTCCTATCGCAGGTATGCTGGAAGAGATTTCTTTAGAAATAAGCATCACCTCTGTACCAATTTTTCTGTTCTAATCTTCTTGTCTGTTTATTTAGTGTGTACAATCAAGATTCACTAATGCAGTCGCATACTAAGGGCTATATTGCTATGAAGTGGCGGTCCAGGCCGTACCTACAGCTGTGTGTATAAGTGATGTATTAACACAAAACTCACCGCTCTACTCACACACTGGCGTTACTCTTTGTATTTTATACATACCGTCGGCGACGACAGACATGACCTTGGTCGGTTCATACCATTGCTAAAATTTACTTTTATAATTTGAGTTCCGGTAGCGTGCAGCGTATCGTCTTGGATAAAGAAACTCATAGGTCTGGGTTCAAATCTCGCGATGAAGCTTTAATTTTTCTTTTCAACAATCATCTTCATCTGTTCTTTTATTATTCGATTTATTATAACCAGAATAATAATGTAACAAATTTGTTTTATTACTCGTATTGTTATTTAAATAAAGGTTTAACAATAATAAATGATTACAAAATGTTTATTCGTTATAACTTCATGAAGAATGTATAAAAATAACTAATAATAACTTCTTGTTAAAACAGTTTATTTTCTCATAAAGAACAATTTATTGAAGTAAATAACCTAGTTGGTGAACTATGATAATCAGGCTATTGTATCTTAGTAATATAATAATATTGTGCTGATTACTACTGTGTGTCGGTACTCTAAATAAATCACAATATTCTACAAAAATCTACCCACGTAAAAGTAACAAATGCAGACAAGTTGTCACAATACAATTAAATTACTCAGTAGTACTACTTTTATTCTACTGCGAGTGAGTTCGTTTTAACTCAAACCTCAAAGTTAACAAATCGTATTTAATAGGACTTAAAGAGGTTATAGCTTAAGTGTTCATTTTCATTCCGAAAAGAAGATTGAAACTAAACCTCAAAATAATCCAGATTACGGATAAGACAAAATATTATTTGAATATTACTAAAATAAATAAATATTTGTAATTTATAACTTAATGTTAATGTGTTTTCCGTTAACTATGTTTTTTAAGCTGATTCTCGAGCTGGTTTTCCATGATGCCTTGTTTGCCATGAACCTTCTGCGTGGAGTGCACGGCGCACGGTTCGTAAAGATGTGTCGAATAATTCGGCAAAATGTCTTGTCGTTTTGAAACCACTTGTTTCATATTCGCTGAACGTGTGCCTGTTATAGGAGCTGGGGTCTTCCACTTTGCTTTCCACGGGCAAGGCTACCGCCTTCCTCATATCTTTTCACCCACCGACTCACAGTATTTCACTAAAACAAAAAAGAGGTCTGTTAGGCTACTAAGCAAAATACACACTTTATGTATTACCTACTATTTAGAAACAAAATTATTTAAAAGGGCAATTTCACATAGATATTAAGTTTATTGTTATTTTCATCGTTCTATAATCTAGGAAATAAATTTACATTGAAATTTTATATTTTTATTCTATTTAGACATTGTGATATTTATAAAACGTTTAAAAATAACTACAAGGATCAGCAGTTACACTTTAATTAAATAAATGTTTAATATATATTTAAATCATAATACTCACACTCAGTCCGGTTTCATCACATATGTATTTGTGATATAGGTATTAAGTCCACTTTTATGCAGCGCAATAATATTCGCTTTCATTTCTATATTTAAATTTGCTTACATTTTAAAATGAATTAGAAGGACGCTAATAGATGAAACACACGTCACTAGCACACAATTATCAACCAACACCGTTCTATAAGTCGCGGTGAATGAGTCGTAAATCATTTAAATTTATTTAGGTTTCTGTGGGTATAATGATAAAGTTTTACGAGTTTAGTGAATAAGAAGAACAGAACAAGAAACTATACTCAAAAGTGATTTTTAAAACAATAAAAAGACTATCACACAGCGAGTGGGATTCGAAACCGCGACTCGCTGCACTCAAACGCGATAATCAAGTGCAGTAACCGCTCAGCTATCATGCCATTTGCTTTAACGGTTGAATTTAGGAAATACATTCATTCGTAAACGTATGAGAGTGTGTGTGTATATAGTATTATAGCCTATAGAAATTGCTTATTATAAGAAGGTCGTAAGTTAAAGCGAAGTGTCAATCTATTGCTTTTTGAGATTGGGGCTCCATTAGTGAGGGCTACTGTACATAAATGGTTAAAAAAAAAAAAAAAAAAAACACGTTCGTTGTTGGATTCTGGTAGCCAAATATCGTTAGTAACTGTAGATTTTTGTAATAAGTTAGGGTTGTCGCACACCGGAACTAATCAAAATTTTAATATTTATGGTATAGGAAATAGTAAGATACAAGTAGCAAACAGTTGTAAGTTTGTAATAAACTCAATACATTCCTTTCGGCTGTCTTGAACTAGTGTCAAAGTTAGGTCTAACTGTCAAACACTAAGAATGCGCCTGCGCATATTTCGGCCACGTGGGCTTAAAACGACGATAGCTCTTAAGTTAACTACATGAGCTGTTTAGAAGTTATGTCGTAGGAATCGTTATGAAATTAACTAACAGATGATGTATGGATTAGTTCAGTTTTGCATTGAAATATATTAGTAATTCTAAGTTGAAATCAGAGTGAGGGAGATTTTCCCAGTTTTATGTGTAAAGGTAATTATAATTTAAAAAAATCAACCACAATTACGACAAGTTTTTATTTCGTTTGGTTCTCTAAACATCAGTTCACATTAATAAACAAAAAGAATACAGCTCACCAAACATTTTTTTCGTACCACATCTGTTTACATTATCATGACTCATTTCGTCGACCGTGCCGTTAGCGATAACAAAGGGTCTATTCATTGTTCAATTCCTTTGTGTCTGAAGGCCAAGTGGATTGGGTTACTATTTTAATCTGTTGTTTGGTTCTTAAGAATAACACAGACGGAGTTTCGGCTGCTACAAGTGTTTATTTTGAATGTATCGGATACTCAACCAAGCCACTTGAAAAAGAGCGCAAAAAACAACCTCTCAAACTTTGGGTCACAGTTTTTGTCATGTTCCATTCGTATTAGATGGAAAGTAACATTCTACATTTTGAAGATATTTACTAATCGATAAGCCCAATTAAAAGGCATGTTGCCTAACAAAATCATTACGAAAATCAATTACAAAAATGAACAATTACCCACAAAATTAACAAGTACATAACCATGGATTAATTAAATGGATATGAAAAAATAGATTATAGCAAACATTGTCACATCTGAACTCCAAAAATCAAAACACATTAAAATATTTTATGTATACATATTATTATTTTATGTTTGTAAGAATAAAAAAAAAATGAAAAAAAAAAAAAAATGCGCTATACGAGAATCTTCCAACTCGGTGTTTCGTAGAGCCTGACGAGGGCGACGACGCTGCCAACTCACTGACCCAGTCACAAACCAGAAACCTGAAACAAAAACAGTGTTTTAGTACCTATATCAATCAAGAGGAAAGAGTTGATTGTTTGTTTGTTTGCATTCAATAGGCTCCAAAACGACTGAACCGATTTTAAAAATCCTTTCACTGTTGGGAAGCTACACTATCCCCGGGTGACATAGGCTTTATTTTATCCCTGTATTCCCACGGGAACGAGAACAACGCGGGTGAAACCGCGGAACGCTGCTAGTTTAGATAAATAAAAAAAGTCCATAAGCAACTTACGCTTCCGGCGATGGCACCATAGAGGATGACGACGGCACAGCAACAGCTGGTGGTGCTGGTGGTCCCCGGGTAGCATGATCCCAGTTGGATCTGGATGGACATATTAAAACAAAAGTTAATACTTGCATAACCAGAATAATATCTACAACTAACTTTACAAGTTTATGGGATGGCGCACCATCCCATGATCGTTCGAGCAAAAAAAAACAGAAATCACCGACATTGAAAGGAAGGAAATCATTTCCACACAAATCTAGAATTCTAGATTCCGCGGAAAATGTACCACGTGACCTCAAATTTCTTTAAATCTCAAGCGGGCTTATTCATCTCCGTTACCGTTTTCGTATTTTTCATTTCAATGTTACGCAAATTTCTAACAGTGAAATTTAAAATAAATGCATTTTATCAATAATACGATACATAACAACTTATTTAACATCGACAGTTCGCTACAATAGTAGAATCATTAGTCATAATACGGCGAAATGCGTCACCGGATGCGGCGAAATGGCTAACGGTATCTGTTGTAATAACTATTTCCGCTCAAAATCTTTATCAAATACATATTCTTGGCAATAAAAACTGTTTATTACTTACCTGTCCATCGTGTCCTCAAAAGATATAGCTGTACAGCTCATAAACACAGCGAAAAAAGGAAATGAAAAAGTTGTTTACGACCACTCGCGATGCTCTCCGAAACGTACTGAGGGGAGCATTTTAAATGGCCGAGCGCCGTCGTTCAACGTAATAGAGAAGGGAATTTAGTCGACTATTGGCAACGTTGGTCCACAGGCTATACACTCGTACGGTTGTAACCGTCTTTAAAACATAGATTATTAACAAAAAAAGGCGAAAGAAAACGACAGCTGCAATCGGGGCTTATTAAGCTCGGCTGACAGTTGGGGAAAAACGTATGCGGGCTGAATCATCGCGGTCCGACAGCGGATTCTCGGTAGAAGTTAACTGCATGATCTTGCCAAAAATTACGAATAGGTTACCAAATGTATAGGTAAATGTAAATGAATTGAATATTCCGGGTGACATATTCGTGAATTTGGCGGATAGTAGATTTTATAAACCTGCCGACGTAGATATACTAATAGGAGCTGATTTGTTTTGGGATTTAGTGACCGGTCAACAAATAAAGTTAGGTAAGGGTCTCCCCACACTGCAGAATTCTAAGTTAGGTTGGCTTGTCACTGGTTCGGTGTATAGTAGAAATGCTCCACGATATGAAGAAGTAAAATGTAATTTAACTAGAAGTATGAGTGAACAATTAGAGACATTTTGGAAAATTGAAGAAGTATTAAATATACATGAAAAGCAGTATAGCACTGAAGAAGAATTTTGTGAAAAACATTTTGTAGAAAATACCTGTAAAATAAGTGACGGTAGGTTTTGTGTGAAGATGCCACTTCTCAGATCTCCGTCCGTATTAGGCGATTCGTTAGGAACAGTAAAATCGCGTTAAATTAATTTAGAAAAAAGGTTTAAAAAACAACCTAGTGTGAAAAGTTCCTATTCGGAGTTTATAAAGGAATACGAAGTATTGAATCATTTGTCTGAGACTTGTAAGCCTGCATTTGCATATTATTTACCGCATCATCCAGTCATTCGCGAAAAAAGTGAGACAACAAAACTTCGTGTGTTGTTTAACGCGTCACAGAAATCAAGTAGTGGATATTCGTTAAATGATATACAAATGGTAGGTCCAGTGATTCAAGACGATTTGTTTAGTTTATTGCTGAGGTTCCGGCAACATAAATTTATCATGACGTCAGACATTGAAAAAATGTATAGGCAAATATTAATATCTGAAAATCAAAGACATTTGCAAATGATAATATGGAGGGATAATGGGTTTTTTTTTTTTTTTTTTTTTGGGTGGGAAATCATCAAATAACTTCTCCCGCTCTGGGTGGAGCAGGAGGGCGTGTCAGACTTTTACTGACTAAAACCCACCCGTGTTCCTTCAGTAGCCCTTAAGCCAGGGGCTGTGGTGTCTCTTTCGAACAAACCCGCACCCCTGGCAGGCATCGACCCTTGCGGGTCCCATCACTTTTTGTGCTGACATCTCTTTGAGGCGCGCGTGGAACACAACGCGCCGTCGACTTGGGCTTGGTCCTTACCGGACAGCGAGCTACCCATTACTCGCCGTCCGCAAGCCCATGCCTACGGTGGCCGGAAATCGGCCTGGGATTCCCGACGCCCAGGGCGTCTCCGTATCCTGCGGCGGCTGGGGTCGCGAGGGCGCATATGCTGCCTCTCCCTCACGTGCGCCGCCTCCCTCTTCGCGAGCATCACTGCTTCGCTGAAGGAGGTGACGGCTCCCCATGCCCTCTCGCTCCGTACCATGGCCTGGACCAGGGCCGGACGCGAGAGATCGCCGCCGCCGATCGCCTCCACGAGGACACGGCGGTGCTCCGCCCAAGCAGGGCAGACCGCCACCGTGTGCTCCACCGTGTCCTCAGGGCGATCTTCGCAGTGGAAACACCCGGGCGTTTCCTCCCGCCCTATCCGAAACAGGAACCTCCCGAAACAACCGTGTCCGGTGAGGACCTGCGTCAGGCGGAAGGTGAGGACGCCATGCCGCCTCTCAAACCACTCCTCAAAGAGGGGACTTACCGCCGCAATCGTGGCGTGCCCAGAGGGATAATGGGTAAGACCCGTATAAGTATTTGAGGTTAAACACGGTTACCTACGGAACCGCGTCTGCCCCGTTTTTAAGTACAGTCGCCAGCACATCAAGTTACCCCACTTTGACCTTGAACGCTTAAAAGCAGCAATAGCGAGAATCGTGTGAAAGAGATATATAGCTTTTTGTCCGCTCTTACTCGTAATGTTTCGTGCTGCAGTGCGTACGTGAGAGTGTGTGCGTATGCGCGTCGTGGTGTAGAATAAGATACTTTGCGATAAGAAATAGCGTAGCAGGTTGAATACTTGAATAGAATCCAAATAATAGCGTGGTAATAAAAAAAAGCGGCCCGTGCACGGCGCATTGCCTAAACTACTTAAGAAAGCTTGGATATAATGGTTTTTATATTTTATTTCTCCATTTTTACATAATAGTTGGAAATACCTGTAAGTATTAATTACTCATATATTTAAACAGGTAGGTAGCGAAATTTCACGCTCTCGGAGAATAATGTTAAGTAGACAGGTATGTAATCTGATGTGAGAAAAACACTTTTTTTTATTATTTCACGCAGTTTTTGATTACTTTTTCCGAGTTTTGTTACCTACTTACTGGTGGGCTGGCGGTCACCTGTCTTCGTGCGTTCCTTGTTCTTCTATTCTAAGTATTTTTACGAAGTTCAATGCAAAAACCCATGACACAATCGGCTTGAAATTTCGATAACAATGTAGATACCCATCACAAACGTGGACGAAGTTTTAATTCATTATAACTACAAAACGCCTCTTGTCAGTCCGCCTTGTTTGAGATTAACCGCTCCGGCCGTAAAAACGCATGACGTCATGCGCCCCTCAAGCACAGCGCTGTTATCTGACACTTGAGATGTTTTTTTTTTTTTTTTTTTTTTTTTTGGGTGGGAAATCATCAAATAACTTCTCCCGCTCTGGGTGGAGCAGGAGGGCGTGTCAGACTTTTACTGACTAAAACCCACCCGTGTTCCTTCAGTAGCCCTTAAGCCAGGGGCTGTGGTGTCTCTTTCGAACAAACCCGCACCCCTGGCAGGCATCGACCCTTGCGGGTCCCATCATTTTTTGTGCTGACATCTCTTTGAGGCGCGCGTGGAACACAACGCGCCGTCGACTTGGGCTTGGTCCTTACCGGACAGCGAGCTACCCATTACTCGCCGTCCGCAAGCCCATGCCTACGGTGGCCGGAAATCGGCCTGGGATTCCCGACGCCCAGGGCGTCTCCGTATCCTGCGGCGGCTGGGGTCGCGAGGGCGCATATGCTGCCTCTCCCTCACGTGCGCCGCCTCCCTCTTCGCGAGCATCACTGCTTCGCTGAAGGAGGTGACGGCTCCCCATGCCCTCTCGCTCCGTACCATGGCCTGGACCAGGGCCGGACGCGAGAGATCGCCGCCGCCGATCGCCTCCACGAGGACACGGCGGTGCTCCGCCCAAGCAGGGCAGATCGCCACCGTGTGCTCCACCGTGTCCTCAGGGCGATCTTCGCAGTGGAAACACCCGGGCGTTTCCTCCCGCCCTATCCGAAACAGGAACCTCCCGAAACACTTGAGATGTTTACGTCCGGCACATAAAAAAAAAAAAAAAAAAAATGATCGCTTGAGTTTTTATTGCCTCCTAGCCACTTATTGTTTAGTTTTATGGGTTCTTGAATATACAAAGCTTACTATTAATCGTTTGAAGTTCTTTTGTTATGTCGTAATGTAATAATAAACAATGTAAATAACAGACAATGGCTGATTGTGTCCTTGTTGTCTTGTTTTTTTGTTTTCTCATAGAAATACTATCTCAATTTGCTCAAAATTTTAGAGTTTACTTATTAAATAGACTAATAATCGAACAGCAGTATTTTTTTTGGGAATCCGACTCAAAATATTCACAATATTTAAACTCAAACTTCATATCGCGCGAAGGTCAACTCCCGTTTTGTGCACTCGAACATTCAAAGGGTTTATAAAACAAGATTACGTATTGAAATGGCGAAAATTTAATATGAATAGATTAATAAAATGTTTACATACCATTTTAAACGCCACACCACACTTATTTCACTGTGAAACACTAAAAAAACACAAAATTCACTCAACAATGAACACTGGTTGGAACAGTTTGTTTACGTTTTATGTTTTGTCGCAAAAACGGTTTTTATGATGCTATTTGATGCAAATATTATCTAAAACGATGTAATAACTACTTTTAAATGAATATTTATCCACTTAACATCGAAAACGCACAAAAAATAAGAAAAAACACTATAAAACTAGAGAGCATAACACGAAAATCCCTCAGATCCCGTCGAGTTCGAAACGTCACTTTCAACTTTTTAATTTTGTGCTGCCAGATTATATTTTTCATAGAGAATTAGTGAGGTGACGAGTGTGTGTATCCAACATTTTAGTAAATTTACCACAGACGATATAAAATCTTATTTATATTTTAAATAAAGGCAAAAACAGTGCGCACCGGGGTGGGACGCTAGCGTCCCAGCCGTGCTTGAAGGGGGGTTCACTTTTTGGAACCCTGTGGTCCCAGCCGCCTGCAACCGGTCGTTTGACACGATCTTATTCCCAAAGTAATTTAGGTTGAACTTAGTAACGGAATTACCTATACCTACCGAAGTTTGCTTTTACATGAAAGTTCAAACTTATTGCGCAAGAAATAAGATACCATTTCTAGGGAAATAAAATTTGAATCTATAATTATTATCGTCATTTCATTACATTCAAAATATTTTGTCATTTTGTCAATGAGAATATGAGTTCCTTTGTTTGTTACGCATCATCATGAAGGACATGGGTTCCCATACGAGGTTCATTCGCGGCTACACCCAAACTGTCTTAACCCAGCGAGGATGTGGAGGGGTCATTCTGACCCTGTCAATTTTTAATCGTGTGTAGTTTTTTATTCTGCCATTGAAGAGTTTTGAACATCACAATAGCTGTTGCTAAGGAACCGGCGCGCGCCCCTGTTAAGTTGGCAGCCGCCTCCGACGGGAGCAACACGTACGTGCAGTCAGAAAGGGTAAATATGACCCCGCGACAACCGCGATGTAACATTTTCATGTAAGGTTTCAATAACATTTGTTACTCAATATTATTATAATTTTAGGTTTTTCGTACACAATGAATAGCCAGGAGCTTGTTAATGCAGTCTGACAGTGAAAACGACTTGTTATCCGACGGTAGCTAAAAGGAAGATCATTTGAGTACGCGCAGTCAAGATAGTGATACTGATCAAAGTGCAAGCAGTGATGGCGAGGATAACGTACCACTTTCTGACTGTATCTGATCTATAAGACTGTACGTGCAACTAATAGATCTCTACGTATGTACCAAATTAAAAGTTAATCGTCTAAGAAGTTAGTTATTTTTTGTTGTTTCTAGTGTAAGTTTAGAAAGTTTATGCAAAAGTTGATTATTTTGTAGTACTTTGCTAAAAGTGATTTAATTATAATATTTTGTACTCTTATCTGCGTTTTATTTCGATAAAACCGTAAAAATAACATGTAAAATAAATAATATTGATTTATATTTGGTACATTAATAGAAATTTAGGTATTTTAAACCCAATTATAAACAGGGTCAATAAGACCCTCCACAACCTCCACGTTACTATTTTCACCACATCCTCGCCGGATTAAGAATACCTATTCCTATGAGAACTCGGATGAAGCCGCATAAAATACAAAAGTGAGTGTTTATTTGTTACCTACGCTTTCAGTTTTTACGCAGTGGCGTAGCTAGCCCTATGGGGCTAGCTATAAAGCCCCATATAAAAATATCTTGGTGGGGTTTTTTGCAAAAAGGACGGTGACGTTTTTTCAAGTAAATAAATATACCATCGGCGTCGGGGTTTTTTTTTTTTTTGGGTGGGAAATCATCAAATAACTTCTCCCGCTCTGGGTGGAGCAGGAGGGCGTGTCAGACTTTTACTGACTAAAACCCACCCGTGTTCCTTCAGTAGCCCTTAAGCCAGGGGCTGTGGTGTCTCTCCCGCACCCCTGGCAGGCATCGACCCTTGCGGGTACCATCACTTTTTATGCTGACATCTCTTTGAGGCGCGCGTGGAACACAACACGCCGTCGACTTGGGCTTGGTCCTTACCGGACAGCGAGCTACCCATTACTCGCCGTCCGCAAGCCCATGCCTATGGTGGCCGGAAATCGGCCTGGGATTCCCGACGCCCAGGGCGTCTCCGTATCCTGCGGCGGCTGGGGTCGCGAGGGCGCATATGCTGCCTCTCCCTCACGTGCGCCGCCTCCCTCTTCGCGAGCATCACTGCTTCGCTGAAGGAGGTGACGGCTCCCCATGCCCTCTCGCTCCGTACCATGGCCTGGACCAGGGCCGGACGCGAGAGATCGCCGCCGCCGATCGCCTCCACGAGGACACGGCGGTGCTCCGCCCAAGCCGGGCAGACCGCCACCGTGTGTTCCACCGTGTCCTCAGGGCGATCTTGGCAGTGGAAACACCCGGGCGTTTCCTCCCGCCCTATCCGAAACAGGAACCTCCCGAAACAACCGTGTCCGGTGAGGACCTGCGTCAGGCGGAAGGTGAGGACGCCATGCCGCCTCTCAAACCACTCCTCAAAGAGGGGACTTACCGCCGCAATCGTGGCGTGCTCAGTACTGGGTTGCGACAATCGCTCTCTCCATGTCACCATGAGATCCCGCCGGAGCTCTGTCCGCTGTGCCGCGATTTCCCGCGGCAGCGGAGTTACGCCCCGGCGTTTGGCCTCCTCGCGCCACTCCCATATCTGCGCGAGGACCTTTGCCTCCAGATCCCATGGCGGTAATCCGGCAAGGAGGCCCGCCGCCTCACCGGAGATCGTGCGATATCCTCGGATCATCCTGATCGCCATGACCCTATGGGACGCCCACAGCTTGCGAGCTGGTTGGCGCCTCAATGTAGGCGCCCACACCGGCGCCCCGTATAGGGCCATGGACCGCACGATCCCCGCGTAGAGCCTCTGGCAGGAGGCGTTTGGCCCCCCTAGATTGGGCAAGAGCCGCTTCAACGCAGCCCCGGCCCGCTCCAGTCTGGGAGCCAAACGGCGGAAATGCTCCGCGAAGTTCCACCGGCTGTCGAGGACGAGTCCCAGGTAATTCATCGTCGACTCGACGCCGATGTGAACCCCTCCCACCGTTATCTGGGAACCCGTCGGTGGCGCATTCCGAGGACCATGAAACCACATGGCCTCGGACTTGTGCAAGGCCACCTCGAGTCCCAGTTGCCGGATCCTATCCACGATTGTCGCAACCCCTTGTGTCGCTAAGTCGGCCGCCGCCTGGTACGACCTCCCTTGCGCCAGGACCAGCGTGTCGTCAGCGTAGCAGACTACACTGATGCCGCTAGGGAGGTCGGCGCGCAGCACCCAGTCGTACCCGATGTCCCACAGATACGGCCCCAGGACCGATCCCTGTGGGACACCGCACGACATCTCTCGCCGGTTCCACTCTCCGAGGTGACCGGGGTAGATGACGGCCCTGTCCGTCAAATAGGCCTCGACCACACGACAGAGGTAGGTCGGCATCCTGTGATATCGGAGTGCCTCCCTTATGCAACTCCAGGGCAGGGTGTTGAAGGCATTGGCGATGTCTAATGACACCGCCAAGACGACCCCACCCCGGGCCACAGCATCCCCCGTCGTGAGGGCTCGCACGCGCATGATGGCGTCCACCGTGGAGCGCCCGCTGCGGAAACCAAACTGGCTCTCCGCCAAATCCGGCCCCACCCGCACCAGCCGCCCGACGAGGCGGTCTGCAATTACTCTCTCAAAGAGCTTGCCCACCTCGATCGGCGTCGGGGTCCCGTATAATAATAGATTCAGTGGTAGCTAGAGCCCCTATATTCAGTGGTAGATAAACCCCCCTAATTCCGGCGCCTTAACTACAGAACCGATCATCATGGAATTTAGCATACCTCATCATTTAATGTTCCCACTGCTGGGACACAGGCCTCCTCTCGGTGAGAGGGAACCTACCTATCATAAAAGGACAAAGGATACGTTCTTACGGTAACGCGTGTGAAACCGCAGGAAAAGTTTAAAAATAAAATGCGGAATAAAAATCGTAACCTTTTTATTTTAAACATTAATTTTTGAAAACTTCAAAACAAATCCTACACCTACTCTAAATTAAAATATACTTACAACAAAATGTATAAAACCAAACTATACAAATAGACAATAGATTAAAAACAAGTTGTTAATATATTTTTTACAAGTTTATATTTTTATTGATTTTTGTAACAGATTAATTATACAGTCTACCAATGACTACCAAGTAATATTAAATGCTGCCGCGAAACAAATGTAAAATGTCCATCCATTCAATTGTCAATTTTTTATTGTCCATTTGAAATAAGATTAGATATTTAAACAAACCTTTTTTACAATCGGTTCAACCGATTGTGACTTCTATTCCGTAGGAATAAAAATGGCGTTAAAGCAAAAAAGTGGTTACAACACCAACTGTTTACTGCAGATACCATTTATCATGCTTACAACGTAATAGTGGTCAAAATCAGTTGAACGGACTGTAAAAAAGGTTTAATTAACTGTCTAATGTTAATTCTAACGGAGGATATATTAGTATAATTTGACTGGGCTCGTGCCCGGGATCATTCCTAGTTAGTGAGAGAGAACACTAACACATAAGTTGAAGATTTTTTTCTTTTTTTAACTTTTTAGATTAGGTTTCTTATCGCATGTTTCATGATAAAATAATAAAAGATAGAAATTAAACGCATATCTTTTACACCCACAATGTGTTACTGAGAATTTTCCACACTTTATTGATATAGTTGGATAGTAAAACTGATAACAAAAAACTATCCTTTTAACTGTGCAGGTGTGATACTAATTTTGAGAAATGTTATTTACTTATCCTTTGTGCATCATTTATGGGCCCGGGTCGGCGTAACAAAAGAAGCAAAAATAATAGGCAACTCCAGAAATGTAAACTTCTATTGTCTAGCCTGCCGCTCATTAGTAATAAAGATTTTTTTGACAAGGTTAACCTCAAAAAATTTACATGGAAAAGGGTTGGTGTATGTTTTCTGATTAAGTGTAGCATGCAAAATTGAACGACAAGTTACTAAATGAGCACTTATTACATGTCACTTCTACTTACTAAATCTTACCAGTAACTTAGTACGTAATTATGTTTTTACTTTTATTATAATTCTATGTGGTTTCACCGACACGTTCCCATTCCCAGCAATTGGGAATATTCCCGGGCACTGGAAAGATTCTTTTGGGAACATTTCCGGTAACCTTCTCTTACAGACTTACACTCTACATACACATGTATTTTATTTGCACCGGGGTTAATCTATACAAATAAAGAGGAAAGATTTGATTGTTTGTTTGTTTGCATTGAATAGGCTCCAAAACTACTGAACCGATTTGAAAAATTCTTTCGTTGTTGGGAAGCTACACTATCTCCGGGTGACATAGGCTCTATTTTATCCCCGTATTCCCACGGGAAAGGGAACTACGCGGGTTAAACCGCGGAGCGCTGCTAGTTTTAAATAAATATGCATCTGAATACTTATGCAATCCTAATACTTTAAAAGTCGCTTCCATACTAAACACCTGAACTAGAAAGCTTTATAAATTCCCGGTGTTCCTGGAATCCCGGGATATTTTTTACAAAAATAATAATTTAAGAAGCCACTTCCATACTTTCATAACGAAAAATGAATTTTAGGTAAATTAAATATGCATCCGATTATACGATTTCTAATTATGACACAACATCAACGAACGACATGACTGGCGTCTTTCCCAAATCGAGCAATGGAAGAAAGAATCAGTGTTTGAGAAACAATGCTTAAAAATACCTTAATTCTTTTATTTTGATAAATAAAATAATTACAAAATGAAAATACTACTTAAGGATTGTAAAACTGTGCTACTATTTATTGTGAAAGTTTGTGGGAATGGATAGATATTGTTTGTTACTTTTTCACGCTAACGGTAAAACGGATTTCGGTGAAACTTGGCACTTACATTGACCATGACCTGTATGAACATATAGGATTGGTTCCTACGGAAACCCGGGTGAATAAAGTGCATTATTTACTAGTGCCCTAGAGTCTTTTTTTTTTTTTGCGCTGGCAACACTGGTCGTGAAAAAACGACCTCGTAGTTAAATATTACTAAATTAGTAAAAAAATTGTGTTTAATTTATGTTAAAACTATTGTATAACTTAGAATCTAAGTATAAAGTGTTTCACAAAGTGTTTGTGCCGTGTTTTTGTCGTGATTATTCATAATATTCGACACTCCGAAAAATCATCTACCGGCTGTCAACTTTTGAAACTTTGGACTACGGATTTGAATTCATCAAACCCGGGGAGTATTTTGTTTTATATTATTCATTGTTTTATAAATGTTTACTCAATACAACATCTGAAAACACTGCTCAGGGCTAGCTGAGCAACGTCCAGTACACACTGGCACCGTTTGTCTCCTTTCGCTTGACAATTATTGTGGAAGCAAAATCGAAGACGAAAACACTTGCCCCAGACATAAAACCTACACTACAAACTTTACTTCACACATATTTATCCCTAATTGATTGACTTTTATTTAATTGAATGGTAATTTGTTATGTACTAATCTCATGTCCAAATACATTATTACATTACTCTCTCTCTGTGGAAATTAGCTAGTCCAGTTACTATCCTAAACGATAATAAATGTTTTCCTGTAAACAGTTAAAATTGTGATAAGCCCCAGAACAAATTGAATAGCTTCCTTTTTCTTATAAGTACCTCCATTTTTATTTAATTTTTTATAATCTATTCTTAAACTTCATCTTTTGTCTGTTATTTTTATTTATTTTTAATTACCTACCTATTTCTTCCAATTTTACTCTCATAATTATCTTCCCAAGTTCTAAACTTATCTAGCTTCCTCAAACACTTAGCTGTTTCTTGTCACATTCCAGGTACCACTTGGGGTAATTTTTAAACATGATGACCCGCGGAGCCACTGTTCGTGACATGAGTGACAAGCTGAAAGCAGCACTGAAGGAGCTGGAGGCATCAAGAAAAGAATGTGACCAGCTGCTACAGGAAAGAGAGGACAGTGAGATTGAAGTGAAGAAGATAATTGACAAAAACACTCAACTCAAGAGCCAGCTTGTTGAACTTCACACTCAGCACATGGACATACTTGACCAGCATCGCCATCTTCGTCAACTAGTGTCAGACTTCCAACATTGCAGTGACACTCATGACCAGGCACTGAAACGGATATCAGGCCTTGAAGCAGAATTATTCAAGGCCAACAACAAGATTTCCACCATCAACTCTCTGAAAGCCAGCGAACAGGTTGCCAACGCCAGTAACCTTTTCGATGAGCTGGTTGGTAGTATATCCGGACTGGAGTATGTGAAGCCCACCGTTGCCATAGACCTGACTGGGGACGATACCATAACTAGATGTCCAACTCTAAGTAGTCATAATAAAATTAAGAAATATATTAAAATTAGTAAGAATATTAAAAAGTATAAGAAACTTTTGAAGACACAAAGTGTTTACAAATTTAACCTAAATCTTAGGAAAGAACGTGTCAACTTACAAAGCCAACTAAATGAATGTAATAATAAGTTGGAAACAAGTAGATTCATGTATAATGTTGACATACAAAACCTTCAAAAGGAATTACTGAGCAGGGAAAATACACTTAAAGAAATATCCTGTAAGTATGAGTCTAGTCAACAAATGTTAAGCGAACGTTTGCAGGAGGCCTGTGAGCTGGTGGACCTGGTTAAGTACAATGCAGAGAGGTATGAGTCACTGACAAACAATCTCACCTGTAGTTGTGCTCCCACTCCGCCACCTCTCATGTCACAGCATGTTGTTTCTGCCGCTTCACCCATTTTACCTCATACACTAGACAGTGTCTATCCCACTCAAAGTAATGTTTTGGTATATTCTGATAGATTAGGAACAGGTTTTGGACCATTGTTAAATAACCGCTCTAAACTTACTATAACTAATTGTTGTTTCCATAACCTGCATTTTAATGAGCTTGTTCATAAAATAAAACATACAAAATTGAATGAGCAGACAACGGTAGTTCTTTTAATTGGTAACAGTCTGAGCTTAACTAAAAGGGACATAGTTAATGGTATTGACACTCTACTTAAATTAAAATTAGGTAAAATAATATTATGTGCTTTGCCATATTCAAATCATTTGAATTATGAAGAAAATGATTACATTTTTAGCCTCAATAATTTAATGCATATTTTGACATGTCGTCATAGTGACCGTTTATTGTATTTTGATACTAACAATTTTGTTAGAGATTTTGTACTAGTTCGGGAACATATGTTTCTTCCCAAGACTAGTCGACATGTATTAGCTACTTTGTTAGCTTACAATATACACGCAGTTATTGATAATTTAACTGAGGCTAGGTTAAGTGACGAAACAGTATTATCTAGTACTTCTAATAATACTGTAATTAATTCTTTAAACTTTTAGACGCGACAAAAGAGAAGCATAATAAGTGTATTTTACTGTATCACCAAAATATAAATCGCTTCTCTGGCAAAATTCTAGACGTGGAAATGTTAATAGATAAATATCATATGGATATCTTATGTTTTACTGAAACTTGGTTAAAACCGGATAGGATGTTGTTTAATGTAAATAATTTTTCAGTTGCCAGTGCGTACAATAGGTCTTCGATAGGGGGTGGTACTTTGATATTGTGTAATAGTTGTTTAAGATATAAGGAAAGAAAGGATATCACCGTTTGCTCTGTTGATCGCTTATGTGAGGTAGCATGTGCGGAGGTTGAGGGCCATACTTTCTTATCTGTGTATAGACCACCAGCCACGAATTTGTCATCATTTTTGATAGTTATGGAAGAAATATTAGGTAAACTTTTCAAAGATAATAAATTAGTTTTTGTGTGTGGTGACCTAAATATTGATTTATTAGTTAATTCACCAGAAAAAAGTAAGCTTATCTCTTTGTTTAAATCATTCAATTTAAAATGTATATTTAATGAAGCGACTAGAATAACAGCAACCACAGCTTCATGCATAGACAACGTATTTACTAATTGCAAAATAAAGGACTCATCCTTAATTAGTGGCGTCAGGTCAGACCATACTGGTCAGCTTGTATTGTTTGACTTAGATCAAAAGTTACATCTAGATAAAACGATTGAATTGAGACCTCTGACTAAAAATAAATTGAAATCTTTTAATAATAATGTTCTTAGCAAGCTCTCAACAGCGACTTTTGATTCACAAGACCCCAATATAAACTATGGCACATTTTTTTCTACAGTATGCAAAGAATTCAATAAAGCATGTCCTGTAAAAAAAGTTACAAAAGCTACTAAACCAAAATTTAGCGAATGGGCCACTGCTGGCATTAGAAAAAGCAGAGATGTTTTATATAATTTGTATCACGAAAAATCATTGACTTCTGATCAGGCCCTTCATAATTATGTAAGAAACTATTCTAAGATATTCAAAAGAGTCTGCGCTCACGTTAAATCTAAATTAATAAGTAACAAAATTAGTATCTCTAAAAATAAAATAAAAGCTGTGTGGCAGGTAGTTAACAAAGAAACTGGAAACACAAAACAGCGAGATCAGAATGAGTTAGCTCTAAAAATTGATAATGAAACCATTTCAGATAAGTTACAAGTTGCTGAGACTCTAGAAAATCTCTTTACCAACATCCCAATAGAAGTTACGAAATCTCTCCCCTCATCATCTGTATTAGCTGAATCTCTTCTTAAAGAAAACTTCAGCAAGGACATTCCAAGTTTTGAATTCAAACCCATCTCTATTGCCACAATTAAAACAGCATTTAAAAGTCTTAACATAAAAAACACTGAAGACTTATGGGGGATTTCCGTTAAGGTTCTCGAAAATATCATTGACACAATTGCCCCTGTCCTAACAGGCATATTTAATCAATGTTTAGACAGCGGTACGTTTCCTGACTTAATGAAACATAGTAAAGTAGTACCAATTTTCAAATCGGGTAGTAAGAGTGATCCCTCTAATTATAGACCTATATCTGTGCTTCCAGCATTGAGCAAAATTTATGAAAAAATCATGCTGGACCAGATGTTGTCACACTTTAACTCGAATGGGATTTTACATAGTCGACAGTTTGGTTTCACGAAAGGTAGGTCAACGACTGACGCAGGAGTAAAACTCATCAGTCACATTTTGAAATCCTGGGAGAATTCCCAGGACGCTATAGGCATATTCTGTGACCTATCAAAAGCGTTTGACTGCGTTGACCACAATACACTGATCTGTAAATTACACCACTACGGAATTCGTGGACAAGCTGCTGATCTTGTACTTTCCTATTTATCAAACAGGCAGAAAAAAGTAAACGTTAATGGGGCGACGTCCTCGGGGTCTCTAGTTAAGATGGGCGTGCCTCAAGGTTCAATTCTTGGCCCTTTTTTATTTCTAGTTTATATAAATGACCTTCCTTACCTGATGGCTAAATTCTCGGATATCATTTTATTCGCTGATGACACTTCTCTTATTTTTAGAATAGATAGAAAAGATACGGATGTCTTACATGTCAATGATAGTCTAGCTGTTCTTTCGAAATGGTTTGCTGCTAATAATCTTTTACTCAATGCGAACAAAACTAAATGTCTTAAGTTCTCGTTACCAAATGTACCCCAAGTAGGTCTAAACTTAAAACTTGATGGCAAGAAACTGGATGCTATTTCGGAAACTGTATTTTTGGGAATTACTTTAGATTCAAAATTGCAATGGGGTGCTCACATTAGAGCTCTTTCAAGTAGATTAAGCTCAGCTGCTTACGCAGTAAGAAAAATAAGGCAGTTGACTGATGTAGCCACAGCTAGGTTAGTTTACTTTGCTTATTTTCACAGTATTATGTCTTATGGCGTTCTGCTGTGGGGATTGGCAGCTGACGTAGATTCAATTTTCATTTTACAAAAGAGGGCAATCCGCGCAATCTATAAAATGGGGCCTCACGAGTCTCTTAGAAACAAATTCAGCGAAATTGATATATTAACTCTGCCTTCTCTTTATATCCTAGTAAATATCTTATATGTTCGCAAAAACTTGGGCCTTTTCAAAAAACGATGCGATTTCCATAATCTGAATACACGTAGTAAAGATGAAATTGTGATTCCAAAATTTAGACTGACTAAAACTAGCAAGTCATTTCTAATAAACAGTATCCGCTTCTATAACAAGTTGCCAAAGTCGGTTACAGAACTTAGCGATGGAAAGTTTAAAACGAGCATCAAACGTGTCCTTATCAAAAAAGCATATTATAAGATAAAAGACTACGTTGAAGACAGGGAAGTTTGGCATTAATTCCTTCTGCACATGTGGCTTCCCTGGTACCTCATTAACAGCATAACTATGTGAAAGTCTATTAACTGCTCTCAAATACAATGTTCTTTTTTATTCTTTTTATTTTTACAATGCTGACATAATCTCGTCATAAATTGACATTATACATCAATTTTATTCAGGTTCATTTTATTTATGTAGATTATTTTACATATTGTGAATGAGAGAACGTTGTAGGCCTTACTGACTGTAGATTTGTAGACGATTTTCTATTCTGTATTCGTCTAAGTACCTGGTACTTATTGACAGGCCTGCGCTGTCCTCCCATACATTTAATCTCTGTAATTTGAAAATATTGTTAAAGCCAATTATTTTTAAAAGAGTAACCGTGGAGTTTCTTGCCGGCTCTTCTCCATAGGAAACAACAATTTGGAACCGTGCACCTAGCTTCTGACGTTTCATAAGTGCCCATGCAGGTTTATATGAAATAAAAATATTTTGATTTTGATTTTGATCTGAGTTCGTCATCTAAAGCTAAGGCTACGACACTATACACCGTGCACTCAGTGTGTGCTTCCTAATGCGCCTAGGTCATTAAAATCTTGGTAGGACGGCGGCATTTCTTTCCAACATTCTTCAGGCGCCTTCTGACGGTGTCTATTGAAATCTAAAACAAATAAATATTGTCAATTTCAATACATACTTACATAAAATTCTTTATTATGAAAAATTGTACGGGACGGGCCAACTTGACTAAATGAGTATGGGACGGTTAAAATTATTATTCTTCCAAATATAAACATAGACAGATAAATAATCTGTCGTATTGCGTACTTCCACCTTTGTTTGGGCGCGTTGTAGACAACTTAACATTTATCTAATAGTAATAATTTTTACTGGGTCTGGTCCACCGGCGCGCGTAAAACCGGTTTGAGTGCGCGCCGAGCGCCCTTACAACATATCTATTAGGTAGTAGGTATTACATATTTTAATCCATGTTGTTATTCACTTCTCAGGAAAACCATGTAGGTATTAAGTAAATAATGAATAAGTTAATGTGATAAGTGTGATTACAAGCTAAGCTATGCATGGACTCACGCTGTACGCTCGTGTGCTCAAAAAATGATCGGCACCGACCATAGTCGCATCGTCTGCCACCGTCGTGGTTCTCGCCTAGAGTTGGCGGTGGTGGACTTCTAGGGTTCCGCTTTCTTGCCACCGCCGCCCGAAGCCAGAAGTAAAAAGTTTTGTTTTTTCTGGAACGAAACAAATAGCTATAGTTTATTTGCACATTTTTACTTAATTTATTACTACAGGCAAACATGTATTAAAACTTAAATATAATACCCTACAAAATATAATCTGCCTAGCCTTTTCCCAACTATATTAGAGTCGGCTTCCAGTCTAACTGGATGCATTTGAATACCAGTATTTTACATGGAGCGACTGCCCACCTGACTTCTACAACCCAGTTACTGGGTAAGACCCTTGATAAGACTGGTTGTCAGACATTCGGGCTTCCACCGATCTTTAACGACTGTCAAAGATCCACAAATAACAGCCGGGACCAACGGCTTAACGTGCTTATCGAGGTACGGAAGTGTCTTGGTAGGTATATGAAGATGGTCACCCATCCATGGACCAACCGCTCAAGCGTAGCTTAACCTGATCGATCGACCCGTGTGGCTGTTATTACCTAGCCACAAGCCCCTACAGTAATAGGTAGCTAACTTATAATCATTAAATTATTTATTTACACACAAACATCGCTTTATTACATTTACAATCCGATTTCGTGGTAACTAGATTCTAACTAAACTTGGGCTCGCGAACACGCTTGACCCAGCAATGTTTCAACGGACTAAAAGAAAGTGCGTAATTGCGTAGGTAAGTATTTAATCCTATCACTAGCTACTTACTGGATTAACTTTTGTTTAGAATACCTATTTCATGACTTAATCATAATGGAATCAAAAACAATAGTTAATTATGAATTTAAGCTTTCACTGGAGTGCTGCAGCTAGCAGCTTCACTCAACTTGGAACAGCGCTCACCATTAAAAACTTACATTAAGAATCCTACGACCGAAGCTCGCAACTAGGATTCGCGCGGAGACAATATTTCATCCGAATATTGCTATCGTTGCGCTAGTGTTAGTACCTGTCGAGGATACATTCCTACAGTGAGCAGTACGATCACACACACATTGACAATGGCTTGACGCGATAGCGCTACTAGCTACTGACCATTTATGATGAATTTGGATGTGTTCCGTAATACCAAAAAATGATGAATGAAAACTTATTGTATCTTAATATTTTTTTCGACATTTTACAACTTGATAATATGAGCTATGCTTCTGAGACAACAATATTACGGAAATTGTTGGTTATAATACCAAAAAAACAGTGAGAAAACATGTCATTTACGCTGTAAAAAAGTGTGAAATGCAGTTCGCTTAAACTTCATTTGAGGTAAGTATTTTGGAAAAAAAACCCCCTACGAGCCTAGATAAATACTGTCTGAATCCGAATATCATCATAATATGGTGGAAATATGCTCAAGTTGCAAATGATTTAGGTATTACGTATGTATGGACAGTTCATTGTACGTAGGCCTCTTAACAGAAACTCTTAAAAAAGAACACAAAGACGATACCTACGTAATTAACCCTTCTGTTAACTTATTTCGAATATTCTATAGAAAAACACATAAGACACATTTTTTGTTATTAGCCTTTGTTTATTTTAATTAAAAATATAAAAAAAACATTACTCACCGTTATGTCCGTCTGCCGACAAATCTCTGTCACCCATCCACTCAATCGAAGCGCTATGATACACTCTCTTTCAACTTGCGTCAACTGAGGCGCCAGTCGCCATGTTAATATTATTTAATAGTTTTAGAGTTACTAATTTCACGCACAGGACGACTACAGGACGACTTCACGAAATTTTATTGACTGACGTAAAGAATAAACGAACGATGTGACGAGTGAAACTCGGGAGCGCTGACGTACGCGCAGGGGGGCGTGGGTGTGGCTTATTATAGTAAAACATGATAATTGGCTCGAAAATATTAGTATGTGCAGCAATTGGGCAATTTTAGAAACGTTTAAACGTCCGCCAATCACGCCTATGATACTTTCTTTCTAACACTGCATGGCGCGTCGTAGTCATAGTTATGTATAGGGATTAGCTTGACGTGCTGGTGACTGTACTCGTTGTCTTTTGCAGTTATCAGATGAGTGTGATGATTTAGAAATTAAGGAAATAATTAAGCGTGATTTTTTCATGGACGATTTAATTACGGGACATCAAACTGAGAAAGGGTTTTTTTTTTTTTTTTGGGTGAGAAATCATCAAATAACTTCTCCCGCTCTGGGTGGAGCAGGAGGGCGTGTCAGACTTTTACTGACTAAAACCCACCCGTGTTCCTTCAGTAGCCCTTATGCCAGGGGCTGTGGTGTCTCTTTTGAACAAACCAGCACCCCTGGCAGGCATCGACCCTTGCGGGTCCCATCACTTTTTGTGCTGACATCTCTTTGAAGTGCGCGTGGAACACAACGCGCCATCGTCGACTTGGGCTTGGTCCTTACCGGACAGCGAGCTACCCATTACTCGCCGTCCGCAAGCCCATGCCTACGGTGGCCGGAAATCGGCCTGGGATTCCCGACGCCCAGGGCGTCTCCGTATCCTGTGGCGGCTAGGGTCGCGAGGGCGCATATGCTGCCTCTCCCTCACGTGCGCCGCCTCCCTCTTCGCGAGCATCACTGCTTCGCTGAAGGAGGTGACGGCTCCCCATGCCCTCTCGCTCCGTACCATGGCCTGGACCAGGGCCGGACGCGAGAGATCGCCGCCGCCGATCGCCTCCACGAGGACACGGCGGTGCTCCGCCCAAGCAGGGCAGACCGCCACCGTGTCCTCAGGGCGATCTTCGCAGTGGAAACACCCGGGCGTTTCCTCCCGCCCTATCCGAAACAGGAACCTCCCGAAACAACCGTGTCCGGTGAGGACCTGCGTCAGGTGGAAGGTGAGGACGCCATGCCGCCTCTCAAACCACTCCTCAAAGAGGGGACTTACCGCCGCAATCGTGGCGTGCCCAGCACTGGGTTGCGACAATCGCTCTCTCCATGTCACCATGAGATCCCGCCGGAGCTCTGTCCGCTGTGCCGCGATTTCCTGCGGCAGCGGAGTTACGCCCCGGAACTGAGGAAGGGTTGAATCGAATTTGTAGAATGATTACGAAAACCTTAAGTTCAGCAGGATTTCGGTTACGAAAGTTTAGATCAAATGCTACCAAGTTATTTTGTGAAAACAAGTCAAATGAAGTGCAACCAATCACTGAATTCAAAACGGTTACTAGCATTTTAGGTTTAACTTGGTCCCCTCAGTCTAATGTATTCAAATTTTGTATCAAATAGATAACCATCAAAAAATATTAATTACGAAGCGAAGTATATTATCTTCTATTGCAAAGATTTTCGATCCTTTAGGTCTTTTAAGTATATTTGTGATTAACTAAATTAATTTTACAGAAATTGTGGTTATGCAAATATGGGTGGGACGAAAGTAGGATATTATTGGGCATCCTACTCCACCTTCCGTTCCATCGGCTCACTCCGTTCGCCTCGTCACTCACGGTGGAGTAGAATGCCCAATAATATCCTACTGACGAACCCGTAACTGACGAAATACAAACCTTATGGCACAACTTTGTTAAAAACATGAATTCTCTTATCTGTGTTGAAGTACCTAGGCATGTCATGTGTGAAGATGTCGTGCACATCGAAATTCATTTTTTTTTTCTGATGCTTCTATGAGTGCATATGGGACTTGTGCCTATGTGCGATCAATCAATCCAAACGAAGATATTCATGTTAAATTACTCTGCGCTAAATCAAGGGTCGCTCTATTAAAAAATCGAACTATACCTAAACTCGAGTTGTGGGGCGCGTTATTGTCAGCCGAGTTGGGAAAAAGGGTGACTCACTCCTTGCGTTGTAATGTAGTTCGTTGTGTTTACTGGACAGACTCGATGATCGTGCTCGGGTGGTTGCGTACTGATCGCGTAGTTTCAAAACAGTTAAAGGTGTTTGTTGCGAACAGAGTAATTAAAAAAAAAAAACGAAAGATAGTGAATAGCGATACGTACCAACCGATGTAAACCCAGCTGATTACATTTCATGAGGAGTAGATCAAATAAAGGATTCTGTGCAGAAATTATGGTGGAATTATGGCCATCCTTTCTATCGTTATCAGAGACTGATTGGCCACAGGTAGATAATAATAAATTAAAAAGTGTACAGTTACCTGAAGTAAAACTCGTAGGCACATTAGTAGCAAATGTAAATATTAAAAATAGTTTAATCGAATTTGAACGTTATTTTAAGCTTGAGAAATTACAAAATACAATAGCCTACGTACTCAGATTTGTTAAGAATGTTAGAATTAAGAATCATGAACATAGACGTACTTGTAGTTTAAGTGTTGATGAACCAAATGATAGCATGTTGTATTTAGTTAAATTCTCGCAGTTAAATTCATTTAGTAATGAGTATCATCAGCTAATAACAAATAAGCCTCTAAGTAATAAAAGTAAATTATTATCTCTTAGTCCGTTTTTGGATTCTGAACTTAAGGTAATGAGGGTAGGAGGTCGTATCCGTAACTCACCTCTTCCCTATGATAAAAAGCATCCCTTTCTTTTGGATTCCAATCACCGATTGTCAAGGCTTATTTTTGAGAACGAACACATTAGGTTATTTCACGGTGGATGTCAATTAATGGTATCAGCTGTTCGTGAAAAATATTGGGTAATTAATGCTCGTAAAATAGCTAGGAGCGTAGCTAATAGTTGTATAGTAGGTATGTAAGCGATTTAGGTTTAAGTCAATAGTGCCCATTATGGGGAACTTACCCAAGCAGCGTTTGAATCCAGGAACACCTTTTGAAACTTCCGGAGTCGACTTAGCTGGTCCTTATCTAATTACTGATAGAAAAGGTCGCGGCTGTAAGATCAGTAAATGTTACATGTGTTTATTTATTTGTTTTACAACTAGGGCTCTGCATTTAGAAGTTGTCAGTGACTTAAGTACTAATGCATTTTTATTGGCCCTCAGGAGATTTATTTCGCGGCGTTCAAAACCTAACACACTATATTGCGATAATGCGACCAATTTTTTAGGTGCTAGTAATGAACTTAATAAGTTTTGATTGGTAAATAAATAAAATTTGTGTAGATGAAGGTATGAAATTCGCCTTCATACCACCATATGTTCCAAATTTTGGAGGATTATGGAAGGCAGGGGTAAAATCTGCCAAATTTCATATTAAAAGAGTTTTAGGAAACAGGCACTTGACGTATGAAGAACTTTCCACTTTATTTGTTCAAGTGGAGGCCATATTGAATTTCCGGCCTTTATTTCCCATGTCATCCGATCCTAATGATTTCCAACCCCTGACTCCTAGGCATTTTCTCGTCGATAAGCCACTGGTAGCTCTTCTCTCTCCTGACTTTACTCCACAGATACGACCAATTAGAACAGATGAGGCAATGTTTTTGGATGAGATGGCAGCATGATTACGTCACTGAGCCCCAGCATAGTACCAAATGGCGTAAAGCGGACATAAAACTAAGTATTGACGATATGGTCATTACCAAGGAAACCAACTTGCCTCCCTTAAGATGAAAACTAGGACGAATACAGGCCTTGCACGTGGGCAATGACGATGTGGCCAGAGTAGCAGACGTGAGGACAGCGAATGGTATCATCCGTCGAGCAGTAAATCGTTTGTGCCCTTTGTTCGACGAAGACATATGTTTGAAGGTGCTACCTTCAAGGGGGGAGGATGTTGACGTCTAGCCCTGCGCTGCGCGGGGGATCTGCTCAGCCTCTACTCCACGAACCGAGCCTATATAAGCGAGTGCACCGGATCATTCTGGACGCTAACAACGCCACCGACACCTAGTTTATATTCAATCCGCATATAGAACAAACTGATTATTGTAAACTTATTAAAAGTAATAAAAAAAAGTATTTTGGTATCAAGAGTTTATTTTCAGCTCCGCACACTTACCTGACACACCAAGCATAAGGTCTAGCCCTAGACAAGAATCAAGTCGTTTTTATTACATCTCCCGCTAAGAAACCTGATGAAATCCCGAACATGGTCATATCGAGCCTGGATTAGAAGATTTTACGTTGGGAAAACTTCGATCAGCTATTATTAAAAAGGATTTCAAGAAAATTGGTGGGTAACTCGTAATTTCAAGCGGAGTTGGTTGTGTGACCTTCGTTTTGCTATGTCATTGCGAAGATTTGGAATTTTCCGTGGTCTGGATAATCGAAATCATCATAAGTTCCACCCAACACTATTACAATATTATCTGGAGGCAAAGGTCCTCGCGCAAATATGGGAGTGGCGCGAGGAGGCCAAACGCCGGGGCGTAACTCCGCTGCCGCAGGAAATCGCGGCACAGCGGACAGAGCTCCGGTGGGATCTCATGGTGACATGGAGAGAGCGATTGTCGCAACCCAGTGCTGGGCACGCCACGATTGCGGCGGTAAGTCCCCTCTTTGAGGAGTGGTTTGAGAGGCGGCATGGCGTCCTCACCTTCCGCCTGACGCAGGTCCTCACCGGACACGGTTGTTTCGGGAGGTTCCTGTTTCGGATACGGCGGGAGGAAACGCCCGGGTATTTCCACTGCGAAGATCACCCTGAGGATACGGTGGAGCACACGGTGGCGGTCTGCCCTGCTTGGGTGGAGCACCACCGTGTCCTCGTGGAGGCGATCGGCGGCGGCGATCTCTCGCGTCCGGCCCTGGTCCAGGCCATGGTACGGAGCGAGAGGGCATGGGGAGCCGTCACCTCCTTCAGCGAAGCAGTGATGCTCGCGAAGAGGGAGGCGGCGCACGTGAGGGAGAGGCAGCGTATGCGCCCTCGCGACCCTAGCCGCCGCAGGATACGGAGACGCCCTGGGGGTCGGGAATCCCAAGCCGATTTCCGGCCACCGTAGGCATGAGCTTGCGGACGGCGAGTAATGGGTAACTCGCTGTCCGGTAAGGACCAAGCCCAAGTCGACGGCGCGTTGTGTTCCACGCGCGCCTCAAAGAGATGTCAGCACAAAATTGATGGGGCCCGCAAGGACCGATGCCTGTCAGGGGTACGGGTTCGTTTGAAAGAGATACCACAGCCCCTGGCATACGGGCTAATGAAGGAACACGGGTGGATTTTAGTCAGTAAAAGTCTCACACGCCCTCCTGCTGCACCCAGAGCGGGAGAAGTTATTTGATGATTTCCCACCCAAAAAAAAACACTATTACAATATTGTTAATAACCAGGTTAGTACAGAGTTATCTGTATGTATCTGTGTGTATATGTTAATAATTTGCTTCTTAATGAAAAAAAGACCAAATGCATTAAGTTTACGCTACCTCACGTTAAGCAGGTGAAAACTAATGTGTTGATAAAGGGCGAAGAATTGAATCCTGAAGATAGCACTGTATTCTTGGGCTTAACTTTGGATGCCAAGCTTCAGTGGGGCCCACATATAGCTAAATTGTCGAAAAAGCTAAGCTCTGCAGCATACGCTGTTAGAAAAATTCGTAATTTAACTGATGTAGAGACAGCCCGCTTAGTGTACTTTAGCTATTTTCATAGTGTAATGTCGTATGGTATTCTATTGTGGGGAAATGCCGCCGACATTCAGACTATTTTTGTCTTGCAGAAAAGAGCTGTCCGATCAATTTATAAATTAAGTCCGAGACACTCTCTCAGAGATAAATTTAAGGAGATAAATGCAATGACTGTGCCTTCACAGTATATTTATGAAAATCTTTTATATGCTCATAAAAATATTAAATTGTTTAAAAAATACAGTGATATCCATAGTATAAATACTAGGAACAAACACAAATTTGTTGTACCATCAACAAGGCTCAAGAAAATAGGTGGGTCATTCAGATGTCAATGTATACGCTTTTATAATAAACTTCCAAGCCATGTTCAAGATCTAAGTCTCAATAAATTTAAATCATTCATCAAACGTAAGTTGTGCCTGAAAGCCTTTTATACCGTTAAAGATTATATTGAGGACAAAAAAGCTTGGGATTGACCTGCTCCAATTTTGTATACTGAATGTTGTTTTTTCTTTGTTTTGCTCTTTGACATTTGATTATTATTTTATACACTTTGACATTTGATTATTATTAAATACACTTTGACATGAATATTTACTTTGAGAAGTATAATATTATTTTTGTTTTAATTATTGTGAATGTGAGAAGTATGTGGTATTTTTGTTTTTGTATTTCGTCTCTTTCTCAGTTCGTTTTTAATGTTAATCTGGCAGTTTGAGTACTTTATGCGGCCTACCCAAATGTCCTTTCTTTGGTATTGTTCGTCAAATCGTTGAGCTCCTCAAGTTCTGAGTTGAGCCGTATGATTACTGATACATGCGTGCACTGAATGGACAGGTCCACTCAACCTGTGTGGTTCTTTCCTCAAAAGACCATTTCAGACACCAATCCACATGGTCTTCATATGATCTGACCAAGATTATGTCTGGACTTTAAAAGAGACTGTGACCTCTGAGTTTGTTTCGGCCTTTCTTCTCAGAGTAGTCAGATAGGAAACGCCGACCTCATCTAGTTTAAAAAAATATGATTGACGTGTAAAAGTGTTTATACAAACCTACTTACAGAAATAAAATCATTTATCATTTATCTAACTTATCGTTGTAAAACCCTATCAGTACTTACAAATAGTAATAATTGATCAGACTTTAGCCGATTTATCTTGTGATAATCATAGTTATTTGTACCTTCTAAAGAGTAGCTATTAAATAGTTGCATTATTATAATTTTATTAGGTAGTTAACAGTTACTGAGTCATTTATTCGTGTAATCACATTAAAAGTTAGATCGGTTCATAATTACATTTTGAATATGAAGTAGTTAATTAGCTTTTGTACCGATTTTGTTATTGTTAAAACGTTTGATAGTCAATTAGTATAAAAGTCCCTACCTATAGGAAAACAGTTAATAAAAAGTTTGCTGTTAAATTATATTTCTTATGTAGGTAGTTATGTCCCTATCCCAACGCTGTGGTAGAGTCTAGACGCTGACCTGGCGTCTTTTGCCATTAGGCGTACGTGACAGGATTAGGGCATCGGAACCGGTTTTTCCCGGTTCCAAAAGAACCGGGAATTCCCGGTTCTGAGGGTCCCTGAAAGAACCGATTCTCCGATTTACAGAACCGGTTCTTTCGATTCTTTCGGTTCTTTCTTAAAATAAATTTAGATATACATCTCTTTATGCTAAATATCAAGTTGTTATCGTATAATATTGTTTTGACTTACCTCTCCCATATAAATGACATATAACTGATTCCCCAAGAGTAGATCCAGCCACATTTGTGGAATCAGTTTCGACATCGCATTATACCGATCGACAATGTATTTTTTTTTTATAAAAGACATCAAAATTACCTTTACTTCACTGTTAAGTTAATAAATAACGTTATAATTTTAATATTTGAAAATTTTTTAAATGTTTAAATGTTTTAGAGATTCGGAAACGTTAACAATATCTGATTGGCAATACTGCAAGACCTGCTGTCGCCATTTTGTTTAGTTCGACACAAACGAAAGTTAAGAGTGGTTGTGTTGCTTTGTTGACGCCGATTTGTAAGTGAGTAACTTTAAATATTAATGCATATTGTTATTATTTTTATCAATAAATTGATAACACTTATTGTCATTGCTATCAGTTAAGTAATACGCTTTCAGTCTTGCGGGGCAAACATATTGGACGGAATAGATAGAATAACAATTACACCAGACTTGCCTGGACACGCACCCGCGTGCTTAATAACGTTCGTTATACCTATTTATTTCTCTTTTCTCACATTACTTTGTTTTTAGCATCCAATATGATAATTGTGTTGATTTGAATTGCATAGTAGGTAATTTCTCAGTTTTGGCACTTGGTGGAACACGCGACACGTGCTACATTAAACTACTTATTGCTTAGTATGGTATGAACTAAATAAGCATAAAAAATTATAACAGCCTCGCTTGCAACTAAATTAAACTGGCAATGTAAATGGACAGTGTTAATATTATGTGATCGTGTCGATTTTTGGATTATAGGACATGCCAGTTGCCTCACGATGTGTTCAAAACTTTTGCATTAGAAGTTCGATTGCAAGCCACGTGGCCACCAAGTGCTCAAAGATTCGACCAACATGTCTGATGTCAATAAGTTAGCTAAAAAATATTGGATTTCATACGCATCTTTCGGTTGACTGTGTGTTTCTGCACAAAATACAAAAGAATGGCTTTCGAAGAGGTGATTAGTGAGGCAGGAGACAAAGCCTCTGTTCGGCATCACTTTCTGAGAAACAAATGTAAAAGTGAAGCAAAATGTAAATTATGCCAAAAGATATTAAAATCAGGTGGCTATAGCAGTACAAAAACATTTTAAAAATATACATAAAATCAGTTTAGAAACTACAAGAGTTACAACTTCGAAACTCCTACAAAACCGAAATGCCGAAAAATAAATCTAAATTGACCCATTTTTTTGAGAGTGATGCTAATCCAAATATGGAAGTAATGGTGTCTCGTATTGCTTCCATGGATGACATTCCACTGAGAAAAGTGCAACTTCCTATTGCTATCTTGTAAGATTGTTTTTATTTGGTGTTTAATTTCAATTCATAGATGATAAACAACTACGAAAAGACTGTGATTTTAAAGAACTAATTGTTGCTAAATAATACTTAAAAACAATTTTGTAATTTTGAGTATTATTATAAAATTATAAATAATATGATTTCCAATAAAGTGTGTTTTCTCATTCATTCTCCTTTATTCGTTTTGATAGTAGAAAATCTATATAAAAGATAATATAGCTTATCAAATAGAATTTATCAAAAAACCGAAAGAACCGAAAAAACCGGGTACCCGGTTCCGGCTTAAGTTTGGAACCGAAAGAACCGGTTCCTAAAATAGGGCCGGTTCTCGATGCCCTAGACAGGATTTGTGGCGCGACCGCGTGTGGGCCGACCACCAGCCTGTGGGAATGTTTTGGCAAATTATTAGAATTAAGATAGGCTAAGTTAGTCTTACATCAAACTCTGTAAAGCTCGGTCGTAATAAACTCTTACTTCCATTCAAACTTCGTTTCATTTGCGCTCCCGAAATCTAACTGGCGCAGCCGGTAGGATTGCCGCGAACTGTTTCCTCCGCGAAAAGTCAAGTGCGAAAACCTGTGAAATACATTAAAACACGTGGACTGTGTTTCGCGAGTGGTTACTGATTCTATAAATAGTCGTCGTGCTTAAAATCAGTGAGGCGTTCTATATTGGGCAATCTTCGAACCAAATAAATAAGCTTAGATAACGCGTAAATTACGTGGGTGAGCAGAGATGGTGGTAATATATCAAGCGGTTGGCATGTGAATAACCTTCTACATCCTTCCTCATTCCCTACACTATTATTGTAATAGGCGTAATTAGTTTTTAACCCTAGAGTACTAATACTCATCGCCTGAGAGGCCGCCCGCGGTCGGTTTTTTCTGGTTATTTTGTAATTGCGGGGACGTGTCGCGCCGTGCTTTCGCGCCAACTCAGTGTTTTTTTTTTTTTTTTTTTTTTTTTTTTTTTTTTTTTTTTTTTTTTTTTTTGGAATTGGCATCTCGCAGTTGACCTTGAGAGGCCGTGACTGCTCAACCGGACTTTCCTGTGAAGGTTTTTAGGATTCTAAAAGCCTCCAGCCAGGGCGTAAACCTACTTAAACCTAAAACGACTGCGCACTGAGGGCACCCCCTGTGGGGTACGAACCTCGGCTCAGGGAGTCGCTGGCGGGGGGGGGCAGCTAGTACTATCAGGGACAGGCTGGATCAAGTTGTTTTCATGATTATTAAACGGGGAATTTAAAGCTACTGGCTCAGCTGCGGCGCGGGCTGGCGCATCAACGAGCAAGGGACGGTCGGGGGTCTGATCGCTACTACTCGGGAGTCTTCGCGGGGCGCGAGGACCTCGGCGGCGAGGTCGGTAGGACGGTCGTCGTTTGTGTTTGTGTACTGTACTGGTGGCCCTATTCTTTTCTTGGAGAACAGTGATGGGGTCGTCTGGGTCTGAGAGGACATGTTTCGGCCTGCGAATAGTACTGATTCTACTGGGGACATAACTAGCGGCCTTCACAATCAAGGGATTGCGATGTATCTCGGCTTTATCGAAGAAACGCTTCGAGTTGCGTTTCATGAATTGAGCAATAGTGGGCATTTTCAGATCGAGATGGAGGATCTCGTTCCGAACGTACCAAGGGGAGCCTGTGGCTTGGCGGAGGAAACGGTTTTGGAGGGTCTGCATCCTATGGATGTGTCGGGGGTGCGTGTGTGCAAAGACTGCACATGCATACGTCATGATGGGCCTTATGCACGCCGTGTAAATACGCAATTTGCACTTGAGTGACAATTTGCTACGTGCGTTCAGAACAGAGTGCAACCTTCCGAGAGCGAAGGCGGCGCGTGAGCGCGCCTTCCTGATATGCTCAGAGAAGGAGAGGTGCTGATCTAGAATTACTCCAAGGTATTTGGCTTGCTTTTCCCAAGGGATCGGCTTGCCGAATATGGAGATGGCCGGGAGGGGGTCTTGGCGGCGCTGCGGTCTCTTAAAGAGAACCGCCTGGCTCTTGTCCGGATTTAGTTCGATTCGCCATTTCCTAAACCATGCACCGAGTACGTTGACTGCGGTCTGGAGGGATTTGGCTATCGCTTTGGAACTACACCCAGAGTGGTAGATGGCCGTGTCGTCTGCGAACAGAGCCAACTGTGCCTTACCACTCTTGGGGATATCGCTGGTGAACAGCGTAAATATGAGAGGGGATAGCACGGCGCCCTGAGGGACGCCGGCGCGAATCGGGTGGGGGATGAGAGAGCCCCTTCGATGCGATAGCGAAAGGTGCGGTTCGACAGAAAATCTCGTAAGATGAGTACGAGTCGGTCCGGCACGCCGAGTTTGTACAGCTTGTAAATCAAGCCGTTGTGCCAGACCTTGTCGAAGGCTTTCGCTATGTCGAAAAATACTGCACCGGTCGCATAGTTGCGTTGGAGACCAACGCCTATATGCTCTACGATCCGGTGTACCTGTTGTACGCAACTGTGCTGGGTTCGGAAGCCGAACTGCTCGTTGGGTATCAGGCCTTTAGTCTCGGCGTAGTCCCTGAGGCGCTTGTAAATAAGTCGCTCATAGATTTTTCCGAGGCTGTCCAGTAAACTGATGGGCCGGTAGCTCGCGGGCTCCGTTTTGGGTTTGCCTGGTTTTTCAAAGCCAATGACCGTGGCTTGCTTCCAAGCTTGGGGGAAGATGTTATTGCTCAAGGCTCCATTGAAGATGGTGGTCAAGAGCATGATCAGGTGGGCGGGTGCCAACTCAGTGTAGCCCATAGACTAATATATACTGGTGTAGCCCACGACGCGGCGGGGAGAGCTTGCGCGCTCGGCGGGGATACAGCGTTCCCGAGATATTGCCTACGTGATCGCCTGGGAGGCGATCATTAGTATTAAAGGTAGGGTTTTTACTATTGACTTAATTTACATTTTTGAGTTTTTTCTTTGTTTACTCATTATTATAAGATATAAAATACATGTTTTATTTCATAGATGGATCTCAACGAGCAGCAGATAGCAAATTACATGGAAGATGATACCTCTGATAGTGAGACTGAGGATAATTTAGAAGTCGCGGAGTACGATTCTGATGACAGTGTGGTTGATCCCACTTTTGTTCCATACCGACTCGAAAATGAGTTACAAAATATTGTGCTAGATGACTCTGATCCTCAAGACCGAAGCTCCCCAATACCGTCATCATCCGGAAGCACTTTACCAAATCCACAAACATCATCTACTAAAAAATAGAAGTCTGAGTTCGACTTAGTCTGCAGTAAGCTATGTGATGATTAGACTAGTTTTTTGTTATGTTTTTCATACTTTATATATTATATTATAGTTTTTATACCAAAACAGTGGTCCAATGTCAACATTTTTTTTTTAAATAAAATGTCCCTTAAGGCTGTGTTAGAAAGTTAAGTATGATGTGTAAGGCTGATTTGAAGACAAATAAGAGTTTCTCAGAAATATTTTTTTTTGCATTTCATAAAGGCAGAGGTATGCCTGTTATTTTGTTATAAATTTTGTTACATTTTAATAAAAGTTTAGTACTAAAATTTTGCTTTATTTTTAAAGTAGCCTCCCAGGCGATAATTAGTATTAAGCAGTAATAAATTTATATTAGTACTCTAGGGTTAAGTAGTTTAATTTAGTTTTATAAAGAAACGCAACATATAGCGGATGGTCGGATACTCCCTGCCCGCAGAGGCAAAGGTGTCCCGGCTCGGCGTTACTCGCCAGCCTAAGTAGCGTGTTTCCGAACGCGCCCATAGACGTAGTTTGTTTTCTGATCACTGATTGGTCAGTTCGAATATTGTAAGAACCAATGAGGTTCAAGGAGTCTTTTGACATTAGTGCTAGAGTTTTTATAAGATAGTTTTTAAGATGGCAAATGGCGCGACTTGTACTTTCTTTTAAATTAAAGTTTTATCGTGTAACAAAGCTCTTAAACTGAACCTGACCCACCCCGACTACATTTTGGCGCTCAACGTGTGTTTTGTGATAATAAAAACAAGGGGTCGGTGTCTTTGTGCGCGAATCGAACTTTTTCTCGTCGCGGGTTCAAGAAAAGTTTTCGGAATCTCTTGATACGACCGACACTACAATCGACAGGGACTGCCGTTGTTAGCTGTTTTGCGTTTAATTTCGTTTATTTTGCTGGCTGAAAGAGCCACGAGCCGTTGGTTTCAAGTTTTCACCAACGTGTTTGCAAAATGCCGCGAAGACGCAAGTCGTCACAAGCAGCCGACAACTCAATTCTCGAAGAATCGGAGCCATCAAGCAATATTTCAATGACTCAAGAAGCGCTTACAACATTGCTTACTACTCTTCAGCAGTCGCAAGCCGAATTTTGCAATCAACTCTTACGTGAAGTACGTTCGTCGACGCCGCACGTGTCGACCGACGCAAGTACATGTGCCGCCAACGCAATGGGCGTCATGAGGTCTGCAACAGCCAATTTCTCGAAGTGCACATCAAAGTTCAGCGGAAATCCAGAAGAATCCGTGGAAAACTTCATAGATGCAATAGAGGTTTATAAATCATGCCTAAATATAAGCGACGCTAACGCGCTCTTAGGTATGTCTATGCTGCTGACTTCATCGGCGGGAACATGGTGGCAAGGCGTCAAGAATACGACGAAAACGTGGGATGAAGCCATCACGAGGCTACGAAGTGCCTACGGGGAACGCCGCCCGCCGTTTCGTATTTACGTCGAGTTATTCTCCCTATCACAAGGTAAAGAAAATACGGACTTATTTATTGGTAAGGTCCGAGCCTTGTTAGCAAAATTACCACCGGAAGACCTAAGTGAACGGGTCGAGTTGGATATGGCATTTGGGTTATTAGATCGCCGCATTCGGAAGCGAATCGACAGAGCCGAAGTTTCGACGTTCGACGAGTTGCTAAAGAAAGCACGAGCCGTAGAAGACTCTCTAAATGAGTCACTAGCTCAGAAACCGTCGTCAAGCCGCGAAGAGGGCTCTCGCGCTGCCGCACACTGGTCCCGAATGATAAAAAAGTGGACATTAAGAAATTTTTGACAGAAGGTCAACGGATTCGGCTGATTTTTTTTTTGTAGACAGCTGATGCAATTACAAATCACTTTTATAGATTGAGTTTTTGCCAAATAAGCCGTATTTTCAGAGAAAAAAAAATATTGAAATATTTTTTGTATGAAAAAATCCTAATTTTGTCTTTATCTTCCAAGATTCAAACGTATTCAAAATAAAACTTAGCGCAGCTTGTAGAGGTGCTAATTGCTCACCACTTTGTCATAGACACTCTTCTGCGATTTTGTGCTCCTTTTGAGTTACAGGCACTTTAAATATTTTTTGTATGAAAAAATCCTAATTTTCTCTTTATCTTCCAAGATTCAAACGTATTCAAAATAAAACTTAGCGCAGCTTGTAGAGTAACTCTTACAAATATATGAAATTATCAGTATCAAATAAACAAACAAGGAAATCTCAAAACGTGTTCAGACATGTTTATGTACAGGTAAGTTATTGTGTGACTCGTATGTAAAAATTTTTTTGTATAGAGTCATTGCTTAATTACCCTATAAGTGACGATTTCGGCTCTATTTGGTCATCTAGTCGAACGCGTCGAAAACGCTGAATGATGAATAGGTATATAAATTGCAATTAAAAATTCCCTTTGTAGTTTTGCGGTATTTATGTAGGAGCACATCTTAGTATGTTTTATTTTCTCGTGACTCATCCAAATTGCAAGAATATTTGGCTCATTATCTAACTACCCCATTAAGTAATGAGGTAGTTAGGTAATGAGCCATTATCTAACTACCCCATTAAGTA
Source organism: Polymixis flavicincta (assembly GCA_949987655.1). Lineage (NCBI taxonomy): Eukaryota > Metazoa > Arthropoda > Insecta > Lepidoptera > Noctuidae > Polymixis > Polymixis flavicincta. The sequence continues at coordinate 6,980,669 of OX465202.1, read as the reverse complement.
ACGGGATAGTTGGGTAATGAGTCATATATCAATAGTATAAGGGCAAGCGGAACCCGTTTTTGTTCATTACGCGTCTTGTGCTCGTAAAAACAACACAATTTTTTATCAACTATCACCACATTGTAACTTTTATTTATTTGCCTGTAACATTTTTGTATCATAATGACTACATTTGTGACTAATTTAGACATTTTTTCTTTTTTGAGTAATAGTGGGTGCCTTAAAAATAGTGATTTACTGTGTCAAACCATTATAAATCGTATTTCAAGTGAAATTCCAAACGAAGAGCTCAGTATTATCAAAAAGTTTTGCCAAAATTATACGTCAAACCTAGCTAGAAGATGGGACAATTCAGGTAGAAACGAAAGATTTGGTGTTAAAAACAAGGAGTGGTTGGAGTCTAAAATTTTGTGGCCAACTTTAACTTCTGTGAATTTTCCTATGTTGTTTGATCCAGAATATACCATAGAGGACATTTCAGTAGACGTAGAAGAGCATAATTTATCGTACGAAGAGGAAGCGGGTGCATCTACATCAGAAGCTACCACAAATACTCCCAGAACTAGAAATAAACGACCATTTGAAGATTTAACAAATAAGCAGAAGAAAAGACGTTCTTTGTCTCTTTTGGAGCATTCCGAAGAAGAGCTGTTCTATGCTCTTATTGCTAAACTTAATGAAAACGGGCGCACTGTTTGTTCTAAAGTTATTAAGTGCCTCTCAAATAAGCCAGAAAAGGTGCAAGAAGTAAGTGACTTTTTATATAAAGCTTCTGATAAATCGATTTCCGAGGAAGACACCTTAGCTCTTGCCACAGCATTGAGTTTATCAAAATGGCAATATCTAACTTTGAGGTCCATTTTAAGTACAAATGGCACAGCGGCTTTTCCATCTTACCAGAAGTTACTGTTGAAGAAGAAAGAATGCTATCCAGCAAAAGAAGATATTGTGATATCGGAGTCAGGAGCTAAAATTAAGTTACAGGCAGTTCTAGATTTAACTGCCGAGAAGATTTTGAAAGTGACTGGTTCAAATATTAATGGTGGTGTTTTGAAGCTAGTTAGTAAATGGGGCTGTGACGGAGCTTCTTCACAAAGTTGTTACAAACAAAAACCAACTGGTGACCTATTTTCAGAATCTTCTGTATTTATGGTTAGTTTTGTGCCACTTCGCCTTATGAGTGACAACGATGTGATAGTATGGGAAAATCCGCGCCCTTCTTCAACAAACTATTGCAGACCAATTATGTTCGAATTCAAACAAGAAACAAAAGAATATATTCAGCAAGTAGAAGCAACATTACAAGAAGAAATTCAGAACCTTCTACCAACAAAGTTATTTGATGGCGAATTTGAAGTATTTCATGAATTGCATATGACGATGATCGAAGTATGCACGGCACTTTCACAGACACAGTCTGCAGCCAATTGCAACATTTGCTTAACAAATCCGAAAGATATGAACAACTTGAACCTCGTTTTTAACAAACCAGAAAACCATGATATGTACAAATATGGTTTATCTTCACTTCACATGTGGTTGCGATGCATGGAATGTATTTTGCACATATCTTACAACTTAGATTTCAAAAAATGGGCGGCTCGGGGTGAGGACAAACTGCTCCGAAAATCAAGAAAAGAGTTAACGCAGCATGAGTTTTTTGTTGTAACTGGCTTAATGATTGATATCGTCAAACAAGGCTTTGGGACAACAAACGATGGCAATACAGCTCGACGGTTTTTCAATGATTACGAAAGGTCAGCTGAGATAACAGGAGTTAATGCTAATTTGATTAAGAGATTTGCTGTAATTTTGCAGGCAATATCTTCTGGGAGAAATGTAGATATTGAAAAATTTAGAATTTATTGCAGAGAAACAGCAGAACTTTATGTCAGCGAGTACTCGTGGTATTACATGCCTTCGAGTGTACATAAACTTTTAGTGCATGGTGCAGATATTTGCCAGCATTTTTCTTTTATTCCAATTGGTATGATGTCCGAAGAAGCCTCAGAAGCAAGAAACAAAGATTTTCGTTCAATCAGAGAAAAGCATACTAGAAAGATAGGCAGAATGCAAACAAATGAAGATATTTTACACCAGTTACTTATCAGCTCCGATCCGTACATTACGAACATAAGACCGAAGTTCACCAAAATTCAAAAGCAGCAGAGGTTTGAAGAAGCCGAAAATCTTCTAAAGGATGACGTTTCACCCAGTGAACTCGATTTAGAAGTTGCTGATGAGGAAGAAGTATACGTCGACATTGAGAATAATCCCCCACAAGATCCGCTAGCATAATTCACATTGTAACATACGCACGTTCATGTTAGTTTATTTAAGTTTGTAATCTAGTTTATTTAAGTTATTAAGTTTATAGGTACTGAGAAAAAATGCGCTTAAAATTAATTTATGTTCTAGTTTATTTAAATTTGTAAAATAATAGTTTACTTTAGTTATTAAGTTTACAGGTACTGAAAAAAAATGCGCTTTGTTTTATTTTTTGTGTTTGTTTTATTTATTTATTTATTCATATTATGTTGACGACAGCCCTAGCAAAGTATTACATTTGTAAACAAAGACTACCCACTGTTGGGGTAGTCAAATAAAAAGTTGTATTTTACATTTCATATGACTTATTAGGACAAAGTAGGGTAGAACAATATTGTTTATTTTTATTATACCCTGATATTTTATTGTGACAATGACTTGACATTGAATCTTGATCGCACGAACATTGCTCTGTGAATTAACCTGTGAAAATAATTGTAAAAGCGTGTGTTTTGTTGTGGAACTATAATTAAAAGACTGTTAATAGTGCAAGTGCCGTTTATTATTGAAGAAAGTGACCAAAACAGATAAGCACGCCAAGATCCCTGCCCTAAATCAAATACATATTAAGTGATAAAGTATAAAATAAATAAATAAACAAAACATGCATGTAAAGATAAATTAAGCGTTAGGGTTACAGGTAGTTCAAATTTTTTAAGTACGCCTTAATACAATACCTATATTATTATATAGGTTTGTATTTTGACGGTCCTAAGCCCGTTAAAGTACGAAGGAAAAGTTTTAATTGCAATTTATACCTTTTTATCATTCAGCGTTTCCGACGCATTCACTAGCGTTAGATGACCAAATATAGCCCAAATTGTAAGTAATCGGCTAATTAAGCAATGACTCATTACCAAAAAATGCTTATAATCTGAATATGAGTCACACAATAAATTACCTGTACCTGAACATGTCTGTACACGTTTTGAGATATCCAAGTTGTTTATTTGATATATTTAAAATAAGACTTTTTTTAATAGAAAGACATTTATAAGAGTTACTTATTAATGAAGAAAATGTTATTACATCTTAGTCTATCTTTAACAAGATTATTTCTAATCCGCCTGAATTAATTTTTTAACTCTGAAAATACGGCTTATTTAACAAAAAATACATCTTTAAAAGTTACTTGTAATTGTATCAGCTGTCTACAAAAAACTAGTAAAGCTCATCCGACAACGAAAAATTTAAAGTGCCTGTAACTGAAAAGGAGCACAAAATCGCAATTGAGTGTCTATGGCAAAGTGATGAACAATTAACCCCTCTACAAGCTGCGCTAAGTTTTATTTTGAATACGTTTGAATCTTGGAAGATAAAGACAAAATTAGGATTTTTTCATGCAAAAAATATTTAAAGTGCATGTAACTCAAAAGGAGCACAAAATCGCAGAAGAGTGTCTATGACAAAGTAGTGAGAAATTAGCCCCTCTACAAGCTGCGCTAAGTTTTATTTTGAATACGTTTGAATCTTGGAAGATAAAGACAAAATTAGGATTTTTTCATACAAAAAATATTTAAAGTGCATGTAACTCAAAAGGAGCACAAAATCGCAGAAGAGTGTCTATGACAAAGTAGTGAGCAATTAGCATCTCTACAAGCTGCTTTAAGTTTTATTTTGAATACGTTTGAATCTTGGAAGATAAAGAGAAAATTAGAATTTTTTCATACAAAAAATATTTAAAGTGCCTGTAACTCAAAAGGAGCACAAAATCGCAGAAGAGTGTCTATGACAAAGTAGTGAGCAATTAGCATCTCTACAAGCTGCTTTAAGTTTTATTTTGAATACGTTTGAATCTTGGAAGATAAAGACAAAACTAGGATTTCTTTCATACAAAAAATATTTGAATATTTTTTTTCTCTGAAAATACGGCTTATTTGGCAAAAACTCAATCTATAAAAGTGATTTGTAATTGCATCAGCTGTCTACAAAAAAAAAAAATCAGCCGAATCCGTTGACCTTCTGTCAAAAATTTCTTAATGTCCACTTTTTTATCATTCGGGACCAGTGTGTGCCGCCGCAGTCGAGCCTGCGCGCGCCTCCACGTCGAATCATTCTTCTCGCTCTTCCGCTGCAGCCGCCGGTAGTCGCACGAGCGACTCAACGACAAGGAAGACAGGGAATTCGAAGTTATTCTGTGTTTACTGCAAACGTAATGGTCACACCAAAGAAAAGTGTGAAAAGTTAGCAAATAGTGACAAAAATATCTCCAAAAGTGAAGACTCAAAAGACATTAAGTGTTACGGTTGTGGTGCCCCGAATGTAATAAAATCAAAGTGTTCGAAGTGTAATAGTAATACCGGGAAAAATGGTGAACACTCCGCGTTCTATTCCCTTAGTTCGGCACGTGATCATTGTGCACCCACCGTCCGCGTTAAATCGAGTCGCACGCGCCCTTCACGTAGCGGAAAACGCGACGAAACCAGCGCGCCGCCGCCACCGCAAGCGCCTACCCCGCCACTGCGAGGTAGCGTGATGTTTGCTGGCAAGGCGAACGCGCTCGCTCCTTCGTGCGCCGAGTCTACGTCTTCTCACGATGTTGGAGGTAACCCCGCATATGTCGCTGGGGGTTCTGTTACTAGTAAAAGTTCTGATAATGTAGTAACTATGGATACTTACTATTCTGATAATAGTGTTCCTTATAGTAAATGCTTACATAAACAAGTACCTTGTAATTCGCAGAGTTTATGTTCTAATTTAAATGATAATTATTGTGGCTCACAAGCGATGTCTTTCGTTAATAACAATGTTAATGTTATTTCTGTGCCTTTAAATTATAATCTTTGTATTGATAACAGAGTATGTGATACTTCTATGACTCCGAGTAGTCATTTCGGAAATTTTTATTGTGTAAATAAGGAAAATGTTTGTTTATGTACTGAAACATGTGTTTGTACTAAATCTACGATGTGTGTTTGTAAAACTTGCGACCAGGGGGAGCTCGCGTCGCCGTCAAAGTCGAATAATGATATTAACGGTTTACGGTCGGTAATGTTCAATGGTTTTCAATCATTATCTGGTAATTCCGAAGCATCAAAATCTAGCACTCGCGATTTTATGCCTAATTCCAGATCTGTTTGTATTTTTAATCCATTTAATAACATTACCAACGACTCTCAACATATTTCCGATTTTGCAAGTGGTCGTCAACATTTTTCCGCGGAAAACAGTTTTTGTCAACATTTTTCCGTAAATTCCAGTGGCTCTCAACAATTTTCCGAAAACACAAATGATGTTAAGTATTGTTTTAAAAATGTTGATTGCCAACAGTTGTGTGGAATTACCAGTGGTTCGCAACATTTTTCCGGTAATCGTAATGAGGTTCAATCTTTTTGTCGGCCCGTGCTAAAGATTAGTATTTTAGGTGAAAAGGGTACCGCGATGGTAGATTCGGCAGCTAAATGCTGTGTTGCTGGCCATACGCTATACGCTCTCCTAAAGGCCAAAGATTATCCTATGTCCTCGCGCATGGAAAATGTAAAACTCGCAGATGGTAAAAGTAGGTTATTGAATGTACTCGCTACCGAGGTAAATGTAACTCTCGAAGGTAGAACCAGGCTCGTCAGTTTTTTAATTTTTCCGGACGCGGACAGCAATGAAAGTCTGTTAGGTATAGATTTTTTGATTAATTTTAATATTAGTATTGATTTCGGTAATTCAAAATGGCACTTTGCGGATAGCTCTGAGCAGTTCAGTCTTTTGTTTGAAAAACTAGCACACCACGTTAGCAGTGTGCCTATAAGTAGCGTACTTAGGGACGAAGAAGCATCACAGCTTAGCGACGAGCAACGCGAGGTTCTTGCGAAATTCCTGTCTGAAAATCAAGACGTTTTTGAATTAAAAGGCGAACCAACTACGTTTGCAGAGCACGTCATCGATACCGGTGACCACGCTCCGATCGCAGTCCCTCCGTATCGATTAACTCCGGCAAAAAAAAGGCTTATGCACTCTGAAATAGAAAAAATGTTAGCCGATGACATCATAGAAGAGTGCGAGTCAGCATGGGGTTCTCCCGCTTTGTTAGTGCCCAAGAAGAACAATCAAGTTCGCTTTTGCGTGGACTACCGCAAACTCAACGCAGTTACGAAAACTGATGTGTATCCGATGCCGCTTATAGACGAATTAGTGCAGTCTACCAAGCGCAATTGTATCATGAGTACACTAGATATGCGTAGTGGATTTTGGAACGTGTCTGTCCGCGAATGTGACAGAGACAAAACGGCCTTTTTAACGCCTTTCGGTACTTACCGTTTCAAAAGGATGCCGTTTGGTCTGAAGAACGCTCCGTCCACCTTTCAGCGTCTCATTGATAAGCTGCGCACTGGCGCCTCACTTAAGAATGTGACACTATTAGCTTATCAAGACGATTTGCTCGTTATATCAGAGAATTTCGATCAGCATGTGGCTGATTTACGTGCAGTTTTTGAGAGGTTGCGTATGTTTAATTTACGCGCCAACCGTGATAAGTGTGTTTTCGCTCGCAAAGAAGTAAAATATTTGGGCCACGTCATTACTCAGGATGGGGTTTCACCTGATCATGACAAAGTTCGCGCTGTGGCGGACATGAAGGTACCAAGCAATTTACGGCATCTCAAAACTTTTCTTCAGACCTGTTCTTGGTTTAGAAAGTTTATTTTAAACTTTTCAGAGGTTGCTGAACCTTTAACACGTCTTTTGAAGAAGAATCAGACTTGGGTATGGGGCTCTGAGCAAAATCAGGCGTTTCAGGAGCTAAAAAAACGTTTAACGTCCGCGCCCATACTTGTCCAAGCTGATTACTCCAAACCATTTGTCTTGCGTACAGATGCGAGTAGTTACGCTCTCGGTGCAGTACTGCTGCAAGGTGAGGGAAAGGATGAAAGGCCTATTGAGTATGCAAGCCGCTTTTTAAACCCAGCCGAGCGTAATTACAGCACCACCGAGAGGGAAGCTCTTGCGGTAGTGTGGTCAGTTAATCGTTTCAGAGGTTATATTGAAGGTCAACAAGTTATAATAGGTAGTGACCATCAGCCTCTGAAATGGTTGTTGAGTTTGAAGTCGCCGTCTGGTAGATTAGTTCGGTGGGCACTGAAGTTACAGGAGTTCAATATTCAGTTCGAATACACTCCAGGCAGAGCCAACGTTATCGCCGATACGTTAAGTCGTCCTACTTGCGAAGAAGACATTAAAGATCAGTGTGGTATTTGTTCAGTCATTGTTGACTTACCCACTAGAACTCCCACTGATCTGCGACATGCTCAATTAGATGACCCAGAATTAAAGAAAATAATCAGTGGTTTTGAAAGTAATGACGCATTAGAAGAAAAACGCTGGTCCGAGCGAGGTTACTTTATGCAGCAAGGAGTTCTTTATAGGTACAATCCTGATGTCGATGTTGAGGAACCACAGCTGGTAGTTCCTGTGAGTTTACAACTCGACATTTTGAAGGAATGCCATGACACTCCTATTGCTGGGCATCAAGGTATCGACAGGACCTTACATAAGCTATCACAGCGGTTTTTCTTCCCTGGTATGAGACGGTTTGTCGCCGACTTTATTAAGTCTTGCGCGACATGTCAGCGCTACAAGTCGTCGAACTTGAAACCTTCAGGCCTTTTACAGACCCCAGTTTTACATCAAAGGGGAGAGGTCTTGGCGATCGACTTGTTTGGCCCACTCCCTCCTGGAGAGCAGGGGGAGAAATACGTTTTATTAGTCGAGGACACAGCAACTCGGTGGGTCGAGCTTTTCGCTCTTGTTGATGCAACTTCAGAAGCCTGTGCCCGTACACTAATCGAGGAGTACTTCCTCAGGTATGGCCTGCCGCGCCGTATTGTCTCGGACAATGGGGTACAATTTGTCTCAGCCGTTATGCAACAGTGCATGTTTATTTTGGGGATTAAACAGGATTTATTACCTTTATATCATCCGGAGGCAAACCCGGCCGAACGGAAAAACAGAGATCTTAAGGTACAGCTGGCTCAGTTGGTCGACACTGAACATTCTTCTTGGCCGAAACATTTACCATCGGTTCGTTTTTCAATGAATTCGGCTATGTGTCATACAACAGGTGTTTCACCAGCTTTTCTGACCTTCGCTAGAGATCTCCGTTCACCCATTGACGTTCATTTTGATATTAGGGCTGTTTTACAGAAAGATAATTTTGTTCCACAAATCACGCCTTACCTTAAGAAGTTTGTAGACTCCTTAGTTTCTATTAGGGATAAGGTAGAGAAGGAACAGGACAGACGTAAAGACTATGCTGACAAGGGTCGCAAACCTGAAGAATTTGATGTCGGTGATCAAGTTTTAGTAAAGTCGCATGTGTTGAGTAATGCTGGTAAAGGATTGTCGGCTAAGTTTGTGCCAAAAAGGGATGGCCCTTACACGATCCTTAAAAAAGCTAGTCCTACCAGTTATTTAGTTTGTGAACTTAATGCTCCCGACAATGTCTTAGGTAGGTTCCACGCGTCCCAACTCACGAGATTTGTCAATAGAGATGACGCGCCTCCTCTTCCGATTATGCCAAAGCGTAACCGAGGCCGGCCTCGTCATATTCAGCCTGTTTCTGACGTTCTGGAGCGGGTCCCTGAGCGAGGACGCTTTCATGAACCCGAGGGGGAGTGTATAGCGGATGGTCGGATACTCCCTGCCCGCAGAGGCAAAGGTGTCCCGGCTCGGCGTTACTCGCCAGCCTAAGTAGCGTGTTTCCGAACGCGCCCATAGACGTAGTTTGTTTTCTGATCACTGATTGGTCAGTTCGAATATTGTAAGAACCAATGAGGTTCAAGGAGTCTTTTGACATTAGTGCTAGAGTTTTTGTAAGATAGTTTTTAAGATGGCAAATGGCGCGACTTGTACTTTCTTTTAAATTAAAGTTTTATCGTGTAACAAAGCTCTTTAACTGAACCTGACCCACCCCGACTACAAACACTAATTTTTCTATGTATTTTTGTTAATTCTATGGTGTAATTTAACATATAAATTGAGGTTTATCTTTTGATTTTACAATTTAATTGCGTCGTAAGTTTTAATTTATCTAAGATGAATCAAGGTCAAATTCCTTTAACTGCGACGGCGCGGCGGCCGGGGCAGCCTCTTCGGTTTGTTCTGAAACGCCGCTTCCGATGCAACTGTCAGACTCTTTGATACCTCACGATGTTTTAAAATTAATTCCCGAATTTAGTGGTGAAACTAATATACTTAGTTTATTTTTACGGAAGTGCGAATTTGTTATCGGAAAATATCAAGGGACCTCAGAGCGAAACGAATTTTTAATGCAGAATATTACCAGTAAATTAAGGGGTAAGACAGCGGCTCTCTTAAGTGAAAGAGGTGACCTTGCAACTTATTCTGAGTTTAAATCTTTGATGATCCAACATTTTGGTGACCCCAGGAGTGAGGAATGCGTGGCAATCGAGCTCGAAACCCTAAAAATTAAATCAAATGAATCATATTTAGAATTCTGCAGCCGTATACAAGATATTCGTGCCATATTAATATCTAAGGTTAATCAGGACAGTTCCGCTACGTTAAGAAAAGCTAAGAAAGTGATTTATAATAATACTTCGCTTAACGTTTTTATGTACAATTTACCGGAACATATGGTACGGATTGTTCGAATCAAAAATCCTAGTACCCTGGAAGAAGCATTATTTTGCGTAAATTTATGTTTAAATATTTTGTCAGACCCTATGGATTACGTTATCTGAAATAACTGAATTTTAATTTAATTTAATTTAATTACAATTTGTCCTTGAAGAGGTTAACTTCCAGCAACAATATAATTTACGCAGTAAAATGTTACATCACCGGCCACAAGGTCATCAGTCAACTGAAAAAGGGGTTATTTTAAGTTCAAACAATCCTAAACCTACATTTACAGCACCTCAATTGCAACATAATTGCTACAGGCCTTGTACAAATCAAGCTCAATTTAAATTCGGTATACCTAATCAAGGTTTTGTACGTCCAAATGTGCCGAACCAACAAATTGGTTTTCGACCGCAATTGCCGCAACTTGGGAATAAACAACCTCAACAATTCGGTAGTAGACCACAAGCAGTACAATTCGGTTATGGACCCCAAGCAGCACATTTCGGTTATGGACCCCAAGCAGCACAATTCGGTTATAGACCTCAAGTAGGACAATTCGGCTATAGAGCTCCGCAACCTTCGGCCTACCGCCCCCCTAACAAATTATCGGGTGATCGTGACGTGACAATGAGAACTGCTCCAGCAGCTGTTAAGAGCGCTGTTACAAAATGAAACTGCTCAGTTGTAGGTAAATTTGACGGCGCGCGGCAGAAAATGCACGCGTGTGTGTCTAGTGAAGTACGCTACGCACACATGCAAACCGCTATGCGTCGGACGCCAGGAACAAACCAACATGAGCCTTTGCCACTTTGTATTCGAAATAAATTAAATGACTCTTTCATAGTTCGTGAAATATTTTTTGTACTGATGAATGTTATCACCTAGAATGGCGTATTTAGTGGGTATTGTAACACAAAAAGCACAGTTTGAATTTTATTTCGTGATATTTATTTATAGACCTAAATGCATTGTGATGTTGCTTCTACAGTTTCAATAGTACAGACGCCAGCAGGTCAAGCTATCCCAAACTGTCAAATTTTCCCAATTGAACATGAACTTTATTCCTTTGCGATAAACTTGAAATCCTATCAAAGAAATTTGACAGATTGGGGTAGCTTGATGTGCTGGCTTCTGTACCTACTAGTATGAAATGTAAACGATGAGTTAAAAAATTCGGCCAAGTACAAGTTGGACTTGCACACGAATAGTTTAGTACCACGGTAATATTATACACCGATAAAATCACGTTTCATGTATTGGGGCTCCTTTTATTTTTAATTTAATTGTGTCTTAAAGCGGTCACTAATATATTTAAATCAAATGTGCACATTTAAAGAATTCACCGCGATTTTAAAGTGATGCAATCCTTAAGGTGAACCTAGTCCACATCTTTTCAATACAAACTTTGGGAGTGTATTACTCCACTGTTCGCAAATGTACAGAGGCCAGCACATCAAGCTACCCCAATCTGTCAAATTTCTTTGATAGTTTTTCAACTTTATCACAAAGGAATAAGGTTCATGTTCAATTGGGAAAATTTTACAGTTTGGGATAGGTTGACCTGCTAGCGTCTGTACATAAAAAAATTAAACATGGTATGGTTTTGCTTTATTATCAATATTGTCTGTACGGAAACAGGTCACTAAAATTAAAAAGCATTAAAACGTTAGGAGCCTACAAAGATTATTTTTTCTTGCTAATTTAACCTAACTTTGGGCGTGTTTAAGTAATAAAAGAAGTGTAAAATCCCCAAAACTAAGTCGGTACCGACAAAGCTCAATTATCGAAAAGTTCAATAAACTGTATTGGTAAACTTTATTTATGCGATAAAACGTTCTGTATGACCGTTTACTCCAACATGCATCTGCTTCTACTGGTGTCATTGCAATACCTCCATTGTTGACTTCACCCCGTGATATTGCAGATGCCTTTTCTTTTTTGGCAGCTTCTCGCATCGTCTCTTCTGCAGTAATACGCTACATTTCAGCCACATTTGCATGAATTACTGCATCTATGGAATTTTCAACGATGACAATTCGTTTGTATAGCTATGCAAGCAAATTGGCATCGTTGACAATTCCATAGCTGCAGTAAGCTCATTCAGATTGGAAAGACCAATTCCTATCATTAATGCTCCTGACAATAAGCCTGTATAGACATTTAAATTTAAGTTATCTTCGTTGCATGTTTCTAATTTAAAAAGCGCACAACAGCGCACACATACAACATTTAAAATCAAATTTTGAAATGAGTGCCATTTGTATTTCCTATACAATTTGTAAACTATTCAACCGGCAGCCAAATTTGTCGCCATGTTTGTCAATTAAAAGCAATTGATTCATAAAAAAAGTACAATCTATAATTCGCCTTCCATCTACATCTTGAATTTCCTAAAACAATGAAAACCGGGAATATAGATAGTTAAAAAAGGGTAAAATTTGTAATTAAGTTACGTAGTTTAGAGGTTAAAACGCAATTTACCTACATTACAAATGATATGAAATAAATGACCATGTTATTTATATTTCTGTCAGAATGCATTGTTAAAAGTGTCGTTTGGTCAAATGTGCTTTCATTCTCCTGTAAAAGTAAATCAGTCCGATAATGTACCTGTATAATAAGTGGTGTGTTCTTTTTTCATAAATGTAATGAAAAAAACAATACATGAAATAAACGATATAGGTGTGTATCATGATAGGGAAAAATTACTTCTGTTAAATGAGAATCAATATTTTCATTTGGCGAATTTACTGGCCCCTGCTGCATTTCAGATTTACTCTGCCTAAAATAAATAGGAAACATGATTTTTTGATAGAATGGAATACAAAGAATACGTCAAAAGACACATAAGCATTCAAGTTCCCAAGAAATATGACACTGTTATTTTAAACAGTCGTGTAAAAAATAACGAAACAAGACCTTTTCGACATTGAGAAGTTCCTATCGCGAAAAAGTGTAGAGTACATCGGCGTGTGTTGTTATGTAAATACCTGTTAACTATAATATTACAGAATAAATGTAAAGTAAACATTTCAAATATTAAATGTAACACTCTTACCTATAAGCTTCCCTTACGTTTTATAAACTATCGGCCAAAACTTATTTTTTCATTTTGACTGAACCATAAGATTTATTCTTTTCTCTTTTGCCCATTATCATGAACTATGTCTGAAAATAATGGATTGAATTTATATTTTAGATTACATTTTCTTTTAAAATATTCACTCCAGAATGTCAAAGCAAAATGTGTAGAATATATTACAATAAATAATTAAAAAATACTCCCTTGTATCAAGATGTGTTGGTCACGCCATATTCTTGGCGAATTGGCGAGATTACGTGGCGCATAAAGTGGCAACAGCGAGCGATACGTCCTCCCTCTGGAAGCGCGCGGCGCGGACTAAAGCTAAAGTCCGCGCGTCTTGAAATTTATATCGATTTATAGCATTGCATATAAAAATTGTTTAAAAATATTGTATTACTTTAAAATAAACATGTTTTTTTTTTTATGCAAGCTGATATAGTACCCTTAGTTATTACCTAACTTTTGATTGAATTTGGATTAAACATACATAGATAAAAAATGTAATTTCAGACGAAAAATTATCATTAACTCTCTGTTTTTCGGAATTATTTTTGGTGTATTTCTGTGTGAAACTTTAAAAATTGCTTTGAGCACTCCAAATAAAAAGGTACAGTCCTACCCCAGACATTTTTATAAATGACTAAACTGTTATATCTTCCATGTAAAAAAGCATCAAAAGTTGGCCGAAAGTAAAATTTTATGAAACATCCTTTGCCGAGACAAGGTTTTTACTAATTTAGGTAAACAAATTGAACTTTTTTTTAGAGGGCTCCCTAGATTAATAATGAAACTTTCTCGGACATATGTTTATTTTTATTTTTTGGCTATATCGAAACCATAATCACTCATCAAAATTCGAGTCAAACGCTCAAATTCAAGAAAAAACGTGACAGCGCCCTTAAGCAACAACTAAGTTTTCCTATAAACGAGCTTTATACTAGTAATGAACCGTACTATTATGATCCCAATTACAATGATTACGGTACATGTTACCTAGGATACTGTGACTATGACTATACAAATATGTACATTAATAACGATTGCGTGGATCAGAACCCAAATGTTAAAATTCCTAAAACGATTGAAAATATTGATGATTCGCATTCAACTGAAAATAAAGTAGACTCGAAAGACGTCCCAAATTTTCAAATAAATTTAACTCGTATTCGCCCGAAATGATAGAACTTAATTTTGACGCTAATCTTGAACATCCTTATATAACCATTCCCGATATAAACGGTAAATTTATGTTGGATACAGGTAGCACCAGATCTTTCATAAGCCCTAGAAAAGTTGATGAATATTTCCCACAATCAAAATTCTATGAAGCATTTACAGTTACATGTACACATGCTACTAGCGAACATAATGAAGTAGTTAACATCCCCCTTTTTTCAATTTTTAAAGTAAACGGTTATCATAAGTTTTATATTTATGATGTGGATAATAGATGACAAAAATAAGTCAGAACTCGAAGTGACTTATGGAAAAACTGCACTAATGAATAAAAGTACCTTCTGTATGGCCAAAAAAGTATTTAACAAACTACCTGAAAAAATAAAAACGTTAAATCTGGAAAATTTCAAAAAAGAACTGATAAGAATGTTGATAAATAAAATGTTATTACTCACTACAGGAATATTTGGACGATAATTCTATGATTACTGCCTCAAAAAATTGTACATCACCTCACATATTTTGACGATCTAGAATTTTATTTGACATTACCACTAATGAGGCATGTTACTAAATTTATTTGACATTTATTGATTGACTATATTTTCTTCATTTTGTATTCATGTGCATATTGATTTTGTTTTATTTCTAATTTTGACATAATTTTATATAATTCTACAATTATATGAATCTGAAAAGTTGAATTGGTGTTAAAAGTAAAAATTTCGACAATGTGATGAATGAATAAAAATGACAGGGCAAAACATAGATGATCTATTTATCTGTAACATCTCGCACACTATTGTAATTTGACCTATGTTTACAAATAAAGCATTCTGATTCTGATTCTGATATGACGGGTTGATTGGAATGGATCTTATGTCTCAACTTAATGCTAGTATATGTTTCAAGAATAGGATTTTAAAAATAAACAATATTAATGTTCCTATAATTTATAATACTGACTACGAACTTAAACTTGAACCGCGCATAGAACATAAAGTGAGACTGCCCGCAAATCAGAATGATAACTATGCCATATTAGATTACACGCAGTTTCACGAAGGTGTTAGAATGCCAGCTGCAATTGTCAAATGTGAAAATTACCTTGCCTCCACTGTAATTCAAAATGCAACTGACTTTGAAGTAGGGTTAACTATAACTGCTCCTTTCAAAGTTATCCACTTCTCTGACGAGTGTATAGTAAATAACACAGATGGGTTAACTGACATTGATATTGACTCATTACTGACAGCCAACTTGCAGAAATTGAGACTTGATCATCTTAACCAAGAAGACAATGAACGAATTAGTAATTTATGCTAAGAGTATAAGGACATATTTTACTGTGAAGACTTACCTTTGACTTTTACAAACCAAGTAAAGCATCATATTCGGACTACTAATGAAGATCCAATCTATATTAAACCTCATAGGCAGGCTCCAGCACAGGCTGAAGAAATTAAACGACAGGTCAAAAAACTTCTCAAGGACAATGTGATCCGAGAATCACATTCACCCTGGAGTGCGCCTGTTCATTTGGTACCAAAAAAGGCAGATGCCTCCGGTCAGGTGAAATATAGAATGGTGATAGACTACCGTCGACTTAACGACATAACGATCGATGATAAGTACCCGCTTCCAAATATATGCGACTTATTCGACAAACTTGGCATGAGCAACTACTTCACCACATTAGATTTAGCGTCCAAGTATCACCAAATTGAAGTTTCTGACAGTGAGAAAACAGCCTTTTCTACACAGAATGGACATTACGAATTCCTCCGTATGCCATTTGGCCTCAAAACGGCTCCGGCAACCTTTCAAAGGACTCTCGATAATGTCTTGAGAGGCCTACAGGGTATACATTGCTTGGTTTATTTAGATGATATACTAATACATTCAAATGGCATAGTAGAGCATATTCAAAAATTACGTTCTGTTTTCAATAGACTTCGTCAAACTAACCTGAAGGTTCAGTTAGATCCCCCCCGAGTGGGTTCCCGCATTGTCGTTGCGGGGGGGCTCAGTAACCGTGGATTCCGGCCACGGTGAAGCCAAGAGGAACCCAAAGGTGGGGCCGCTCGTCAGGGCTTTTGCCTCAAAGCCGACGACTTAGCGGCCAAAAAGTAGGTTGCGGTGAGGTGCACCGCAACTGAGGTGGGCCGCGATGTCGAATGGGAGGCATCGCGGCTGAGGGTTACGGGCTGCGGTAGAGGAGGAGTGCCAGTGCTTCTGAGCAGCGCTCTTCCCTTCCGTGGCCTGGACGGGGCCGCCACCGTTTGATGGCGGACGCGGTGGGGCCGCAGGGGAAGAGGAGTGTCGGTATAGCGTCAGCCGCTCTCCCTATCCCCTGCGGCCGAAAAGTGGTAGACGGGACGGTGCGTTGTTTTCCACACGCGCGCCGTCAAAGATGTCAGCAACCACCGGTGGGGTCCGCAGGGGCCGATGCCTGCCAGGGGTGCGGGTTTGTTCGAAAGAGATACCACAGCCCCTGGCATACGGGCTACTTAGGGAACACGGGTGGGTTTTAGTCAGTAAAAGTCTGACACGCCCTCCTGCTCTACTCAGCAGGAGAAGTCATTTGATGATTTCCCACCCAAAAAAAAAAAAAAAAAAAAAAAAAAAAAAAAAAAAAAAAAAAAAAAAAAAAAAAATCAGTTAGACAAGTCCGAGTTTTTACGCAGGGAAGTGCAGTACTTAAAAACGGACTGCGACCAAACAACGAAAAAATACAAGCAGTTCTTGAATATCCCTTACCAAGGACACAGACTGAAATCAAACGATTCTTAGGTTTTGTGGGTTTATTAAACGACGATTTATTAAAGATTTCTCCAAAATCACACAGCCATTGACAGCCTGTTTGAAAAAGGGTAAAAAGGTTGTTATTGACCAAAATTATACCGAAGCTTTTGAAAAATGTAAGGAACTTTTGATAAATGCACAAATATTACAATACCCGGATATGAATAAACCATTCTTATTAACAACCGACGCCTCTGAAGTCGCAATTGGCGCGGTTTTGTCACAAAGCCCTCTAGGTAGTGACAAACCAATAGCATATGCCAGTCGGACCTTGACAGATACGGAAAAAAGGTACAGCACTATTGAACGCGAGCTGTTGGCAATTGTGTGGGCCACAAAACACTTCAGACCTTACTTGTACGGACATAAATTCGATATTTACACTGACCATAGACCATTAGTCTGGCTGTTTCAACTCAAAGAACCTAATAGCAAGGTAACGCGCTGGCGCTTGCGGTTACAAGAATACGATTTTTATGTCATTTATAAAAATTGGTTGCGCTAATTTTAAATCATAGATTAAATTTCATTATTGGCAACATCACTAATTGGTTGGTAATACATCCCTATTTCCCATCCCTTCCTTGCACGGAATCTATTGTACTCGTGGAAACGAGATGGCGAATGCCCGACGGAAGTGAGCGGCCATCGTTAGACATTCAAAATACCTTTGTGTTGTTGGCTAAGAATTTTGGTGTCGAGAACATTGTGCTCCCTAGAAACTTAGAAAATTTGTGAAAATTGGTGTTTTGTACGTGAAAACCGCAGTGAAACGGGCTGAGGAGCAGCTAACGAGGAATTAAAGGTACCGTGCATCCCTGTAACCCTTATTAAAGACCGATTTTCTCTGAGCCTCCACGCGGTCATTCAACGTCCCATTACACTACCTACCAAGTAAGTTTTTGTTGTTTTAATTTACTTATCCGCGTAACCATTGGTCCTTTTCGAGCCGGATTCCATCTGGAATCAGTGAATAGCCAACCATTCCCCTATCCTGGGTCAATTTGTCGCAAAACCCGCAATTGTAACCGCGCCGCGCGCGTGCCCGTGCCGGTAAGTTAGGTACCTACTTATATCGTAGATTCTCGTAAACCCCGCTAATAGTAGTAAATTCGCATTCTTATTCATATCGTATCGTCTCGTCGTGTCGTATTGTCGTAATCTAGCAAGTAAGTTAGATTTCTCACAACCGCAAGCATAACAAATAAGTTAGGCAAACCGTTAAACTATCGTAGGTAGGTAGGTAATTAATTATATCGTCTCGCGACCCAGGAAATATCAACATCGTTGTAGGTACATCTAATATTTCGTTTCGTATCGACCCGCTTAAATCGCAATATTAATTTATAATTTTCTCGTTCGTAATATCCAGTCACAACCGGTTCAGTAGGTAAACAAAGAACCACATTTTCTTGGCTTGTCCTGTTGAATACATACTTAATCGTGCGTTTACAAAAACATTTATTGCAATTTGTGGAGTGTAATCGATTCATAGTCTTTTCAGAACTACCTACTTGTCGTAGTTATTTAGTTAGTCGTAAGCCGCTAATATGGCAGACGCAACTTTAAAAAGATTAATATCGAAACGCGATCGGATATTTGCTCGCATGCAAACCATCTCCGACTAAGCAAAAGGAATCGACTGAGAAGGATTCGATAAGGAGTCCTTCTTCTGTGATATTAAAACAGTAGATTCATTGCGTATGGACTTCGAAAACATATTGGATCAAATTGCTGCCCATGAGCTCAAATTAGATCCTGACTGCACTGTCTCCTATCAGGCGCTTTCTGCATTCGAAGACCTTTTGGGTCGTGTAAAGCGAGCAGAAGAGAAACTGCAAATTCAATCTCGTAATGAGGTCAAAAGGTCGCCTCGATTACCTCCTATCGAAATGCCCGAATTTAACGGAGATCTTAGGAATTGGCCATTGTTTATCGCTAGCTATAAAAACGCTGTGCATAATAATGTTCCTCTGGCAGACTGTGAGCGGTTATATTATTTGTTAGGAAAGTTAACAGGCAAGGCTCGTTCAATATGTGCTGGAATAAATCCATCAGCTGATAACTACCCCCATATTTTCGATTTGCTTTGTAAAAGGTATGAAGATAAGCGTCAGTCCGCAACTTCATACTTAGATCAATTATTAGAATTTAAATATATTTCGACTGGAACCCCAAATAAGTTAGAATCACTTCTCGATAAATTCTCGTCGTCTGTAGCTTCTTTAAAAAACATAAAGGTCATTGACCTCGCTGATTTAATTTTGTTATATATCGCTATTAAGAAACTCGACCAAGATACTGTGCGTGCCTTCGAAACTAATTATCAACTAAGATCTAATAGTTTCGAAATTCCATCTTTTTCCGATTTGGATTGTTTCGTTCGTGACCATATAAAAATGTTAGAACGTACTTCACCATCTATTGCTAGGGTCACCAATAACAAGAAACCATTCGAACGTAAGTCTACAGTCGCGTACGCCAGCACCTCTGGTCCCGAGAAAACGACATGTAGTCTATGCAGTGAGCAACATGATTACATCTATAAATGTAGGATAATAATATTTTATAGTTATAACCCAGATCAGCGTTTTAACTTCGTAAAGTCTAACAATTTATGTATAAATTGTTTAAGTAGTGGTCATCGTGTTTCCGTGTGTGAGTCAACTTCTAGATGTAAAAAGTGCCACCGAAAGCACCATACTTTGTTGTGCTTTGGGGCCCAGCAAGCCGCGTCTGCTACCGTTGCTAATGCGGCACCTAGTGACGCTAACGCTGCCTCCGCTCGCAATGACGTCGCGCTGTGTGCGCTATCAGCCGGTAAAAATAAAATTGACAATTTATCTCGACATCCCGCGACGGTTTTAATTGCAACTGCGCGTATTATTGTCGTGGACTCTCATTGTAATAAACACATTGTTCGTGCATTGTTAGACAGCGCTTCGCAAAGTAACTTTATCACATGTGAGTGTTGTCAACGCTTAGGTTTGAACATAAATAATCGACCTTCTTGTTCCACCGTTAAAGGAATAGGCGGTTCAAGTAAAATAATTGAGGGTTCCGTAGAATTTAAATTTCATTCTCGCTTCGATTGTAACATAAATTATAGTGTCGACTCTTTGGTAGTAGATAAAATTACTGAACATTTACCAACTGCTACGGTTAATTCTTCGGTCTTGTCTAATTTCAATAACTTGCCGTTGGCAGACGACACATATTTTTCGCCAGGCCCGATTCAAGTATTGATCGGTGCTTCGATTTACCCACACTTACTCTTGTCGAATAAAGTTCAAGGACAGCCGCCATATGTATCACCACTTGCTTTAGAAACTGTCCTTGGCTATGTTATAGTAGGTGACGCGCCGGTCCGTGTTGATAACAACTCAACCGTTTCATATTGTTGTACCGCGGACTCGTTAGACTCTGCGGTCCGGAAATTTTGGGAATTGGAGGAGGTGGATGTTCCCCCTGTAGTCAGCTCGGATGACAGGGTATGTGAGGAGTTTTACACACGCACCACCACTCGAGATAGTGACGGTCGATACGTGGTAGCTCTGCCTTTTAAGGGTGATGTCGAATCTCTTGGTAACTCGCGCCAAGCAAGTGAACGTCGGTTTTACTGCTTGGAAAGGAAGATGCAAGCTTCTCCACAATTAAAGGTCGCGTATGATAGCGTCATTCTCGAATACCTAGAAAAGGGTTATATTTCACCTGCAAATTCTGATTCTTCAGAAATTTCGTACTTTATTCCGCATCATGGTGTGATCAGGGATGATAAGGTCACAACCAAACTTCGTGTCGTTCTCGATGGTAGTTGTAAAACTACCTCCCGCATTTCGCTTAATGACCTCTTGTACGGTGGACAAAGCCTGCAAGGGAGTTTGTTTAATATTATCGTTGGTTTTCGTTTGTTTTCGGTTGCACTCTCCGCAGACATTCGTCAGATGTTTCTCAGCATTGGAATCCGAGAATCTGATCGGCGCTTCCAACGCATTTTGTATCACTTTTCCCCGCAAGAACCTTTAAAGGTTTATGAATTTAATCGTGTTGTTTTCGGGCTTAAGTCTAGCCCCTTCCATGCGCTGCGAACTATTAGGCAGCTGGCAGAGGATGAGGGTGACTCCTATCCTCAGGCTAAAAATATCGTCACTTCAGGGTTGTATATGAATGATTTCGTCCATTCCGTCCTCACGGAAGACCAGGGTATTTCTACCGCCTCGGAGATGATAGGTCTCATGAAAGCTGGTCAATTTGAATTGGTTAAATGGACCACTAATTCTCAAGCCGTTTTAGAGTCGATTCCACCCTCGCATCGTCTGCTAGCTGTCAAAGAATTCGATGAGTCCGACCAGCAGAAAGTACTGGGCTTGTGCTGGTCGCCTACGTCAGATCACTTCAGCATGAAAGTCAATACTCCCGCACAAAATTGTACTAAACGCACAATATTATCGTGTGTCGCTAGACTATGGGACGTCATGGGATTTGTCGCACCTGTCGTCTTGTACGCTAAACTTCTAATCAAACAGCTTTGGCTGCGTGATTGTGACTGGGATGATACCCCACCTGAGGATATAGTCAGGCTGTGGACTCGCTTCACGGAAGAGCTCCCGTTGTTATGTAATATAAAAATCCCACGTCACGTTGGTATCGTCGCCGATAGTGTGGTCACCCTCTTGGCTTTCGCAGACGCCAGTGAGAAGGCATACGGGGGAGTGATTTACTTCCACGTCCAAAATAGCGATGGCAATACCGTTTACTTGTTAACCGCTAAATCGAAGGTCTCACCTAAGAAAGTCGTTTCTCTCGCTCGTCTAGAGCTTTGTGCCATTCTTATAAAAAATGTCATAGTCGCTTGTCAGCACCGCATTGTTTTCCGTAATATATTCGCATTTTCGGATTCGACAGTCGCGCTCTGTTGGGCACATTCGTCGCCCCATCGGTGGAACACCTTTGTGGGCAACAGAGTGACGAAAATACAAAGCGACTTGTCGCCACAAAATTTGTATCACGTATCCGGTACGGACAATCCCGCAGATTGTCTGTCACGTGGTATCACGCCTTCTCAAATAGTTGACCACCCGCTTTGGTTCAGTGGTCCTCCGTGGGCCCATTTGGACGTCTCACAGTGGCCTGTCGTTCCCTTCAGTCCTTCGTCGGTGCCTGAAGCACCCGAAGAGAAGAAGGTTTCGATGCTATACGCTGTACCAAATGAAAGATCTCCTATTCTTTCTTTGGTCGATCGCATCTCGTCTTGGAGTAAATTACTTCGAGTAGTAATTTACGTTTGTCGTTTTATCAGGTTGTTACCTGTTAGTTATCGCATGTCAGCGTCGGATTACGACTTCGCTGAATTACTCGTTCTTCGTGAGTGTCAACGCCTTCATTTCTCCATTGAGATTGCTAGACTCGGGGAAGGCAAGGATTGTAGTCCTGCTTTACGACACTTAAAGCCGTTTCTCAAAGACGGACTCATTAGAGTCGGAGGCCGTTTAAGAAATTCGGATTTAAGTTATGAAGGGAAATATCCCATATTGCTACCAAGTAAAGATCCCGTTTTGAATTTGCTCGTCGAATACCATCATAAATTAAACTGTCATGCAGGTCCCGACCTGCTGATGTCACTCTTACGTCAAAAGTATTGGATACTTTCTGCCCGTAATTTAATTAGGAATAGGATCCATAAATGCATTCCTTGCTTCCGCCTTCGTCCCAAGTCAAGTTTCCCGGAAATGGCGGATCATCGCTCGTGTCGTGTCGTCCAATCCGCTAAGCCGTTCGTTCACACGGGCACGGACTATGCCGGACCGTTTAGGGTTACTATGTCTCGCGGTCGAGGTATTCGTTCCACCAAAGCCTACGTGTGTCTGTTCGTTTGCATGACTACACGCGCCGTGCACATTGAACTTGTTGGTGACCTTAGCACAGCTAATTTTATGGGCGCTTTCAAGCGGTTCTTGTCAAGGCGCGGCCCGGTGAGTAGGATTTATTCGGATAACGGGACTAACTACATAGGCGCTAAACGCAAACTTTCGGAACTTCACGAATTTCTTTGTTCAAAATACCATAATACCGAATTTGGTAACATGCTAGCTGATAGTCGCATAGATTGGTCACTCAATGTCCCGACTGCTAGTCACTTTGGGGGCAATTGGGAGGCTAACATTAAAAGTCTAAAGTCGCACTTGTATCGAGTCATAGGTGACACGATTCTCTCATTCGAGGAATTAAGTACTGTTCTTACCCAAGTCGAATCGGTAATGAACACTAGGCCTCTCTGCAGGACACTCTCTAGTGATCCTTCGGAACCGCTAGCTTTGACTCCAGCGCACTTTTTGAATCTCACGCCTTTAAGATATTTGCCTGCCGAGGAAATAGACGAGAGAACTACTATCACTAGACATGAATTGTTAGATAAACTGATACAGTCGCTTTGGAAGCGCTGGAGGAGCGGTTACCTCCACACCTTGCAATCGCGTCGCAAATGGAACACGCCGGTCGATCCAGTAGCTGTCGGCACGGTCGTGATTCTTGTAACTGATAATTCGCCTCCACTACACTGGCCATTGGGTGTCGTGGAGGAAGTTTTCCCTGACTCCACCGGAATCACTCGCGTCGTTCGGGTTAAGACGAAGACTGGCTCTTACTTGCGCCCCGTCGTTCGTCTTTGTCCATTACCTAACCAATAGATTAGACAATTTCGTCATTTTGATTAAGTTAATATTAGTAATAAGGTACTTAGTTTATCGTTTAGTTTCGTAAATAAGCTTCAATTCTTGACCCCCCCGAGTGGGTTCCCGCATTGTCGTTGCGGGGGGGCTTAGTAACCGTGGTCTCCCATCCACGGTGAAGCCAAGAGGAACCCAACGGTGGGGCCGCTCGTCAGGGCTTTTGCCTTCAAGCCATTGACGTAGCGGCCAAAAAGTAGGTTGCGGTGAGGTGCACCGCAACTGAGGTGGGCCGCGATGTCGAATGGGAGGCATCGCGGCTGAGGGTTACAGGCTGCGGTAGAGGAGGAGTGCCGGTGCTTCTGAGCAGCGCTCTTCCCTTCCGTGGCCTGGACGGGGCCGCCACCGTTTGATGGCGGACGCGGTGGGGCCGCAGGGGAAGAGGAGTGTCGGTATAGCGTCAGCCGCTCTCCCTATCCCCTGCGGCCGAAAAGTGGTAGACGGGACGGCGCGTTGTGTTCCTCACGCGCGCCGTCAAAGATGTCAGCAACCACTGGTGGGGTCCGCAAGGGCCGATGCCTGCCAGGGGTGCGGGTTTGTTCGAAAGAGATACCACGGCCCCTGGCATACGGGCTACTGAGGGAACACGGGTGGGTTTTAGTCAGTAAAAGTCTGACACGCCCTCCTGCTCTACTCAGCAGGAGAAGTCATTTGATGATTTCCCACCCCAAAAAAAAAAAAAAAAAAAAAAAGCTTCAATTCTTGAAAGCATCGCTTCAAGCCCGGGGGGATGGTTGCGCTAATTTTAAATCATAGATTAAATTTCATTATTGGCAACATCACTAATTGGTTGGTAATACATCCCTATTTCCCATCCCTTCCTTGCACGGAATCTATTGTACTCGTGGAAACGAGATGGCGAATGCCCGACGGAAGTGAGCGGCCATCGTTAGACATTCAAAATACCTTTGTGTTGTTGGCTAAGAATTTTGGTGTCGAGAACATTGTGCTCCCTAGAAACTTAGAAAATTTGTGAAAATTGGTGTTTTGTACGTGAAAACCGCAGTGAAACGGGCTGAGGAGCAGCTAACGAGGAATTAAAGGTACCGTGCATCCCTGTAACCCTTATTAAAGACCGATTTTCTCTGAGCCTCCACGCGGTCATTCAACGCCCCATTACACTACCTACCAAGTAGGTTTTTGTTGTTTTAATTTACTTATCCGCGTAACCAAAAATGGTTAACAGAATGTCACTGCAGACGCGCTATATCGAATTCAACTTAAGGCACTAGGAGAAGACAACGTCCCCGACGATATTTCAATGATTGGTAATATAGACGAAAAAGAAAATAGACTTCAAAATTATTTAGAGGACGTGACCAGACTAAATTCTGATGACTCAAGAACTATTACCATTTCCAACTCTGAAAGAACCGCGACAGCTAGCCCAATGACTATAAATTTAGATTCTGATACGGACTTGGAACAATCACCTAATAACTATCCTGTACCGTCTGAACCTTCTACTATAAAAACAGTTCATTCAGTTGAGGATCTCGAATCCCATGGAATACCGATATTAAATGAAGCAATAGATACCAAGCCTAACCAAATACTAGTTTTTAGCTGGTTTTGTAATGAGCTCCAAGTAAAAGACTTGTCCAGGGACAAACAAAAAGTGTTAGAAGTATTTTTGCCTCTTCATAATCAAGATCATATTAAACAATTTTTAAAAGAATGTATAAAACCGAAAATAAAGTATTTCATTTATTTCGAGAATCCGGAACATAGAAAAGACTTTAGTAATATTTTAGTTTCACTATTTAAGAAAGATATGGTTAATTTCTACGAATGTACCGAGCGCGTTATTTACACCGAAGATGAACAGGAGCAGAAAGCTATTGTTATTAAGTTACACGAAGGCAAGACCTGTCATCGTGGCATTACAGAAACTGTTAAAAGAATCCGTCGCTATTATCATTGGCCAAATTTATCCGAAACCGTTTCCGCCATAATTAATTCATGTGATCGTTGTAAAACCTCCAAATACGACAGAAAACCAATTAAACCTGTACTGCAGCTTACACAAACCCAGAACACACCCTTTCAGGAAATATTTATACATCTGTTTAGTATAGAATCGAAATACTATTTAACTTTAATCGCATTTAAGCTATATAAATTGCATCTCGCTCTACACCCGAAGTGGTCAGAGCATTAATGAAATACTTCTCTTTTTACGGCACACCACAGAAAATAAGTTCGGACCCGGGAACAGAATTTAATAATGAATTATTAAAAGAACTGACGGACTTGCATAAAATTAAGCTACACATTGGTACACCCAATAATCCAAATTCTATGGGGCTCATAGAGCGGTTTCATTCTACAATTGTAGAAATATATCGATTAGCAAAATATGAAAAGAAATTTACAGACGCAGCATCAGTTATGACTTATGCCGTTATGGCATACAATAACACCATCCACAGTACCACTGATTTAACACCGTTTGAAGCTGCGTTTGATCATACTGAATTAAACTCTACTTTTGACTCCGAATTCGGTAAAGCATACAATCAGCAACTGATAAGAGACCATAAGAAAAGAACACAGGCAATTTATAAATATATCTCAGAAAAAGTAAAAAGTCATAAGGAAAGAATTATAGCCAAGCGGGGAGGTGAATCAAGACCAGCCTTAGAAATAGGTCAACCGATTTTCACTAAAGCCGTAAATAAAAGGCAAGCTAAAGATAAACCAAGGTTTCAGAAGGCCATAGTTACAGGTCAGATAGAACGTAACATCGTACCGATGAAAGTCAAAAATAGAGATACCAAAGTTCCAGTAAAAAATGTAAAACGTCCTCCGCAGGTGGTGTTTGATCCTGGTGACATGGACAACGACCAGTTGGGCTCTCCCAAGCCAGGCCCTTCAAGCGGTAAAGATTAACCAAACCTCTGGGATTCTCCCGGTGAAATTAGGTCAAGCATTTATACAATATGATAAATGGTCTATTGTTAAAATAATCAACCTTTCCTTTAATATTAAAAAATATTCCGAATTTAGCCAAATGTTACACCCAAACAAATCATATCGACGGGTCCTACGTATACTGGTGCAACCCGCAAAACAACGAAAACCGTTTTATTACATCAAAAGCCTTAAAATTACTTTGTATTTGTATCCTGTAAAAATCAT
This sequence comes from Polymixis flavicincta, assembly GCA_949987655.1. Classification (NCBI taxonomy): domain Eukaryota; kingdom Metazoa; phylum Arthropoda; class Insecta; order Lepidoptera; family Noctuidae; genus Polymixis; species Polymixis flavicincta. The sequence goes on along the minus strand of OX465202.1, from coordinate 6,953,834 downwards.
ATTGGAATACCAAATAATTTCAAAGATACAAACTTGTAAACTGATGTAAGTGACATCATTTTAAGCCTCGCGACCATCTACACTGATGTAAGTCACTTACACCAGTGTAGGTCGTCGCGTACGACGCGACGCGTGAGCGCAAGTGAACTCAAACACTGGTATAACTGCGAAACGTCTTAGTTCACGTAAATAAAATAAATAAAATAAAATAAAATAGCCTTTTATTTCTTGCTGTTTGAATTACAAAAATAAAAATACTGCATGCAATCATCATTAGACATTTCAATTCATAATATAAAATATAATTAACACAATAAAATTAAAAAATAACATTAAAATTAATTTAATGATTTTATTTACTATCATTTATGATTCAAATTATTTAATTGACTAACAATTTTTTTTTTTATATAAATATTTAAACGACTACATCGAAGTTTTATTATAGCAAGAACCCCTCTTAATCGAAGGTGAAGGCCTCCTCCAGAGATGACCAGCGGTCTCTATCTTCTGCTGTTCGCATCCAGCATGTGCCAGCGACTTTAGCGATGTCATCGCCCCAGCGAGCTAAGGGCCTTCCTCTCTTTCTTTGGCCTGACGGGCCTGACCATGACGTTACTCTTGAAGTCCAGCGTTCGTCTTTGAGTCTTGCAATATGCCCAGTCCACCGCCATTTTAACTTTTGCGAATGTTTGAGGGCATCTATGACTTTTGTTTTGAGTCTTATACGAAAGTGGGGTATCTTTTGAAGTTTTCGTATCTTCATGACACTCCTTTCCATGCTTCTTTGACATGATGTTATTTTTGTTTTTGTTCTTTTGGTAAATTTCCATGTCTGGCAAGCATATGTTAATGAGGGCAGTAGACGGGTATCCATGACTCTTTTCTTAGTTTTCACAGGCATACCACTTTTGAGTATTTCTTTAAGGCTCCAAAACTTTTTCCACGTATTTTTTACTCTTCTTTCGACTTCCATCTCATTGTTTTGTCGGTCAAATGATATCTGTTTTCCAAGGTAAATGTAGCTGTTGACATAACATAAAGGTGTGTTTTCGACGTAAATAGGTACTACGGTGTAATTAGTCATGATGTTTGTCTTACTCAAGTTTATTTCCAGACCCGCCTTTTTGCTTTCTTCATACAGTGAGTTTACCATTGACTGCAGCTGTTTTGTATTCTCAGAAACCAAAACTATGACGTCCGCAAATCTCAGATGATTTAAATACTTTCCATTTATATTTAAACCCAGTTTTCTCCAGTCTAGTTTGCTAATAATTGATTCTAGCACCGCTATGAAGATCGTTGGAGAAAGAGGGTCCCCTTGTCTAACTCCTCTCTTTATCTGAATAGACGGTCCTGTGGTTTCCAGTTTTATTCGGCTCGTGGTATTGCCATATAGATGTTTCAGAACTCTAATGTATTCAATCTCTACCTGCTGAGAGTGCAGAGCTTCCCATATCGATGAGTGGAGAATACTGTCAAAAGCTTTTTGATAGTCTATGAAAACTATGTATAAGGGTTTCTGGAATTCTTGATACTTTTCAATCAGCATTTCTAGAGAATGAATATGGTCCACAGTAGAAAAGCCTCTTCGAAATCCTGCCTGTTCAATAGGTTGATGTATTTCAATTGATTTTCTTATCCTTTTTTCTAAAAGCGATGAAAATAACTTGTAGATTGATGGCAATAGACTGATTGGTCGGTAATTACTTATGTTGTTAGGATCACCTTTCTTATAGAGCAAGATTATTTCGGACTCGGACCATTGTCTAGGGGTGCGTGAGGATTTTAATACCATGTTGAACAGACGCGTTAGTGGAGTTGCTAGATGTGTGCGTCCTACCTTTAATGCTTCGTTCGTGATCTTATCAGGACCGGGGCTCTTCGCTTCCTTGAGTGAGTCAATTCCTCTGATCACTTCCATTTCATCCATGTTGCTAATCTCGCCCCTATCGATTGGTATTTGGGTATTAAGTGGGTAGCACCGGTTGTACTCTTGGTTTTGTGAACTGTATAGACTCTTGTAAAAGGCTGTTGCTATTCTTAGTATTTCTGACCTATTTTGTGTTGTGTTTGTTGGCCCTTGAAGTCCTTCGATCCATGTTTTGTGTGATCTTAACTCTTTGTATGCTCTCTTGACGCTGCCGGTAGTATTGAGGTGTTTTTCAAAAGTTTGTGTACGATGATTCTTATAGTCGTTCTTAATATGTTTACTTACAAGTTTGTATAGAGCTTTTAATTCGTTTTTCATAGATCGCGACTTTGGTTTGGTTGTTTGTAAAATTTGTTTTCGTTGGATCAACTTTTTCGTGTGGACTGACAGTATACTGACTTTGTTCGATGTGTGAGGTATGTGAGCTTTTTTAAGGCTAGTGTCTATGGCGCTTAAGATTTCGTCGTAATATTCTTGAACCTTGTTTGTTTCTTGCCAGTTGTATACTAAGTTTTCTGAACAGTAATTTAGTGATTCTTTGTACCTCGATACATCCTCTTCGTTTTTCAGTAAGACTCTTGGAAAGTTTCCATATTCCTTCCGACTTTTTTTCTTTGTTTGCAGTAACAATGTGGCTCTGACAAGTCTGTGGTCTGAAGGAAAAGTTACATTTAAAACTTCCATGTTTTGGATGCTTCTGTGCTTATTAGTTAAAATGTAGTCTATTTCGTTTTTCGTGGCCCCATCTGGAGATCTCCAAGTCCATCTCTGATTATTTTTCTTTTTGAAAAACGTGTTCATAATAGCTAAATTGTTTTCGTAAGCAAATTCAATGAGTCTATCCCCTCTACTGTTCCTATTACCATAGCCGTGACTTCTTGTGACTAGTTTTTCATTTGGTTTCGGTTGGCCAATTTTTGCATTAAAGTCGCCCATGACTATTATATTTCTTCCTGCTAGTTGTAAAGCTCTGTCGACAGTGTCGTAGAAAAGTTTTAATTCGTCGTCACTTGCAGCTTCAGTGGGAGAGTAAACTTGAATTATGCTTGTCTTGAAGTTTTTGAATTTTATATTTAGAAGAGCTACTCTCTCGGACAGACCTATGAAACTTTCAATATAATTCTTCAGGTGTTTTTTTACAATGAATCCTACACCGTAAAGTCCTGGTGTTTCACCAATGTAGTACAGAATGAAGTCGTTGTGTTCTTCGATTGAGTTTCCAAGTCTTCTGATTTCAGAGAGACCTATAATGTCGTATTTTATGTTTTCCAGTGATTCCATTAGCTCTATCAGACGGCTATAAGTCGATAAAGTTCGGACGTTGTATGTTGCTATGTAAAGAACATTATTTTCTTTATTTTCATTTATTGTACAGTTACTTGAACTTGAAGGGTTACTTATTATCCCTGGAGGGTTTTGGTCTACAACTCCCGCGGGGACCAGCCGTGTTGGGAGTGAAGAGGGGTGGGCGGTTAGTTGCTATTCTGAATAGTTTTTGGAGTGTGTGTTATCTTCGTTGCTAGTACTTTGTGTTGTATTTAGAGACCTTGGTGTGAGGAAATTTGGTATGTCAGCCGTTTTGTTTTTCTTTGTTGGGCGATTTTTAGCAACGGCAGAATCAGTGGCTCTGTTATTTTCCGGAGATTCCGACATGATTCTTTTTTTATTTTTCGAATTTTCCTCTTTTCTTTGTGCCTTTTCGAACCGACGAAAAAACGGAGGAGGTTACTCAATTCGACGCGTATATTTTTTTTTTTTTTTTTTTTTTTATGTATGACCACGCATAACTTTTTCCAGAGTAGTCCGATTTTGATAATTCTTTATTTATTGGAAAGGGTATACCTCGAAGTTGGTCCCATATAAATTTCGAAAAAAATTCCAACCCTAAGGGTAAGAAAACAGGGGATGATTGATTGTTTACTCACAGATTTTAATACTGAGTCGTGTATTAAATCAAAAATTAAGCATGTAGTAATTAGTAGATTATAGCCACAAAAAATTATAAAATAAAAACTTTTTAATAAAAAAATTGAACCGCCGAAAAACCGAAAAATAAAAAATAATAAACTAGCTTTGTCCAACCCCAATAACTAAGTTCGGAAGTCGGTGACTTTGGATATGTATTTGATTATATGTCACCGCCTTCCGAACTTATTTATTGGGGTTGGACAAAGCTAGTTTATTATTTTTTATTTTTCGGTTTTTCGGCGGTTCAATTTTTTTATTAAAAAGTTTTTTCTTATGTTCATTGTCTTCCAGAATGATTAATTTGTCGTATTTTAATAAAGCCTTTTTCCCGTTTTCTCTTGCTGTTTTTAGTTGTTCCTGTAATTCTTTACGCTTTTGGAGTACCTCTTGAGGAAAATCTTCTTTGAAATAATAGGATTTTCCTTCAATTGCTTTTTTGTTTTTAAGTAGTTGAATTCTTGTTTTCGTTGTAGAAAAAGTAATTAGGACAGGTCTGACGTATTCAATGTTTTTGGATTTAGTTTCTCCTCCTGTAGTAACAGTGGTAATAAGTAACAACAATGAAGCGTTCACGAGGTCAATTAATGCTAGATCTATTAGAAAATAAGCGCAGCACAATTAACATTACAGAAAATTACGAAGGTAATTATCAATTTAAAATTTTAAATATATTATTATGATAAACTTTGTTTTCTCTGATCAGATTTAGAGTTTCGAGTTAGTTAGACAACGCGTTAAAATTCTTCCATATAAACTTTGACACCCCCCAATCCCTCTTTAGGGGGTAGTTTAGAAAAACAATACATAACCAACTTTAAAATTTACTTAGAAAAGTATTTGTGCAAAGTTTCAAGTTTATTAACTCAAGGAATAAGATTTTTCATACAAATCAAATCCCCCGTTTCACCCCCTTTAAGGTCGAATTTCCAAAAACCCCTTCTTAGTACTACATTACAAAAGGAAGCCGTGTGCAAAATGTCACGTTCCTATTCTTAGTTTCGGCTGCGCGTTGATTTGTCAGTCAGTCAGTTTCACCTTTTGTATTATATATAAGATAATTAATAAAATTAAGGGTACACTAGTCGCGGGCTCAAACTCACTGGTGGGCCTGGCTAAAAAGCACGCTGTCTCACCAGGCTTCGTGTCCGACAGAGGTAGTATCAGTGATGATCAGTTAGACGCTAGTCTACATGCACAATATTATTGAGTGAGCTGTAGGATCAGTTACAGTAAAACAGGCGCATAAAAAATTAAGAAAACGCCTTCGGTAGATCGGGTTTTCTGAAAAAGCCACTGCATAAATCAATGACCAATTAAGTTTATTGAACTTTTCGATAATTGAGCTTTGTCGGTACCGACTTGGTTTTCGAGATTTTACACTCCTTTTATTACTTAAACACGCTAATAAGCATACGTCTGTTGAGTTTACTATTTGAAATATACTTCTATTTTGATTGTTTAGTTATTAACCCCCGACGCAAAAACGACGGGGTGTTATAAGTTTGACGTGTCTGTGTGTGTGTATGTGTGTGTGTGTGTGTGTGTGTGTGTGTGTGTGTGTGTCCGTCTGAGGCAACGTAGCTCCCGAACGGATGAACCGATTTTGATTTAGTTTTTTTTGTTTGAAACGTGTATTAGTCGGGAGTGTTCTTAGACATGTTTCATCAAAATCGGTTCAGCCGTTTGAAGATTATCAGCTCTTTTCTGGTTGAAAAACGGATTTTAGCCTCTGATCAACTCAACATTTGGGATTCTATTACTTCAATGATATTAGACGAATAAAATAACTTTGAACTGATGCTGGAGCAACACCTGGAATTTCCAGGAAACCAAAGTTATTCACCAACAAACAGCAGAAGTATCGTTTTTGGGCTCATTGAAAAGGTCTCAATGAATAGATTATAGATAAATGGTGGTTTAAGGGAGACATTAAGTTTAAAAAGCAAGAAATAAAACTTAAATTAAAAATTTAAAAAACCCCCGTCCCAAACAAAAACTCAAAAAAGTAAAAAATAATATTTATAGGCCTTTTAATTTTAACGTAATATTTTGATCAGGGCATTGTCAAGTCGGGGGACGGTCAATGAAAACGCCAAACAGAGGCCTAGCCGTCCCCCGACTTGACAATGCAATTGGTCGGGGGTTTTTTAAATTTTTTTTGTTTTCATTTACTCCTATTCCCATTCAAATATTTTAAGTTAATAACAAAAGAATATTACAGAAAACTGTTGCAAGTGTTAAAAACTATAAAAAAAGATGTTTTTTTTAATAGTTTAAGCTTATATTAGCTCAATAGATAAAATAGTGCATGTAAACAAACAGATTACATGCCTGTTCCCATATTAAACTTACCTGACTTAAGACATCTAACTCTTGATGCAGCAAGGATCGAACCTATAAATCTGAAAGGAGTAAATTTGGATGATATACGTCAACTGAATTATATTTTGAAGAATAGTGGTAATAACGTGAAAAGTGAAATCCAAGGTGAAAGTGCTAGTGTCGCCCTTTGTGTCTTGTACGCGGTTGTCATCTTATTGTCAATAGCTATAATTATGTGTAAGTATTCATATGTTGTAAGGAAATTGTGTAGAGGGCGGGATCATCGTCCAGAAGCTGTTGAAGATAATCCCTCTCAACCTGAGGAAGGTCAAGTTAATCAAAGACCTATCCTATTAGTGTAGTTAGCTTTACAATTTTTAGGTTACGATTTTGTAATAGGAATAGTTTGATCATTTTATTATTTAATACTTTCTAATTTGTAAATTATGCAAAGTTCTCGGAAAACCCCTGTTTTTCCGATAACTTTGGTCCAAGGGGGGAGGAGTTGTGTCCCTATCACAGCGCTGTGATACCTACACCACAATCCAGTGAACTCATTAATGATGACGATACCTATTCCAAATGCCTTAAAGCTATAAATAACAGATTAGTTACATTTAATACCAAAATCCTCGAACACAAGGAAAACCTTTTAAAGACAAAATCAAAACATATTGTGATACCTACCTCAATTGACCTTGATGAGTCAAACCGTTATGTATCCGAAATTATCGGTAATAAGACTGAAAGTAAAGAATTCCTTGCATTGGAAAGAACTCTATATTCATTCTTGACGTCTAAAAAAGAGAATACCATTTATTATTTACTATTCACTAAAGTGTATCATTATGAAACATCTACTTACGATGATATCTTTAAAAGTCTGAAAAACTTAAAGAATTACCTTTTATCTGAAAATATAAACGAGTTTAGCATCACAGATTTCAGAAATCAGTTTGATAGCCATAATTTAATAAAAATATATAACATAATCACGTACCTATTTCATAATACAAGTATAACCATTAATATTTACAAAAATATTATAATGTATCCAACTATGAGCGAAATCGCTAAAATTATGCGTGAAAATCACGATATTCCTATTTCAGGCCACTTAGGCTCTAACAGAATGTTGAAAAGAATCCAAGAAAAATATTACTGGCGTAATATGCGCAGTGACATTGAAAATTATGTCCGCAAATGTGTACCATGTCAAGCTAATAAAGCGCTACGTCAAACTAACCGTGCACCGATGCAGATCACCACAACATCGACGCAACCATTTGAACGCGTAGCATTAGACATCGTAGGCCCTCTTCCTGAAGTAGGAAGTGCTAAATTACGATTCATTCTAACACTGCAAGACGATTTGACGAAATACTCAGCTGCTTATCCTATCTCTAATGCTACCGCAGAAGAAACGTCTGAATGTATGATCCATTTTATCGCGCAATTCGGCATTCCAAAAACCATCCAAACTGATCAAGGCCCGAATTTTACGGCCGAGCTATTCAAACAAACTTGCAGCTTTCTAAAAAATTAAACAGCTTTGGTCTACCCCTTATCACCCGCAAACACAGGGAGCCCTAGAAAGGAGCCACTCAACTTTAAAAGAATACCTAAAATCGTTTGTAGATGTTAACCAAACTAACTGGCCTCGATATGTCTATACAGCCATGCTCACCTATAATACAACAGTTCACAGTACTACAAACTTCACCCCTTATGAACTAGTATTCGGTCATAAGGCACTTATACCCTCATCCATATACGACTCCACTCTAGAATCCACATACAATAATTAAGTAAGGATCTTACAACAACGTCTCCGAATTTCTAGGGAGAAAGCTGTAGAAAACATACTAAAATCAGAAATAACCTCCAAAGCTTATTACGATAAGCATACGAAACCAACAAAGTATAAAGCAGGTGATATGGTTTACGTGAAAAATCATTTACGACTTCGTAAAGCTTTATCACCCATTTGGAATGGTCCCTATAAAATAATTCGGATAAATGGAAATAATACACTTACTTTATTGATGAACCGTCGGCATGTCAAACATCACTATGATGAAGTTAAACTTGCCGAAATAAATGATTAGTCTAGTTTTATATTTAGTTACGTAAATTAGTTTTATAACTTAGAATATTATTTCAGGATCGCCTCGGCGTGTATCTCCATTATCTCAGCTGACGTTATAGAACCCATGAAAGAAAGTACTGGAATCTATTTTGACCCTGTGGGAACCTTGAAAATATCTAATAATTATCTTCACATATTAGTCCCGACTGATGTTGGATATATACAACCCCATATAGAAAATATTAAGTCTGCTTTGGGAACTGCTAGATTTCTTTGCCGACAGAACGAACTAAGTGTCTCAAAATGTCATAACCTCTTACAACCCTTAACATCTCGCCTTGACACTATTTTAAAAGATTATAGTGCTATATCTCATCTTATTCCCGATAGAGATAAGAGATCTGCGTGGTTTGCTGGTATCGGTTCCCTTTTCAAACAAGTAATTGGCACAATGGATGAGGACGACTCAATCAAGTATAACTCTGCAATAGAACACCTAGAAAACAATGATAAGAAACTTTCATCTCTTCTAAAAGATAATATTTTGATGACTAATACGGCATTAAATAATTATAATGAAACACTTAAAATAATCAAAACCAATGAAGCTCGATTAGGCAACGCTATTGAAAATTTATCAGCCGTATTAAACAATGTATCTAATATACATAAAGACTTGTATATCGAATCTAAAATGAATGAAATTTATAATGAATTGTTTTCTAGTTTACTAACTTTATCATTTAGACTTGATGATATTATTAACGCTATAATGTTTACGAAAAGTCATTCTATACACCCCTCTATCCTAACCCCTAAACAACTGTATGAAGAGTTGATGCGTAGTGTTAAGGATTTAAATAAGAATAGTGAACTACCTGTTAGCTTAAGTTTAGATAGTATCCATGTGCTAACTGACTTAGCCCAACTATCGTGTTATTTTATATGTAGTAAAGTAGTGTTTGTAATTAAGATTCCCTTAGTATATAAATCAGAATATGTGTTATATAAACCTATCTCGATACCTATCCCACATGATGTGGGCCAGCCTCATTCATATGCAATGATTATACCTAATTGTAATTATATAGCTATAAGTAAAGATAAATTAACATATGTATGCCTTCAGGAACTAAATAAATGAGTCAAAAGTATTAATCAGTTTTATATATGTAATAATCTCGATGTATACTCAGTTCAAGATATGCCTACTTGCGAAACCGAGATGTTATGTAAAATTATTAATAAACTACCTCAACAATGCGAAACTAAGTTGTTCCATGGGAATATAGATATTTGGCAAGAATTAAAAAAAACAATAGATGGCTATTTGTTAAGTCAGAACCGACCAAACTTACCCTTGACTGTAATTCACAGATAACAGAGTACAAATTGTTAGGTACTGGTGTTATCAGTCTAGAACCGGAATGTAAAGCTTATTGTAAAGACAGGGAACTTTTATCGAAACCTTATTATAAAACAATTATTAAACCTGTAATTTCTGATTTTAATCTTATCAATGATCCTTGTTGTGACCAAGATAAATTCGCGTTAATGAAATCAAAATTAAAACCTTTAAAGTTAAATGATTTATATCTAGAAAAACTTGTAACTGTTTCAAATCACCAATTAATGTCAGATATTGACAATATTATTAATGAACCTAGCCCATTCATAAAATATGAATCTCATTATCCTATCATTACCTATTGTATAATTATCCTACTTTTAATTTTTCTATGTTATAAACTTTCCCAAAACTAAAATAGAATCTAATAATTTAACAGATGATGTTCAGGAATTAGAAGAAATTCCAGTCCCTAGACTTCGCATATCGCCCTGAAACTTATGTAAAAAAAATATATAAGTTTCATCTTGTTGGGGGGGTTGTTACATCCCTAATCTGTGCTGGTAAGTGCTGACACTAGTGCTTAGTCAGCACCGGGCCTCCTAGAACATGATTGCCCACAGTCTACTAGCCAGTTCGGATTTGGCATCCAAAGAGTTGGGACGTATACCGAATTTTCCCCAAATTAAATTGTCCTTGGTTAGGTTAGCAATAAACCTTTTTTTTAAAAGATTCCCGGAATTTCAATTCTAACAGTACGATCGTTTTCGTTTTTTTAATACCATACACATTAATATTAATATGATTCATTACTTCAAAACGTTTGATTCCTTGAGTCGATACTGGCAAATTAATTCCTGCTGTTTTGAAGACTATCTTAATAGTGCGGATATGATATTAAACGATTTGAGTTGAAGTCAACTGGATTAAGAGCGCTTGCTACTGCCCAGAAAAAGCAGGTATTGTCGGTGTTCTTTACATTCACACATGCATGTTTACGCTGTATCCAATCCGGAAGCGGTATGTAAGAGCTGGCTTTTAACGGTACATACTTGTTAATGTTAATTTCTAAAAATTCAATCTTCTCCAATGTCCATCCGCTATCTCTTTCTTGAAACTCTTCACATTTCTTCAGAAGTTTAGCACAGGTCTCATTATAGTAATTAGATAAGTCCGATGTTTGTTGTAAATGTATGTTTTTGGTGTTGAATGATTTTAAGTCTCTAATCACTTCATTCTCTCCTACTATAATATACGTACAGAAAAGTTCAATGTTTAACTTAATGTGTTTGTTTGATATTATTTCCATTCTAAGCAGTTCTTGAATTTTAGATGCAGCTCCTGCTAAGTAAACTTCCGGGTCTAATGCGGTTGATGATTCGTTGATACGATATGTCACGATTCTACACTTAAACGCTGAATTCACAACATACGCGAAATAATCTCCAGCATCTTGTTTACATAATAACTTATGACGTTTTGTTCTCGAATGAGCAATTAATTGATTACTCTCCACTTTCGTATTACAAAAAGGACATTCGTACATTGTTATGTTACCTACACTATAATCATAAAACAAGTAGTGATAGTGTATGCTACCAGCAAACGACTAGGAACGGAATGATTTGAATAATAAATTTATACTATTTCTATTTGTGTTTTTATTTTTTTTACTTTTTTGTGGTTGGTATCATGATAAAAACTTTTTAACAAAAAAATTTAACCGCCGAAAAACCGAAAAGTAAAAAATAATAAACTAGCTTTGTCCAACCCCAATTACTAAGTTCGGAAGGCGGTGACATATAATTAAATACATATCCAAAGTCACCGACTTCCGAACTTAGTTATTGGGGTTGGACAAAGCTAGTTTATTATTTTTTACTTTTCGGTTTTTCGGCGGTAAATTTTTTTTGTTAAAAAGTTGTTATTTTATAATTTTTTGTGGCTATAATCTACTAATTACTACATGCTGAATTTTGGATTTAATACACAACTCAGTATTAAAATCTGTGAGTAAACAATCAATCATCCCCTGTTTTCTTACCCTTAGGGTTGGAACTTTTCTTCGAAATTTATATGGGACCAATTTCGAGGTATACCCTTTCCAATAAAAAAAGAATTATCAAAATCGGACTACTCTGGAAAAAGTTATGCGTGGTCATACATAAAAAAAAAAATTGAGTAACCTCCTCCGTTTTTTCGTCGGTTCGAAAAGAAACAAAAGTATATTGTCAACGAATACATTTTATTATTATTACATTTTATAAAAAGAATGAGAAGAATAAATAATCGATTACAAAACATTTGATTTCTTGATCCATAATTGACATTTCATCATAAACATTTTCTACAATTTCATTGAACCGACGATAAAACGGAGGAGGTTACTCAATTCGACGCGTATATTTTTTTTTTTTATGTATGACCACGCATAACTTTTTCCAGAGTAGTCCGATTTTGATAATTCTTTTTTTATTGGAAAGGATATACACCGAAGTTGGTGCCATATAAATTTCGAAAAAAAATTCCAACCCTAAGGGTAAGAAAACAGGGGATGATTGATTGTTTACTCACAGATTTTAATACTGAGTTGTGTATTACAAAAAGTAATCAACAAAAAGTAATCAAAAATTAAGCATGTAGTAATTAGTAGATTATAGCCACAAAAAATTATAAAATAACAACTTTTTGACAAAAAAATTAAACCGCCGAAAAACCGAAAAGTAAAAAATAATAAACTAGCTTTGTCCAACCCCAATAACTAAGTTCGGAAGTCGGTGACTTTGAATATGTATTTAATTATATGTCACCGCCTTCCGAACTTAGTTATTGGGGTTGGACAAAGCTAGTTTATAATTTTTGACTTTTCGGTTTTTCGGCGGTTTAATTTTTTTGTTAAAAGGTTGTTATAGGCTTCAGACATTGTTTTCGGTTGGACAAGCTTTTTTTTTTTTTTTTTGGGTGGGAAATCATCAAATAACTTCTCCCGCTCTGGGTGGAGCAGGAGGGCGTGTCAGACTTTTACTGACTAAAACCCTCCCGTGTTCCTTCAGTAGCCCTTAAGCCAGGGGCTGTGGTGTCTCTTTCGAACAAACCCGCACCCCTGGCAGGCATCGACCCTTGCGGGTCCCATCACTTTTTGTGCTGACATCTCTTTGAGGCGCGCGTGGAACACAACGCGCCGTCGACTTGGGCTTGGTCCTTACCGGACAGCGAGCTACCCATTACTCGCCGTCCGCAAGCCCATGCCTACGGTGGCCGGAAATCGGCCTGGGATTCCCGACGCCCAGGGCGTCTCCATATCCTGCGGCGGCTGGGGTCGCGAGGGCGCATATGCTGCCTCTCCCTCACGTGCGCCGCCTCCCTCTTCGCGAGCATTACTGCTTCGCTGAAGGAGGTGACGGCTCCCCATGCCCTCTCGCTCTGTACCATGGCTTGGACCAGGGCCGGACGCGAGAGATCGCCACCGCCGATCGCCTCCACGAGGACACGGCGGTGCTCCACCCAAGCTGGGCAGACCGCCACCGTGTGCTCCACCGTGTCCTCAGGGCGATCTTCGCAGTGGAAACACCCGGGCGTTTCCTCCCGCCCTATCCGAAACAGGAACCTCCCGAAACAACCGTGTCCGGTGAGGACCTGCGTCAGGCGGAAGGTGAGGACGCCATGCCGCCTCTCAAACCACTCCTCAAAGAGGGGACTTACCGCCGCAATCGTGGCGTGCCCAGCACTGGGTTGCGACAATCGCTCTCTCCATGTCACCATGAGATCCCGCCGGAGCTCTGTCCGCTGTGCCGCGATTTCCCGCGGCAGCGGCGTTACGCCCCGGCGTTTGGCCTCCTCGCGCCACTCCCATATCTGCGCGAGGACCTTTGCCTCCAGATCCCATGGCGGTAATCCGGCAAGGAGGCCCGTCGCCTCGCCGGAGATCGTGCGATATCCTCGGATCATCCTGATCGCCATGACCCTATGGGACGCCCTCAGCTTGCGAGCTGGTTGGCGCCTCAATGTCGGCGCCCACACCGGCGCCCCGTATAGGGCCATGGACCGCACGATCCTCGCGTAGAGCCTCCGGCAGGAGGCGTTTGGCCCCCCTAGATTGGGCAAGAGCCGCTTCAACGCAGCCCCGGCCCGCTCCAGTCTGGGAGCCAAACGGCGGAAATGCTCCGCGAAGTTCCACCGGCTGTCGAGGACGAGTCCCAGGTACTGCATCGTCGACTCGACGCCGATGTGAACCCCTCCCACCGTTATCTGGGAACCCGTCGGTGGCGCATTCCGAGGATCATGAAACCACATGGCCTCGGACTTGTGCAAGGCCACCTCGAGTCCCAGTTGCCGGATCCTATCCACGATTGTCGCAACCCCTTGTGTCGCCAAGTCGGCCGCCGCCTGGTACGACCTCCCTTGCGCCAGGACCAGCGTGTCGTCAGCGTAGCAGACTACACTGACGCCGCTAGGGAGGTCGGCGCGCAGCACCCAGTTGTACTCGATGTCCCACAGATACGGCCCCAGGACCGATCCCTGTGGGACACCGCACGACATCTCTCGCCGGTTCCACTCTCCGAGGTGACCGGGGTAGATGACGGCCCTGTCCGTCAAATAGGCCTCGACCACACGACAGAGGTAGGTCGGCATCCTGTGATATCGGAGTGCCTCCCTTATGCAACTCCAGGGCAGGGTGTTGAAGGCATTGGCGATGTCTAATGACACCGCCAAGACGACCCCACCCCGGGCCACAGCATCCCCCGTCGTGAGGGCTCGCACGCGCATGATGGCGTCCACCGTGGAGCGCCAACTGCGGAAACCAAACTGGCTCTCCGCCAAATCCGGCCCCACCCGCACCAGCCGCCCAACGAGGTGGTCTGCAATTACTCTCTCAAAGAGCTTGCCCACCTCGTCGAGCAGCACAATGGGCCGGTAAGCGGACGGAGAGTCCGCTGGGCGCCCCGGCTTCTTAATGAGGACCAGTTTCCCCGTCTTCCAGTGAAGTGGGAACTGGCCCTCCTCCAAGCATGCGCTGAGGAGCCCTCTTAGTTGAGGCCCGAGAGCCTGCAAGGCCAGGACCCAGGCTTTGCCGGGCAAGCCGTCGGGTCCTGGGGCGGTATTCTTGGCATTCAGCCTACGTACCGCCACTCTCAGGTCTACCTCGGTCACCTCTGGAGAGTCGTCGTCGTCGTCGGTGTGGTCCGCATCGGGCACCGCAGGAGGCGAAGCCATAGGCGGGGGAGCGTGCTCCCCTCGTGAGGGGAACAGAGCGCTCACCACGTCCTGCACGAGATGAGGCCGGAGACTCTGCGTCAGCGGGGGAGCCCACGGGCGGATTTTATCCCGCACCGTTTTGTAGGGGCGTCCCCACGGGTCTCTGTTCAGAGTCTCCAGCGACTCCTCGCGGGCCACAACTCTGGCCCGCAGGATCTCATCCCGGAGGGCGGTCTTCGCCACTTTGTACCCCTCGTACAGCTCCGCCTCAATGGCTTCCGTATCCGGAGGGCGGATACGGAGCCTGCGGTGCCTGGAGTAAAGGTGTCGCGCAGCAACACACGCCTCGCGCAGTGTTGTCAACTGCGGCGACCACCAGTACACCTGGCGTGAAGCACGACCTGGCTGGACCCGGGGCATTGCCACGTCACATACCTCGGACATGGTCTCCCGGAACCACTCGGCCTCGTCGTTGATGTCGGCAGGCCTCTCCGGTGATGACACCCAGGCCTGCACGATCGAGGCTTCCAGGAGAAGCTCCCGGTCCAGCTGCTTCAACGCCCACCGCGGACCACACGGGGCCTGTCGGACCGGCGCGCTCGAGGTCTGGGCGGAGACGTCAAACCGGATGTACCGGTGGTTGGAATACGTCTCCACCCTCTCCATGACGCGCCAGTCGACGACACGCGGCGACAGAGCGGGGCTGGCGAACGAAATGTCCACCACCGACTCACCCCGCATCCGCACACACGTGGCGACAGAACCCCGGTTTAGGACGACCAGGTCTGCTTCCAGAGCCCAGTCTTCCACCATCCTGCCCCGCACGTTCGTCAACCGGGAACCCCAAGCCAAGTTCTTGGCATTGAAGTCCCCGAGGACAAGCACGGGGAGGGAACGAAACCCGACGACGACGTCTCTCAACTCCGCAAGGGAGTTGTGGAACTCGCCGAGAGTTCGGCTCGGGGAGAAGTACACCCCTACCACGACAATCTCCCCGAACCGTGCTGCAACGCAACCCCGTCCCCTCTTGACACTCTCGAGCGTCGGGGTACCGGCGGCGGCCGACGAAATGAGGATCACTGAGCCGCTCAGGTCCTCCACCCAGTCATCCCTGGGCGGGACAAAGTACGGCTCAGCGACCACGGCGATGTTAATCGACCACTGCACCATGCTCTGGATCAACAGATCCTGAGCGGCGGCGCAGTGGTTGATGTTCGCCTGGAGGAGGCGTAATGGGGCCGTTACTCGCATTCCATTTCAGCCCCCTCCGGGGCCTCCTGGGTAGGCCTTGGCGGGATGGCGGCAACTACGACGACGGTGGAGGCGGCAGCGGCAGCGGCAGTGGCGGCGGTTGCGGCGGTGACGGCGGTGGCGGAGGGTTTGGGTCTGCCTCGGCCCCTGGCTTTAGCGGGTGGAGCGCAGGCTTTGCTCCCAGCCCGGTGTTCGGCCGGCTTTCCAGCTGCCGCACATAAATAACAGTGCGGCTTGGCGATTCACGAGCCGGCCTTGTGACTGGGCTGACCGCAGCGGAAGCAGTGGCTGCTGCGGTCCACCTCCGAGGTGCATTGCACTCCCACGTGGTGGCCCACCTGGCAGCGGAAGCACCTCAGAGGTCTGGGTTCCAGCAGCTTCACCTGCGCTGAAACCCAGCCCACCAGGAGCCTACGACCCTCCTCCGTAATCTTTCGGGCCGCCGACACGGGGCAGCTCACCGTTACGGTTCGCATCCCCGTGTTGTCAGGACGGATGGTGCCTGCCTTCACCTGCTTGGCAGAGCATTCTCCCGTCCTGACTACGGCGGCCACAACCTCGCCCTCCGTCACTGAGTCGTCCAGGCCCAAGATGCGCATGTCAGCGCACTTGGTGGGCCTGGACACTCGGACCTTGTCCGCGTTTAGGGACGCCCTAAGCCTTTCAGCTAGGGCGTCAGCGGTCGGGCCACTGGCCGCGCCAGGGATCTCCAACATCCGGGCTCCAGTCGCAGTGACTCTCGTCCGCATGCCGTTGGAGACTCCCAGCTCCGCGAGGTTCACCACCGCCTTGGCTTTTAAGAGCACGTCGCAGTAGGACACGCCCTTCTTCTCCGCTTCCGGCTGTAGTGTGATCACTACAGCGGCGGACTTCGGGGCGCGTAACCTAGCCGCGGCGCTACGCTTTTTGCGCCGCTGTCGCCTCTCCTTACCTTTGGCCGCCCTTGCGGCCTTGCCCGCCTTCCTCTTCTCCCCAGCAACTTGCCATTCGGCGTCAGCCGGACGAGATTGAGGAGGTGGGGCCGTCCGTCCTGGCACCAGGGGTGGTGCCGTCGCCGCCTGCGTAGCCACCCCGCCCTTCTTGGGCTTGGGCGGCACCGGTTTTGCCGGGGTCCGTCCCGACTGCGACGCTGATTTCGCCGTGGCAGCCGTGGCAGCAGAGTACGTGACCCCCTTCTGCTGGCCCAGGGCCGGCCGACTCGTCGCCAGCGGGGGCCGCAGGACTATTGCCTCCAGGGCGGAGAACCGGCTCTGAAAGGCGGCCAGCTCCTGCCGCACCAGAGTCAACACCTGGTCCTCCTCAGGCACGGGTCCACGCTGCCCATGCCCCGCCCCCTTCTGAGGCACCACCCTCGGGCCAGCTCCTCGGAGCACGGCCAGGTCCGCTCGGAGCTCCTCATTTTCCTTTCGGAGAAGCTCCATGGCGGCTGCCAAGCGGGCGACCTCCGCCCGCATTTCGGACATGTTGTCCGTCGGAGGTCCAGTGTGCAGGTCCTCCGCTGCCGCCATAATGGAGGCTATGGCTGCTGTAATGGCCTTGCCTTTAGAGGCCTGAAGCCTCTTCAAGGCCACCCCCTTGACTGCAGCAGCCACAACCTCCGCGAGCCTGGCCATTCGCTCCTCGTTGGAGCCGCCGGCGGCAACCGACTCGTCGCCAGACGACTCCGAGGGGGCCCTGCTGCTGGTCCCCCCTGAGAGCCGCCCCTCCGCGGCATACGCCTCGGATGACTTCCCCGCCTCGGCAATCGGCTCGGCGGGATCTTTTGTGGTTAGGCCTCTGCCTAACCGGACCCCACCGCCCCGACAGACCTTTCCGAGCTTCGAGGTCTGGGCCATTCCGCCATCCGAGGACGAACCCCGGCCGTTCTTCGGTTTGGGGCGCTTCTTGAGGAACTCTGTCCTCCTCGAAGCGCCCACCGCCGCATGCTCCGGGCCCTGAATAGAGCCCTTCGCGCTCGATGCGGAGTCGGACTCCGACCCCGCACTCCCTTCCTCTACGTTTTTTGTTTTTAATAATGTTTTTTCCATTTTTGTTCCCACGAGTATTGAACTTTGTGTATTTACTCAAGATTAGTGGTCCGCACTAGAGACTAATTAAGCTACCCATTAGTCAAGCTTGCAACCTCCCTCACGGTGCGCCGCCGCTTGGAGGTTTGGGGTAATTTTTTATAGAGGATTTCTTCCTCGCGGCCCGGGCGGTTAAGCCAAGGCCCTCGACCCCCGTCAAAAGTCAGAGACATGACCGTGACAATCTTCGGGGCTACGAGAATAACGGTGGCAGAAGGAGAGCACTCCTTCTTACCTGCCCGGTGGCAGGGTGAGTGCACACCGAGCCCGCTCTTGCTCCGCCGCTGTGCGTCTCTGCATGAGCGCAGAGATACACGCGTTGGAGCGTCCCGCCGACAGGATATTGGCATACGGGCAACGACACCCATTAGGCACACAGTACCCAATGGGGTATATTGCCCGCATCCCAGGGTGCACCGTCCCGGAGACTGGCCTTTCCCCCAGACGTATCCAAGGGAAACTCCAGCCCACGGGCACACGGGGAGGTTTCCTGTCCAAGCACCCCTCGGTTGGACAAGCTTGAATCGCTTTCTAAAGAAATTAAGACGGTTCTCATAGTAACCCTTTACCCTTGTCAAGTGACGTAAACGTGAATCAAAACAATTCAGTAAATAACTTAGACACCACCACTCTTCACAACAGATGACGATCGATTTCGTTCCAATGTCAATTATAACTAATTTTTTGCTTCCTTCTTCATGTTCAGGTAGGCTTATATAATTTATCACTTGCCGTTGTTCTCGCTGCTCCTGCTGTTTTGGTAAAGGAATTGAAGCAGATGTGAAGAATCTTGATATTTCAGAGGCGTTTTCCATAAATATCATGTCCCACTCATCTCGAGTTAATGTTATCCGATTAGCGATATCGATACACACTTCCAGTGATCCATTGATTTTATCTGATGGCTTCAAATATGTTTTAATATATGGAATCGTGGAGCTGGAAACTTGATACATATACTTGCAAAGTTCAAAATGCAAGGGTGGAATCGATGGAGTATATGATTGTTGTATAAACTGAAACATGTTATCGCTTTAAGTGTTGATGCTTAACTGCTCTCTCAACTGCTCTGACAGAGTTTATGAAGTTATTTTTCGTACAGCTTTTGTAAGAATATTGTATTCGAAGAGAGAGTCATTTATAATTAAGCAATAAGCAGTGGTATCACTCGATACAGCTTTTGTAAACTCTAGCTCCAGTTTGATGTCTATGGTGCCGCCGGTGCCTGAACGAAGTGCGTCAGTTTGTCTGGAACAATCGATGATAGTTAGAGGGGTTTTCGTTTTGAAATGAGATGGATTTATTTGTATGCTGGAACTCTTCAATCCATAATAGGATCTTTTAAAGTTTATGAATGCGTTATACAAAAGTGAATACACTCCCTTATCAAAGTCGCTAGAGAATGATTCATACGGATAGTATTGAGAATTGAGATATAAACGTGCATTACGTAAGTGTGTGTGATCAAAGATGCTCTTATCTTTGACTGCATCGTTATTACGTGAATGTTGGAATCCAATTATAATGTAGGGAGGTTTCTCCAACTGTGTAGTTGTTTTCACAGTCCAAATATGTTTTTGTGATGTTGGTAACACAGGGTACTCATAAAGATCCCACGAGCGGAATGCAATGGGAATGGAGATGTTGTTCTCCACATACTTCAACAAACGAAGTTTTTCTTTATCAGATACCTTGACAATAGGCACACGCCATGCTATACGGGTTATTTTAATCTCAATCTTTTTTATTGCTTCTTTGAGAATCGCACAGTTGAGATTAGAAGAGCTTCGGTTCAATATCAGTTCATGTTTCGCATTATCTATGACTTTATTGTAATCTTCAGCGAACCCCAACAAGTGTCGGAGTGGAATAGTGAAACAGAAGTCACCATCATACTCTTTAAAACAATTCATATTCCAACCGCTATTTTCCAAACTATTACACTCGTCTTCTCCATAGGATACCGTTCCCTTAATTGCGGTAGTAATACCACAATTTTTTGTTCTATCAATCTCTACACCATTCAATTCATAGCGGATGTCTTGAAACAGGTGAGCAGGGGCATTGCTGATGAAAGCAGAAGATTTTGTAGTAGTACCCTCAACTACCAACTGACTCTCACAAGGCAGTACTATTGCATCTCGATCGTTGATACGGATTCGGATCTCATCATTGTTTTTATATGATTCACTATAGGGTAAATATGAGTGATATTCAATTCCCTCGATACAATCATCAAATAACACGCTATCTCCTATATCTAGAATTGATGATGATGACGTCATTATAATTAGGAGTTTACTCGTAATCCGAGTGATTGAAGAAACAATGCGTTATCTTTTGTTATCTTCGTTCTTGCTTCTACTTTTGACTGCTTTTGCTGCTTTTGGCGAGATGTTCTCTCCAGTTGAGAGTTGGAAAGACTATGGCATTGTATTGCCTCACCATTCGTTTTATAGATAATCATGAAGCTATTTTCCTTATATGCAGGCGAAGTGAAATGTTCTCGTTTCTAAAGTTCACAAAATCCCCTTGTTCGTTAGTAATACGCACTTGTAGATTTTGAATCGTATTCGTCTTTATCGGTAAATATATGAGATTTGGAGGACACTCTATAACTTGGTATTCAGGAGGTACAGATGGTGAAAATTCATGTAGCACATGGGTTGATTTATTGTTTATGAATGAGCGTCGAACAATATTGCATTCTACTCTTATAGTGTTTGTGATTAGAATGTTTATCGGCTGATCAGAGTGATGTGCTTGATTTTTGAGGAGAATTTTCTGAGAGAAACCAAAAATGCTTCCGATGCTGTTCTTTTTCGTAAAGTCTATGTTATAATATGGAGAATAAATTGTACACTTCATAGTATTCGTATTAGCTAGTATATCAATCGTTTTAAAGGGATCGTCACCTGCTGTACGGTTGATCTCTTGTTCCAGATAGTGAATAATATTATCCAGCTCATAGGAGCCTTCGGGAACCTTAATAACATTATCTCCATAATAAAATAGGTTGTTGCTCTTATCCACATTAGGAATAGAATTGAAAGATTTAAAATAAATCAATGCGCACTCATATTCACCTACATCCAGTTCTATAGGTGGTAAAAAATCCACGTTCAATACGGGATCCCTACCATTTAGTGATAAAGAAAGAGACATTATCACAATCTAACGGAAGGATGTGAAATGAATGAATACTTTTTTTGGTGTAGCATTTATATTTTATTTTATTCTAAACATATTATTACAAACATTTAATAGAAAACGTAAACATAAATGACCACAATTATAAGCCTCATCCTTCTGTATATTGTTATAGTTATAACTGATATTGATAATATCATCACCACTTAACATGTATTTGAGAAACTCCTGTGGTGGTCTTAAAGGAGAATGGGCAGCTCTGGGCGGTCAGCGGCCATCAAATAACTGACTGTCAAATTAAAGTACTGTTATTTAGGAATATTTTTTACTATGGGCGTTACACTGTATTCCATTTAGGAAAACAAATATTTGAATGTCAATATAACCTAATTGCATAGAGCAATATCATTTAGTAATTATGTTATTATTACATGTAATGTTTTATACCCTAACTTCTAAACGTTTTGTGACACGGTAACATGGTCAACAACACAAAAAAAACCGGTTCGACTCGACTACCTGCTCACGCGGACCAATCAGCTTCGAGTAAACAAAGCAAGCAAGCGGCGGCGGCGGGGCGGGGCGACGGACGGCGCGCGCGCTTCCTCCGTGCAGTCCTTCGATTACGCTTGTTTCGTTGTGTACTGTGCGATTCTTCATCGATTTATCTTTCGCGTCTATAAACCTTTTGACCCCCGCGTTGCATACTGGACTTTGTTTACTCCTAACCTGATCACTTGGCTTTCGTTTTTGGACTTTGATACTATTTTTTGAGAACTGGATTTTGTTGACTATGGCAGAATATCGACCAGTCTGTGTTTTGTGCAATCGTACAGTGGTTAACAGAAGAAGATTCGAGATAACTCACGCATTTTTTGAGCAAAATGCCGCAAATGCTCAATATATCATTGAAGCTATTGCCCCACAGCAAGTAAGTTTTTATTGTATGTTTATTAATAAAAATAAATCCTATTTTGCGTTGTGTTTTTATTTTTAAGTATAGGAGGCACTTTTTATTTTTAATGATACTACATACATGCATTCTCGCCTCTGTCTTAAGGGATAGGTAGAGACAACGGAATACCAATTGTTACGATCCTTACTTACTTCTTTTGCTTCTTCCACGTTCATGCATCTCGTCATACATGCTCGCTGCTTAAGAGTACAACGCACTTCGACTTCCGAAAAGTTCTCAGACCTTTTCGGAAGACATTACTGATAAGATCGGTGTATGTCCGTCTAGGGCGTCCCCTCCTGGCATTCTCGTATACATCCGCGTCATATACCTTTTTAGTCAATCTTCTGTCGTCCACTATGTTTTCATGACCAAAACATCTATTATTACTTATTTATTCATATATTACTAGCTACCGCGGTTTCACCCACGTGGTACATCGCGTTTAGTTGCAGTATAGATAAATACAACTAAGTATACTAAATAACTATACTATAACTTAGATACCGACGGCAGTGCCATCTGTCGGGCTGATTTGTGAATCTAAACCATTCAGGGTGCCACCCAAACGCATAAAAAAAAATCATTGAAATCGGTCCAGCAGTATAGGAGTTCAGTGACATACACACGTACAGTAGAATTATATATATATATATATATATATGAGATTATTATTAGGTATATTCATAAGAAGTTCATATTTTTTCAGATTGAATATAACGGCCTGGAATACGTTTGTCGACCATGCTGGCAGCGAGCTCAACGTGCTGTAGAGCCTAATCCAAACCCTGCTCCGCACGAATGTGTACTGCAGATTGAAGAGTATTCTCGAGTGCCTAATAATGCAGCAACCTGTATGTTTGAGAGATGCAGAAGTACTACACGTCATCGGATTCCAGAAAATATACGGATATCACTTTTGTTGGATTCCAACTTGTATTTACCAGAAGAAGCCAGAGTATGTGAAACACATTTAAGATCCAATGACTGGGATGAGATTATAGATAGTCCGAATCTAAGACATGATTTTAAAAGTACTCATTTTATACACATGATGGGTCTTATGAAAGCAGCTGTGTCAAGAAAATCTATTTTAGATTTTGAAAATATTGAAAACATGGACACCAATGAAATATATATTCGATTGGGTCTTAGCCGAGAACAATTCACCGACATCTTGGAACAGACGCCTTCCTTGGCCAGTCCCCATGCCAAAACCGCTCTAGCAATATATTTAATGAAGTTGCGGAGCGGTGAAAGCAACGAGAGACTAGCTACGCTCTTTCAAATGAGTAGAAGAACGCTGGAACGACATTTAAAAAAAGCAAGAGATTGTTTATATGCTGAGTTCGTGCCTAGGCACCTAGGTTTCGATCACGTCGACAGAAGAACGCTTACTGAACGCAACCTGTACGTACCGAATGCTTTATTTGGAAATCCAAACTCAACATTAGAAGACAGAAAAGCAATTGTAATAATGGACGGCACATACGTCTATATACAGAAGAGTTCGAATTATTCTTTTCAGAGGAAAACGTATAGCTTACATAAATACTCAAACCTTGTCAAACCATTTATTATTGTAAGCTGCGATGGTTATATTTTAGATGTTTGTGGACCATATGCGGCTACTGACTCAGATGCAACTATTTTACAAAGAATGATATATAATGCCGAAGGTATATTTCATTGGTTTTTTCGTCATGGCGATGTTTTTATACTAGATCGTGGGTTTAGAGACGCCCTTCCCGATTTGTCTCAATTTAATTACTCTGCTTACATGCCTGAAAGTAAAAGACGCGGTTTAGATCAACTAACAACTGAACAAGCGAATAAGTCTAGATTGGTCACCATATGCCGCTGGGTGGTAGAAGTAATAAATGGTCGGTTTAAGCGTGACTTTAAGTTGTTCCGCCAGGATTATTTTAATCGAGCTTTAAACCACATGTTCGAAGACTTTAAAATAGCAGCTGCATTAATTAACGCTTTCCGTGAGCCAATACATGATAGCGTACATGCAGCTACATTTGTAGACATTATAAATGTCCGCTTGAATCGACCCAATCACCTGGCGGACTACGTTGTTCGTAATAATATCAATAGACAAAGAGCAATATTTCAAAGCATCACTGGTGACCACCTTATTTTTGATGATTTTCCAAATCTTTCAGAGGATGATCTCATATTGTTTGCTCTCGGTACGTATCAAATCAAGATAGCTCGTAGTTATTATGCTGAGCACCTAGTACAGGGCTTGTATAACATTGAAGTGCACCGAGAGCAACAAATAAGGGGTCTTAGTGAATATATAGAAGAGCAAGACGTTTGGTTGTTACGTGTTCGAATACAGTCAAGGCACGTAAGGTCTAGGACTTATTATTCTTACATTATTATTGACCGACAAAGGAACGGAAGAGAAGCTATCGCCCATTATTATTGTTCGTGTCTGAGTGGTAGGCGCACGGTCGGATGCTGCGCACATATTATGTGCGTAGTATGGTATATAGGCTGGGCAAGAAATCAACCCGAAGAGATTCGATTACCAGCAGCAGAATTAAGTGTGATTTTAGAGCATGAGTAGGCTACACATGCTCTAAAATCACACTTAATTCCTTTTTAAAACCATTATGTCCTAAACCGTACCTATACCTACTAATACAATAAGTATGTAATAAATATTTAGGTATAATAATAGTTTATTGTACATAATCATTTTTCATCAATTAAAATAAAGGTTTTCTGTACATTGTAATACATAGTATGGTAATTGTGCTTACTAATAATACAGTATGTGATTTATTATATAATAAATATCTTTGAGACTATCTAGATTTGTTATTTCACTCTCTTTTTGTATTGGATATAAGCCAGAATAGTAAGTATAACGATATAAAGGTTCAAAAACAAAAATGTCTTTTATCCGTTTTAGAAGTACAGCACAGTGATAAAACTTGTCCACAATAATTGTAGCACTAAAGCACACCAATAAATAACAACATCATTCTTGGCCGCGGACCGCCCAAGCTCCATACAAAATTGCCCATTGTCCTTTCCATAACTATCAAAGTACTCACAATTTTGACCTTTTTTCACATATGCTACCCAGTGTGTTCCTGGCCCATGTGAATCGTCTAAATTAACGATCCCCGTTTCATACCGCCATGGTTGTGATTTTCGCTTCTGTAGAGCATCTCGCATGACTACACCCCGGAAATAGGGAATTTTTAGCTGTTTAACATATTTTACAAACGTTAGTTGAAGAGGGCACGATTCGGTAGGGCAATACCTAGTTTTTTTGATGTGGTGTTAGATAGAGTCCCATACCTTTTTTGTAAGGTGCCATATACATACCCCTTCCTACAGCTACTGGTACTCTGTTACTAGATTGATCTTCTTTCTAGTCATTTCATAAATATTTTTGGCAGCGGTTGTGACTCCACCAGCAAGAGTACCAGCAGCCGCTAACACCCCCAGTATCGGTATCAACGGAAGAAAACCACCACTTTTCGGTAGAGAAATTACCCTCGGCTTTTTCACATTCCTCTTAATCTCTTTGATGCTTCTTTTGGCAGCTTTAATAGCCGTGCTTATTAATTTAGTGGTATATTTTTTTTTTACCTTTCCACGTTTACCGTTGACCTCACCACGATATTGTTGGTGGTTTTTCATAGCTTTACGTGCAGCTGTTATAACCTTCGTGAGGGACATCATTCCTAAACCTCTTTTCACTTTCTGTGGCATTATTTTATTCACACCAAACGCCACCAATCTTTCAGATAAACTATTTGATCTAAGTTGCCGTTTCTTCGCTGCCAATGCTAACTCCAAATCAGCTCTGTGTCGATGGTCTAAGGATGAGTTTTGAGCGTATGCAATATCATGTAATTTACAGGCTTCATCCAAAGGATTAATACCTACATCACCTCTCTTTAAACGTTTTTCCAATTTTGTTCCGGGTCCACAATAATTGTAACCGGGCACGTGCAACTCGAAAGGTAGGTTATTGATAAGTGTATTGACTAAACCACTTCCGCCTTTCACAGGAGGTTCGTGATGACCTTATTTCTCTGTTGTACAATAATTTTAATTAAGAGAAAATTACCTACTACTCTTACCACTGTCGCTATTGCATTGAGATATATAAAGCATTAGCAAGCGATTAAATTGCTTAGCAAAATGAAGTTTCAGAAACAATCCACGTGTTTATCAGTTAAAGGATGGGATATTAATTCAAAATATAATAGTGATAATATACATTACAGACGTAGTGTTCTCCTACCTAACAGTATCCGATGTCTAATATGTGGTCAATCTGGTTGTGGTAAAACTAATTTATTACTCACCTTACTGATTGAGTTAAAAGGTCTGATTTTTGAAAATGTCTACTTATACTCCAAATCGTTTACTCAACCAAAATATGTGTTTTTAAGCAAAGTGTTTAGTCAGGTGCCGGAAGTGAATTTCTACACTTTTTCAGATAAAAGTGAGGTAGCCTCACCGGAAGAGACTCAGAGCAATAGTATCATCATTTTTGATGATGTATCGATGGAAGATCAAGAACCTATCCGTTTACACTTCTCAATGGGTAGACATAAGGGACTTGATTGTTTTTATCTATGTCAAACATATAGCAAAATACCTAAACAGCTAGTGCGGGATAATGCAAACTTCATTATACTCTTCAAGCAGGATGAAATGAATCTAAAACATACGTATGATGATCATGTGAATACGGATATGTCATGGGATACTTTTCTAGAAATGTGCAGAGCTTGTTGGAAGAACAAATATGGATTTTTAGTGATTAATAAAGATGTTGAAATGAATAAGGGTCGATATCGTAGGGGTTTTGATGACTTTATCACACTATAGTCGTATAAGAATACATGTTACAATGAAGCTGTTTACACTTCACCATGAACTCTTCAACAGTACAGATCTTTGGAGATAAAGAGCTTAAACGTAGACTTATTCAATCTGTCAGTTCAGTAAAAAAGAAAATCAAAGCTTTAAATGAGGGTAAAGCTGAATTCATATCGACCTTACAAGAAACATTTCAACCCATCACACAGCCTCTAAACACCTTATTGCACCAGATCAATTCAAACGATAATAATGAGTTAATTTTGAAACATGAAACAGATAGGGAGCCATTCCAAAAAAATAAATAAACAAAAAATTCAGAATGCTACTGAAAAATTGCATCATAAAAAAGAAGAGAACTATGATGTTGATAATAAAGAATACGAAGATGCTGATGATTCTCTAAATAAAACAATCGAATCGGAAACAGAAGAGGCGTTTGAGTCACATCCATTAGTACGCAGCTATTTGGATAGTGTTATAATTAATAACATTCAAAAAGTGCCTTATGGTCTTTACTTGACACCGGAGGGGTATTATATAGGTGACAGCGCTGTTGAATTCGATAAAAATCATCTAATAATAAAAAAACAGAAGTTTAGTTACACACCAGGTTTGATGGAACTGTTATTTAAACGAGAACCTAATACTTCTTTGATCCAACCTGCGGATAGTGACGTCTACTATAAAATAATAATGATGACAAATGCACATAGACGTAATTTTTCTGCAGAAAGTCAGATACAGGGTGACAGGAGTCTCAAATATACTCAATATAATTTAGTAGCCTTTGAGTACTCACGGTTTCTGCGGCGAGGACGGTAGGCGGAGATAATGTCCGAGCTAAATAATGAACGCTTCAGTAGGCTATACTACGATAGTTCTTTATTCACTAACACCTTGCACACTACAAAGTCTATATGCTGGAAGGGTTGAATGTTTAATAAAGCACAAGCGACGCGAGCAAGCGGATATTCCCGGCAGCGTTAACACGACTCATAAGCGCACAGATAGCGGGGTGACGCGGCGGTGTCGGTGTATCGACTGGTTCGCGCGGGCGCGC
Source organism: Polymixis flavicincta (assembly GCA_949987655.1). Taxonomy (NCBI): domain Eukaryota; kingdom Metazoa; phylum Arthropoda; class Insecta; order Lepidoptera; family Noctuidae; genus Polymixis; species Polymixis flavicincta. The sequence goes on along the minus strand of OX465202.1, from coordinate 6,925,630 downwards.
GTTGATGCCTACGCGTCGCGCTCGCCAGCCGAACCGGTAAGTCACTGACGTCACTACACTAGTCATGGTATGTGTCCACAGGACGACGCGCAAATTCACAACTCTTGATAATGTAGTGTTTTGATGAATGTGTGTTGACTGTTAATGTTTTGTATATGAGTGTGTATATATGTGTATTGAATTTGATATGTGGGAGTTGCCCACATCACTCCCCCCCAGAGTCCTGGTTAGGGGCGATAATAATCCGGGAATCGGACTTGTCGTCCACTGCGTGTTATTGTGGGTGCTACGGTCGACGACGGATGCTGGATTGTTTGTGCCGGGGGTGGATTGCTAAGTGGTGGTGGTGGTTTATAGGGTGGGCGTTGAGGTGAGGTGGGTTGAGCTGTTGGTTCTGTATCTTCTGCAACGCGGTCTTCGTCTTGCTCGTTAGTGAGCACGAAAGCAGGTTTTAGTCGATCAATTGTGACGGTCACCGGTTTCCCTTTGATCATTAATTTATACACCTTGTCGTCTTTTTCTATCACCTTGTGGGGGCCTGTGTAGGCTGGTTGAAAAGGGGCGCGTGAAGCGTCTTCGCGTAGGAACACGTGTTCTGCGGTGGCTAGCTCTTTGAAGACGAATATCCTGTGTTTGACGTGGCGGGATGCTGGGACGGGTTTTAGCTTCTCGGCGAATGTTCGTAAGCGCGCGGTGAAATCTGTAATGTCTGATGTCCCGTCGACGCTGGGATCGAGGAATTCTCCGGGTAATCTTAGTGGTTCCCCATACAGCAATTCCGCGGAAGTGGTTTGTAGGTCCTCCTTGAATGCACTGCGAATGCCGAGTAACACTAGTGGTAATATCTCTGTCCAGTTATTATCTGCGTGGCATGTAATGGACCCTTTAAGCTGCCTATGAAAGCGTTCGACCAATCCATTGCATGCTGGGTGATAGGCAGTTGTACGTTTGTGTTGAAAACCTGCGGTTTTTGCCAGATATTGGAACAGAGCGGACTCGAACTGGCGCCCGCGGTCTGTAACAATATCCATTGGCACGCCAAATCTGGATATCCAGCCTGAGATTAGCGCTTTTGCTACCGTTTCTGCTGTTATGTCCGGGATCGGCATGACTTCCGGCCACCGTGTGAAGCGATCTATGGCTGTTAGGCAGTACCTGTTGCCCTGTGAAACTGGTAGTGGGCCTATAAGGTCAATATATAATTTTCGATGTAAAGTCTTCATTTATTTTCGTTCCTTATATATTTAGTATGTATGTATCTATTATATAGGATAGGATATGTGTATATCTATTTTAGTATATTTATTAGTTGCGCCAACAACATCCCCATTTTATATCCAGACCAATCGCTGTCCATGCCAAGGTTGCCTGGAAGAGATCGCGGAAAGCGATAAGGCCGCCCATTGTATATTTTGTAGTGTACCTTGTTTTTTTGTAATGTATTTTTTGTGGTGTACAATAAAGTATATATAAATAAATAAATATGTACGTACCTAAAGCGGGCGCGGGGCAAATCGTAAGTGCCTAACGGCGCGGTCACGTGTCGGGTAACCTTAGCACGTTGACACCGCAAGCATTTTCTGGCCCAGTTCCTGCAGTCTTTCCGTATGCCGGGCCAAACAAATCTTTCCGCTACTAGCTTGGCGGTTCCGGCTGAGCCTGGGTGGCTTAAGGAGTGGAGACTTGTGAACACTTGCTGCCTAAATGCTTTCGTCAGGAAGGGCCTGGGTACTGCTGTACTGACATCACAATAAATGGGTTTTTGACTCCCTGCGCAGTTCATCTTTTGTAGACGCAGAGATGTGTCTCCTGCTAGGTACTGAGCCAATTCTTGGTCGGTGTCTTGGGCTGTACTGAGGTTGGTCAGGCAAATTGGTAAAGTCAGTTCCTCTACACGGGATAGGGTGTCCGCCACGACGTTATCTTTTCCGGAGATATGCTTAATGTCTGTCGTGAACTGGGTGATATAGTCTAAATGCCGGAATTGTCTGGGTGAGCAGCTATGCTTCCTTTCGTGGAAGGCATAGCTGATCGGTTTATGGTCGGTGTAGATTGTGAAGTGCCTGGCCTCGAGCATGTACTGAAAGTATTTAATGGCTTCGTAGATCGCGAGAAGCTCACGATCATACGGCGAATACTTGGTCTGGCACGGGCTCAGTTTCCTGGAAAAAAATGCTAGTGGCTTCCGTCCACCATTGTGTTGTTGTTGTAATACCGCCCCAATGGCCGTGTCTGATGCGTCGGTCACCAATGCTAGTTTGGCTTGGCAGTTTGGGTGAGCCAGAAGAGCTGCATTGGTGAGACTCTCTTTGGTTTCCTGGAATGCCGTTAGAGCATCACCGGTGAAGTTGATGGGTGTGGGACCCTTGGCTGCCCCGGTAAGTAGGGCATTCAGTGGTGCTTGAGTTTGGGCTGCATTGGGGAGGAATCGCCTGTAAAAATTTGCCATCCCTAGGAATCGTCTGAGTGCCCTGACGTCCTTGGGTGGGGGGAAGTTGCGTATGGCTTGTACTTTCTCGTCTAGTGGTTTGGTTCCATTCTCTGCGATCCGATAACCCAAGAAAGTCACCTCGGGTGCGCCGAATACGCATTTCGATACATTAATCACTATGCCGAAGTCCCGGAGTCTTGTGAATACCTGGCGGAGGTGTTCCTCGTGTTGCTTTTCGTCTCTGCTGTAGATTAAAAAGTCATCCAAGTAGCAATAGACGAAGTCTAGTCCGCGCATCATTTCGTCCACGAACCGTTGAAACGTTTGGCCTGCGTTGCGCAAACCAAACGTCATAAATGGAAATTCGTACATACCGAAGGGCGTTGTGATAGCCGTCTTGGGTATGTCTTCTTTGCACACCGGTATCTGATTGTAAGCTTTTACTAAATCAATTGTACTATACACGCGGCAGCCAGTTATGTTATGTGTAAAGTCGTGTATGTGTCGGATTGGGTACATGTCTGGAACGGTGCGCGAGTTGAGTTTTCTGTAATCGCCGCATGGGCGCCACCCGTTGTCCTTCTTCAGGGCGAGGTGCAATGGGGATGACCATGGGCTGTCGGAAGGCCTAGCTATGCCGTTGGCTAGCATTGCCTCAAATTCTGCTCGGGCTATTTGCAGCTTATCGGGGGCTAGGCGTCTAGGTGCGCATGAGACGGGCGGGCCCGGTGTGGTGCGGATGTGATGTTGTGTGTTGTGAGGTATCAAGCGTTGTGTACCCGCGGGTCGCGTAATTTCGGAAAATTCCCGCGACAGCATCTGATGGTAGCGTGAATCACCTGACGGTACTTTGACTGAGTGGATGTTACTTACGTTGCAAACTCGTGTCGCTGGTGCTGTTAGTGATGTTGTGTTATCTATGAGGTATTGATTTTTACAGTCTACCACCAAATTATAATGACACAAAAAATCGACACCTATTATTGGTTTGGTAACGTTCGCTATCACAAATCGCCACGGATAACTCCGTCGGAGTCCGAGGTTCAGCTCGAGATGCGCGTAGCCGTATGTGCTGATAGTAGTCCCGTTGGCCGCGGTAAGCTGGTAGCTCGTCGGTGCTCGGCGCTCCCGTAGCTGCGTTCGAGGGTACACGCAAAGATCACTCCCTGTGTCGACCAAAAATTGCGTTTTCGTGCTGCGGTCTGTTACGAATAGGCGACCAGGTGCGGCGGGGCAATTGTCTGTCACCATTACTGATGATTGCCCATGTTGTTTCCCGATTCCTTATAGTCGCATGGTTTCTGACAGTTGCGTGCTCTCGATCCGAATATGTCGTGGTACCAGCAGATGGGATGTGTGCGGTAGCTTGATGCTGATCGGGTTGTACTGCGCGATGCTGATCGACGGCGCTGTTGATCTTGACGTTCCCTGCGGCGTGGCTGGTGGGTGTGTTCCTCTAGCTTGATGGCTAGGCGTTCCACCATCCGTTTTAGCTCAGCGATCTCGCTGGTGGTGTTGCAGCTGGATCCTGGTACGCTGGCGGGCACCGAAGTAGCTGCAACGACAGGCGGTACTGATATTTCCTGAATTCGGTCAGCGAGTTCTGCTAGCTGTTCCAGCGTTAAGGAAGGCTGGGATGCTAGCACGGTCTGTATGTTGTGTGGCAGGCGGTTACTCCAGATAGTCTGCAAGAACTCTTCTGGTACGCTTGGCCCTGCCAGGTCTCGCAGGTGGCGCAGGAACTGTGTCGGTTTCCTGTCTCCCAGTTCCTCATGGGTGAGTAGCTGACGGACTTTCTTCTCATGTGAGGCGGTGAGTCGCTTGATCAGCTCGCTCTTAATTTTTTCGTAACGATTATGAGCGGGGGGATTTAGGACTATGTCTTTTACGGCCTTGGCGTGAACTATATCTAGGTTTGCGATGACGCAGTTAAATTTTATTGCATCTTCGGTGATTCCGTAATTTTCAAACTGTCCTTCCACAAGCGCGAACCATATCTCTGGATCGTCTGATGAGAACGATGGCACTTTGATATTCATTTTCTGTAAATATCCGATAGATTTTCGCTCCGTATCAATGGAAACGCCCATTTTCTTAGGGCGCCTCGTGGTCACGCCTTTCTGTGATTTTGTGGTCGTTGCCGAATCGCTACTGTCGCTTCCTGCGTTATCACTCATTCTCGTGTTCTGGACGGGGTCACCAATTTAGTAGCCTTTGAGTACTCACGGTTTCTGCGGCGAGGACGTTAGGCGGAGATAATGTCCGAGCTAAATAATGAACACTTCAGTAGGCTATACTACGACAGTTCTTTATTCACTAACACCTTGCACACTACAAAGTCTATATGCTGGAAGGGTTGAATGTTTAATAAAGCACAAGCGACGCGAGCAAGCGGATATTCCCGGCAGCGTTAACACGACTCATAAGCGCACAGATAGCGGGGTGACGCGGCGGTGTCGGTGTATCGACTGGTTCGCGCGGGCGCGCGTTGATGCCTACGCGTCGCGCTCGCCGGCCGAACCGGTAAGTCACTGACGTCACTACACTAGTCATGGTATGTGTCCACAGGACGACGCGCAAATTCACAACTCTTGATAATGTAGTGTTTTGATGAATGTGTGTTGACTGTTAATGTTTTGTATATGAGTGTGTATATATGTGTATTGAATTTGATATGTGGGAGTTGCCCACAATATAAAGGAGACAAACCATCCGCATTCTACTCCTATTACAAAATCTAATATGAAAACAAAAACTGGTGGATGTTTAAACAGATCAGGTGGAACGGATAACAGATCAGGTGGAACACATAAGAGATCAGGTGGAACAGTTAACAGATCAGGCTGAACAGATAACAGATCTGGTGAAACAGATGGCAGATCAGGTCTATTTGATAAAACGGGTAACAGATCAGATGTAGCGGGTCTGTTTAATGTGAGAGATCTGTTAGTAACAGGTAGAGGCTTAACTTCATCTACTAATAATAACCATTCAAATACAGACACAACTCTATTAATGAAAAACTACTACCCTAATACAGATATTATGTATTGGGATGATCTTAATGAACTAATAGACCGACTACAACTGCTTATCGCTTCACGAAGTGTCGGTAACAATAATCATGATTATGAAATTATTTCAATTTTGGAAGAATTAATAGAAGCTAACATAATTGAATCACCTCATCGACTTTCCAACATATTGAAACATATACTCAAGTAAACATACTTTCATTATAATTATGGCTATCGACAAGTTCGGACGTTATCTAAATGGCTCTCGACAGCAAACACCACCATTGCTTAAGGTATTGAAACATCAGGTGGACTGTGGAAATCGCTTATTAAGGAATGCTAACAAAGTTATTCTGAAAAATGATGTGGTTATAAAAGAACAACTGGATGAGGTTCTGATTAATTGTTTGTCTAAAATAAAAATAAATCTCTCAAAGTCTAGACGAGATCTCAAAAACAAAACATAAAACAAAAGCAACTAGCACCAGCACGTCAGTCACCTCCCCAGCGGCGATAGCTTTAAAACCTCGAGGAAAAGGTGAAGTTAGTAAAAAGCCTGGAGGAATCTCAGAAGTTAGTAAAAAGCTGATATGAGTAAATGGACAGTCGTTCAGGAACTTCATAAGAATGCTCGTAAAAACTTTCCTCGAAGACGCTTCATACAAAAAGGACCTGATGACACCTGGCAAATAGATTTGAATGATATGCAAAAGTATTCCAAGTATAACAGGGGATTTAAGTATATTTTAGCGTGCATCGATACATTTTCAAAGTATGCATGGGTTTTTTTTTTTTTTTTTTTTTTTGGGTGGGAAATCATCAAATAACTTCTCCCGCTCTGGGTGGAGCAGGAGGGCGTGTCAGACTTTTACTGACTAAAACCCACCCGTGTTCCTTCAGTAGCCCTTAAGCCAGAGGCTGTGGTGTCTCTTTCGAACAAACCCGCACCCCTGGCAGGCATCGGCCCTTGCGGGCCCCATCATTTTTTGTGCTGACATCTCTTTGAGGCGCGCGTGGAACACAACGCGCCGTCGACTTGGGCTTGGTCCTTACCGGACAGCGAGCTACCCATTACTCGCCGTCCGCAAGCCCATGCCTACGGTGGCCGGAAATCGGCCTGGGATTCCCGACGCCCAGGGCGTCTCCGTATCCTGTGGCGGCTGGGGTCGCGAGGGCGCATATGCTGCCTCTCCCTCACGTGCGCCGCCTCCCTCTTCGCGAGCATCACTGCTTCGCTGAAGGAGGTGACGGCTCCCCATGCCCTCTCGCTCCGTACCATGGCCTGGACCAGGGCCGGACGCGAGAGATCGTCGCCGCCGATCGCCTCCACGAGGACACGGCGGAGCTCCGCCCAAGCAGGGCAGACCGCCACCGTGTGCTCCACCGTGTCCTCAGGGCGATCTTCGCAGTGGAAACACCCGGGCGTTTCCTCCCGCCCTATCCGAAACAGGAACCTCCCGAAACAACCGTGTCCGGTGAGGACCTGCGTCAGGCGGAAGGTGAGGACGCCATACTGCCTCTCGAACCACTCCTCGAAGAGGGGACTTACCGCCGCAATCGTGGCGTGCCCAAAGTATGCATGGGTTTTTTTTTTTTTTTTTTTTTTTTTCTGGGTGGGAAATCATCAAATAACTTCTCCCGCTCTGGGTGGAGCAGGAGGGCGTGTCAGACTTTTACTGACTAAAACCCACCCGTGTTCCTTCATTAGCCCGTATGCCAGGGGCTGTGGTATCTCTTTCAAACGAACCCGCACCCCTGACAGGCATCGGCCCTTGCGGGCCCCATCATTTTTTGTGCTGACATCTCTTTGAGGCGCGCGTGGAACACAACGCGCCGTCGACTTGGGCTTGGTCCTTACCGGACAGCGAGCTACCCATTACTCGCCGTCCGCAAGCCCATGCCTACGGTGGCCGGAAATCGGCCTGGGATTCCCGACGCCCAGGGCGTCTCCTTATCCTGCGGCGGCTGGGGTCGCGAGGGCGCATATGCTGCCTCTCCCTCACGTGCGCCGCCTCCCTCTTCGCGAGCATTACTGCTTCGCTGAAGGAGGTGACGGCTCCCCATGCCCTCTCGCTCCGTACCATGGCCTGGACCAGGGCCGGACGCGAGAGATCGCCGCCGCCGATCGCCTCCACGAGGACACGGCGGTGCTCCGCCCAAGCAGGGCAGACCGCCACCGTGTGCTCCACCGTGTCCTCAGGGCGATCTTCGCAGTGGAAACACCCGGGCGTTTCCTCCCGCCCTATCCGAAACAGGAACCTCCCGAAACAACCGTGTCCGGTGAGGACCTGCGTCAGGCGGAAGGTGAGGACGCCATGCCGCCTCTCAAACCACTCCTCAAAGAGGGGACTTACCGCCGCAATCGTGGCGTGCCCAAAGTATGCATGGGTTCAACCAATAAAAAGTAAATCAGCTGAAGATGTAACTCAAGCTATACTCAAGCTATTAAACAACAACCCAAGACGTAAACCAAAAAATATTCAATCCAATGATGGAAGAGAGTTTTTCAATGAAAAGTTCCAAGCTCTGATGAGAAAGTTTAATATAAACCATTATTCCACATTTAGTGTGATGAAGGCTTCTATTGTAGAGAGATTTATTAGAACTATCAAAAGTTGGCTTTGGCAACAATTTGCATACAATGGCTCTTACAAATGGAATGGAAAAGAGCTCTCTAATCTGATAAATAGATATAATAATAAAACACATCGTACTATTGGAGTTGCCCCAGTGACCGTGAATCATACTAATGCTGATGACATTTTATCTACTGCTTACAACCATATCAAAGTACGAGTTAAATCAAAATATAAGTGTGGTGACTATGTACGCATCAGTAAATATAAATCCACTTTTTCCAAGGGATGCACCGGAAACTGGAGTTCAGAGATATTTCAAGTGGTAATAACACCAATCCGGTGACCTACCAGTTGCAAGATGAAAGGAAACAACCAATCTTAGGTGGATTTTATGAACAGGAACTGCAAAAAGTTAAATATCCTGATATGTAACCTAGTGGAGAAAGTATTGAAGAGAAAGGGTGACAAAGTTCTAGTGAAATGGTTCGGTATAAATTCTACAAGTTGGATAAACAAAGAAAACAAGATTAATTAAAGTACAATAATTATGTTTTATTTGACTGACCTAGCTGAAGCTTACCTACTAACATTTTTTTTTATATTATTAGGTATAGGTGTATAATAACTTAAACGTTAATTACATTTAAAAGACTTAATAATAAGAATAGTCAATTAGACATACACAAAACTTAAATGATTATTATTAGACATAGGTATACATGTACTTAAAAAGACTTAATAGGTACCAGCAGGTTACCAATTACCTATACAAATTATTTTTCTTGTTATAATATAATAACTACATCAAAATGAAATAAAACACTAAACTTATCGATTAAGTAGATGGTTTTCTAACCACCCCGGGAGAATGCTCGCACCTCTACACCACTACAGTGAACGATGTGAGGTGGTTTTCCTCTAAATGCCACATGCCTTGTACAATTAGTAAGATAATGTAAATTTAAATTTTCTATAATTATCCCCACTTTTGGACAATCTATTACTTCTAAGTTAAATGAAGTTAACCCTAAACTTGATAAGAAATCCCTTTCTACTATCCCCCCTTTGTACGCCCACGTGAATTGTTTGTTCAGGTCAAAACTATGAAATCTTTTTAAAAACTCTGTATAACTAATATCATCACTATAATTTTGTAAAGGCATTCCATGAACATATCTTGTACAGTACATGATTGATTTATCATATTTGTTTTCCAAAAACCATGTTGGTAGTTTTAAATGAAACAAATAAAGGATCTTATCCTGAATATTTAAGATCGCTACTTCTTTGAAGTACATATTTTTTTTTTTGTTTTTGATATCTGAAACCCATCTACATCAATAATATATTTTATGTTTTCTAAACACATATTGAAGTATCCAAAAAAAAAACACACACTTTCGCAGATACCTACACAAAATAGTAAATAACAAGTGAAAACTTTTAAAATGTCTCGATACCACAGTCGCTTACAGCATAAATTAAACAGTTTATTAAATCATTACCTCTTTGCTCGGTGAATAGTTCGTGAGCAAAACAGTCTGGTGGTGTATCACTTAGTAGCTGAAACCACTCATTCACATCCACATTGATATCACCTGCAGTATCCTCCAAATGAGATGTAATATCATCCCAGATCTCAATCAGGGAATAGGTGTTTACGTCACTGAAATCACTTTTCTCATAAATACTTTTAAGTAAAACACTCACGTCTCCATTCAACTTCGCAAGTGGTATAGGTCTTGTCCACAGTTGCAGTAATCTGTTTGAAGATAAATGTTTTAACCAATTCTTCTTACATTCAAAATACAGTGCTTCAACTAGTGACATCATATTTGAATATCCTAGTCTTAATTACTTATATCAGTAGGTAGCGTCAGTCACTGTAATATAAAAAATAATCCTTTAATTCCTTAACAGATCTATCCTAAAGAAAAGTTGATAACCCATGTATTCCCGCTTGGTCCTTTATTTATGAGATAAATACCACCATTAAGTTCAGCGAGTAGGTCTTCATTTATATCGTTAAATCTTGATGGTAGTGTGACTGTATACCCGTTCTCCAGATGTACCACAGTCTGCATCGCGTTTGCTGTATACTTTGAAGACACCCTACTTGCTTCTATGATCTTATAAGGTTTAATTACCTCCAAATCACTTAATTTTCTCCAAGTTTTATTTCCCCAACTATTTAATTCAGCGAGAGCAGTATTACTCTTTCCTTGATTGGATGTCATTCTTCTTTTTTATAAAAAAAAAAAAACACTTACAGCGATTATGAGACGTAAGCGCACTAGTAACTACTTGTTACTGTTGTAAGTAATTATCACTATTGTACTTGTTACTATTGTAGGTACTTGTTACTGTTGTTCTTGTTTTGATGGTTACTGAATGTATGTTCTTTTGAATCAAATGTTTGGGTTTATATATTATTCCCTTATCAAACATTTAGGTTTTAACTAGATATTTAATTATGTTAACAAACGGGGCACTCACCATAACAACATAGTTTCATGAGAATAATTTTTTTATCACTCACTGCAACCACAAAGTGTCATGGGAATTTTTTTTTCTCATCCTGTCTCAGGATTGTTTTTTTTTTTGGTATACTAGCTAAACATTCGTTGTCGGTTATTTCACCTTTTCTCAATTTCTCCAATTGCTTAGATATCCATAATTGCAAACTTTCTAAGATTACATTATAACGCTCGCAGGTTGGACTTAATATAGGATGAACCGTTTTCGTTGTTGATGTTGTAGCAGTAGTCGTCTCCATTGTTTTAACAGTAGAACTTTCTTCTGTTCCATCTTCAGATTTATGATGATTACGACGACGATGACTAGCACCAGTTACAACTGAACTACTTCTAGGCACTTTCACTATGATTTCCAAACCATTTTCATCCTTATATGTCTGATGAAACACATCAGATGTCCATGTTTGACTTAAACTATTGCTCATATTACCACCACCACTGCTGCTCCGTCTTGAACGAGGGTTGATTTTTATGATTTCTAGTTTGTTAACCAACAATCTGTTGTTTCCACTACATAAACGTAAATTCAATTTGTTTTGTCTCTTACCACTCCTTACAACCACATATTTCTGGTGAAACATCTCCGCAGATCCACCACTTTTCACATTGTTATGATAATAATCATTGTTAAAATAAAACTTCATTAACCATCTTCTTACTAAATCACCTTGCTCATCTAAGAGCTCCACTTTCTTAACATTCCACAGTTCATCATCACTACATACATCTTGTAAATCTGTATTTAAGAATCGTATTATATTTCTTATCACCATTTCACCACCATTATCTCGTTGTAAGTGAAACATTACCACCAATGGTAACAAACTTGAAAAAATCATTATGAATGTATGGTAACTATTACTGGGAAAATATTTAGCACACTGTATGAATTTATTAATAATTCCCTTTTATACTCTCTTCATCCCACTCCTACATTAATCAGTATCTATTATTCATTTCCTGTCCATCCTTTGTTCTATTACTTATCACATTTAAATGCGCAACAGTGATTTTCTACATGCGTTTTTTTTTACTTATCAATAAAATTGCAACATCCGCTCTGATTCAAACCAGAACCAGCTCAAGTCGATACATCCTTATATCAGCCGTGAGACCCAATACATTGTCGCTGACTACACCCCCCGCCCCCGCAACACTCCACAATCAACACAGCCAAAACGTGTTCGGACCTGTCTCCCCGTGGGAACTAGTACTGCAACATTGTAAAGCATGATAACACACCTTCTTATCTTTTTTCCTCAACCACAATGCAACATTGAAGACTGATAACTCACCACTAACTTCCGTTTGAAAGCGCTTTTTTATACCTAAACCACTATAACATGAACGAACACTTCTACCAAACTACTAACCAGCACAGCAGTGTGATTCTGTGAGAGCTCATTCTAAACTTCGAATCTGAATCCCCTGTGAGTTTCCTAATTGGCATTCTAAAAACTCGGTTGATAATTCGAATGTACACTAGCGCTGCCCTTGCGAGCGTGTCAGCGAGTTGAACTAAATTGAACGTGAGATTTTGACAGATAAAGTATGAGATGACGTAAGAAGTGGTATTCTGTAAGGTAATTCCCCCGTCACTTCGACGCTCACTTCGCACTCGAACCCGATTCAAAGTGTCAAATAATCCGCACCTATTTTACGAGTGAAAATAGAAGAAATCCTACATAAAAAGTGTTAAAATAATATTTTTGCGGCATAGTGTTATGAATTAGTACAATAACTATCTAGCTTGTGGTTAAAAACTATTTTTTGGACGTTTGTGTAAACTGCACCCTAATTGCGTAACTCCCGATTCATCATAATCTGTATCGTTTTGAAACGGATTGTTAAACCATTGCTTCATATGTTCGAAACAAGTGTCTGCTCAACAACGTAAATAACGCAATGAATATTGTTGAACTGTGAAAACGAAACCAATTATGATTAATCGTAAGTTACGCAATTAGGGTGCAGTTCACGATGGCAAGAATGTTTTTGTTTAAATCTTTACTATAAAAGGCTCATGCTTTGGATAAACTAGAAAAGCGTCGAAAATCTAACCAAATTCGAAGTTTATCTTTATTAACCCGAGATGACGACTAAGTGAGCGTATACAGATTGTCAAAGGAACTAATCGACCAACTAGAGTATGAGTTACTGCCCCTGATACAGCCCACAAAACGTCGAGGCAAAGGACTTTCAACTCGTGTAAAAGTAAGTGCTTCATTTTACTAAGCATAAAGTTACTTTTGTAAGTATTTATACAGTTTATAGCTGATAGATTTGTAACCAAGCACACCAACAAAATTAATCGCTTAAAACTAATATAAACACTTCATTGTAAGGAGTATTAGGTTGTTTCCCTGCTAGCTATGTTTTCACGTTAGTCTAAGGACCCTATAATATAGTAGTATAGTTATAATATAGGTAGGTACTTGGTATTATTATTATGCATGTAAATAACCGAATTGGTTCCTATTTTGTTTTCACTAGACCTGGAAAACCAACTTAATTTTTTAATTAATTTATTGTTTCAGTTAATATGCACCTTGTCATTCTTGGCTAATGGCAGTTATCAGAAAATAATAAAAGAAAATATAAGAACATATGTATCGCAACCATCAGCATCTTGTTGCATAAATGAAATAGTGGAAGCTCATAGTAAAAAGGTATATAAGGTTCCCTCAAAATATACAAGAAAGACAAATGTTAAATGAAAGGTTAGTACGTAAGTATATTAAAATTAAAGTGATTTTATTACCTTTTTTGATTTTAAAGTTTTTGTGATAGTTATTCATGTTAGGTAGCCAAACTTTTTGTAGAACCTGTAATTTAAAGTAACCACACTTTAAATTACAGGTTTTTACAGGTTTTACTACCGCAAAGGTTACCATTCAAGAAATGTGCAATTGGTAAAATGGATTTCAATGTTGTAATCTATTACTATTAGGTATTCAGGTAGTCTTTTTTTTTCATATAACTGATGCAGATCTAAAATTTTAAACGTGGATCCAACATGGTGGAGCCACTCATGATAGCTTCATTTTTAACTATGGTGCTATAAAGTCCACTTAGAGGCATTAACAAATGCTGGTGAAGAAGTTATTTTGCTCGGTTAGTTAATCTCTCCCTACCCCTACTTCAGAATATAAGCCTAATTATGGATAAAAACTACATCATTATTTGATACTTATTAATTTTTTCAGGTGATTCAGGATATGCTCAGCGCGCCGACCTCATGACGCCAATTAGTGGTGCTGTAAATTCAATAGATTTCTATTTTTAGCACATTGGGAAAACTATAAAATCAAACCAAATTCAAACTAATCACCAATGGACTTTCAATAAAACCGCTCTAGCATCTATTTAAAAGTGTTTTATTTATTTTAAATTATATTAACATAAATTACTACACCCTATTCAAAACCCCAAAAAAAACTAAAAGCATTTATTTCAATTAAACCATTTACAGGCACTTTTGAATTGTCAAAAGTCTATCAGTTGAAAAGTTGAAGCTAGATGCCCATTCCAAAACGTAGATCTCAAGATCTGGAGAAGAACAGGCAAGAAACTCCACGGACACACTTTTAAATCATGTTGGTTTATCTCTATTCTTAGCATCTGCCAATGCTTGCAGCCCTTTCCCCACTACAGCCACAGCTTCAGCTAAGATACTGTCTCTTTCCGCACTTCTCTCCAGAAAGGACTGCAGGATTTGTGCATTTAGTCATTGTATCTCCAACTGCTGTTTTTCCACCCTCAGGAACCTCTCGTTAGCTCGAAGCAGCAACTGAAGACGTGTGACGTGATGCTGAAAAAGAACACTGATTACTATGATGCGTAAATAAAAAAATCTTAAATAGCAGCTTTACGTTGTCATTTGTTTGAAAAATTAAGTTTTGATAGTTTATTTTTTATTTTGTACTTACACATAGAACCAGCACCTCGACTAGCACGAACCATATTTGTCCTAGGGCGGCGAGAAGGGGAAGCAATTGGCGTTGCGTGACGAAGCTAAAAATATAAATATTTACATCCATAAATGAAGGTTCTTTAGTCTATTTTTCCTTAATCAAATAGGTGCCTATAAAATAAAAGTACAAATCAATTTAGATATATGTTAATGAACTGAGTTCAGCATTGAGTATGAGTAAACCACATAATATTAGGTTCCCACCTATGAGATTGGCTTTTTTTTCTCACAAATAGAGTACCTTGTGACTTCTATGATTTAAAATATTCATCAATTGCTTGGATATTAATTATATCGAATAATGACCATCATAGACAACTACCAATAGTCTCTTCCATAAAGATGAGCTGAGATATAAACGTTTCCGAAGCCACATCTTAATAAAAATCTTAAATTTACTGACAGCCAAGGCCTAAACCCGGTACCAACCTGCACTGGGCCCGCAAGGTAAATTACGGCACACTCCTTCTCACTGAGAGGAAGCCTGTGTCCCAGCAGTGGGAACATTACAAGTTGATTGTGTGTGTAAGGCCTAAAAACAAGAAAAAAAAATCACAACAGTTTCTTGTGTAATGAAAGTGGTCAACTAAAGAAGGATTTTTGTAATTTCTTCCTCCTTCCTTCCAGGGGTTGCAACTTCTTTGAAATTCTGCATACAAAAGGCTGATTTCATTGGTGGGGAGATACACCTAATAGTGGTGAAAGTTAAACCAAGGAACACAGTTTAAACCAAGATTTGGTCAGTGGGTCGTCTTAGAGGATTTGTCGCACATTTTAGGTGGTTTGCTTTGTGGAATGTTAAGTGGTTTTGACTAACATGTAGTAAAAAAAGCGATGCTAACCTTGGTCCACTGTTTGTTAGTTTTTATTGTACCACCTAAACTATTAGGCGCACGGCTAGTTCCTCCAACTGGCGTCAACCTCGCTCTCTGGCTTTTTGAGTTCGCAATGGGTTTCCCTTCGCCATGCCAGGGTTCCTTTCCATAAACTCAACCAGAGCCAACGATGGGTGAGAGGAACGTGTCTCATTTGGACTGGAACAATATTGTTGAATTAGAAAACAAAATTAATACTATTTGAATTAATATCATTTTTAAACTTTATAAACACAAATATAAACTTAATTCATGATTATTTCGCAATTATTTTCGGCACTGAACGATCAAATTGAACACAAACAAAACAACGCAACGCAATAAAAAAATATTGACCACAGATTAGGATTACTAATGTCTGCCTGACATTTTAAGCATAGATTATATTCATGGCACGAATTTAGAGTTTTAAGTTTTTTTTTAAATTATTAGCTGCCTCTAACTCCTTAAAATAAGACGTTTTAATTTAAACATCATATTAGCTAAGATTCTGTGCCAAAAACTCAACAATTGTGTCAAAAAACTGGAATCGATAAATCTCGACTTACATTTTGTTGAGTGTGGTAGTCACTAGTACAATATTGGTCACTTCGGAACTCACTTCACTTCGCAAGTGACTAGGTGATGCTTACAGAATGCAAAATCAAGGTCATTTTGAACCTTATGCGAAGTGAGAGTGAATAGCGATGTGAGATGCGAGTTGTTGTGTGAGTTTTATAGAATCGACCTAGTCTAGTGGTCTAGTTATGCTGGACTTCCTGTGATCTTGAATCCCCAATAATCAGCTACTCCTGGACAAGTCTTTTTCTTGGAGCTCATTACAAAACCAGCTAAAAACTAGTATTTGGTTAGGCTTGGTATCTATTGCTTCATTTAATATCGATATTCCATGGGATTCGAGATCCTCAACTGAATGAACTGTTTGTATAGTAGAAGGTTCAGACGGTACAGGATAGTTATTAGGTGATTGTTCCAAGTCCGTATCAGAATCTAAATTTCCAGTATTGGGCTAGCTGTCGCGGTTCTTTCAGAGTCGGAAATGGTAATAGTTCTTGAGTCATCAGAATTTAGTCTGGTTACGTCCTCTAAATAATTTTAATAACTTTCAGGGACAAACAAAAAATGTTAGAAGTATTTTTGCCTCTTCATAATCAAGATCATATTAAACAATTTTTAAAAGAATGTATAAAACCGAAAATAAAGTATTTCATTTATTTCGAGAATCCGGAACATAGAAAAGACTTTAGTAATATTTTAGTTTCACTATTTAAGAAAGATATGGTTAATTTCTACGAATGTACCGAGCGCGTTATTTACATCGAAGATGAACAGGAGCAGAAAGCTATTGTTATTAAGTTACACGAAGGCAAGACCTGTCATCGTGGCATTACAGAAACTGTTAAAAGAATCCGTCGCTATTATCATTGGCCAATTTTATCCGAAACCGTTTCCGCCATAATTAATTCATGTGATCGTTGTTAAACCTCCAAATACGACAGAAAACCAATTAAACCTGTACTGCAGCTTACACAAACCCAGAACACACCCTTTCAGGAAATATTTATACATCTGTTTAGTATAGAATCGAAATACTATTTAACTTTAATCGATGCTTTCAGCAAATTAGGACAAGCTGTAGAAATTGCATGTCGCTCTACACCCGAAGTGGTCAGAGCATTACTGAAATACTTCTCTTTTTACGGCACACCACAGAAAATAAGTTCGGACCCGGGAACCGAATTTAATAATGAATTATTAAAAGAACTGACGGACTTGCATAAAATTAAGCTACACATAGGTACACCCAATAATCCAAATTCTATGGGGCTCATAGAGCGGTTTCATTCTACAATTGTAGAAATATATCGATTAGCAAAATATGAAAAATAATTTACAGACGCAGCATCAGTTATGACTTATGCCGTTATGGCGTACAATAACACCATCCACAGTACCCCTGATTTAACACCGTTTGAAGCTGCGTTTGGTCATACTGAATTAAACTCTACTTTTGACTCCGAATTCGGTAAAGCATACAATCAGCAACTGATAAGAGACCATAAGAAAAGAACACAGGCAATTTATAAATATATCTCAGAAAAAGTAAAAAGTCATAAGGAAAGAATTATAGTCAAGCGGGGAGGTGAATCAAGACCAGCCTTAGAAAAAGGTCAACCGATTTTCACTAAAGCCGTAAATAAAAGGCAAGCTAAAGATAAACCTAGGTTTCAGAAGGCCATAGTTACAGGTCAGATAGAACGTAAAATCGTACCGATAAAAGTCAAAAATAGAGATACCAAAGTTCCAGTTAAAAATGTAAACCGTCCTCCGCAGGTGGTGTTTGTTTGTTTGTCCTGGTAATATGGACAACGACCAGTTGGGCTCTCCCAAGCCAGGCCCTTCAAGCGGTAAAGATTAACCAAACCTCTGGGATTCTCCCGGTGAAATTAGGTCAGGTCTATTGTTAAAATAATCAACCTCCAATGCATTGGTACTGATCTTTCCTTTAATATTAAAAAATATTCCGAATTTAGCCAAATGTTACACCCAAACAAATCGTATGCGGATGAGTTCAGGAGTCTTAAAATACAGGTGGAGTATCTTAAAAATGAGACTGAGAAAAATTACAGCAATTAATTCCATCTAAAAGATTCAAACGTGGTATTGTAAACCCTCTAGGGGCTATCATCAAAATTACAACAGGTAATCTTGACCATGAAGATGCAGTTAGATATGACGATTTAATCAGTAATATTCAGACTCAGGAACAAGCAATCTCGAACAAATTTACAATGATATCTAAAATGTTGGATCACTTTCTGAACTCTACCGAAATAATCAATGAAAATACAAAAATAATAAACGCACGCATTAAATTACTTGAAAGCCTTGTAACTAATCTTACTACGAAAGATAATCATTCAATTTATATGACCTATGTTTTTGGATTACTTAACCAGTTTATTGTAAACTTTAGAACACTCTATTTAAAATCAGTGAACTTGAAACGGCCATTGCATTCAGTAAATAATCAGTTTTACATAAGGCCATAATTAACCCTAATAAACTGTTGAATGTGTTAAAAATATTAGCAAATATGATAATTTAATGTACCCTGTTAATGAACGAAATTTAATTAATATAGAAGAATCATTATCTGTAAAAGCTTACATTAAGAATGAAGAACTAACTTTTGTCATCGAAGTTCCACTAATTTATAATGCAACTTATAGTTACTATAAACTGTTATTCCATTCCTATGTCAGATGATTCCTTAGACCTTTCCTTTGTTGTTATTCCTGAATTTCCTTACCTATTAGTAGAAGGGTCAAAGTATCGTCCGACTGACCAACCATGCCAGGAGATAACAGCTAAAGAATACCTTTGTTCTGAAAATCAACTTGTCCAGTATCTAGAAGAAACGTGCATTGACCAACTAATGAAATACCACGACAATCCGTCACGCTATTTCCCACGTAAGATATTATCTGAGTTCCTGAAACTTCAAAGAATTGGTCCCACTAGTTGGATAGTGTATTCAAAACACCGCCAAGTCATATCACAGACTTGTAATAATGATGAAACAAAGGAACGCATACGAGGAACATACCTGATAACCGTAGGAGGGCAATGTGATGTCTTTATAGATAAATTCCAAATCCATGGACGGCACTCTTGCTCACTACAAACAGATTACATGCCTGTTCCCATATTAAACTTACCTGACTTAAGACATCTAACTCTTGACGCAGCAAGGATCGAACTTATAAATCTGAAAGGAGTAAATTTGGATGATATACGTCAACTGAATTATATTTTGAAGAATAGTGGTAATAACATGAAAAGTGAAATCCAAGGTGAAAGTGTTAGTGTCGCCCTTTGTGTCTTGTACGCGGTTGTCATCTTATTGTCAATAGCTATAATTATGTATAAGTATTCATATGTTGTAAGGAAATTGTGTAGAGGGCGGGATCATCGTCCAGAAGCTGTTGAAGATAAACCCGCTCAACCTGAGGAAGGTTGGGCACGCCACGATTGCGGCGGTAAGTCCCCTCTTTGAGGAGTGGTTTGAGAGGCGGCATGGCATCCTCACCTTTTGCCTGACGCAGGTCCTCACCGGACACGGTTGTTTCGGGAGGTTCCTGTTTCGGATAGGGCGGGAGGAAACGCCCGGGTGTTTCCACTGCGAAGATCGCCCTGAGGACACGGTGGAGCACACGGTGGCGGTCTGCCCTGCTTGGGCGGAGCACCGCCGTGTCCTCGTGGAGGCGATCGGCGGCGGCGATCTCTCGCGTCCGGCCCTGGTCCAGGCCATGGTACGGAGCGAGAGGGCATGGGGAGCCGTCACCTCCTTCAGCGAAGCAGTGATGCTCGCGAAGAGGGAGGCGGCGCACGTGAGGGATAGGCAGCATATGCGCCCTCGCGACCCCAGCCGCCGCAGGATACGGAGACGCCCTGGGCGTCGGGAATCCCAGGCCGATTTCCGGCCGCCGTAGGCATGGGCTTGCGGACGGCGAGTAATGGGTAGCTCGCTGTCCGGTAAGGACCAAGCCCAAGTCGACGGCGCGTTGTGTTCCACGCGCGCCTCAAAGAGATGTCAGCACAAAAAGTGATGGGACCCGCAAGGGCCGATGCCTGCCAGAGGTGCGGGTTTGTTCGAAAGAGACACCACAGCCCCTGGCTTAAGGGCTACTGAAGGAACACGGGTGGGTTTTAGTCAGTAAAAGTCTGACACGCCCTCCTGCTCCACCCAGAGCGGGAGAAGTTATTTGATGATTTCCCACCCAAAAAAAAAAACCTGAGGAAGGTCAAGTTAATGAAAGACCTATCCTATTAGTGTAGTTAGCTTTACAATTTTTAGGTTACGATTTTGTTATAGGAATAGTTTGATCATTTTATTATTTAAAAATTTCTAATTTGTAAATTATGCAAAGTTCTCGGAAAACCCCTGTTTTTCCGATAACTTTGGTCCAAGGGGGGAGGAGTTATGTCCCTATCCCAACGCTGTGGTAGAGTCTAGACGCTGACCTGGCGTCTTTTGCGATTAGGCGTACGTGACAGGATGTGTGGCGCAACCGCGTGTGGGCCGACCACCAGCCTGTGGGAATGTTTTGGCAAATTATTAGAATTAAGATAGGCTAAGTTAGTCTTACATCAAACTCTGTAAAGCTCGGTCGTAATAAACTCTTACTTCCATTCAAACTCCGTTTAATTTGCGCTCCCGAAATCTAACTAGTTTTTTTTTTTTTTTTTGGGTGGGAAATCATCAAATAACTTCTCCCGCTCTGGGTGGAGCAGGAGGGCGTGTCAGACTTTTACTGACTAAAACCCACCCGTGTTCCTTCATTAGCCCGTATGCCAGGGGCTGTGGTATCTCTTTCAAACGAACCCGCACCCCTGACAAGCATCGGCCCTTGCGGGCCCCATCATTTTTGTGCTGACATCTCTTTGAGGCGCGCGTGGAACACAACGCGCCGTCGACTCGGGCTTGGTCCTTACCGGATAGCGAGCTACCCATTACTCGCCGTCCGCAAGCTCATGCCTACGGTGGCCGGAAATCGGCCTGGGATTCCCGACGCCCAGGGCGTCTCCGTATCCTGCGGCGGCTAGGGTCGCGAGGGCGCATATGCTGCCTCTCCCTCACGTGCGCCGCCTCCCTCTTCGCGAGCATCACTGCTTTGCTGAAGGAGGTGACGGCTCCCCATGCCCTTTCGCTCCGTACCATGGCCTGGACCAGGGCCAGACGCTAGAGATCGCCGCCGCCGATCGCCTCCACGAGGACACGGTGGTGCTCCACCCAAGCTGGGCAGACCGCAACCGTGTGCTCCACCGTGTCCTCAGGGCGATCTTCGCAGTGGAAACACCCGGGCGTTTCCTCCCGCCCTAGCCGAAACAGGAACCTCCCGAAACAGCCGTGTCCGGTGTGGACCTGCGTCAGGCGGAAGGTGAGGACGCCATGCCAGCTCTGAAACCACTCCTCAAAGAGGGGACTTACCGCCGTAATCGTGGCGTGCCCAGCACTGGGTTGCGACAATCGCTCTCTCCATGTCACCATGAGATCCCGCCGGAGCTCTGTCCGCTGTGCCGCAATTTCCTGCGGCAGCGGAGTTGCGCCCCGGCGTTTGGCCTCCTCGCGCTACTCCCATATTTGCGCGAGGACCTTTGCCTCCAGATCCCATGGCGGTAATCCGGCAAGGAGTCCCGCCGCCTCACCGGAGATCGTGCGATAACATTTAGTTGTCAAGATTAGTATTACCTGCAGTTTTGGATGCGATCAAAAGTTTAAGCCTGTCCACTAATTCATTTGGATCATCCCAATAAACAAGTTCGTTTTTTTTTTTTTTAAGATACAGTAGACCAGCTCCTCGTTTTTGTTTGGATTTAGCTTCTCTGGGTTCTTGTAAGCGTTTACTAGACTCGGGAAATAAGGGTTTGATCACTTGAGAATATTTTAAACCCTTTTCACCTTTAACTTGACCTGTAGGATCAAAGTCTCTTTTATGAGCATTCGTTGTTGTAGCATGAGTATTTCTTTGTAAACTAATTTATCTTTTAAATTGACCAAATTTAAATCAGGCTTCTTGCGAAGCAATAATTCTTTAAGGCTTGGTGTTATTTTATACTGTTTATTAGGTACGCGAATATAATACACTTTATCGGAGTTCTCGCGAGGGGTAGAGAAATTAACTATTGTACTTCCAATCATATGGTTATCATTCTCACGACGTACGCCGAATGGTATATTTATATCATCGTATATCTCAAAGATATCTTCTTTTTTCAGGGATATATTATTTAAGTTTTCTGATTCAGTTGTGTTCCTTTCTTCGCCTCCCGAATAAAACTTTTCTGGTTCAGATGATTCATGTTTATACATATCATGTGATTTCGACTGCACGGTTGGAGCAGTGGTTAAGCGATTTAATGCTGCGCTGCGTGTCGTGGGTTCGATTCCCGCACGGATCAAATATTTGTATGACCTACAATCAGTTGTTCCGGGTCTGGCTGTTTGTGGATGTGGGTTTAAATGTTTGTAAACGCATCCACAATATAGGAGAAATTCCTAGTGTGGGGCAACGTTTTTAAATAAAAAAATATTTTGCAAAAACATTTTTGAAGCTATACCAATGTTTTTAGTTTGGTCATCCTATGTATCTTCATTTTTTTGTACAGAAAGGAGAATGGCAGAAGTTCATAGAACGCTGGCATTCAACTTTTTAGTTTCTACAGAAATAAAAGTGGCATGGTTATATAGGGAATATTACGAGCTTTTATAAAAAAAAAAAAAAAAAAAATACAATGGGGATAAAGAGAAATCTTAATTTTTGTAAAAGTGAGGTTAAGTGCATTAATGTTGGTTATGTTACCTCTATTACTATTTTAACGCATAAATGTTTAGTGTCATGCATTATATATTATCATTATTTAAGTTCAATGATTTACCGCTGATCATATAGGTACCTACCCTAATGTGTACCCACTCTGTGTCAGTTATAATTAAACTCAGTAGTCACAGAAAACTCAGTAGTCATAGAAAACTCAGTAGTCATAGAAAACTTAGGAGTCTTTAGACTCACTTAATGGAATCAAAGTATATAATATTTTTATGGATAATTAGGTATCTAAGGATGACAGGATGATTGTAGGTACAATAAAAAACCAGTACTATTTAATCATAATATTTTATTCATGCTCATCATCATATATTAACAAAATATTATCTAAGAAAGGTGCAGGGGGAGACAGGCTATCTTGATGCCGTGCCCATGCCAAGTACCAGATGATTGACATGATATGGGCACAGCATCCTACTGTTCTTCGTCCAACAATGCAATTGTAACAGTATTGCTTTATAGCTTCCCGGCCACTTAGAGAGCTGTCAATCAAAACATAAACAAAGTATATCTTTCTTCCTACATGTCTAGACTTAATTCTTCCCCGTAAAATCCATATTGTGTTTGATGTTGACAGCTCTTCCAGTAGACTCCTGTCAACCTCCCTGCATACTTCTATTATATAGGTGCCATTTGCCCTTACGTGCTCTCCGTAATAAGAACGCGATTGTTTTATCTGATATGTTCCAAGAGAAATTAATATTAGTTCACTATATGATAGCCGGGGAAAATCTGTTACATTATCATTTTCAACAGAAACGCTTACAAAATCCGCCCGTCTTCTGTTTAGTTGATTAATATTGACAAAATCAGACAAGTAATTGTTAACAAACATGTTCGCATTTATTCTACTTAAGATTTCCCCGGCATCATTTCTATTAGTTATTGCAGGGTGAAAGCGATTAATTAATGCAGCAGCTATTTTAAAATCAATCATTACATGTTTTGAGGCTAAGTTAAAATATTCCTGCCTAAACAATTTAAAATCTCTTTTAAACCTACCATTGACTGCTTCTACAACCCATCTAGAAATAGTAACCGACCTAGATTTGTTTGCTGCTAGTGTCGATAGTTGCGTTTCACCCCTCTGTAATGAAGCTGGAACATGGGTTTTATAACCACAAGCATTCCGTAAGGGCAAGGCATCTCTAAAACCCCTATCCAGTACAAAAACATCACCTTCTTGAAAATGTCTGCGTAAATAACTATTTTCGTTTTCAAATTCCTTTTGCATTATAGCTGCATCTGATGTTGTAGCTGGATAGGGGCCCAGAACATCAATAATATAACCGTCAGAACAAACTAACATAAATGGTTTCACAAGATTTCGATATTTATGTAAGCTGTGTTTTTTTGATAAAGATAATTAGAACTTTTTTGTATATAGCAATATGTGCCATCAGCTATGACTATAGGGTTTTTCTGACCATCACTTTGAACTCCAAACAATCCTCGGGGTATCAATAGATTTCTTTGTATTATTTGTTCTCTTGATATATGTGCTACACCCAAGTGAGTTGGAACAAAATTATTAAATAATAGTTCTCGAACCTTTGACATTAAAACCTCCAAAGTTCTCCTTGGAATTTCAAATAATGATGCCAACCTTTCTTTGGGTTCACCTGTCCTCAATTTCATTAAGAATGCAGCGAGAGCCGTTTTACCTCTTCGCATTTCATTTATGGCAGGTATTTCATTTAATAACTGATTGAATTGATCTTTGGTGTAGCCAATCCAGTTACGTACAAGATGATCTTTTATATTATTTATATTTGAAAAATCTAATGCATTCACATCTGTGCTCTTTAAATTCAGCATATCTTGTATATGTGTTGCATTAAATGCATTTGAATATGCATTAATACCAGCTTGAAAGTCCCACGTTTCTGTATTTAAATGGTTACTGCACACACGACTATTTACTGGTACATAATAGTTAAACTGTAAAAGCAGCATTTTTCTTGTTCAAACTGGTAGCCTGAATCTTTCATTCCCCTGACAACCTTCAATGATGCACCTTGACCCACAGTCTACAGCTCGGATATAATCAGGCAACACAATTGTCTCTTGTCTTCTTGATACGGGCTGAACATAGTCAAGTTCAGGCTGATCTTCAACAATAAGTACGGGATGATCTTCAACATCAGATGCAGGTTCATTATCTGCATTAGGTACAGGCAGATTTTCAACGTTCGGTAGAGGGCGAGTATCAAGGTCACGTTGAGGCACACTTTCAGGGTCATGTTGGGGCATAGGTTCATTATCAGATGGACCTTCAGAAGTTTCAGAGTCAAGATGAGAGCGCCCACTCGAGGATGTGGATGCCCTGGACACGAAATTACCAGAAGCTTTGTCTGCTCTCACCCAGCAACGGTGACAGACATTGTTTGTAGTCCGCAGCTGCAACAATAAAAAATTTCTGTAAAATATACTTACAGATGTGGATTTTATATAAGTGTAAACATAATATCCACATAATAACACAAACTTATCCAAGTACAACTATGTAATTCACACCTGCAAGAACCTATGTGCATGTTTTGAAAAAAAATAAAAAAATATATATACATTCAAGCTAAATCCCAGCAAAATAAAATCATTACTACTTAAATTAAATAAGATTCCTTTCATCTCTACACTATACAAAAGTAAACAGGTTGTACTGATATTTTCAGTAAGTTATGCCATTTTTTGATTATGAGAATTATTGTTATAATTACTTTTTGTCCACCACAACGTACAAGTACAAGAATATAGTTTTAAAAGAGATTAAAATAATGTAATTACATAAAAGTAAACCTTAGCCTTGTTCTAGTATGGTGCTGTAATATATTTATGATACTCCTAACCCTTAAATACATTCAAAGTTATCATAAACAAACCAACATAAGGGAAAGAATAATTGTTTTCAAAGTCAAAGGGAAAATAAGTATTAAGATCAGATTATGCATCAATTTATCTATGTACATATGCTATGCTACACAATTGTTGTCAGTGAAATCAGAATGTAAATGATATGTAATGAACCTAAGCTTGTTTTGATAAGAGTAAATTGATGAGTTTATTGCCGGCTCTTCTCAGCAAATGCAACCTTCCGAACTGGTATTAGAGTCGGACAATTCATAAGTCTTTATGTCCTGAGTCTGGGTGTAATTAGGTATATTGTATGTATTGACAATTCAAAAGTGCCTGTAATTGGTTTATTTGAATTATATGCTTTGAGTTTGAGTTTATTAGTACTGTAGCGGCACTACAAATAAAAAATGCTTCGCAACAAAATCGGAAAACACAAAAAGAAAAGTGGCGCCATCTACAATGCCACAGGCGAACTAAATGAGCAATTCTGCATCGCGCAATCAGAGTTTTCGACGGCACTCGAAGATATACAAAAATCCCGACATCAAATGTTGGGCAGTTGCCCGGACCAGACACAATACCCGTCTGGTCGGAGGATCCTCCGTTTCCACCACAGGTATGAGTGGACTTTACACCCTGTTCCTCATACCGCTAAATTGGTGACCCCGTGAAAGAACGTCAGCGCAGCCTTCGTGCAACACTTCAGCGTGACGTCATTATCATCACATCAAGACCACTTCCTCAAGCTTTCGAGCGGCGAGTCACACAGCCAGCCAGCACCCTACGGCTTCAACGGGTATCCTGACCACCTGCATGCAGCGAATCGCATGCCTGGTCATCACCCACACAGCCTCATCAGCAACCATGGCCCAGCACACTGCACTTTCGGCCGGTCGAGAGCTCAATCTCCCGGTCGACGCCAGCAGTCAGCCTCAACCTCTCAACCCAGCGCTGTACCAGATCCGACTCACTGGAGCATAACGCAGCGCAACCCCGACTCACAGGGGAATCGTCGCAGACAGTTCCGACTCACCGCGAACTATGCGACACCCGGTTCCGACCCACTGGAACCACAACTGGCCCTGGTAAGCATCACAGTATGCACTGACTCAGCCCACTATCGACCTCCGGTCTCCGGGGGGGAGTGATGTAGCGGCACTACAAATAAAAAATGCTTCGCAACAAAATCGGAAAACACAAAAAGAAAAGTGGCGCCATCTACAATGCCACAGGCGAACTAAATGAGCAATTCTGCATCGCGCAATCAGAGTTTTCGACGGCACTCGAAGATATACAAAAATCCCGACATCAAATGTCGGGCAGTTGCCCGGACCAGACACAATACCCGTCTGGTCGGAGGATCCTCCTTTTCAATAGAGGTATGAGCGGACTTTACACCCTGTTCCTCATACCGCTAAATTAGTACAAACAAAAAGTAGTAGGTGTAGTATATCAGTTATCTGGTTTCCATAGTACAAGCCCTGCTTAGTTTGGGAACAGATGACCGTGTGGGAGGAGTGTCTCAGGATATTTATTTATGTAAGTGCCTGCGAATGACTTATGAATAAATACGTTTGAAAATAATATGTCAAAAATAACTTACATGTCGGGGCAGTATCCATTCTTGAATCACATTATATATGCTTCGTTCTTTGTCTGAATCAGTCCGTAATTGGTGATTTCTTGAACGTGCTGTAGAACATCCACAATTGACACACACCTGTCGGTGCCCAACAGTACAAGAAGGTGGACGTGGCTCAGGCATAGTATGTGCTTGATTTAAATAATTGGTTACAAGTATCCAACAAGCATTACATATATGGTCCTGATTGCTCACCTAAAAAAAATAAAAAAGATTTAAGGTTCAACTAAAAATCAATCTAAATGTTTATCTCATAAAATGGGTACATAAAAGTGAACTTACAGGCTCAGGAGCAATCCAGGAGCGAATGACCGATAGAATGGATTCATCTTCCAAAGCATGTGTTGTTATCGTACTGCAACGATTTGTAGATACTCCACAGTTGACGCAGCGGTCTGAGGTAGACATCACGGTGCCTCGTAATGTTTCACACAAACAAATAATAGAGATGAATCAGATGATCATAAACTATCGTAAGCAATATCAGTGTCCAAGATAGAGCGCCAAGGTCGGTCGTAAAAAAGGAGGAAACGTCGAGGTCCAAGTATCGCAACGGTTGTTCAGAAAGGTAGGAGTCTTCGAAATCCAAAGGCAAGCCAGGTCGTTGTAAAAATCCACGTTTACGGCCTGGCCACGGGACAACCGCCATGGCGAAAATTCGCGCGGTGCGACCGCCGAGGCGTCTAGCGACTGAAACAAACGCATAGAAATGTACTAATCAAGCCACGCGGGGCGGCGACCGGCGGGGCGACCGGCGGAATGTACCAAGCGAATGGCACGGGCGACCGGTGGCGCGGCCGGCGAGTGAAACAAATACATGAATCAGTACGGCGCGAGCCACGGCGTCAAGCGGCAGTCGCGGCGACTAGGGCAGCGATCAAACGAGTTTAGTTGTTTTCGCCGCGAATAATGATCACCGAGACTTTTATTGCTGAAATACTAGCAAGGCCACCTATGTGGAAGTCTGGCCACCCACAGCATAAATATAAACATATAGTGAAGTGATTGTGGGAAGAAATTAAAATAAAATTTCCAGATTTTCTCGTACTTCTTGTGGAATTCTCCATCTATACCTCGATTCCTATTCAACTTTATACTCCACAATCTCTTCAAAATATTATATCTTGAACCAAAAAACTATTACTTTCTAAGCAATATCGAGATAACTTTGTTAAAAACATTTCGCTCTCGGACTTCCTTCTGGTCGCGGCGGCGACCGCGACTCCCCTTGGCCTGCAAACGATGCCGCGCGAATTGTCGCCCCGCCTGCCGCACCGCCGTACGCACCGCCGATCCCCGTGGCCAGGCCGTTAAACTTTGGGAGCACAAAACATTCACACCAGCACAACCACAGCGGCGAGTGAGCGAGCGAATGTGACGACCACGATAAATAACACGTGACGTGAAATGTCATCTTATTTATGGTTTTAGTGCTGCCAACAAAAATAAAATCGGAACAATTAGGTTGAAAACAAATGCATTCGATTTCTTACCTAGATCAAGTCCTCGAAACTGTATATAGTTGGTGATTTTTGCGAAAAGGGTAAATAAAAAAGAAAGGTCGGTTATTGAAACGGACGCTTGATTTTGAAATTGTGGACTGTATTGTTAGAATTAAATTTTTGAGGGGTTGATGGCTAGCTGAATGGAATTGATAAAGCGTATTTAAGTCAGTGAGCAACAGAAAAGAGGTTTAGGGGGTGAAGGGATTGCAAAACACTTACGATTGTCCAGTTTTCACCTTTCTGAAGTTTCTTGCTTGATGGCGGACTATTCTTCCGCGTGCACGCGATAACAAAACACCAAATATGGTCCTTAAGGCTTGTTCGAGCGTCCACCACAGCAATTACACTTCACAATTGTTATTATAGTTGCGAAAACACTAGTTTAGAGTTAGATTTGGCCAATAACTTATTTAAAACGATTTTGTGTTTCTTCTAATGCGCGCGCGCCATATGCATCGAGCGTGAGACGTTCTTCGAAGTTCCGCGAGGTGCGGGGGGAAGGATTAGGGATGGGACATGTCACTGACTAATGAATACAAAGAAAATAGTAAGGTGTATCAAACAATATCGAGCATCCCCCCCGCCTTGAAGGAACCCCTTCAAATTAAGTAGGAGAAAGAGTATTAAACTACGAAGTAAAGGTAAGGCTGATGAGGCAAAATTAATACAAATTATTACTACGAACTAGGTAAACTTTATGTATGCTGGCTGAGCAATTATTGAGTTGGTAATGGACACAACTTTACGATCGGTCTTTTAAGTACACCGTTCTTGGTCCTAACTTCAACGACGCGAGTTACTCCATCCCTTCCAGGGAACAACTTAGTGACAACACCAAGAGGCCACTGAAGAGGAGGTGCATTCTCCATGTTTAGTAGCACTACTGTGCCGACCAAAACTGGATTAGATGAGGTATTCCATTTCTCGCGACACTGGAGATTATGGAGATACTCAGACTTGAAACGAGTCCAGAATGACTGAACAAGAGAATCTAGCAGCGAAAATCGAGTAAGCAAATTAGCTCGTTCATTGCTGAGGTCAGCCGCAGGTAATAAAGGAAGTGGTGCGAGCGAAAGAAAATGCACGGGCGTAAGAGCACTAGGTTCAGAAGGGTCCCCACCGAGTGTCTTCACGTTGTCGTCGTGGTGGGGCTTGCGTGTCTCAATGATCTTGGAGCTTTGCCGGTTGAGTCACTCATGCCGGAAAGGTCCAAGTGAGAGACCAGACTAAGAGAGACACGATGCAGAGTCCATAACATCGGGATTCTGCGACGGCCCAACCGTTTGAGTATTTGATCATCAAACGTAACTGAGAAGGAATATCAGTGACTTTGGAGTCAGGGTCGAGTTCTGGATGTTGAGTGGTCACCTGAGGTGACAGCGATGCTATATGTGTGCTAGCCTGGCATGGCTGGCAGACTATGGAGAGGTGAGGGGAGATAACCCCTGTAAAAAATCAACTACTTGGGGACCCCACCCCATAAAAAAGGCAAAGCTGAGTTCAGCAATCATTATGAAAGCGCATCAACCAAAACAACTACCCCAGGAGGGTACCTGCTGCGCCGCAGCAGGAGAATCCCTCACCGAGCAGAGCTCGGTCAGTCCCAATTCGTATTCTGGGGGGGACACTGATCGCTTAAAATTCGATCCGAATTTTTATCCGTCATTTAAGGGCGCATTGAGCCAGTGTGGCTCACTTACAGGTGATGAGGAGTCGCTGGGTTGTATTCCTAGCACATCTGCGGCAGGAGAATCTAAAGAGCAGACCTTCGCCGACTTGCCCTCTGGCTTTCGGAAAGAGTATGGCTCACAAGATCAGTCCAGCACAGAGATGTCAAAGAATACTCCTGCGAAGAAAGTACAGAAATTGCCGAAGAGGGTATCAACACGTGCACAATTTGTGCGCCCACCTACTCCGCCTGCAGTCGAGGTGGTGAGTGACTCCTGCGAGTCTTTATGCTCGCAAATGTCATATGCCTCTGAAACTTCGACTAGATCGTCTCGGTCCCGCACGCGTAAGCGAACGAAGACGTCAGAAATTTGCGAGCCGATCATGACCAGGGAGAAGCCTGCTAAGCCGTTAAGTATTAACAAGCCACTAACTGACAGAAGAGAGGATGGTGGAGACTCTGAGATAGCCAGTCCTCCAGCAAAGCAAGCGAAGACTCGAGCAACTGCAAAACAGACCCTGCCAAAACCAGAGATGTTAGCTAAGACGATACAAGCCCAACCAACGGCGGAACTAAATACCTGCATCAAAGATAGTCTTAGGGCAATAGAGGAGGTTGCAAACGAATCACGCAACCTCAAAGGGAGCTTTGTTCACAGCCTCAAGTTGGCTGCAGTTACAGTGCAAGCTGCGGTGGCTGAGTTAGCCACGAGATCGGCCGTTGAAGTCAACGTTGAACGGCTTGAGAACGAAAACGCTGACTTGAAGGCTCGGCTTATCGGTCTCTCAGCACAGGTCGAGAAACTGGCAGCGCAGGTCACCCTGCTTAATCGACAGGGCCAACTTACGACGAGCCCCATAGTAGCAGCCTCTTCGATGGGACCTAGTCAGGCCGCTGTAGTGGCCAGGCCTTTTGGATCTGAAGAATCGGAGGCCCAGCTACGGCGTTCTATAGCCTTAGAAATCGGAAGTATGGTAGACGCTAAACTAGCCGCTATGGAGATGAGGTTGCCCCCAGAGAAGCCGTTGCGTCCGCCACTCGCCGCCGACGGGAAGAGACCTTCACAAACGGTTGCTGGGAAGCAGCCTATCCAAGAGCCGTGCTTGGACCCTAATCCAGCCAAGAAAACGGGGAAAGGAAAAGGTAAAGGGAAAGGCAAAGGCAAAGTTGTCGATCCGGTGGTGGAGTTGCCCCCTGTGTCTGCAACCTCCGCGCAGGCTTCGCAGGCTACGCAAGCTTCGCAGGCTACACAAGCTTCGAAAGGTCTGAGGGATGCAACAATGGGTGACACAGAGGCCTGGTCTACAGTGGTGGGTAGAAAGGCTAAGAAAGCAAAGCCTGCCACGTTGGCGTCGTCGACTTCTGCAAAGGGAAAAAAACAGCCCGTTAAACTGCCAAGGGTCCCCGCCACAGAGGCTATTGCAGTCTCGGTAAGAGAGGGATCATCTGCCAATATCGGTGAAGTTATGTACGCAGTAAGGCAACGAATTCGTTTAGCCGATGTTGGTATTGACACTGTAGGCCAGAAAAGGGCAGTTGATGGTGGTGTGGTGATCACCGTCGCTGGTGCCGACTCTTCTGTCAAGGCGGACGGTCTCGCCAACCGAATGCGAGAGGTCCTCGCCGAATTTGACGTAAAGATTTCACGTCCAACCAAAAGAGCCGAGGCGAGAATCATGGATCTCGATGATGCCGTCACACCTGGGGAAGTGGCAGCTGCTATTGCCGAAGTGGGTGGCTGTTCCCCCGAAGATGTAAATGTGGGTGAAATTCGTCGTCCGCCTGCATCTTTGGGGCACGTTTGGGTCCGTGGCCCCCTGGTGGCGATAAAGAAGCTGGCATCCGACAAACGCATGCGTATAGGTTGGACGATAGTAAGGGTCCAGATTTTGGAGGCACGTCGTATGATGTGCTTCCGTTGCCTTGAGTCCGGGCACGTTCGTAGCCGTTGCACTAGTTTAGTTGATCGGAGCACCCAGTGCTATGCTTGTGGGGGAGATCACAAAGCGAGAGAGTGCACGTCACAAACCATGCGCTGTCCGCTGTGTGCAGATCATGGTCTTCCAGCGGATCATCGGCTGGGGGGTAAAAAATGCATTCCGCGTAAGAAACAGGCCTCGACTGGCCTAACCACAACGCAAAGTTCGGTGCAGGCACCACTGGGTGCAAGCCCTGCGGAGGAAATGGAAACCTCGCCTTCCCAGCATTAAAGGTACTCCAGTGCAATCTGAACCACTGCCGCAATGCGCAGAACCTTTTTCTGCAGACCATTGCGGAGTGGTCGATTGCCTTGGCTGTGGTAGCGGAGCCCTATGGCCTTCGGGATCATCCTCGCTGGTTCAGGGATAACGCGGACTCTGTTGCTGTTTACTGGGCTGGTGGAAGCGGTGAGCCTCAGTGCTCCCTACTAGATAGGGGCCAAGGATTTGTTGCAGTGGAATGGGGAACTCTGGCCGTAGTCGGCTGCTACGTGTCTCCCAACATTTCCCTCACTGAATTCGAGAGATATCTGGACGGGATTGCGAACTGTATTCAGTACAAATGCTCACCCCGTCCGGTGCTCGTATTGGGTGATTTTAATGCTCACTCTAAAGCTTGGGGGAACACCCAGGATAGACCGAGGGGACACGCAGTACAAGACTGGGCTGCGTCGCTTGACCTCCGACTTCTGAATCAGGGGTCCGTTTCCACATGCGTTCGGTGGCAGGGAGAGTCCATTGTCGATCTGTCTTGGGCCACTCCTTCGGTTGCCCGTAAGGTGTCGGAGTGGAGAGTGGCTGAGGAGATAGTTACACTCTCGGACCATCGCCACATTATTTTTAATGTGACACTCAACCCTTTGGATGGCCGGAGCCGTCCAAATTCTAACACACCAGCGCGGCGCTGGGCACTAAAGAGACTCAATAGAGACATGCTCGTCGCAGCTGCTAACGTTGCGGCATGGCCGGAAGATATTGGTTCTCAGGGAAACTCGCCCGATCCAGAAGAAGAGGCGGTATGGTTCCGGGATAGGATGGCGTTGATTTGCGATGCTTCCATGCCCCGGGTCAGGTGTTCCCAGCGTTCTGGTGCGGTTTACTGGTGGTCGGAAGATATCGCGCAGTTGCGTGTTTTGTGTCTTAGATCCCGACGCCAGTTTCAACGCACCAGACGAAGACGACAGCCGAGAGCTACGGAGGAGGAAATAGCCAGATGCTATAGAATGTACCGGGAGACTACAATGGATCTCCAACATGCCATCTCGGATTCTAGGTCAAGGTCCTGGAGAGAGCTTCTCGAGGGGCTGGACAGAGATCCATGGGGAAGACCTTATAAGTTAATCATGGCCAAATTACGTCCATGGGTCCCCCCTATCACAGAAACTATGGAACCAGGTCTACTGGAGAGAGTTGTAAACACGCTCTTTCCAGTAGTTAGGGGCAGTCCTTCGCCACTCTTGTCTTCGCCAGACTGGTCGGACGAGTTGATGGTGACTGAAAGTGAACTAGACCGAGCCGTGAGACGTATGGGGGCTCGTAACACCGCACCAGGCCCAGATGGTATCCCTGGTCGGGCTTGGGTCTTGGCTTTGGCTGCTCTGGGAGACCGCCTAAGACGGTGCCTGCGTGTGGGCGTGTTTCCCTCTGGCTGGAAGGAAGCGGGATTGGTCTTGTTGAGGAAGGAAGGCAGAGACTCAGAGTCTCCCTCTGCATACCGCCCCATTTGCCTGCTCGACGAGGTTTCCAAATTATTCGAAAGAATAGTTGCCGAAAGGCTCGTCGAGCATCTATCGTGTGTTGGTCCCGACCTTGCCGATTCGCAGTATGGCTTCCGGCAGCAGCGTTCTACTGTGGATGCAATTTTACGCGTCCGCTCTCTGTCGGAACAGGTGATTTCTCGGGGTGGGGTGGTGCTGGCGGTAAGTTTAGATATCGTCAACGCCTTTAACTCTCTACCTTGGGATGCGATTAGGGCGGCCCTAGTACATCACAGAGTGCCTGCTTACCTACAGTGCATCATCGGGGCCTACCTCCGCAACCGGCACATTCG
Organism: Polymixis flavicincta; assembly: GCA_949987655.1. Classification (NCBI taxonomy): domain Eukaryota; kingdom Metazoa; phylum Arthropoda; class Insecta; order Lepidoptera; family Noctuidae; genus Polymixis; species Polymixis flavicincta. The sequence continues at coordinate 6,891,123 of OX465202.1, read as the reverse complement.
CTATGTGGGTCGAGACGGTAGCATGCAACGCAGAGAGGTCACGTGTGGGGTTCCGCAGGGGTCAGTTCTAGGTCCTTTCCTGTGGAACCTTGCATACGATGTGGTCCTGCGTGTTGACCTCCCCGCTGGCGTAAATATCGTTTGCTATGCAGATGACACCATGGTGTTGGCCGGCGGGGACACCTTCGAAGAGACCATCCAGCTTGCTGAGCTCGGAGTGGCAAAAGTTGTGGCGTCGATCCGCAGGCTAGGTTTAGAGATCGCGCCTCATAAAACTGAGGCGATTTGGTTCCACAAACTACCGAGGAGCAGAGAGCCACCCAGCACATTGGTCAGAGTAGGAAATGCGCAAGTCCATGTGGGTCGATACATTAAGTATCTCGGCCTAACCTTGGACGGTCGGTGGGGCTTTGAAGAGCACTTTGATCGCCTGGTTCCCCGAGTCGGGAAAGCAGTGGGTGCTTTGCACAGACTATTGCCCAATCTTGGTGGTCCTCGAGAAGAAGTTCGCCGCCTCTATGCGGGTGTAGTGCGATCGATGGTCCTTTATGGGGCACCTGTTTGGTCAAACAGGCTGTCAGGCGTCCGGCGCTGCAGGACTAAAATCAACAGCCTGCAACGAAAAATGTCTATCCGTATCGCACGAGGATACCGAACTGTATCCTTTGAGGCGGCAACTCTCCTTGCACGCTTTCCGCCACTGGACATCTTGGCGGATATGGACGCGAGGGTGTATAACCGAATTCGTGCCATCCGCCAAAGTGGCAATGGCGTGCCAGGTATCGTTGTTGTTCGGCTGAGGCGGGAGGAACGGCGACACGCGCTCGAGCGGTGGCATGAGCGGCTGCAACAGCCGCAATATTCATGCAAGCGTGTTGTCGAAGCCGTCCTGCCGCACTTTGAAGCCTGGCTGAAAAGAGAAGAGCGCATCTCTTATAGGCTCACTCAGGTGCTGACCGGGCACGGTTGCTTTGGTGAGTACCTGAATAGGATTGGGCGAGAGGCCACGGCAAATTGCCACCACTGCGGAGGCGACGTGGATTCTGCACAGCACACGCTGGAGGAGTGCTCGGCGTGGGCTTCTGAAAGACAGGTCCTGGTCGCCAAGATCGGACGAGATTTGTCTCTACCAGCTGTAGTTGGATCTATGCTGGCGGAGCCAGATAACTGGAGGGAAATGGCCTCCTTCTGTGAGACTGTGATGGTCCAGAAGGAGGCAGCCGAGCGGGATCGCGAAAGAGCTGATCCCGCTCGGAGAAGAAGGCGTCGGGCAGGCAACCGCCTCGACGCCTATAACGCCGAAATCCCGCCTGCTTAATTAAAGGCAGGGGGTAATATGGGGTCGCGGGCGCCCAGAGTGGGGACTCTGACCGTCCACTGAGTGACCTTAGGGAAGAGAGCGCACAGTGGTTATGTGCTGCCTTGCACAGAGCAAGATTTGGAGGAGACCCCTTTACAGTCTCCCCAGAGTTGTGCCCTAACAGGCGTTGCACAGAGGGGGTTCCGGTTTGGTCTTCTGAGAGGTAACGGCACCCCTTCCACGTGTAGACGATGACCACCGGGGTGGTTTTAGTGAGGTAAAAATCCCACACTCCCCGGTCTTTTCCCCAAAGACCGGGTGCCTTTTGAAGGTTTCCCCCCGAAAACAAAAAAAAAAAAAAAAAAAGGTTCAGAAGGGTCTGAACTTAGTTGATAGAGTGGACGACTATTAAGAATTGCCTCAATTTGGATGAGGATTGTGTTCAACTCCTCATACGTCAGAATCTGAGTCCCGATGACCTAAATAGGTGAGATTTAACGCATTTAATATTAGACTCCCATATGCCCCCGAAGTGAGGCGCACTGGGTGGATTGAGTTTCCAAGCTATACGAGTGTTTGTCAACTCGTGAGTAAAAGTTTTAAAGTATTCCTCAGAATGCAGAAATGTATGTAGCTCGCTAAGATAAGCCTTAGATGCGACAAAGTTAGTACCGTTGTCGCTGTAAATACATTGACAAGGACCACGACGAGATAAAAACCTTTTGAAAGCATCCAAAAATGATGCCGAACTAAGCGAAGAAGCAAGTTCTAGATGAACTGCCTTGGTTACTAGACAAATGAAAAGGCACAGGTACGCCTTTTGGCTGCGTACGCCACGCTTACGAGAGAAAGTTATATTGTATGGCCCAGCAAAGTCTACCCCAGTGTGTGAGAAGGCTTTGCTTTGCTCGACGCGACATTCTGGAAGATCTGACATAACAGGAAATGTAGGTTTCGGACTGAGTCGAAAGCAAATATTACAGCGATGAATACGCATACGTACGATGCGACGAGCAGATAAAATCCAAAATCTTTGTCTAAGTATCGATAATAATAAATTGGGACCTGTGTGAAAGTGTTTAACATGGTAAGCGTCAATAATAAGCTCAACGATATGTCCATTCCGAGGCAAAATAATTGGATGTTTTTTCGAGTAATCTAACGATGAATTAGAGAGGCGACCACCAACACGTATTATTCCTTGATCTAAGAAGGGGGAAAGCTTGCGTAACGCATGTGAACATAATCTAGAATTTTTAATGTTTTCTATGTCTTCGTAAAAATACGTGTGTTGTACAGCCTTTACGATTGTCAATTCTGCGAAATCCAAGTCTGACGCGGTTATGCAATTATTGCGTGGGAGCTTTTTTATGAACCGAAGCATATAAACCACACATCTAAGAAATTTATCCCAGTTAGAAAACTTTAAACTTAGCGTTGTAAGGATATGTTCAGATTTATTTTTCGAAGTGAATACGGCTGACTTCTCCTCAGGCATTGGAGTAGAAGTGTGAGAAAGTTCCGAAATAGGCCATTGATCGATTGGAAGCGATGCCCATGGTGGACCGGTTAACCAAAGTTCATGTTGAACTAATTGTGAAGGTAATAGTCCACGCGACAGACAATCCGCGGGGTTTTGAGTACCCGGGATGAAACGAAAATATTCCGACGAGAAATAGGTTTGGCACTGGGCTATTCTATTAGCGACGAACGTGTTAAACCGATGAGAAGAAGAATGTACCCAGCACAGAGCGACTTGTGAATCCGAAAAGGCATACACATCCTCGGTAGGATGTCGGTTTGAAATAGTGTCATAAGCTACCCTTAGTAATTTAGCCATTAAAAGAATACCGCAAAGTTCAAGCCGAGCAAGTGTTATAGTTTTAATAGGAGCGACTTTAGATTTCGAACATAACAGCCGAACAATGGGCCTCTCGTTATTATTCAAAACATAGGTATAGACCACGCATCCAAATGCCTTTTCAGATGCATCGGAAAACGCCAAGAGATAAAGCCGAAAACGCGAATCAACGCCCAAATGGCGGGAAAATGAAAGATTAGAGATGAATGGTAGTTCCGAAATAAACTGCTTCCACAAACGGAGAACAGCTCCTGGAGGTTGGTCGTCCCAGTCGAGTTTGAGAAGCCAAAGCTCCTTGATAAGCAATTTCGAATAAAGAATAACTGGACCAACAAGACCAAGAATGTCATACAAGCGAGCTGTGACAGACAAAATCGCACGCTTAGTACCTTCGGGATTAGGTGGTGCGACAGTGAATTTAAACGAATCAGAAGATGGCAACCACTGAAGGCCGAGAATTTTGAACGATGTGTCGGTGTCGAAGGAAACTGATTCCGATTGGCGGCGAGTATCAGGAATGGTACGGAGCAAGTCAATAGAATTACTCGTCCATTTCACTAGCTCGAAACCACCACGCTTCAAAAGCTGGATTAGATCGGATGCCATTCCAACCGCTTCCTCAAGGCTAGAAGCAGAGGAAGCTAGATCGTCTATATACATGTCGCTTTCTAACACGCTGCAAGCGAGAGGAAAGCTATCACGCTCGTCATGAGCGAGTTGTCGCATAGTGCGCAAAGCTAAAAACGGCGAAGAACGAAGACCGAAGGTAACACGATTAAATTGATAAGTCTCCAATGGAGCGTCATCCGAGAAACGATATAAGATTCTTTGATAAGAACGATGCGAAGGATGGACCTCGATGCAGAGGTACATTTGACGAAAGTCAGCGAAAAAAGCGAATTTAAATACACGAACCTTTAAAAGTATATGAAAAATATCATTTTTCAAATTGCAGCCAGTATGCAAAACGTCATTAAGTGACAAACCGGAGTCTGTCTTAGCACTAGCGTCGAGTACGATACGAAGTTTAGTCGTAGATTTATCCTGACGAATAACGGGGTGGTGAGGCAAATAAAATCCTGACTCGAGACAATTCTCTGGCGGGACGAGCGACAAATATTTTTTATTAAGATATTCCGTGATAACGGCATTGTATTCCTCACGTAATCCAGGAGACCGCGCGAATTTACGTTCAAGAAACAAATATCTACGCTTTGCAGTTATAAAAGAATTGCCAAGCAAATCGACATTCTCCTTAAAAGGCAGATTAACAGTATAACTACCATCGGCACTTCGAGTAGTAGTAGACGTATAAATCTCTTCGCAAACCTGTTCATCAGGGCTTATAAAATTTGTAGAAGGCACTTCTTCTAACTGCCAAAATCTCTGAAGCGAATCATTAATCTGCTCATGTGTGAACGCGCAGAATGACCGAGTAGCCCGAGGTGATGAAAGTAGGGTGGGTGCGTTTCCCATTAAAATATATCCTAAACTAGTTTCGATTGCTGTAGGCAAATTGTTACCAGGACTAATTTTATCAAATAACAAAATTTTGCAATATGAATTGACACCTAAAAGCATGTCAATTTGTCCGGGTGAATGATATTCATCATCGGCAAGCGGTAAATTATCTAAGTAATGAAGTGCTTTTACATCAATAAAAGCGTCTGGTAACTGTGACGTAATCTTGTCAACTACAAATGACTGCGAATTATACTGTGTCTTAGCGTCAAAACGAGATGTAAACAGAACATTAGTCTTGCCCAATATACGTTGAGATGCACCACCGATGCCTTGAACTTCAACAAACCGGTTTTTATTCGAAATAAATAACGATAGACGTTTACAACACGAAGCTGTGATATAATCACTCTGCGATCCGGAATCAATCAAACATCGCACAAAATGCACACGATTATGTTTATCTAAAACCTTTATTTTAGCGGTACTCAACAGAGTAGTCAAACACCTGTTATCAAAAAAGTCACGAGCAACACCACAAACAGACATATTATTGTTATTCGATGGCGAACTAGATTCCACTCCGCTTACGCTTAAGGTGCGGTCATCCTGTTGAGAGGTAGCGGGAGCGGTAGCGGGAGTGGACAAACTTGACGCATTATTTTGCGAATCAGATGAACCAAAATGCAAGATTGAGTGATGTTTCGACTTACAATGACGACAAATTTTTTTTGAAGAACACGATGCGACCTTGTGCCCATGATTTAAACAATTAATGCACAACTCATTAGATTTCGCAAAATTAAATCTTTCATGAGGGGTCATTTTTGTAAATTCAGAACACAAATATAATTTATTATGTTTGTCTGACTTACACAAAATACAATTGTCGGCTCTCTGAGCGACAAAGGCCTTTGTGAATTTTGGTTTTGAATTAGACAAGTTTTTAATTTGGCCATCTTGTTGAGGCTTGGAAACTAAAGGACTGGAGCGTACTATTTTATCTTGCTCTTTAACAAATTCAACTAAATCATCATAAGAAGGTATGCCCTTTTTGCGATGACTCATTTCGAATAACTTAACTGTCTCGGAGTCTAACCTTTGCAATGCGAGATGTAACAAAATAAAGTCCGCAAGATCTCCCAAATGTACCTGCTTGAGCGCCCTCACAGCGGTATCAAATGAGTTTACAAAAGACTCTAAACCGGTTGTAGATTTAGCAGGTATAGATTTAAATTCTAATAGTTGATTCAAATATGACGCGGCGAGAAAACGCGGATCATCATACTTATCCACGAGCGAGTCCCATAATATTTTATAATTCTCAGGTGTAGGTGGTATCCCTGCACACAAAGAAGCGGCGCTGCCAGTCAGCTTACTAACAAGAAAATGAATGCGTTCCGAGTCGGACAGTTGCGTGTTATCATGAACTACGCGCTTAAACTGATTATAAAACAGCGACCAATTACGAATATCGCCATCAAACGAAACCAAATCGATACGAGGTAATTTTGGGAAATTATTCTTTGGCGTTTCCTTTATTTGAGATTGTTCTATTTTAAGTGAATTTACGACACGTTGAACCCGACAGTACAGCTCCTCAAACGAAATCCAAGATTGGTAACTTATAATAGCAGTAGGATCCACTTTAATAGAACACGTATTGAAGGCGTCTAATACGCTTTGAAATTCATTACGCAAACTTTGAAGATTTGCGACATTATTTAAAAATGACTCCCTACATGTTTCATCATTCATATCCTGTTTTGATAACTCGAATATATTTTGCATACGTTCGAAATGTGCATTACGTTTAGCTTGTAATAAGGTTAATTTATTTTTATTGTCGTCGTTCGACATGATTAAAACCAATATGTAAAATGCGAATGTGTAAACTAGAAAGGTGACGTAGCTAAAGAAATACGTAATTGCGTCTTGCCGTTTAAATTAATGAAATGAGTAAACAATTTACCTATTTCCAACGCGAGAGTAACGAAAGCAAACGACAACGATAAATATGCGACAACAACGAGTGGGAAAACACCAATAAGTAGGTAGTAGGCTACTCAATACGAACAACGAGATGCCCCCGAATAGGGCTCCTGAATACACAACCTTAACGACTAGGACGAATATTATGTATGAGTAGACACTAATGTACCTAATAGTTTTACGAATTAACGAACGAAATGAAATAAACGACGTTCAAGACACAACTATACTAACAAAAGATGTAGGTACTCGTAATCAACGAATATACGAAACGAGTGTCAAGTAGCGGCACAGAAGCCAAGGCTTGTTTATGGTAGGTACCTACCTACGTGTATCGGCGCGCGCTTTCGACTACGAACAATGAACGAACTAAGTAGACAACTTTTACTATGAGTAGGTAGGTAGCTAATTGACCAATACTACTTGTACTTATAACACCGAATAAGTATATTTTCCTTGTTAAGTGTAATATGTACCTACGATATTGAATACGTAAATCTGTAATAATCAGTTACGAAAACAAGCTCAGCCAGCACAACACTGAATACCTACTGCAGTAATAGAATTCAACAGAGATGTGACCTGATTGAGTAGGTATTTGTTCGATATACGAATTTTAATTACGAAAATATGAACTAGAATTATCCGGTTCGATTGGACCAAAAATATGGTGATTTTTGCGAAAAGGGTAAATAAAAAAGAAAGGTCGGTTATTGAAACGGACGCTTGATTTTGAAGTTGTGGACTGTATTGTTAGAATTAAATTTTTGAGGGGGTTGATGGCTAGCTGAATGGAATTGATAAAGCGTATTTAAGTCAGTGAGCAACAGAAAAGAGGTTTAGGGGGTGAAGGGATTGCAAAACACTTACGATTGTCCAGTTTTCACCTTTCTGAAGTTTCTTGCTTGATGGCGGACTATTCTTCCGCGTGCACGCGATAACAAAACACCAAATATTGTCCTTAAGGCTTGTTCGAGCGTCCACTACAGCAATTACACTTCACAATTGTTATTACAGTTGCGAAAACACTAGTTTAGAGTTAGATTTGGCCAATAACTTATTTAAAACGATTTTGTGTTTCTTCTAATGCGCGCGCGCCATATGCATCGAGCGTGAGACGTTCTTCGAAGTTCCGCGAGGTGCGGGGGGAAGGATTAGGGATGGGACATGTCACTGACTAATGAATACAAAGAAAATAGTAAGGTGTATCAAACAATATCGAGCATAGTTATGTTTTTTGTAATGATTTTATTTTATTATATGTACTAACAATCAAGACAATTTATTCAATCAATCATTTATTTTTTAAACATAGCTACGGTTACAGTTATTATATTCTAAAATAATTATGTGCACTATATTTTGTCAATACTTGGCGTACAATTTATTAATTTGTTAATAATTTATTTTGCTTATTTTTCAATGACAACACTATCATACAGTATGACAAGGCCAAAAAGCCTTGTATCCATGACCTTAAAAAAACGAAGACTAGTTCGCTGTGATTAATCAAATCAAGTTACTTTTATTTTTGGAGATTTTATCCCCATTGTCAATAATAAAGTTAATCTGGCTAACAATACATAAAAATATGCGCTTTTTTTTAAATAGCTCTGAATTCTGTACCTTTCCAAAATTTGTAATGCCAGAAAGTGCCATCTCCTTTGCTTATTAGCTGCTATAGCATTAATTGGGTCAGCAAGACGTTTAAAAAAATACTTTAGTTGAGTTTCGTTACTAAATTCATAGTCTTTCATTTGTTTCACCTTTTCCTTTATAGCGTCCGCAGACTTTATTAATTGATTTGTAATGTTATGATCCATTACACGACTTTTAGGCAGACGTATTTATGCACAAATGATATTTTTTTTGTTTTCATTCATAATTAAATATTGTAAGTAGGGTTCTTGTTAAATGAAACGGTCCGCACACTCGTTCGAACAGTATATTGATTGGAAGTACTACACAGTAACAGTTTAATTTTAGTGAACACTTGAGATAGCAAGGAGTTAAAGAATTTTACATAAAAGACCCGACCGATATGCATACGTGCATTTCGTTCCGTAGTCCGGTAGGTAGAAACGCGCGAAAGGATATATGGTGCGGGCAGCGGGACGCGTCTTTAATGTTGGCTCTCTGGCGGCGCACACGCTGCCAACCTAACAGCGGCGAATTTATGACGTTCGGAAATGGTGCGCGCTACATCCTCCTCCTCCAAGTCACGAAATCGACCCGAGAGTGATTTGGCAGTAAGACTAAGAGCGCGCCTTCCTTTTGGCTTTAGGCGGCTGACCTCATAGACGGCGTGGTTGGACCGGCTCTATAGTGTCGGTCTGGTTACTTACAAGAGATATAAGGTCTGAAACGTGGAAACGACCTAACAGCTGACCCTGACTATCAGTCAACTCGTAGGTCGTGGGGCTAACGGCCTTAGCGACAGTGTACGGTCCATCTCTCTGTGGCATAAACTTTCGGGTTAAACCCTTTGATGCATTGCTTAAAGAATGAGTAGTTAGTAATACTCGATCACCAACCTGGAAAACTGGAGATTGACGTCGGGAAGCGTCGGCATACTCTTTTCGAAGGTCTTGGCGTCTTTCGACCCGATCTCGTATGTCCTTCATAGAGTCGATAAATTTTGATAAGTACGGCGTAACCTGAGGTACATACGTTTCTTTATCCAGGATTGCACGCATATCATGCTGTGCATCGAATGGTGTACGCAATTCGCGGCCATACGTCATGTATGCTGGTGTTAGTCCTGTGGTCGAACAAGTTGCAGTGTTGAGGGCGAACCGTACCTGTGATAAGAATTGAGGCCAACTGCTATGCTCATTCTTGACCAGCATTGCCAGTTGGATCTTCAGGTCCCTGTTTTTCCTTTCGGCCGGGTTGGCCTCAGGATGATAGAGTGGTATCAGATTCTGCTTGACACCGAACAGAAACATGCATTGTTGCATCACTGCAGATATGAACTGCACTCCAGTGTCGGAAATGACGCGCCTAGGGTAACCATATCGAAGGAAATACTCTTCGATCAACATTTTGGCACAAACCTCAGCTGTAGCCTCCTTGAGGGCGTATAGCTCCACCCATCGAGTTGCAGTATCCTCGACAAGAAATACCCACTTTTCTCCTGTTTCAGCTTCAGGTAGGGGGCCGAACAGGTCAACAGCAAGTACTTCCCCCCTTTGTTGTAGAATAGGTGTCTGCAAAAGACCGGCAGGCTTTTGATTGGAGTACTTATACCTTTGACAGTCGACACAATTCTTTAAATAATCTGTGACGTATTTACGCATACCTGTGAAGTAGTAACGCTGTCTGAAACGGTCAATTGTACGATCCACACCTTGGTGACCAGCAGTAGGGGCATTATGGAACTCATTCTTAACATCACTAATCATGGATACGGGAATTACCAACTGCGGCTCCTCAGATTCCGAGTCAGGAGCGAGACGATAGAGGACACCCTGGTCCATAAGGTAACCGCGCACTAACCAGCGAGTAGAAGACAGAAGGTCAGTGGTGTTTTCTATATCATTGATGATCTTACTTACCTCAGGATCATCTAGCTGCGCAGATCGCAGATCATTTGGACTCTTGCGTGGTACATCTAAGATCACTGAACAAACCCCGCAGCTTTTTTGAGAAGACTCATTGCAGTTAGGTCTGCTAAGTGCATCGGCAACGACATTTACCTTACCAGGAGTATACTCATATTTTATATCAAAAGCTTGTAATTTAAGGGCCCAGCGCATCAACCTGCCACTGGGAGACTTTAAGGTTAATAACCACCTCAGTGGTTGATGGTCACTACGTAGGATTACTGGGTGACCCTCGATGTATGGGCGATACTTTTCTACGGCCCAGACTACGGCGAGGGCTTCTCGCTCTGTAGTCGAGTACTTACGTTCCGCGGGAGTCAACAAACGACTGGAGTACTCAATGGGGTGCACGTCATTACCTTCACCTTGCAGTAGGACGGCACCCAGTGCGTAATTACTGGCGTCTGTGTGAATAATAAAAGGTTTACTGTGATCCGCCTGTACGAGGACTGGTGCTGAAATAAGCCTCTTCTTCAGCTCAATGAAGGCTTGCCGCTGGTCTTCGGTCCAAGCCCATGGTTCATTTTTCTAAGTAAGCTTGGTGAGTGGTTGAGCTATTTTGGAGAACTCTGGCACGAACTTCCTAAACCACGAACAGGTTTGTAGGAAGGACTTTAGGTGTTTGAGGTTGGTAGGCTCATTCATCTGCTGAATAGCATGCACCTTGGACTCATCGGGCATTATACCCTTGGGAGTAATAAGATGGCCTAAATGCTTAAGTTGGTTACAGGCAAAATTGCACTTCTCCCTGTTGGCACGTAATCCAAAAACACGTAGGCGATTGAACACAGCGTCCAGGTCTTCTAGGTGTTTCTGGAACGGCCCATCTGATAGGACCAGCAGATCATCTAAATAAACTAATAATGTGACGTCTTTCAAGGCACTTCCAGATCGAAAACGGTCCATTAACCTGTGGAAAGTGGCGGGAGCGTTCTTAAGACCGAACGGCATGCGAATAAAACGGTACGTACCAAAAGGCGATACAAATGCTGTCTTGTCCCGGTCTGCAGGTGATACGATCACTTGCCAGTAGCCTGACCGGAGATCTATGGTGCTCATGTACCCTTTCCTCTTAGTAGCATGAAGTAGGTCCTCGATGACCAGCAAAGGGTAAGTGTCACTTTTAGTAACGGCATTAAGTCGACGATAGTCGACGCAGAACCTAGTCGACCCATCCTTCTTAGGGACGAGGAGAGCGGGTGCGGCCCACGCTGACTCGCACTCCTCAATAATACCATCTTTCAGCATCTTGTTGATCTCGGCCTCCATTGCAGCCCTCTTCGCAGGCGTGAGGCGATAAGGAGGCACCGCAATAGGCGCATGACCTTCCGTATCAATATGATGCTCAGCGAAGCGCGAAGCCTCTCCTCCTAGACGAAAGACATCTTCGTGGTGCTGAAGTAAATCAGTGAGCTGATGGCGTTGTTCGCAGGTAACCAACAAACATTCGTCAGCCCTTAACGACATAGAAGACACAGAGATTGGGTTGGGCTGTAACATTGGTTCACACTCATACTCGAGCGGGTAAGTCTGCGTGCACCCAGAGAAGTGCCAGGAAAAAGCAGAAAAATCAATAACCATACCTGCAGCGTTGAGGAAGTCTATACCAAGAAGAGTATCGTTGTTGTCAGCGTCCGGAAATATCACGAAGTCCGCTCGAACACTCTTCTTCACAGAAATAATGACAGCAGTTTGAGCAGCACAATCCACGAGTCGAGAAGATAACAGGTGAGTTTACCTTATCAGGTGAGTCACTATCATTATGAACGATAACAGGCACATCTACCCTATCAGGTAAGTCACTATCATAATGAACGATAACAGGCACATCTACCCTATCAGGTAAGTCACTATCATAATGAACGATAACAGGCACATCTACCCTATCAGGTGAATCGACAAGAGTACCAGATATCGGTTCATTTGATAAAACCGGAACTTTCGAACGTACTTTAACACAACAACGCGGGCATTGCGGGCTACATTTCCCTGACTTACGTGAACTAATACGAGTTCCACAATCACAACAGAAATTATTATTAGTAATGCGTTCGCATGATTGCGATTTCATACACGGCGATCTACTATAACTTTTAGGATGCGGATCGCGTTTTTGTTTATATGGATCAACACTATTAGTAATATGACAACTACGGGCAATATTATGACTTGGAGTGTTATTTGAGAATGTAGGATGAATATGTTTTTGTTGACTTACCAAATTTGATGTTTCGATTGTAACAGATGAAAAGGACAAGTTATTGTTACATTTAGCACATTGCGACCTCATTACTCCTTTCGCTCCGCAACCATAACAATACAAAGACTTATCAATACCACCGCTCTTACTCAATTAATAACACTCGTCACGCACGTGTTACGCGCATCACCATTAAGTAAAGCGCTGACACAGTGGCACGAGGCACAACGCGTGCACATCATCGACCCAGTTGCTACGAGGGAAAACTGCTGACACAGAACACGAGGCTCGACGACACCGTCTACGTGACCGCGCCCGCACACTTCGTATCCACCATCGATAGAGTCAATTTGTCTTTTAATTATTTGTAATTTCTTTTATTAAAATAAATTAGTTTATAATAAATTCGGTTTTTTTTTAGTCCTCCGGCAATAGCCTACGTAATTGGCGCAGTCGGTAGGATTCTCGGGTCGTATATGCGATTACCGGTATATCGCACCGCGTTCGCTACGATAGACTTTCAACGTCGCACCGGGATCCTGAACATCATCAACGAGACTACGCCGGAGATCCAGACATCGACACCGCTCAACGAAGACCAGAATGTTCATGTAAGTCCGCTGAATTTTCTTAGTGGTTGCTTGTTTCCTTTTTGTGTGTAAGTTCCATATATCTTATCCAAAATTTTTTATCCACGTAGATCTAGTACAAGTAGGCTAGTTAGCAGTAGGAACAGAAGTGTAGATTCTAGACGCAATATTAGTCCTGAAATTGAACCCGAGATGGCCGATTTAGACATTATATCTAAAGCCCTCCGATTAGTTCCCGATTTCGATGGGAATCCGAATGTTCTTACCAGGTTCATCAAATTGTGCGACCAATTAGCAGCTGAATTCATCCGAGAAGGGCAAGCGTTAAATAACATAGCACTTATAAATGGCATACTGAACAAAGTTACGGGGCCCGCCGCCCGTCTGATTAACGCGAACGGTATACCTAACGATTGGGCAGGTATACGTAGTGCTCTCGTTAATAATTTTGCCGACCAGCGAGATGAGACCGCTCTCTACAATGATTTGGCTTTACTTACACAGGGTTCCGGGACGCCGCAGGAATTTTACGAGCGTTGCCAGGGACTTTTTAGCACCGTCATGACATACGTTTCATTGCACGATACTTTAGACTCCACTATTGCGGCAAAACGCGATTTATATCGCAAACTAACTTTGCAGGCCTATCTCCGCGGATTAAAAGATCCTTTAGGATCGCGTATAAGGTGTATGAGACCAGAGACCATTGAGAAAGCTCTTGAGTTCGTGCATGAGGAGACTAACACCATGTACCTACAGAGCAGAAATGATAATTTGTCCGATAAAAAACATTCAACGCGAATGCCGCCGTATCAACAGAGCGAAACTAGTCATAAGATGCCAGGTTATCCAAATAACATGCTTGTCCCATTTAGACCAAGTCCTTTTAACATGCCCGGTCTGTTTAGACCGCAAGGACCGCAGTTTATGCCGCGGCCCGGGCCATCTCAGCACCAATTTGGAAGGCCGTTTAATCCAAATAACATGCAACCACGTGGCCCAACCCGCACGCAACAAATATTCAGCGCATCACCACCTAATAATAATCAAGGTGGTTCTGGATTCAGAACGCCCCCAAGAAACCAATATCAGTCGAATAACGGTCCTAAGCCGATGAGCGGCGTAAGCCACTTTGTACCCAGGCCCTTACCTGCCGCCAACAGCTGGAATTGGGCATTACAGGGCAATCCACCACCTTCCAACTATATTAAAACCCGCGATATTAATGTGAACGAATGTTCGAATTTTGGAGAGGTTTATTATTATCCCGACCTAACCGATTACCTTTATATTGACCCTTACAACCAGGACTACTTTTATCTCGACGACTGTACATATGACCACGTCCTACAGGAACAGACTGACGAGACCAACGACAAAGACAAGCTAGGCACCGCTGACCAACAGCAACCCTCAACCAGTCAGGATTTTCAGAAGGCTCTGAAGTCAAACAGCTTAGGATAGAATTAAACTTGCAAACCCAAAGGCAATTACCGTTTATTCGTATCCATAATCCTCCACTTAATTTTCTAATAGACACCGGTGCAAACCAATCATTTATTAGCCCAGAAGCAGTCCAGACTTATTTTCCTCACATACCTCTTAACTACGATCCATTCGAGGTTACTAACGTTCATGCCACAAGCAGGAGTGACTATTCTATTAACCTACCCTGCTTTCCCGAATTCGGTGACACGGAATCAATTAAATTATTTGTGTACAGGTTCCACGATCGTTTTGATGGTTTGATAGGAATGGATTTACTCACCAAATGGGAGGCTAAATTAGATTTGAAAGATTTTACATTTATAACTAAGTTCGCAATTAATCCTATCCAAATTTATAACTCTAGAAATTTAAATCTCTATGAGGAAATCATACCAGCAGGAAGTTCTAAATTAATACGGTTACCCATTAACGCACCGGGTGGTGAGGTTTTAGTAGAAGAGCAGATAATTTGCAATTGTATTATATCCGAATGCCTGACCACCGTTTCTAACAGCCGAGGTATAGTCGAAGTAACCAACCCAACACACAACGATATAATATTTTCACTGGACCATGCCACTCAGGCAACAATATTCAATGTTGAATGCACAGACCAATTATCACCACGCGCTAAAGATGTTACATCCCGGTTACGCACCGATCACCTAAACGAGGAGGAAAAAGCAAACTTAGTGGCACTGTGTTCAAGGTATGCCGACGTCTTTTACATTGAAGGTGAGGCATTAACCTTCACCAACAAAGTAAAACACAGCATTAAAACTATAGATGAAATCCCAATTTACACTAAAAATTACAGATATCCGTTTATACACCGCCAAGAAGTTAGTGAACAAATAGAGAAGATGTTAGATCAGGGAATTATTAGGCCGTCTGAATCCGCATGGAGCTCACCAATTTGGGTCGTCCCAAAGAAAAGTGACGCCTTTGGAAAACAGAAATGGCGTATAGTTATTGACTTCCGGAAGCTAAATGAAAAAACGATCAACGACAAATACCCTATCCCGAATATTACAGACGTACTGGACAAACTAGGCAAGTGCCAATATTTCACCACTCTTGACCTAGCATCAGGGTTCCACCAAGTGGAAATGGACCCCAGTGACATTCCCAAGACCGCCTTTAATGTAGAACATGGGCATTTTGAATTTTTGAGGATGCCCATGGGACTAAAAAATTCCCCTTCCACATTCCAACGAGTGATGGATAATGTACTCAAAGGACTACAAAACGTCATATGTCTCGTCTATCTTGACGATATAATTGTATTCAGTACTTCTCTCCAAGAACACATGAACAACCTAGAGAAGGTGCTCCAGAGGTTAAGAGAATCTAACTTTAAAATCCAGTTAGATAAATCAGAGTTCTTAAAACTCGAAACCGCATACCTAGGTCATGTCATCAGTACCGAAGGCATAAAACCTAACCCAGACAAGATCAAAGCTATTCAAAATTACCCCATACCTAAAACACCTAAAGAAATTAAACAGTTTCTCGGACTCCTCGGTTATTACCGAAAATTCATTCCAGACTTTTCTCGTATTACCAAACCTCTGACACAATGTTTAAAGAAAGGAAAAAAGGTAACTTTAGATTCAAACTATACAAACTGCTTCGAGAAATGTAAGACCTTACTGACCAACGACCCTATCCTAAAATATCCCGACTTTGACAAAGAATTTATATTAACCACAGACGCTTCTAATTTTGCAATCGGCGCGATACTTTCACAAGGTTCTATTGGCTCAGATAAACCCGTAGCTTATGCGTCACGGACACTTAATGAAAGTGAAGTAAATTATAGTACGATAGAAAAAGAATTACTAGCCATTGTATGGGCAACAAAATACTTTCGGCCCTACCTTTTCGGACGCAAGTTCAAAATAGTAACAGACCACAAACCATTACAGTGGATCATGAGCCTCAAGGAACCAAATTCACGATTAACTAGGTGGCGGTTAAAGTTAAGCGAATATGATTTTACCGTCATCTACAAAAAGGGCAAACATAATACCAATGCCGACGCCCTTTCTCGCGTCGAGATCCACAACGAAGAAGTTAGTTCGATGATTGCAAACGCAACTGACAGACCACCTTCCCTAGCCAACTCCAACACCTTGACAGCACATACCTCTGAGGAAAACCCTATACTTGAAATACCCATCACCGACGAACCACTGAATAAATTTCACCGACAGTTATGTTTAACCGTTGTAGGCGACTTTAAAAAACGAACCACTGCAACTAAGACATTTGACACCCACACTCGAACATCCGTCCAGCTATCTGAATCCAATTTGGAAGAAGATCTGATTAACGCCATTAAAGAGTACGTCAACCCTAAGATCAAAACTGCCCTGTTAATAAATCCACCCCTTGCAATGTACAACATAATCCCTCTGCTACAAAAATATTTTAAAAGTTCATCTATGAAATTAGTATTGGCAAAAAGGGAACTTGAGAACGTAAAAGAATATCTGAGGCAGCAGGAAATTATTCGTCACTACCACGAAGGCAAAACCAACCACCGTGGTATCAACGAGTGCTTTCTAGCTTTATCTGTTAAATATTATTGGCCTAAGATGCGAGAACATATAACTAAATTCATAAATGACTGCACAATATGTGGGCAAGCAAAGTACGATAGGAGCCCCATAAAGCAGAAGTTCAATATAGCGCCCCCGGCCACTAGACCGTTCGAAATAATACATATGGATAGCTTCTCAGCAGAGAACGAAAAATATGTAACATTCATAGACGCCTTCTCAAAGTACGGTCAAGCTTACCTCCTTCGAGATGGGACTGCAGTTAGTATCATACAAGCTTTACTAACCTTCAGCACGCATCATGGCCTACCACTAACCATTATTACAGATCAAGGGACCGAATTCACCAACCAGATGTTCTCCGAATTCTGCAAAGTTCATAAAATAATTCATCATCAAACACTCGCATACTCACCCAATGCTAACGGTAATATTGAACGCTTTCATTCCACTATACTGGAACATCTTCGTATTTTGAAACTAAAACACAAAGATGAGCCAGTCGTACACCTAATGCCGTATGCTATCATAGCATACAACAGTTCCATCCATTCTTTCACACGATGTAAACCATATGACCTTATACTAGGACACACTGACCCACGAGACCCGACTGACATAGATCTGACCGGACACCTACTGCAACAATATACAGAAACACATAGAGAACGTATGCAAAAAGTATACGAGCTAATCAACGAGACGTCTCTCGCTAATCGAACGGCGCTCATAGAGAATCGTAATAAGACCCGTGAGGATGAGGTCGAGTATGAACCCGACCAACAAATATTCATCAGTAATCCCTCCGCTAGTAGATCTAAACTCGCACCCAGATACAACCAAGACACCGTCCTAGCTAATTTACCTATCCATATTTATACTTCCAAGAAAAAGGGACCTATAGCTAAATCCAGACTAAAGCGCGTCCCTAAAACCGCGAAATTGTTGCAGGATACCCCTGATGCTGTCACTTAGCCTAACATGGGCGCAGGAGATCAATCTAGAACGACTTGAGAACGGACCTGGACTACTGCCCTTCAAACTAGGGCCCATGAAACTCATAACTCATTATCATACATTCCTGCAGAACATTGAACTAACAGACATAGACAATAATATTAACGAAATAAGACTCCAACTTACTAAAGCCACAGATAGACTAGACAATTACACTCACACTTTATACGAACTCCAAATAGATAGTTTGAACGCGAAATTAAATAAAGCTTCATCTCATTTACAAAGCCTAAAACCAAATCGGTTCAAGAGAGGTCTAATAGATGGTCTTGGATCAGTAATAAAGAGCATTACAGGAAACCTGGATCATACAGATGCCATCAAGTATGATAACGCCCTAAAAGCCCTCAATGATAATCAGCAGCAGATAGCTATTGAGCAAAATCATCATATAAGCCTTAGCAAAGGTTTGATGAATGAGCACACAAAAATTATTACAAAATTAGTTGAAAACCAAGTACAATTAAATGACAGTCTGCATATTTTACTTGACGCCGATAAGTATAAACAACACAACCTCATTAAGTTTGCAAAGTTTTCGCAAATACTGCAAATAATTAGCAATAACGTAGACAGTTTATTAAGCGAATTAAGTAGGTTAGAGAACGCAATAGCACTTTCCGGTCAACTGCATACTCATCATTCCATGTTAGGTACAGAACTACTAAGCAATATGATACGCAAACTAAGCGCGCTTTATAATAAAGACCAACTATTAGAATTAGATATTAGAGAATACTATGACATCATTAAGCCGCTAGCCTATTATAGTGGAAATCAAATAGTTTTCGCATTTAAATTTCCCATAACGTCTCCTCTAAAATTCCTGTTGTATAAGTTAGTAATCGTACCAAATAGAAATAAACAAGCCATCATCCCATCCTACCCATTCCTAGCAATCACTGGAAATATTCATGCGTACATAGAGGCAGAATGCCCGAAGGTAGCTTCAGAGTATCTCTGCGAAGAAAAACTCAATCACCAAATGAGAACCCATCCAGATTGCATCTGCGATATCATTGGAAGTCAAACACCGCAAAAATCATGCAACACGATTACTATTAGCCTGACGAAGCCCGCAATGGAAAAGTTAGATGACCGCCGCTACGCTCTCGTGTTCCCGAAACCAACTCAAGTCCAACTAATCTGCGAACAGGAAGAATCCATAACTCTGACCGGAAGCTTCCTAGCCACCATTCCACATAATTGCAAGCTACGAACAGACGAATTCACCATCGTCAACATCAACGACCACATTAGTGGACAACCCATGAAGATAAACAGCGTGCCAGATGACAATGAAGGTTCAACCATGCCACCTCTTCAAATCAGTGCTATTAACTTAAAGAAGCTGCACGACATTCAAGATAGAATTGACTTACAGAAGCCAATCCACATTGAACCAGCCTCAACTATTTACCACACGACAATCCCATTTTATGGCATACTACCGGCCTTAATTGTATTGGGAGTAATACTATCATACCGAGTCCATATCCGCCGAAAGAAGCAGATGACAACTCCAGATGAAACCATGTACGCCGAGCCTGAAACATCTGAAACCCGCCGGAAGCCGCCGGCATCCCATGATCAATCTAAACTCTCGACGATATTTCATCCCAAAATCTGAAATAGTCGTCGATCTGAGGGGGGAGGTGTTACGCGCATCACCATTAAGTAAAGCGCTGACACAGTGGCACGAGGCACAACGCGTGCACATCATCGACCCAGTTGCTACGAGGGAAAACTGCTGACACAGAACACGAGGCTCGACGACACCGTCTACGTGACCGCGCCCGCACACTTCGTATCCACCATCGATAGAGTCAATTTGTCTTTTAATTATTTGTAATTTCTTTTATTAAAATAAATTAGTTTATAATAAATTCGGTTTTTTTGAGTCCTCCGGCAATAGCCTACGTAATTCACGTGTCCATATTGTTTACAGTAAACACATCTAGGTTTCGCATGTTGATTTGGCGCATTATCGTTATCAACCGTATTCGAAGACGCTGTTGGTGCGGCGCTGCGCGCGCTCGACGTCGCTGGCGCGGTGGAGCGGCGCGGGTGCGGCGCGGGAGCCCGCGCCGTGCTGCCGATGCCGTTGCGGTTGGCGGGCTCGGCGCTGGCGCTCGTCGTCTTTGTGGAGCGGCCGCTAGATGGCGGGCCGGGCTGCGGCTGAGTACGCCTTTCGGAAACTTCGGTATCAATGGAACGGGCGAGGCGAAGCATATCCGAGAAGTTCGTAAAGTCCTCCCTCCTCAGGTGTTTTCGTATTCGTGAGTCAAGTAGGCCGTACACCATGTCAACTTGAGCTTTTTCGGATATTTCGTTGGCGGGAATTTTTGATAACAGTGCTCGGCATTTCGCGACGAATTCAATATAGATGCGGTGCGGGGGTCTTTTATCTCCGTAGGTGTTGATCAATAAATCTATGGCGTCGTCCCATTTATGAATCTCCTTCTTCACTCCCTGGTACCAAATTGCGGCGTTATTCGTGAGCACCATTGAGAGGCCCCTGAGGGCATTTTCCTCCGAGACATTAACGCAGTCCTTGTAGCTCTGGATGGCGTCTATGAAGGCGTCCACAGACTCGTCGGCGTCACCGCTGAACCGAGCGGTGCAGTGCGTGTAGGTGCCGCTGCCGACAGTCAGAGATGCAGACGCAGAGTTTTTTTTTTTTTTTTTTAAGTTTTTATTTAATTCAATGTGTTGTTACAGTTTAATTTTAAACATCTCCTGCCAAACTGCAAAGCAATTTGTCGGCAGTAGGTTCTCGTGGATTTAACACGAATATTTGCTGGTTAAACATAAAAACTAAATCTAAGCTAAAACTAAGGCAAAACCATGGCTCTGCTGGCAAATGCTCCGTATGTGAATACAGAGTAGTTACCCACACAACCATAGATTATACAGCTACAGCTACTACACTCAGCGGCATCAGCCAAAGAAAGTCACGAGACCAACCTAGCTTAGCAAATACTGAGTAGGTATTATGATACCTACTCAGTACTTGCCAAGCAAACTTAATACCTACGACATTAGCCGACTGAAGGCCGCTGAGGATCGCAGCAACTATGGACACATTGACATGTAATGTTTCCTTAGAACACTTTTAAGGTGGTTTTTACTTTTGACATGATCGATCATTCCTTCAGGTAATTCATTAATTAATGTAGGTGTAATCCAACGTCTCGTACGCTTACCATAATAGTTGTTTACTTTTGGCACCTGTAGCTTCTTTTTCTTTGCAAGTCGGGTTGGGTAGTTATGTACTTTTTCTTTTTTATGTTTGTTATTGTTATGTTGTTCAAGAATCATTGTCATTTTTACACACAACAAGCACGCAACAAGCCATTGTGATCCAGGGTATCGAAGGCTTTTTTGAAGTCTATAAATACTGCTACCACTATGTTTTTATCATTTAAGTATTTATTTACATCGTCCGTAAATGTTGCCAACGCTGTTGCCGTACTTCTGTTTGGTCTAAAACCATGTTGAATATCGGTAATAATATCATTTTTGTCTAAATAAGCTGTGATTTGATTAACTATAAACTTTTCCATAATCTTATTGATTGTATTTAAAATAGCTATTGGTCTGTAATTTGTATATTCTAGATGTGATCCTTGTTTGTAAATTGGTCTAATAATTGACTCTTTTAACCTATTCGGGTATCTACTTTCTTTTACACATAGATTAATAAAATATGCTATAACAGGACTAACTAAGTTCTTGACTTCTTTTAAATCTTTTACCCTAATGCCATCTGATCCCGGCGACTTGTTGCAGTCCAGTGAGTCTATTATTCTTGCCATATGCGTGGGCGTCGCTTTATTGAACCTAAAACTAACATCACACGATTTAACATAATCATGTCTATTTAAGAACGTCTTGTTACATTTATGCTTGATATTGTCAATTTCCGTTGTGAATGTGTTACAGAAATTATTGCAAATGGTTGCCAAACATTCTTTTTATGAAAAAATCTTTCTATTACGCTATCTACGCTTACTTTATTTCTACCCAGCCAGTTATTAATATTCCCCCATATCTTACGCATATCCCCCTTACATTTTTTAATTTCCTCACGCCTATGACGATCTTTAGCGAAATTTATAAGTTTATGTGTTTTATTTCTGTATTTTGTGTATTGTAATCGAAGATTGTTATTGTTTAGGTACATTTTCCAGCGCCTAAATAAGTCATCTTTGCGTATTATCATGTTTAATAAAATATTATTAACCCAAGCTTGACTATCGCGTTTTTTTACTGCTGATGATTGCTTGGAAGACTCATAAATATCGCTAAAAGTCGTGTACATCCTATAGTATAATTCAATAGGATCATGTGTGTTTAATAATTGTTGCCAATCAACATTGTGAAGTTTATTACTTACTAGTTTGTTTTGCATGGTCATTCTATTCGTTTGCGTGCATTCATTTATGTTCAAATCAGCTGACAATCCCGTTAGTGATCCGCGATCTTAGTCGTTACTACGTACGCCTCTAAAATGCATGCCTTCTCAGTCCGTACAAATACATGATCGAGGCAGGACGTCACATTGCGATCACCCGTGACTACGTCCCGGGTTACGTCTCGTAGGCCGCATTGCAATCCCCTCTCCGATAGTGCGTTTAGATACCTGTCAGCAGTTTTTTTTTTTTTTTTTTGGGTGGGAAATCATCAAATGACTTCTCCTGCTGAGTAGAGCAGGAGGGCGTGTCAGACTTTTACTGACTAAAACCCACCCGTGTTCCCTCAGTAGCCCGTATGCCAGGGGCCGTGGTACCTCTTTCGAACAAACCCGCACCCCTGGCAGGCATCGGCCCTTGCGGACCCCACCAGTGGTTGCTGACATCTTTGACGGCGCGCGTGAGGAACACAACGCGCCGTCCCGTCTACCACTTTTCGGCCGCAGAGGATAGGGAGAGCGGCTGACGCTATACCGACACTCCTCTTCCCCTGCGGCCCCACCGCGTCCGCCATCAAACGGTGGCGGCCCCGTCCAGGCCACGGAAGGGAAGAGCGCTGCTCAGAAGCACCGGCACTCCTCTACCGCAGCCCGTAACCCTCAGCCGCGATGCCTCCCATTCGACATCGCGGCCCACCTCAGTTGCGGTGCACCTCACCGCAACCTACTTTTTGGCCGCTACGTAAATGGCTTGAAGGCAAAAGCCCTGACGAGCGGCCCCACCGTTGGGTTCCTCTTGGCTTCACCGTGGATGGGAGACCACGGTTACTAAGCCCCCCCGCAACGACAATGCGGGAACCCACTCGGGGGGGTACCTGTCAGCGGTTGTGTCCATATTACTTGGCAATATGTTGATGTTACAGTCGCCGACCAAAATTATGTTGTTTCGTTTTGGTATACTTTGGATGTATTTTTTAATTTCTGCTACAAAGTTTATTTTATTTGTGCTTGGCGGTCTATAGATGACTAAGATGTCACAGGTGTATTCATTAATGGTTAGCCGTCCATGTATAAACTCGTGCGTCGCTGCGATTCCGGATTTAACTGGATTAAATTGCACTCTGTTGTTTGCGTAAATAAGTATTCCGCCACCTCGTCTGTCTTCTCGTGTTAGAATATGCATATTGAAACCACTAATCTCGTATATGTTTTTTTCTTCTTCCTTGATATTTATTTCGGATAAGCAGATTAAATCCAGTCCGTGCAAGCATTCCTTTGTTAATACAATTAGCTCGTTAAAATGTTTTCTCAGTGAGCATACATTTATATGTATAACTTGAAGTGAGGTTGGTCGTTTGTTTACGTGCCCGTACCATTCATCCAACTGTGTGTATTTTGTATATTCTATATCTTGTATTTCTGATTCTAGGTCCATTTTAGAAACTTTCGTTTATATGTATGTATTGTTATTATATGAATTATTTATTTATTAATCTGTTGTTGTCCTATGTACGTTTGAAGTTTATATGGGACTACTCTTTGTTTTCTGTCAGGTAATTATCAATATCGCTTTCAAAGCGTATATGGTGTACTTTTTTATCATTATCATCTTTTTTAATCATGACTTTAGAATTTTGAATCCATATGTATTTGTAGGATTCCTTTAAGTTAGTCTTAACAGCCCAGAACAGGCTACGCATTTGACGTGTTAGATGTTCATTAACATATATTTGCGAATTATCATTGTTTTGGTATATCATGTGGTTTGTAATTTTTGTCTCTTTGCGAGTTTTCAACCAGTCTGACCGGGCTGCCCTTGTGCGTAGTGTGATAATTATTGGTCGTGGATTTTTTCCATCGACAACACCTCGGGCGGGAACCCTCCACGCACTTTCAATATCCTCTGTCTTTAGTTGTAATTTCTTCGCAATTCTTGCTGCAATTTCCGTTACATTTTCTCCATCCTGTTTCTGTACATGTACTAGTTCAATATTCCTACTCAGTTCTTTTTGCTCCAATATCATGATACGCTCCTCTAACGCCTTGTTGCATTTTTCTAAATAAACTTTATTTTGAAATATATCTTTTATTTTGTTGTCCTGTTTTTTTATATTTTCTGAGAATTCTTTTTGTGATTTATCTAAATCTTCATAATTCAATTTCAGGTCGCTAACTGTTTTTTCGGTGTCTTTATCATTTTTCTTAATTTCTGCCATTTCGGTTTTTATTTCAGAAATGTCCGTCTGAATACGCACGAACCATGAATTTTGCTCATCTTTCATAGTGATAAGGAGACAATGCATAGCTTTCATTTCCTCTCGAAAGGCATTTATTGTTTCGTTCAAAATATTGGTGGAGCAGCAGGCAGTTTTAGTTCTTCTTATTTCCTGTGTTCCTGATGAATCACTATCCGAATCCACTGCAATACGTTTCTTATGATGTCTTGGGTTAACCCACTTACCTGACGGTTTTTGCTTATCGGTCATAGCCACAATATTTGGATCAGACGCATAGTGTTGTCCACTTTTAGGTGATGTGTGGTGCTCCATGATAGTTTAATCTGTTGGCATCAATCGTTAGCAGCGCGGACAGGGCTACGCAGTAATTTATGAAGGCGGCACGCGGCCGCGTGCGCGGCTCGATCAGCCCCACCACTATTGCACCCCGGCTGTCGTTTTGCGAACGTAGTGCTCACTTACTTTATCGTATAACTTTGTCTTCTACTATTATTATTTAATCAACTTTGACTTAGCTACTCGTTATAAACGCGTCCACACGCCACGCGCGATCCACGAGAACGATGGAACTGGGGATGGCGGTTTGGAACTGGGGATGGCGGTTGGCGACTAATAACTTTCTCCAACAGGCGCTCGAACTGAAGAGGTTAACTTCCAGGAACAATATAATTTACGCAGTAAAATGTTACAACACCGGCCACAAGGTCATCAGTCAACTGAAAAAGGGGTTATTTTAAGTTCAAACAACCCGAAACCTACATTTACAGCACCTCAATTGCAACATAATTGCTACAGGCCTTCTACAAATCAAGCTCAATTTAAATTCGGTATACCTAATCAAGGTTTTGTACGTCCAAATGTGCCGAACCAACAAATTGGTTTTCGACCGCAATTGCCACAACTTGGGAATAAACAACCTCAACAATTCGGTAATAGACCACAAGCAGTACAATTCGGTTATGGACCCCAAGTAGCACAATTCGGTTATAGACCTCAAGTAGGACAATTCGGCTATAGAGCTCCGCAACCTTCGGCCTACCGCCCCCCTAACAATTTATCGGGTGATCGTGATGTGACAATGAGAACAGCTCCAGCACTTGTTAAGCAACCACTAAGTTTTCCTATAAACGAGCTTTATACTAGTAATGAACCATACTATTATGATCCCAATTACAATGATTACGGTACATGTTACCTAGGATACTGTGACTATGACTATCCAAATATGTACATTAATAACGATTGCGTGGATCAGAACCCAAATGCTGAAATTCCTAATACGATTGAAAATATTGATGATTCGCATTCAACTGAAAATAAAGTAGACTCGAAAGACGTCCCAAATTTTCAAATAAATTTAACTTGTATTCGCCCGAAATGATAGAACTTAATTTTTGACGCTAATCTTAAACATCCTTATATAACCATTCCCGATATAAACGGTAAATTTATGTTGGATACAGGTAGCACCAGATCTTTCATAAGCCCTAGAAAAGTTGATGAATATTTCCCACAATCAAAATTCTATGAAGCATTTACAGTTACAAGTACACATGCTACTAGCGAACATAATAAGTAGCTAACATCCCCCTTTTTTCAATTTTTAAAGTAAACGGTTATCATAAGTTTTATATTTATAATGTGGATAATAGATATGACGGGTTGATTGGAATGGATCTTATGTCTCAACTTAATGCTAGTATATGTTTCAAGAATAGGATTTTAAAAATAAACAATGTCAATATTCCTATAATTTATAATACTGACTACAAACTTAAACTTGAACCGCGCACAGAACATAAAGTGAGACTGCCCGTAAATCAGAAAGATGGCTATGCCATATTAGATTACACGCAGTTTCACGAAAGTGTTAGAATGCCAGCTGCAATTGTCAAATGTGAAACTTACCTTGCCTCCACTGTAATTCAAAATGTAACTGACTTTGAAGTAGGGTTAACTATAACTGCTCCTTTCAAAGTTATCCACTTCTCTGACGAGTGTATAGTAAATAACACAGATGGGTTAACTGACATTGACATTGACTCATTACTGACAGCCAACTTACAGAAATTGAGACTTGATCATCTTAACCAAGAAGAAAATGAACTGATTAGTAATTTATGCTAAGAGTATAAGGACATATTTTACTGTGAAGACTTACCTTTGACTTTTACAAACCAAGTAAAGCATCATATACGAACTACTAATGAAGATCCAAACTATTTTAAACCTTATAGGCAGGCTCCAGCACAGGCTGAAGAAATTAAACGACAGGTCGAAAAACTTCTCAAGGACAATGTGATCCGAGAATTACATTCACCCTGGAGTGCGCCTGTTCATTTGGTACCAAAAAAGGCAGATGCCTCCAGTCAGGTGAAATATAGAATGGTGATAGACTACCGCCGACTTAACGACATAACGATCGATGACAAGTACCCGCTTCCAAATAAATGCGACTTATTCGACAAACTTGGCAAGAGCAACTACTTCACCACATTAGATTTAGCGTCCGGGTATCACCAAATTGAAGTTTCTGACAGTGAGAAAACAGCCTTTTCTACACAGAATGGACATTACGAATTCCTCCGTATGCCATTTGGCCTCAAAACGGCTCCGGCAACCTTTCAAAGGACTCTCGATAATGTCTTGAGAGGCCTACAGGGTATACATTGCTTGGTTTATTTAGATGATGTACTAATATATTCAAATGGCATAGTAGAGCATATTCAAAAATTACGTTCTGTTTTCAATAGACTTTGTCAAACTAACCTGAAGGTTCAGTTAGACAAGTCCGAGTTTTTACGCAGGGAAGTGCAGTACTTGGGACACACGTTAACTAAAAATGGACTACGACCACACAACGACAAAATACAAGCAGTTCTTGAATATCCCTTACCAAGGACACAGACTGAAATCAAACGATTCTTAGGTTTTGTGGGTTATTACAGACGATTTATTAAAGATTTCTCCAAAATCACACAGCCATTGACAACCTGTTTGAAAAAGGGCAAAAAGGTTGTCATTGACCAAAATTATACCGAATCTTTTGAAAAATGTAAGGAACTTTTGATAAATGCACCAATATTACAATACCCGGATATGAATAAACCATTCTTATTAACAACCGACGCCTCTGAAGTCGCAATTGGCGCGGTTTTGTCACAAGGCCCTCTAGGTAGTGACAAACCAATAGAATATGCCAGTCGGACCTTGACAGATACGGAAAAAAGGTACACCACTATTGAACGCGAGCTGTTGGCAATTGTGTGGGCCACAAAACACTTCAGACCTTACTTGTACGGACATAAATTCGATATTTACACTGACCATAGACCATTAGTCTGGCTGTATCAACTCAAAGAACCTAATAGCAAGTTAACGCGCTGGCGCTTGCGGTTACAAGAATACGATTTTAATGTCATTTATAAAAATGGTAAACAGAATGTCACTGCAGACACGCTATCTCGAATTCAACTTAAAGCACTAGGAGAAGACAACGTCCCCGACGATATTTCAATGATTGTTAATATAGACGAAAAAGAAAATAGACTTCAAAATTATTTAGAGGACGTGACCAGACTAAATTCTGATGACTCAAGAACTATTACCATTTCCGACTCTGAAAGAACCGCGACAGCTAGCCCAATGACTATAAATTTAGATTCTGATACGGACTTGGAACAATCACCTAATAACTATCCTGTACCGTCTGAACCTTCTACTATAAAAACAGTTCATTCAGTTGAGGATCTCGAATCCCATGGAATACCGATATTAAATGAAGCAATAGATACCAAGCCTAACCAAATACTAGTTTTTAGCTGGTTTCGTAATGAGCTCCAAGTAAAAGACTTGTCCAGGGACAAACAAAAAGTGTTAGAAGTATTTTTGCCTCTTCATAATCAAGATCATATTAAACAATTTTTAAAAGAATGTATAAAACCGAAAATAAAGTATTTCATTTATTTCGAGAATCCGGAACATAGAAAAGACTTTAGTAATATTTTAGTTTCACTATTTAAGAAAGATATGGTTAATTTCTACGAATGTACCGAGCGCGTTATTTACATCGAAGATGAACAGGAGCAGAAAGCTATTGTTATTAAGTTACACGAAGGCAAGACCTGTCATCGTGGCATTACAGAAACTGTTAAAAGAATCCGTCGCTATTATCATTGGCCAAATTTATCCGAAACCGTTTCCGCCATAATTAATTCATTTTATCGTTGTAAAACCTCCAAGTACGACAGAAAACCAATTAAACCTGTACTGCAGCTTACACAAACCCAGAACACACCCTTTCAGGAAATATTTATACATCTGTTTAGTATAGAATCGAAATACTATTTAACTTTAATCGATGCTTTCAGCAAATTAGGACAAGCTATAGAAATTGCATGTCGCTCTACACCCGAAGTGGTCAGAGCATTAATGAAATACTTCTCTTTTTACGGCACACCACAGAAAATAAGTTCGGACCCGGGAACCGAATTTAATAATGAATTATTAAAAGAACTGACGGACTTGCATAAAATTAAGCTACACATAGGTACACCCAATAATCCAAATTCTATGGGGCTCATAGAGCGGTTTCATTCTACAATTGTAGAAATGTATCGATTAGCAAAATATGAAAAGAAATTTACAGACGCAGCATCAGTTATGACTTATGCCGTTATGGCGTACAATAACACCATCCACAGTACCACTGATTTAACACCGTTTGAAGCTGCGTTTGGTCATACTGAATTAAACTCTACTTTTGACTCCAAATTCGGTAAAGCATACAATCAGTAACTGATAAGAGACCATAAGAAAAGAACACAGGCAATTTATAAATATATTTCAGAAAAAGTAAAAAGTCATAAGGAAAGAATTATAGCCAAGCGGGGAGGTGAATCAAGACCAGTCTAAGAAATAGGTTAACCGATTTTCACTAAAGCCGTAAATAAAAGGCAAGCTAAAGATAAACCTAAGTTTCAGAAGGCCATAGTTACAGGTCAGATAGAACGTAACATCGTACCGATAAAAGTCAAAAATAGAGATACCAAAGTTCCAGTTAAAAATGTAAAACGTCCTCCGCAGGTGGTGTTTGTTTGTTTGTCCTGGTGACATGGACAACGACCAGTTGGGCTCTCCCAAGCCAGGTCCTTCAAGCGGTAAAGATTAACCAAACCTCTGGGATTCTCCCGGTGAAATTAGGTCAAGCGTTTATACAATATGATAAATGGTCTATTGTTAAAATAATCAACCTCCAATGCATTGGTACTGATCTTTCCTTTAATATTAAAAAATATTCCGAATTTAGCCAAATATTACACCCAAACAAATCGTATGCGGATGAGTTCAGGAGTCTTAAAATACAGGTGGAGTATCTTAAAAATGAGACTCTAGAAAAATTACAGCAATTAATTCCATCTAAAAGATTCAAACGTGGTATTGTAAACCCTCTAGGGTCTATCATCAAAATTATAACAGGTAATCTTGACCATGAAGATGCAGTTAGATATGACGATTTAATCAGTAATATTCAGACTCAGGAACAAGCAATCTCGAACAAATTTACAATGATATCTAAAATGTTGGATCACTTTCTGAACTCTAGCGAAATAATCAATGAAAATACAAAAATAATAAACGCACGCATTAAATTACTTGAAAGCCTTGTAAATGATCTCACTACGAAAGATAATCATTCAATTAATATGACCTATGTTTTTGGATTACTTAACCAGTTTATTGTAAACTTTAGAACACTCTATTTAAAAATCAGTGAACTTGAAACGGCCATTGCATTCAGTAAATTATCAGTTTTACATAAGGCCATAATTAACCCTAATAAACTGTTGAAAGTGTTAAAAATATTAGCAAATATGATAATTTAATGTACCCTGTTAATGAACGAAATTTAATTAATATAGAAGAATCATTATCTGTAAAAGCTTACATTAAGAATGAAGAACTAACTTTTGTCATCGAAGTTCCACTAATTTATAATGCAACTTATAGTTACTATAAACTGTATTCCATTCCTATGTCAGATGATTCCTTAGACCTTACCTTTGTTGTTATTCCTGAATTTCCTTACCTACCAGTAGAAGGGTCAATGTATCTTCCGACTGACCAACCGTGCCAGGAGATAACAGCTAAAGAATACCTCTGTTCTGAAAATCAACTTGTCCATTATGTAGAAGAAACGTGCATTGAGCAACTAACGAAATATCACGACAATCCGTCACGCTGTTTCCCACGTAAGATATTACCTGAGTTCCTGAAACTTCAAAGAATTGGTCCCACTAGTTGGATAGTGTATTCAAAACACCGCCAAGTCATATCACAGACTTGTAATAATGATGAAACAAAGAAACGCATACGAGGAACATACGTGATAACCGTAGGAGGGCAATGTGATGTCTTTATAGATAAATTCCAAATCCATGGACGGCGCTCTTACTCACTACAAACAGATTACATGCCTGTTCCCATATTAAACTTACCTGACTTAAGACATCTAACTCTTGACGCAGCAAGGATCGAACCTATAAATCTGAAAGGAGTAAATTTGGATGATATACGTCAACTGAATTATATTTTGAAGAATAGTGGTAATAACATGAAAAGTGAAATCCAAGGTGAAAGTGTTAGTGTCGCCCTTTGTGTCTTGTACGCGATTGTCATCTTATTGTCAATAGCTATAATTATGTATAAGTATTCATATGTTGTAAGGAAATTGTGTAGAGGGCGGGATCATCGTCCAGAAGCTGTTGAAGATAATCCCGCTCAACCTGAGGAAGGTCAAGTTAATCAAAGACCTATCCTATTAGTGTAGTTAGCTTTACAATTTTTAGGTTACGATTTTGTTATAGGAATAGTTTGATCATTTTATTATTTAAAAATTTCTAATTTGTAAATTATGCAAAGTTCTCGGAAAACCCCTGTTTTTCCGATAACTTTGGTCCAAGGGGGGAGGAGTTATGTCCCTATCCCAACGCTGTGGTAGAGTCTAGACGCTGACCTGGCGTCTTTTGCGATTAGGCGTACGTGACAGGATGTGTGGCGCGACCGCATGTGGGCCGACCACCAGCCTGTGGGAATGTTTTGGCAAATTATTAGAATTAAGATAGGCTAAGTTAGTCTTACATCAAACTCTGTAAAGCTCGGTCGTAATAAACTCTTACTTCCATTCAAACTCCGTTTCATTTGCGCTCCCGAAATCTAACTAGGTAGGTAATAAATTTACTAACCTATATTTGTTTTTTTCGACCCATAATATAAAGTGATAGTTTGAGCATCAAAAAAATCACATTTCATGTGGGTATATTCATAAAATCTGTCACAGTGAGGATTTCAACTTATAATCGTTTATCGAGGTAAGTTCGCAGATGTACTATTTTTTTGTGTTTGCATAACCTACTCTTCTGATATCTTTATGTTTCTTGTGGTATACATCCTTATTCGTAAAATAAATAATAAAAAACTATTTTACAACAAGTATTTACAAAGAAATCGTGCTTGAAAGACAACTGTACCCAGTTGTGTACAGCGGCCGAATCTATATAACGATTGTGCTTATTGTTCTTGGATTTCATTGCCATAAGTTCGAGACATTTTAACGTTTCTAACTGTTACAAAGGCTTAGAGGAAGCAGTCAATGCTGTTTTGGATGAGAGTGACCGTGATGGCGATTATGACTTTGCTGTTATACCGCCAGAACCTAGCGTCGTTACAGATGAAGAAGAAGGCGTCGACGAGGACATGGTTACCGCGTCTTTGCCACAGGATGTGCCTGGCAATATTGAGGTTTTTAGAGCTAACGAGGACATCATTCAAAGTGACGACAGCAGCGACGAAGAACTATTGGCTAAAAAGGCAAAGAGAAGGCGACAACAACTATGTCAGCCTGTATGGCTTAAGTGTTCCCCTACATACTCTTCTACGACTGAAGAAAGAACTGATGTGCAAGAAAGACAGGAAGCAGTAAAAGAACAGCTCGGAGAACTTAGTCCCGTACAGATATTTGAAAAAATATTTGATGAAGAAGTTATTCCTAACCCTGATAATTACCTACTAACACGATTTTATATGCTAATCAAGGCACACTTTTCAATTAGTCTGTTGATTTGAAAAAGTTTATGGGTATATTGATATTGTCTGGATATCATAAATTACCCAGGGAAGATTTGTACTCTTCTTATGATGAAGATTTCGGTGTTGAAATGGTATCAAAGTCCATGCCACTTCAAAGATTCCGGCATATAAAAAGAATCTTCATTTTGTGAACTATGACGTAGCACTATATAGGATTGCTATTCACGGTAAAAAGTGGTGGTGGGTTTTGTTTACTTATATGGTTGATATGGCGATTGCAAACTCATTGCGTTTCCATGTTATGGGTCATAGTGATAAAATAGACCAGCTACAGTTTCGACGTGCCATTGCAAGATATTACTTACGCCAAAAAACACACCATGAAGCTCGACCGTCATCTTCAATAGTGCAAGGTTTGCCTCCATACCATCCATTTGGTATAGGGCACTATCCATAAAAGCTTGAAAAACCATAGCGATGTGTTGTTTGTCACGCAAGAGTTCGTTGGCAATACAAAAAGTGTGTAAAAACATTATGTGTTGAAAAACAATGTTTAGAAAATTTTCACCGATAAAACGCCGCTGTACCCAATTGTGTACACCCCTCTCCTGAGAAGCCTAATTTTTTTTTTCAATATTTTTTTTTTTTTTTTTGTTTATTTGATTCATAAACATCATGAAAATAAATGTTTTATAAAAATACTACTGCTGTTTTAATTTTGGCGGTTAATGGGTTAAATCAAATTAGATCTAATAAATACATCATACACATTTGTTAAGAGATACTCACAATAGGGTATTTTCCATTTTTTCAAGTATTATTCTAATTTGAAAATTGGAACGAGATATTTAACAGAAAAATAAAAATAAATGGATTTCTATCCATTTTCTCAATTAAAAACGAAGTAAACCAAATTTATTTTTAGTTGTTTTGAATTTACCGCCAAAACGCTTCTTACGATGACTTCTTATCATGTGACGTCAACTTTGTGTAAACTAAAGTAGTTAGCAAGTAAAAAGTGAATGTCGAATTTATAATTAACAAGATTTTTAATGTATATTAAGTGATATTACTAGTGTGCGGTGCCTCTGTGCAAAAATACTTCTAAAACGGCACCAAACTAAGTATTTATACCGGTGCCGTATAAACAAAGTTCACGTCACATGTCACGTGATAAAAAGTCATCGTAAGGAGCGTTTTGGCCGTAAATTCAAAACAACGAAAAATAAATTTGATTTTATTCGTTTTTAATGGTGAAAATGCTAAATTTATTTTTATTTTTCTGTTAAGGGCCTTAGTCCCGTTTAGTAGCGTAACACGGTCACTTTATGAACCGCACTGCTCATTAACGGTATACCTTGAAGATTTGAAAAATACATTATTTTGCTATAGATTCATGTACAGTCGCCAGCACATCAAGTTACCCCACTTTGACCTTGAACGCTTTATAAGCAGCAACAGCGAGAATCGTGTGAAAGAGATAGTTAGCTTTTTATCCGTTCTTACTCACAATGTTTCGTGCTGCAGTGCTTACGTGAGAGTGTGTGCGTAACTGCGTATGCACGTCGTGGTGTAAAATAAGATACTTTGCGATAAGAAATAGCGTAACAGGTTGAATATTTGAATAGAATCCAAATAATAGCATGGTAATAAAAAGAAGCGCCCCGTGCACGACGAATTGCCTATACTACTTAAGAAAGCTTAGATATAATAGTTTTTTATATTTTATTTCTTCATTTTTACTTAATAGTTGGAAATACCTGTAAGCATTATGTAGGTGTTACCTACTCATTTATTTAAACAGGTAGGTAGTAAAATTTCACGCTCTCGGAGAATAATGTTAAGTGGACAGGTAGGTAGTCTGATGTGAGAAAATCACTTTTTTTATTCATTCACGCAGTTTTTAATTACTTTTTCCGAGTTTTGTTACCTACTTACTGGTGGGCTGGCGGTCACCTGTTTTCGTGCGTTCCTTGCTCTTCTATTCTAAGCATTTTTACGCAGTTCAATGCAAAAACCCATGACACAATCGGCATGAAATTTTGAAAACAATATACCCATCACAAACGTGGACGAAATTTTAATTAATTATACCTACAAAACGCCTCTTGTCAGTCCGCCTTGTTTAAAATTAACGTTTGACACGATCTTATTCCCAAAGTAATGAGGTTGAACTTAGTAACGGAATTACCTATACCTACTGAAGTTTGCTTTTACATGAAAGTTCAAACTTATTGCGCAAGAAATAAGATACGATTTCTAGGGAAATAAAATTTGAATCTATAATTATTATCGTTACTTCATTACATTCAAAATATTTTGTCAATGAGAATATGAGTTCCTTTGTTTGAGGTTCATTTGCGGCTACACCCAAATTGTCCTAAGAAAACCTATTCCTATGAGAACTCGGATGAAGCCGAATAAAATACAAAAGTGAGTGTTTATTTGTTATCTACGCTTTCAGTTTTTACGCAGTGGCGTAGCTAGCCCTTATGGGGCTTTCTATATTGCCCCATATAAAAATATCTTGGCGGGGTCTTTTGCAAAAAGGACGGTGACGTTTTTTAAGTAAATAAATATACCGTCGGCGTCGGAGTCCCATATAATAGATTCAGTGGTAGCTAGAGCCCCTATATTCAGTGATAGATAAAACCCCCTGCTTCTGGCGCCTTACGCGCCTTAACTACACAACCGATCATCATGGAATTTTGCATACCTACCTGCCATCATAATCAGCCTTTAATGTTCTCACTGCTGGGACACAGGCCTCCTCTCGGTGAGAGGGAACCTACCTATCAGAAATGGACAAAGGATACGTTCTTACGGGAACGCGTGTGAAACCGCGGGAAAAGTATAAAAGTCAAATGCGGAATAAATATCGTAACCTTTTTATTTTTAAACATTAATATAATTGAAAACTTAAAACAAATCATACAGATACTCTAAATTAAAATATACTTACATAAAAATTTATAAAACCAAACTATACAAATAGACAATAGATTAAAAACAAGTTGTTAGTAAAAAAAAAAATATTTTCATTGATTTTTGTAACAGACTAATTAATTATACAGTCTACCAATGACTACCAAGTAATATTAAATGCTGCCGCGAAACAAATGTAAAATGTCCATCCATTATTTTATTGTCCATTTAAAATAAGATTAGATATTTAAACAAACCTTTTTTACAATCGGTTCAACCGATTGTGACTTCTATTCCATAGGCATAAGGATGGCGTTAAAAGCAAAAAAGTGGTTACAATTCCAACTGTTTACTGCAGATACCATTTATCATACTCACAACGTAATAGAGGTCAAAATCAGTTGAACGGACTGTAAAAAAAGGTTCAATTAACTGTCTAATGTTATTTTAAACAGAGGATGGATTAGTATAATTTGACTGGTCTGGTGTCCGGGAACATTCCCAGTTAGTGAGAACACTAACACATAAGTTGAAGATTTTTTTCTTTTTTGAACTTTTTAGATAAGGTAAGAAACCTTGTCTAAAAAGTTCAAAAAAGAAAAAAATCGCATGTTTCATAACAAAATAATAAGAGATAGAAATCAAATGCATATCTCTTATTTTATTTTAATTTTTTTTATTTATAATGGGATAACAAACGGCTACAATATGCATCTTAATACTAAAAGTCTTGTAACTATAAATATTTGACAAAATTGCAGCCCACTACATTATCCACATATTAACATGCAATATTCAAACTTAAAGGTGTCACTAGGTGGCTCTATACATTATTAATTTATTAGTGTTCAAAGGTAAACGTAAATGGTATTTTAATTACAATTACCGAAACATTACTAAAACTAAATACATAGTTGGATATTCACTCCATTCACTGCACATAAATAATAAAGAAATATAATTATCCACGTACAACAAATCTTAAATTGAGATAATAATAATATATCCATAACATAGTATAAATTCAGAGCATAGTATAACAATTATTAACATACAAAATATTGGCAGATTATATTATTCATTAATTCATTAAAAACAACATTAACAACATGCATCATTAATTGACAAAAGACTAGATACATTCCTTTTGAAACCAGGCTTTGACTGTAGAAATATATCCACATCTACAAAATTGTCATTATAGGTCTTCACCATACCACGAATAGGACATTGCGTGCCGGAATTAGTTCGGCAGGTATTGACAGCGAACATGGTTCCTGCGCGGAGAATGCGTTT
The DNA here is from genome assembly GCA_949987655.1 of Polymixis flavicincta. Taxonomy (NCBI): domain Eukaryota; kingdom Metazoa; phylum Arthropoda; class Insecta; order Lepidoptera; family Noctuidae; genus Polymixis; species Polymixis flavicincta. Next base: position 6,854,085 of record OX465202.1, on the reverse strand, counting down.
GATGACAGTGCGGGGAACTGCGTAACAAATTTTGGTCATCAGATCAATGGAATCGAAATCACTGTGCACGATGCCGTGCAACACAGTAGCCTCTAATAATTTGCGTCTGGAATTTAGAGTTAACAGTTTGTACTTATGTAGTGATTCTGTGTATGGCATATAAGTTCTGTGGCACCTGTAGTGCAGTGCACGCAGAAATTTGCGCTGGACTTTCTCGATCTCCTCAATGTATTTTTTATAGAACGGGTTCCAAATTGGCACAGCATATTCGAGTTGTGATCTTATAAGAGTTTTTTACAAGTAGAGATAAGTAGAGGGCCGTTTGAACTCTGCAGCTGACCTCATAACAAACCCATATATCTTATACGAGTTATTAACGATTTTTTCTACGTGTTCATTGAGAGACAGTTTGGTATCCAACAACACTCCCAGATCCCTCACTGTGGAGACAGTATTCAGTTTTTCACTGTCAATGCGATAGTTATTTTTAATAAGTGTCTTGTTTTTTGTGAAGTTAATTAGATGGCATTTAGGAATGCTAAGGTGTAGTTTGTTGTCAACGCAATACGCAGCCAGTCTATCCAGGTCTTCTTGAAATAATTGACAGTCATGCTGAGATTGAATTGTTTTATAAACTTTAAGGTCATCAGCGTATAAAAGGAAACTAGTATTTTTAAAACATTGCTTGATATCGTTTATATATAAAACAAACAACAAGGGCCCTAGGATAGATCCTTGAGGTACCCCAGAGGTCACAGCCACTGTCCGAGACTGATAACCGTTAACTACAATCCTTTGTGACCTGTTTCTGACGTAAGAAGCAAACCACCGGAGCAGGTTTCCACGTATGCCATTGAAGGCTATTTTATTTAACAGAATTTCATGATCGACCTTGTCGAAAGCCTTTTTAAAATCTGTATAAATAGCGTCCACTTGCAAGCGTCTATCAGAGTTTTCAAAGAGGAAGTTGGTAAATATTAAAAGATTAGAAATAGTTGATCGCTTCTGGACAAAGCCATGTTGTTCCGGGATGATAGCGCTGTGCAAGATAGGATAAAGCTCATTGTGAACTAATCTTTCAAAAAGTTTCGACAAGGTCGACAGAATTGAGATGGGACGATACTGCTGAATATCTTGCTTTGATCCACTCTTGCGTGACATTAGCCTGTTTCCAGATGTCTGGGAAAACTCCTTCACATAGGCACTTGTTATAAATTATGTGAAGTGGCCTACAGATAGTGCTGGCAGTTCGCTTAAAAAAGATGGCTGGGTAACCGTCAGGGCCTGCGCCTTTAGACGGGTCAAGTAGCTTTAACTCCTTCAATACTTTATGTTGGTCTATGTGGATTGCGCTGATAACGTCGACGTCAGCATTACAGTGCGCTGGTGGAGTCCATGTAGATAACGAAGGAGACGCGGGTTCAAAAACTGACGTAAAGAAATCTGCGAACATGTTGCAAATTGTATCAGGGGCACTTGACTTAAGGTCACGGTACTGCATCGAGGATGGTATGGTGGACTTGTTTTTCCGATTTGAAATGTATTTCCAGAAATTATTTATGTTGGAGGAGATATTATCCTCAACGTTTCGAATATAGGATAGATAGCAAGTCCTACACGATTCTTTAAACGTCGCTCGACTGACGGAGAAATCATTGTAGTCCTTGATATTTTTGTATTTCTTCCACCTAATCCATAATCGCTTTTTCTTTTTGAAATTTTTAATAAGTTGCGGAGAAAACCAGATGGGAAAGTCAAGTGCTCGTGATTTTGCAAGTGGAACATTTGGTTTAACTATGTCATCTAAAATATTGTAGAACGTTTTAACAGCTTCTTCTGGGGACAGAAGGTCTAATATGGCTGACCATTCAATTTCATCAAGTCTCTCGTTTATAATGTCGTAGTTGGCCTTTCGGAAGTTATATTTTTGGATTGTGTTCCTTTTTAAAGGTTGTACAGTCAATTTTATAGGAGCCAGAGCAACAAAGGGGGGGGTGGTGTGGATCCACTGACAATAATGGGGCAGAGGGTGATTCAACTGGACTATCAACGTTGGAGATAAAAAGATCTAGTATCTTCCCATTTATATTACGTATATGGTTGTACTGGTGGGCATTCAGGGTTGATAATAATTGTATTAGTTTTGTGCAACTAGAGGAAAATCCAGATGTGGTAGGTGCAGCAGTGGCAGTGACGCTGTTCGATTGAACAATGCTCCAAGTGATCCCGGGTATGTTATAATCTCCCACTATAAATAGATTTTCGATATTGGGATCAATTAGCATATCTTGCAGCATTTCAAAGTGGGTCGCATATGCTTCAGGGGAGGTCCAAGGTTGGCACGTATGCGGCACTAACCACATGCACTTTGGAGCGATCACTTTTACTAGGTATTTGCACCATAACGTGTTCAATAAATGTCGAGGGGTACTGCTGTGAACTAATGTTATTAAACAATGTTGAGCGAAATTCATGCAGTACTGCGATAAGAACGCCACCACCGTCTCGCCTCTTTGTTGCATTGCGATCGCGGTCACATCTATAGATTGTGTACCTTGAATCTATGAACTCACTGTCAGCAATATCGGCCACAAGTCAGGTCTCTGTCAGAATAATGACATCGTAGGAAAAAGCCAAAACACTAAGTAGCAATTCCTGTAGTTTGGTTCGAATACCCCTGCAGTTTTGATAATAAACACTGATGTTTTCTCTATCCATTACCCAAGTATACTGATATGTATTTATATAAAGCAGTAAGTATTGTGCACAGAGTTATTATGCGATGCAAATTAGAATAGCAGTCAGCAATGACGCTGCTTGCAAGGGGATTGAGATTGTCCTTTGCCATAAGTATGTGTGCAGGTATATCGGGAATTAATACTTTGTCAAATCGTGATTGTTCAATTAATACTATATTTTTTAAAGTGCAGTCAAATGCCGGGTTCCCAAAGAAATGCAAAGCGTAATAACAATTTAACATTAAACAGAGTAGAGTAACATTAACCATGTAATTAATAAACACAGAAATTGTTAATAAACAAGCCATTAATACTAATTTGATATAATTGTTTATTGTAATATTAAATGATTTCATCGTAATATATGTCAATAAACATTGGAGTGATTAAAAAATACGAATCCTGTGTGAGTGATTGATATATTGTATAATAAAATTTGTATTTATATAATGAATCAATTCCAGAATAATAATTCTTAGTATTGTAATATAAAATGTGAATTTAGTTCTAAATAAGTAATAAGTCCGTATGAATGTGATTGTGACTGTGGATAGCAAATAAGAAACAAATAATAATGTCATTAAAATCATAAAAGGAAAAACCCAACTCACGAACCCACCGTATTCCTCTACGGCACAAGCTATCAACATGCCGCGATTGTTTATGAAAGGAAGGAAGAAGCAGTTATCCTGACTCTGTTGCTGTAGCTTTAATTCTGTCGAGATCGCTTTCTCCGCGAATAGCAAATGCAGTTGAACCATCCCGTTCGCGCACCAGTACAGTGCCGTTTCTAACCCAAACGTACTTAAAATTTTGGTTGTTCGCAGTTTCACGGGTTTTACGAAACAACTGCTTCTTGCTTAAAGTTAGGTGCTCATTAAGATAAATGGACGTGGTTGTTCCGGCGACACCAACTTGGTCACTCTTCAGAGATTTTGCTTTACGGAATGCACTTAGCAAATTGTCTCTTTGTAGGCGGGATGCGAACTTAAGAATAATGTTCTTTGGTCTGGTAGTTTGTTGATGCGCGTGAGGCACCCTGTGTACAGCGACCACGTTACTCAGTAAAACCGGACATTTAAGAACGTTTCCTATGGCTTCAGCAATTGCAGGCAGGTCTCATTTCGTCTTTCGGGCAAGTTAGATATTTCAATATTGCATTGTCGAGCCTGCTGCTCCAGGGTATCAATCTTGGCCTCAAGGTTAATGACAGCGGCATGCGGAACAGCAGATGCGGGTGACTGCAGTTCATCAATGCGCTTTTAAGTACCTCATGATCCACGCTATGACTCTGACCAGACGTTTGAAGAGCTACAATGTCCTCACGCAGATCGGAGACTTCTTGCTTCAAACAGGTTTGCTCCATACGTAGCGTTTGAATTTCATTTTGGATGCTTGCCAAGGTAGACTTAACATCATCATGTATCTGTCGCATATCGCTGTTAATATCTTTACGCAATTGGCTCAGGGTGGTTTCCAGGTTTGTAAATAACGTTTTGCATTCGATACTGCTCATGGAAGGAAGTGGATTTTCAATTTTGTCAATGCTAAGGTTGCTAGACTCACTTAGGTGACCTTGGTCAATGATATCGCAAGACATATCCATTAGTTTATCAACATTGGGTGATAGCGCCGTATAACTGTGGACAAGGGTGTTAATATTTGACCTCGCCCGTCTAGTTATATTAATACACGATGGACACCTCCATGCAGCCTTGTATTGACTATTCAAGTTTACAAAATGACTAGTCGAGATGTTGAGACATTCATAGTGGTACTTTCCCTTGCACACTGAGCACTGGAGGGTATCTTGACCCGTTGAGGTGGTATCGTTACAGCATTCCATGTTGAATAGATCTAATCTACACAACTGTTTATTATACCTGAGCAATATGATATTTTAAAAACTAACTCGTTTCTCTGTATAGTTCTTAAAGCCGTAGGTTGTTGTTGTACCTCGTTATTATGTTCGTAAATATTCTCGTCAAACCAGATCGAGCGATGAGCACTGCCAGCGCCCTCTATAGGATATGTCGCAAATTACTTAATCGAATCCACTCGTTGCAAAAGTAGAATGAAGCTGAGAGGCACCTTCGCCGTCGCACGGAGACCCCTTGTTAGTAGTTCTAGATGAAATGATAGATGGCGCTAATTTCAATACAGATGCTAGAATGTGACTTCGCAAATTTGAAATTCAAGCGCAAATATTTAAGCAGTCCAAATCGTACAAAGATGCAACAAACGTACGTTCACCACTTCATTTTAACTCCCTGACGTACAGAATAGATTATCAAGCACGGAACACAAGATTATCAGCCAGCTTTAATGTTTTTATGGCACTGATTTACACTTCACAACAAAGTTCACTTGGGAGTCCATTTCTTCACTGATAACAATAGATGACGCGATTTGAAGGAGGAACGTAGTAAATGTATGATAAAAAGGAACTAATTTTCACTTTGACTATTTTAATTTTTATGAGAAAACTGATCGATTTAGAAAGTAAACCACTAGTAGCGCCCTCTAGTGACGAATGAATGAATTTCTTACACCCACAATGTGTTACTGAGAATTTTCCACAGTTTATTGATATAGTTGGAGAGTAGGTAAAACTGATAACAAAACTATCCTTTTAACTGTGCAAGTGTGAGACTAATTTTGAGAAATGTTATTAACTTGTCCTTTGTGCATCATTTATGGCCCCAACTAACCGGGTCGGCGTAAAAAAAGAAGCAAACATAATAGGCAACTCCAGAAATGTAAACTTCTATTGTCTAGCCTGCCGCTCATTAGTAATAACACATTACTACTCACACCATTCCTTCTCTTACAGACTTACACTCGTATTTTATTTGCATCGCTGTTACTCTATATTGTAAAGAGGAAAGATATTGTAGATGATAGGGTAAAGAAAACGCACCAATGAGTAGACAAAGGGAAAAAAGGCGTTGGTGCGAGCGGAACGATTCAACGCGGCGGACACACTGCTTTTTTTACATACTGCGGGTGCACGAAAATTGCAAGGAAAAAATTATCAATATTAATGTGGCTACCCACCAACGTCTTTTTAATAATTTATTTATAAATAACCCACTAGATGGCGTCACATGTTCTGAAAGTTTACAACTAACTTATTTGCTAAAATTAATCTAAAAGAATATTAATATGCGTCGCCTACAATTCCACCCCCTAGTGATGACTAGTCATCACAATTACTCTCAGGTGCGAGTAAGGCGACGCGTGTGGCTGGTCGGCGCAGCACGCCCGTGCGAGTGCGCACGTCCACCACGCGAATGCGCCCGTCATCCCCGGGGAGTGCCGCACTCACTACACCGTGCCGCCATGAACCACGCTCTAAGTTCGGTTCAACTATCAAAACGTAATCTCCTACACGCAATGACCTCTGCTCTCTACTCCACTTTTGGCGCGGCAAAAGTGTGGGCAAATATTCCTTAAGCCAACCCGACCAAAACATGTCCGTCAGTCTCTGCGCTATGCGCCACTGCTTCCTAAGGTGGAGATCCACGTCTGTGTATCTTCCATAAGATGGTCCAATTGATGACGTACCTATTAAAAAATGATTAGGTGTCAGAGCCTCGGGGTAATTTGGATCCGTCGAAACATATGTGATGGGTCTACTGTTGACTAGAGCTTCAACCTCAGCCATCAAAGTTGAAAGGGTTTCAGGACGAGGCGCACGCTCCTTCAATATAACTCGGAGAGCTGTCTTAACGGTGCGCACCATACGTTCCCAAGCTCCTCCCATTTCGGGTGCGCCTGGGGGTATAAAACGCCACTCAATACCTCTAAGTAGCCCGTCATTACGCAGAACATCTACATCGAGCTCAGCGATGCTGCGTTTTAACTCAGTGTCCGCTCCTCTCAGGTTGGTACCGTTATCTGAATAGATCACAGTAGGTGCCCCTCTACGGGCTATCATTCTTCTCAGGGCCATCAGTGTAGAATCAGTGGTAAGACTCTCAGTTATTTCTACGTGAACAGCTCGAACTGTTAAGCACGTAAATAACATGCCGTAACGTTTTTGTCTACCACGACCCACTGTGACCTCCATTGGTCCAAAGAAATCAATACCTGAGAATGTAAACGGACGTCGGTTGTGCTGAAGTCGGGCCGACGGCAAGTCACCCATGCGTTGCGGTTGCGGCGTCGCACGTCGATACCTGCAGAATAGACAACTCGCTGCCACCGCCCGCACAGTGGGGCGGAGCTTCAAGATCCAATAGCGTTGCCTTAGCTCGTTGACTACTAGTTCATGAGCTCCATGTAGCGCTCGTCGGTGGTAGTACTCCACCAGAAGTCTGACCATTCTCCGTTGACCATCGAGAATAACAGGTCTCCTGGTATCCTCCGTGACACCTTCGATCTTGTCGATGCGGCCGCCAACTCGTAGTAAGCCCGCATTGTCAAGATAAGGTGTTAGATTTAATAATCGGCTATTTTTTAATAATGGCTTGTTTTGTTTTAATCTTTCTATCTCCGTAGCAAAAGAATCATATTGACACTTTTTTATCAACAGGTCCTCTGCCTTTCGCAACATTTCATTGTCAATTCTATTGCCTTTACGTTGACATTTGTTGATAAACAGTAAGACCCTTGCAGTTGTCATTAGCAATCGAATCCACGATGAAAAGTTCTTCTCATTAGGTACTGGAAACACAGTATTATAATTTGTCGAAACTATGACGTTAACAATTTTTTGCTCACAAAATGTATCAACCGACTGTTTACATTTTTTTAGATCTTTAGGCCATTTACTTTCTGGTTCTCTTAAAAAACCCGGACCTTGAAACCATACATCCTGAAACTGTAGTGGCGGCGCATCATCGCGCGTGGCAACGTCAGCCGCGTTCAGTCCGGACGGCACGTACCGCCATTCCGTGGTGGTGGTCAGCTCATCGATTTCACCTAGACGATGTGCAACATACGGCTTATAGTCTCGCGGATCGCCACGTATCCACTGAAGAACAGTGTGCGAATCAGTCCAAAAGTATCTTTTGTCTGCCTTTATATCTTTATGTTCACTTTGAACCGTGCTCACAAGTCGAGCTGCGAGTACGGCTCCTTGCAGTTCAAGCCTCGGGACTGATACAGGGCGCAGAGGCGTAACCCTGCTTTTACCCGCTACAAAACAGACTGATACAGTACCATTTGAGCGAATAAATCGCCAATAAATCGCGGCTGCGAAAGCCTTAGTACTCGAGTCACAAAATATGTGCAACTCGGTCCTAATAATCTTAGGCGCACTCACCTCATGCTCATGCTTCATGTCATCGTAGCATTGGGTCCAAACTCCGGCACTGGCATAGCATCGTGGTATGCGAAACGAATCTAGAAGTTTTAATTCCTCGAGCCACCTTACCCATCTACTATGTTTGTCGGGTTGGATGCGGCAGTTCCAGTCAATGCCACTACGATGCACATTCTGAAAAATTATTTTACTTTTTATAATAAACGGCGATAAAAAACCATGAATATCATAAACAGACATTATAACACTAAGCATTTTAGCTTTAGTAGAAGGCTCTAATCCATTTAATATCGTCTCCGAAACTCGATTAAATGATACTTTAAATCCAAAGGTATCATCTGACGGATGCCACATCAAACCTAAAGTGCGCTCAGTTGTGTTCATAACTCCGTCCTTGAATTGAACAGCTGTGGGCGCGAGCGCATCTGGCGGTATTGTTTCTAAAACCTGTTTGTCATTGCTTGACCAACCTCTTATCTCAAATCCACCGTGTTTATGAATTTGAGTAATTTGTTGTATTAATTTGATAGCATTATTTGCATCAGGAGTCGAATACAAACAATCATCCATGTAATGATTTTTTATAATTACTTGTACGGCTTCTGGGTATAAGTCGTCATATTTAAGTGCATTTTTATTTTTAATATACTGTGCTATAAAAGGAGAACATGTTGCACCAAATATTAAACTTTGCATGGCGCATGTTTTTATGGGAGCGCTTGGTGATTCTTGCCATAAGAATCTAAGAACATGTTGATCCTGTGGCCTAATTTTAACCCTTAAGAACATGTCCTTGATGTCCCCTACTATGACAACCTTATTTTCACGAAATCTTAACATAATTCCCATAAGTGAATTATATAAGTCCGGGCCTGTTAATAAATAACTGTTAAGACACAATCCATTTACCTTTGATGCGGCGTCGAAGACGAGGCGTAGCTTTCCCGGTTTGTTAGGGTTCTGGACACCGAAATGTGGAAGGTACAGTCGCCAGCACGTCAAGCTAAACCCTATACATAACTATAACTACGACGCGCCATGCAGTGTTAGAAAGAAAGTGTCTTTGACGTGATTGGTGGAATTTTAAACATTTCTAAAATTGCCCAATTGCTGCACACACTCATATTTGGGAGCCAATTATCATGTTTTACTAGGAATAAGCCACACCCACACCCCACTGCGCGTACGTCACCGCTCCCGAGTTTCACTCATCACATCGTTCGTTTATTCTTTACGTCAGTGATTAAAAATACGTGGAGCCGTAGGTACTGTAGTCGTCGTGTGCGTGATATTAGTAACTCTTATACTATTAAATAATATTAATATGGCGACTGGCGCCTCAGTTGACGCAAGTTGAAAGAGAGTGTATAATAGCGCTTCGATTGAGTGGATTCCGGGTGAAAGAGATTTGTCAGCAGACGGGCATAACGGTGAGTAATATATTATTATTATGTTTTTATTTAAAATAATCAAAGGCTAATAAAAAATGAAAAATATGTCTTGTGTTTTTCTATAGAATATTCGAAATAAGTTAACAGAAAGGTTCATTACGTAGGTATCGTCTTTGTGTTCTTTCTTACGAGTTTCTGATATTGTAAGTTTTTAATTGTGAGCGCTGTTCCAAGTAGCATATAAAGAGTTATTTTTTCCATATTTAACTGTTTTAGGAAAACGCAGAAGTAGGTAATTCGTTTCTATTTCTTAGGTTATGTGTGTATGTCTTTTTTGTAAGTTTAATGTTGGTTTGTGTAGTGTTATCTAAAATCTTTTTTTATTATTATGCAAGTATAATAATATAAGTTGTATAGTTGACAGAGATTGAAATGTTTGGTTTTTTCGTATAACTGTTTGGTAGGTGTTAGGAAGTCATAACAATATAACCGTTTGATAATTTTATTTTAGGTCCTCTGTATGGAATTGAGGTTAGTCTTGGATGCTGATCCCCAAATCTCAATCAGGTATTCTAGATTAGGTTTTACTAAACAATCGTATATAGTGCGTTTAATGTTAGGTGGTAAGCAGTTTCCCATTCTGCGTAGAGCTCCAGAAGTGACAGAAGTTTGGTTTTTACGTGCTCGATAATTATGAGGTTTCCAGAGGACAGTTTGTCATCTAATAGTAGACCAAGATACTTTTCTATACTGGACTGCTTGATAGTAAGATTATTAAAAATCAAGGGGGCATGGGGTGGAATCTTTTTGGTTTTGGCTGCAAATATCATGTAAGATGTTTTCGAACTATTTATAGTAAGTTATATAGAAACCACTCATTTATTACGTTTAAATCGTTTTGCGCCTCACTGATGATATTGTGTATGGATTGACCACGGATGACCGAAGTAAAATAATCATCTGCGTAAAGTGTTAGATAACCCGTTAACCCTATCTGATTGATGTTGTTCACATAAATTTGAAAAATAATGGTGGTCCCAGAATGGATCCTTGTATTGTGTGTTGTTGTTGTGTTATGTATTACCCAGTAACTGGGTTGTAGAGGTCAGATAGGCAGTCGCTCCATGTAAAATAATGGTATTCAGATGCATCCGGTTAGAGACTGGAAGCCGACTCTAACATAGTTGGGAAAAGGCTAAGCAGATTATATTTTGTAGGGAATTATATTTAAGTTTTAATACATGTTTGCCTGTAGTAATAAATTAAGTAAAAATGTGCAAATAAACTATAGCTATTTGTTTTGTTCCAGAAAAAAGAAAACTTTTTACTTCTGGCTTCGGGCGGCGCGGCGGCGGGCGGTGGCATGAAAGCGGAACCCTAGAAGCCCACCACCGCCAACTCTAAGCGAGAACCACGACGGCGGCAGACGATGCGACTATGGTCGGCGTCGATCATTTGAGCACACGAGCGTACAGCGTGAGTCCCATGCATAGCTTAGCTTGTAATCACACTTATCACATTAACTTATTCATCATTTACATAAAACATGGTGTTCCTAAGAAGTGAATAACAAACTTGATTAAAATAGGTAACACCTACTACATAATAGACATGTAGCTGTAAGAACGCTCGGCGCGCACTCAAACCGGTTTTACGCGCGCCGCCAGACCAGACTCAGTAAAAATTATTACTGTTAGATAAAATGTTCAGTTGTTTACAACCCGCCTCAACAAAGGTGGAAGTTCTCAATACGACAGATTATTTATCTGTCTATGTTTATATTTTGAAGAATAATATTTTTAACCGTCCCATACTTACTCATTTAGCTAACTTGGCCCGTCCCGTACAATTTGTCATAATAAAGAATTTTATGTAAGTATTGAAAGGAGCCTGGGGGAGGCCTATGTCCAGCAGTGGACGTCTTTCGGCTGATATGATGATGATGATGATGACTGAAATTGACAACATTTATTTGTTTTAGATTTCAATAGACACCGGAAGGCGCCTGAAGAAACGTCGGAAAGAAATGCCGCCGACCTGCCAAGATTTTAATGACCTAGGCGCAGAGGAAGCACACTCTGTGCCGGATACTGAGTGCACGGTGTTGAGTGTCGTAGCCTTAGCTATAGATGACGAACTCCGATTCTAGGCACTAGTAAATAATGCACTTTATTCACCCGGGTTTCCGTAGGAACCAATCCTATGTGTTCATACAGGTCATCAATTTAAGTGCCAAGTTTCACTGAAATCCGTTTTTTCATTAGCGTGAAAAAGTAACAAACAATATCCATCCATTCTCACCAAGTTTCACAATAAATAGTAGCACAGTTTTACAATCCTTAAGTAGTATTTTAGTTTTGTAATTATTTTATTTATCAAAATAAAATAATCATCCTTATGTCTACGGAATAGACGCCAAAATCGGTTGAATCGATTGTAAAAAAGGTTTGTTTGTGTCTAATCTTATTTCAAATGGAGTACGCCGCCGCCGACCCGGTTTGTTGAGGCCATAAATCATGCACAAAGGATTAGTAAATAACATTTCTCAAAATTAGTATCACACCTGCACAGTTAAAAGGATGGTTTTTCTGTTATCAGTAAACTGTCGAAAATTCTCAGTAACATATTGTGGGTGTAAAATATTTGCATTTAATTACTATCTTTTATTATTTTATTAAGAAACATGCGATAAGAAACCTAATCTAAAAAGTTCGAAAAAGAAAAAAATCTTTAACTTATGTGTTAGTGTTCCCACTAACTGGGAATGTTCTCGGGCACCAGCCCAGTACATCATACTAATCTATCCTCCGTTTGAAATGACATTAGACAGTTAAATAAACCTTTTTCTACAGTCCGTTCAACTGATTTTGACTTCTATTGCGTTGTAAGCATGATAAATGGTATCTGCAGTAAACAGTTGGTATTGTAACCACTTTTTGCTTTTAATGCCATCCTTATGCCTAGGGAATAGAAGTCACAATCGGTTGAACTGATTGTAAAAAAAGGTTTGTTTAAATGTCATAAACAAACCTTTCTTATTTCAAATGGAATGTAGGTAACATTTTACATTTGTTTCGCGGCAGCATTTAATATTGCTTGTTAGTCATTGGTAGATTGTATAATTAATCTGTTACAAATATCAATAAAAATATAAACTTGTAAAAAAATAATATCAATTTTGTTTTTAATCTATTTTCTATTTGTTTAGTTTGGTTTTATAAATTTTGTTGTAAGTATATTTTAATTTAGAGTAGGTGTTGGATTTGTTTTTAAGTTTTCAATAATATTAATGTTTAAAAATAAAAGGTTATGATTTTTATTCCCCATTTTATTTTTTCCCGCGGTTTCACACTTGTTTCCGTAAAAACGTATCCCTTCTCACCGAGCGGAGGCCTGTGTCCCAGCAGAGAGAACATTCAAAGCTGATTATGATGATAGGTAGGTGGGTACGCAAAATGCCGAGATGATCGGTTGTGTAGTTAAGGCGCTAGAAGCAGGGGGGGGGGTGGCGGTAGCTCTAATAACAAACAAAGAAACTCATATTCTAATTTTCAAAATATTTAGAATGTAATGAAGTAACGATAATAATTTATAGATTCGAATTTTATTTGATGATTCATAAGTTCATAACCCAAGAAATCGTATCTTATTTCTTGCGCAATAAGTTTGAACTAGCATGTAAAAGCAAACTTCGGTAGGTATAGGTTTCCGTTTCTAAGTTCAACCTTATTACTATGGGAGTAAGATCGTGTCAAACGTTAATCTCAAATAAGGCGGACTGACAAGAGGCGTTTTGCAGGTTTATTTAATTAAAAGTTCATACACGTTTGTGATGGGTACTTATCTATATTTTTTGAAATTTCAAGCCGATTGTGTCATGGGGTTTCAGCATTCAATTTCGTAAAAATACTTAGAATAGAAGAGCAAGGAACGCACGAAAACAGGTGACCGCCAGCCCACCAGTAAGTAGGTATCAAAACCCGGAAAAAGTAATTAAAAACTGCGTAAAATTAATAAAAACTGTTTTTCTCACATCAGATTACCTACCTGTCTATTTTATGCGGCTTCACCCGAGTTCTCATAGGAATAGGTATTCTTATGACAGATTGGGTGTAGCCGCAAATGAACCTCGTATGGGAACCCATGTCCTTCATGATGATGCGTAACAAACAAAGGAACTCATATTCTCATTGACAAAATGACAAAATATTTTGAATGTACTGAAATAACGATAATAATTATTGATTCGAATTGTATTTCCCTAGAAATCGTATCTTATTTCTTGCGCAATAAGTTTGAACTTTCATGTAAAAGCAAATTTCGGTAGGTATAGGTAATTCCGTTACTAAGTTCAACCTTATTACTTTGGGAATAAGATCGTGTCAAACGTTAATCTGAAACAAGGCGGACTGACAAGAGGCGTTTTGTAGGTAGGATAATGAATTAGAACTTCGTTCACGTTTGTGATGGGTATCTACGATTATATTGTTTTCGAAATTTCAAGCCGATTGTGTCATGGGTTTTTGCATTGAACTTCGTAAAAATACTTAGAATAGAAGAGTAAGGAACGCACTAAAACAGGTGACCGCCAGCCCACCAGTAAGTAGGTAACAAAACTCGGAAAAAGTAATTAAAAACTGCGTGAAATAATAAAAAAAGTGTTTTTCTCACATCAGATTACCTACCTGTCTACTTAACATTATTCTCCGAGAGCGTGAAATTTCGCTACCTACCTGTTTAAATATATGAGTAGGTAACACCTACTTAATACTTACAGATATTTCCAACTATTATTTAAGTAAAAATGAAGAAATAAAATATAAAAAACGATTATATCTAAGCTTTCTTAAGTAGTTTAGGCAATGCGCCGTGCCCTGCTACGCTATTTCTTATCGCAAAGTATTCTTATTCTACACCACGACGCGCATACGCACACACTCTCACGTACGCACTGCAGCACGAAACATTACGAGTAAGAACGGACAAAAAGCTATATATCTCTTTCACACGTTTCTCGCTGTTGCTGCTTATAAAGCGTTCAAGGTCAAAGTGGGGTAACTTGATGTGCTGGCGACTGTACCATACGTGGTCAGCTGAGAGTTCATTTTCCTTAACTTCCTTAGCGTAACCGTCAACAAACAGTTTGTTTACCTCCTTCCTATATCGATCTGCGTACGAGTCGTCTTTAAGAAATTTCCGCATTAAAGTCTGCAGTCGCAACGATGCGGCTTGATATGAATCAGGCATGGTGAAAACGTCCTTTTTAAAGGGCAAACCTACTTCCCATTGACTTCCGATAAGACGTGACGTATCATCCAATATTTGCAGTGCTCTTAAATGATCACTATTTTCACGGCATAAGGTTGAAATTCCAATGGAGTCCAGAGAAAAATAATGTTTAATTAGAATATTTAAATCATCAGTTTGATCTAAGTCTGTGTGAGAGAGAGTGAACACATTGGCAGCGTTGGAGTGAGTGCGACCGCAATAACCATGAATTGACCAGCCTAACTTACAACGAGAAGCGTATGGTTCATTTTTATTACCATGAATAATTTCTAGTGGCGCAATCAAAACATAATTATCTTCGCCAATAAGTAATCGAGGCACTACACGACTTTTACATACGTAATCTTTAACTTTAGACAAATGTTTACAATCTAATTCGTTAATTACAGATAAATTTTGTGCTGGTAGATTTAATTGAGACACTTTGCGCAACTTAATGTCATAATAATTGTTTTTGTTATGTTCACTTATCTGGGCACTTACGGTGGGTGCATCGGATTGATACACCTCCAGTCCAAAGGCATCAATGAACTTGATGTCACATGATTGTTCACACTTGAGTCCTAGATCCGTAGCAAGATCAGAGTCGATTATAGACACTGAGGCCGCATCGTCCAGTAGGGCATACGTATTGACTACACCATTAGGTCCACACACTTTCACTGCAACCACTTTTAACATGACGTGATCCGAAGATAATCGTTTATCACAGCTTGACGCGATGTGCGCCACGGTAGAATCTACAGCGGGCGCGGGCGCTGACAGCGGCGGCGACAGCGGCGGTGATGACGGCTGCGCTTGCTCCGCGGCCGACGCAGCCGGTTCTGGCCGCGCGCCGCCCGGCGCGTGTGTCGATTGTGATGACGTAGGTTTGCTCCAGTGTAGCAACTTGTGGTGTGCAAGCCCACAGTTATCTATGTCGCATACAGGTGCGGGGCATGCATTTCTATCGTGTCGTGACGTCAGGCAACAATAACACAAGCCATTCGTTTTCACAAACCTCCATCTATCACGGCGCATTGCACGTTTGAAAGTGCGACACTCGGGCAGCGAATGATTGATTTTTGTGCAAAATTTACATTTATCGCCCTCCTCAACAGCTGTTGTAGCTAATATTGGTCGATTAGTGTGAAATTTGTTGTCATCTCGTTTCGCGTGCACTGTCCCCTCGGTCTGCTTCTTTTGTTCACGATCACGACATTGAGGTATTCCGACTAGCGATAACATTTCTGCTTCATGTTTAAGAAATGCTGCGACTAACTCCAACTTCGACTGATTTTCATTTAATTTCTGGTAGGCAAAGTCGGTCCATTTTGCTATCAGTGTGCTCGGCAGCTTAGATAGAACGGCTGACGCGAGTTCAGGGCTTCGTAAATAATCAGGTTGATTCAGTGCACGAATAGTGGCCACACAGTTATTAATTTTAATAGAAAAATTTATTAGATCGTACTGATACGAGGTAGGTAACGCAGGTTGCTTCCTTAGCTGCGTTGTAAGGTTCAGAATAATCACTTCCGGTCGACCAAACCTTAAGTCTAGGGCTTCCATTACAGCTGCGGGAACATCAGTGCACTGGACGGGGCCGACGTGAGCACGGCTATTTGACGGTGCCGTCGGCTGATGCTGATAACTGCAGGTAGGTTCGGCGTGATCTTGATTTAGCCAATCCTCCACATTAGAACGTGCTTGCTCATCGAGGATCTCATTACTACTTGCTTCGCTGCCATCACCTTGGAGCTCTTCAGCATCAATTTGCGCAAGGTCAGTTTCCAGCTTTTTATCTATGAGGGCCAGCTGAATCTGTGCTTTTGCTTCAGCGGCTTCTAATTCCAATAGCTTACGTCTAGCAATGGATGATGACGTAGATCGCTTCGATTTTGCAGACGTAATCGAACCACTTTTTACGGACGCAAACGGCGTATTTATTTTTGGTGTTTCCATCTTAAATCGTTCCATGTCCTTAGACGGTATGAGACTATCGGTGCCTAGGACAGGTAATTTGACTTTTGGTTCCGCAGGTGCGTTGGCCGATGTGCTCGCCATTTGCATTTGCTGGCGCTCAAATTCCCGATGCTGTTTGCGAGTTAAAACTTTACGCGAGGTGCTCGGCGGGGATCTTAACATCACACTGGTTATTATTTGGCTCGAAGACCACTCTTATTGTAGATGATAGGGTAAAGAAAACGCACCAATGAGTAGACAAAGGGAAAAAAGGCGTTGGTGCGAGCGGAACGATTCAACGCGGCGGACACACTGCTTTTTTTACATACTGCGGGTGCACGAAAATTGCAAGGAAAAAATTATCAATATTAATGTGGCTACCCACCAACGTCTTTTTAATAATTTATTTATAAATAACCCACTAGATGGCGTCACATGTTCTGAAAGTTTACAACTAACTTATTTGCTAAAATTAATCTAAAAGAATATTAATATGCGTCGCCTACAGATATGATTGCTTGTTTGTTTGCATTGAATAGGCTCCAAAACTACTGAACCGATTTGAAAAATTCTTTCACTGTTGGGAACTTACACTATCCCCGGGTGACATAGGCTATATTTTATCCCCGTATTCTTACGGGAAAGGGAAGTACGCAGGTGAAACCGCGGAGCGCTGCTAGTTTTCTATGTTCTATGTTTTCAATCAACGCACAGCCGAAACTGCTAGGACTAGGAACGTGTAATTTTACAAACGGCTTCCTTATATAATGTAAGGGAGCACTAAGAAAGGGTTTTTGGAAATTCGACCTTTAAACCGAAAAGGGGGGATTTTGTTTGTATGAATAATCTTATTCCTTGAGTAAATAAACTTGAAACTTGGCACAAATACTTATCTAAGTAAAATATAAAGATGGTTATTTATTGTTTTTCTAAACTACCCCCTAAATGGGGATTGGGGGGTCTTAAAGTTTGTATGGAAGAATTTTAATGCGCGGTCTGATTAACTCGAAACTCGGTATTTATACCTAAAATCAAAAATTAAGAATAACGTGTATCAGGGTTTCTTAAAAATCTACCCCTAAAGGGGTAAAAAAGGGTAGTTAATTTTACAAGGGATGATTTTACTGCGTGTCTTGATTAACTCGAAAATTGGTATAATTATACTATAAGTCAAATAATGTAAAATAAACAAAATACTTTAAAAATTAACCCCTTTGAGGGTGAAAAGGGGAATACAGTTTGCTTGAAGACTTTTCTGTGGAGAAGTAAATTGGGTGTGGATTTAATTTTGGTTATTCTGATTTTGAATGGTATGTGTAACATAGTGTAAAATACCTACTGAACCTATTAACAAAATATGGATTATTATTGTGCGAAATAAACGTTTTTGATTCGATTTGATATACACATACCTGAAACATCTTATTATTTAAACCTGAATATTGCTGAGGTGGTTTTCTGTAAAGGATAGTGATCATCACTATCATCACTGTATATTTTTGACGTCAGAAGAGAAATATTTATCCAACTAATATTATAAATGTGAAAGTTTCTGAAGATGTTTGGATGTCAGTTACGTATTCATGCAAAAACGACTAAACGGATTTGGATAAAATTTGGCAAACATATAAAATAAAACCTAGATTAACACATAGGATACTTTTTATCCCGTTAGTATGTTCCCGCGGGATAATTTCTGACTTCCACGCGGGCGAAGCTGCGGGCGCACACTGGTCCCAAATTAAAAAAAAGTGGACATTGATAGTAGACCGCTGATATATTTTTTTATTGTTGATATAATGATAACAGATAAGGCAAAAAAATATTATTGTCCTACTTCAAATACTTTTCTCTAAAAAAAATATTTCTTTTTTTTTGTATGGGAGTGATTACATTTTACTCAATTTCTCAAAAACCTTAAGCGATGTCGAGATGGCATTCACATATGTTAGAAAACTAATAATTCTGAGTATTTGGCTCGAAGAAACTTATTGCTTATCTCTGCGTACTTTCGGGATAATAGTGACAGAAAATAACAATTTTTTTTAATGTTAAATGTTTGCTTTTTTTTAATCATAGCCTTACTTTAGCACATAATTATAATGTATGCGTAATGTCAAATAAATAAAAAGAGACTTCTCTGTAAAAGAGGTTATGGGGGCTCACTAATGACTGAAAAGCTATGACCTTTCTGAAGGAGTATTTTCATCAGTTTTAAAAAACAATCAAAATGAAGACAAATAAAGCTGCAAACATAAAGTTGAATATGTTCACAAACGATTCTGAAAAAATATTATGGTGAAAGATTAATATTTGGGTCTATATTCTCTTGAGAAATCTCTATTTCCTCGTTTTCCAACGAAAGCAATTCATTGTTCAAGATCAAAGCACTAGCCTCTGGAAACAACTGTTTATGTAAACGAGCAAACTTTGGTTTGATATGGCTGATGTAAGGATCTGAGCTAATTAGAAAGCTGTGGATAATGTCTAAATTAGTCAGAACTCTACCGATTTTTCTTGTATGTGCCATTCTAACATTCCGGAAATCTTTATTCCTCGCTTCGGAAGCTTCTTTGGAAAGCATGCCTATCGGAATAAAGGAGAAATTTTCACAAATATCAGCACCGTGTATCAACAATTTATGGACACTTGAAGGCATGTAATACCATGGATATAAGTTTACATACAGCATTGCTGTTTCTTTACAATATTCCATAAACAAGTTGGTATTAATAAGTTGACCAGATGAAATTGTTTGTAAAATGACTGCAAATCTCTTGATTAAAACAGGGTGGATACCCGTTATTTCAGCAGATACTTCATAATTTTCAAAAAACCTTCTTGCCGTGTTACCGTCATTGGTTGTACCAAATCCCTGTTTTACTATGTCAATTAACAAACCAGTTCTTTCCCGGAATTCTTCTTGTGTCAAATTCTTTTTAATTTCTTTTAACAATTTATCTTCTTTTCGTGCAGCCCACTTTTTGAAGTCTAAGTTGTACGAAATGTGTAAAATACATTCCATACATCTTATCCACATATGAAGCGAAGACAGACCATATTTATACATATCTTCTCTGATGAGTCTTTTGGATACAAAGTCCAAGTCATTCATTTTTCTAGGTAGGGTATTGCAAATATTACAAACAGCTGCAGAAGAAGTATTGGAAATCACAGTAGAAATTTTCCCATCAATCATAGTCATGTACAAAACATGTTTAATATCAAAATTATCTACAATTGTGGGAACAAGATTACGAATTTCTTCCTCTAAGGATGCACTTTCCTTCTTTATCAATTCGTTTGTTTCTTTTGCAAATATAAAGCCAATTGGACGACAATAGTTTGTTGAAGAGGGAGCAGGATTTTGCCACAAGATAGTACCACTCTCTTCTTCCAAACGAAGCGGAACCAAACTAATCATGAAAACTGAAGAATCGTCAATTTTAGTGTCGGAGTGTGACTTTTGTTTATAATTACTTTGAGAAGATGACCCGTCAAAACCCCATTTGCTTATTAGTTTTAGCGATTTTTTGTCGGCAGAGTTGTGCTGAATTGTTTTTAATATCCTATTGGTTGTCAAATCTAGAAGCGATTGAAGTCTTATCTTAGCATCAGATTCAGTTACAGTTATGTCTGACTCTGGAGGATAACAAGTTTTTTTAGCTTCCAGGAGCTTTTGATAGGATGGAAGACCATACATTTTCTCTGAAGCAAGAATAGTTCTTAAATTTCGATATTGCCATTTTGACAAATTTGTTGAGGTGTAAAGCGCTTACGTTTTATCATCTGGTAAACACGGTTTGTCAGTCTTTTTAGCGAATAGTACATCATGTACCATCTCACATTTTTCCTTGTTTTGGCTGAGTTCGTTTAATATAGCTGCTAATTTTGTTTTTTTAGACTCTTTTAATTTGGCACATAAAGCATAAACTAATTCCTCCTCTGTGTGATCTAGAAGTGTTAGAGAACGCCTTTTCTTCTGTTTATCAGATATATCAACAAATGGTTTTTTACTTGTACCACAACATTGATGAGTATCCACTTGCGTTTCGAAATTTGGAATTACTTCCTCGGCAACTTTAAAAATGCTGCTTAAATCGATATTTTGACATTTTGGCCAAACTATTTGGGATTGTAACCAGTCTGAATTTTTGTTAAGAAAGGTCTTTTGAGCTCTACTGGAAGCAGACCATCTTTTTGAGATATTACTTGAAAAATTACGACAAAATAATTTAATATTACTCAAATCTTCGGAAGACAATTCAACACCAATACGTTCAATAAGGGCATTAAATAAAAATTCGACATTTTTAAAACCACCTCCTGATTTAAGAACAACGTATAAGTCTAAGTTGGTGACAAATGCGGACATATTATAATTTTAAGGAAAATTGAAAACAAATTAGAATCAAAGATATCAAAGACAAAGTGACTTTGATTTTAACAAAAAAAAAAATTACGAAAACAAATTCGACGAAAGAAAGACAAACAAAAATTATTTGATTTTAAAATCCAAAGATTCAAAATACAACAATAACAAAACAAACAAACAACAAGCATTTCTTCAAGCGCACAGAAAAAAGTAATAGTTATATAAAAATATAATAACATACTAAGTTACTGGTAAGATTTAGTAAGTAAGTAGAAGTGACATGTAAAAGTGCTTATTTCGCGCTATCTTTATTACTAATGAGCGGCAGGCTTAACAATAGAAGTTTACATTTCTGGAGTTGCCTATTATGTTTGCTTCTTTTGTTACGCCGACCGGTTAGTTATGGCCATAAATGATGCACAAAGGATAAGTAGATAACATTTCTCAAAATTAGTATCACACCTGCACAGTTATAAGGATGGTTTTTAGTTATCAGTTTAACTCTCCAACTACTTCAATAAACTGTCGAAAATTCTCAGTGACACATTGTGGGTGTAAAAGATATGCGTTTAATTTCTATCTTTTATTATTTTATTATGAAACATGCGAGAAGAAACCTAATATAAAAAGTTCAAAAAAGAAAAAATCTTTAGCTTATGTGTTAGTGTTCTCACTAACTGTGAATGTTCTCGGGTACCAGCCCAGTCAAATTATACTAATCTATCCTCCGTTTGAAATAACATTAGACAGTTAATTAAACCTTTTTTTACAGTCCGTTCAACTGATTTTGACCTCTATTGCGTTGTAAGCATGATAAATGGCATCTGCAGTAAACAGTAGGTATTGTAACAACTTTTTTGCTTTAACGCCATCCTTATTCCTACAGAATAGAAGTCACAATCGGTTGAACTGATTGTAAAAAAGGTTTGTTTAAATATCTAATCTTATTTCAAATGGACAATAAAAATTGACAATTGAGTGGATGGATATTTTACATTTCTTTTGCGGCAGCATTTAATATTACTTGGTAGTCATTGGTAGACTCTATAATTAATCTGTTACAAAAATCAATAAAAATATAAACTTGTAAAAATATATTAACAATTTGTTTTTATTTTATTTTATTTTATTTTATTTTATTTATTTTATTGTATTAGGGTGGTTGTCTATTTGTATAGTTTGGTTTTATAAATTTTGTTGTAAGTATATTTTAATTTAGGGTAGGTGTAGGATTTGTTTTGAAGTTTTCAAAAATTTATGTTTAAAAATATAAAAAGATTACGATTTTTATTCCGCATTTTATTTTTAAACTTTTCCCGCGGTTTCACACGCGTTACCGTAAGAACGTATCCTTTGTCCTTTTCTGATAGGTAGGTTCCCTCTCACCGAGAGAAGGCCTGTGTCCCAGCAGTGGGAACATTAAAGGCCTATTATGATGACAAGTAGGTAGGCAAAATTCCATGATGATCGGTTGTGTAGTTAAGGCGCCAGAAGCAGGGGGGTTTATCTACCACTGAAAAAAGGGGCTCTAGCTACCACTGAATCTATTTATACGGGACCCTGACGCCGACGGTATATTTATTTACTTAAAAAAACGTCACCGTCCTTTTTGCAAAAGACCCGTCAAGATTTTAATACGTATTAAGTTTCTTCGAGCCAAATACTCAGCATTATTAGTTTTCTAACATGTGTGAATGCCATCTCGACATCGCTTAAGGTTTTTGAGAAATTGAGTAAAATGTAATCACTCCCATACAAAAAAAAAAAGAAATATTTTTTTTAGAGAAAAGTATTTGAAGTAGGACAATAATATTTTTTGCCTTATCTGTTATCATTATATCAACAATAAAAAAAAATATCAGCGGTCTACTATCAATGTCCACTTTTTTTTAATTTGGGACCAGTGTGGGGCGGAAGCTAGTAAATAAACATGCATCTGAATACTTATGCAATCCTAATACTTTAAAAGTCGCTTCCATACTAAACACCTGACTAGAAAGCTTTATAAATTCCCGGTGTTCCTAGAAATCCGGGATATTTTTTACAAAAATAATAATTTAAGAAGCCACTTCCATTTTTTCATAACTAAAAATTAACTTTAAGTAAATTAAATATGCATCCGATTATCCGATCTCTAATTATGACACATTAACGAGGACATTCTGAATCATTGAAAGGTGTTTTAGTTTCACTAATTACCGATAGAGGGAGTTACTAGTACGACAACAATCTACAGTCGCAACATTATGGAAGATCTAACGAAACTTATTTTAGACATGAAATCTGAGCTACAACAAAAATTTGCCACGGTGGAAAATTCACTTACAAACCTGGAAGAAAAAATTACGAGTAATATAAATAATAATGTTAATGAAAAGTTCAATAAACTTGATAGCAACTTGAATACTTTAAATTCACAAATACAAGAGCAAGAGAAAAGACTTGATGAAATAGAGAAGACTATAAGACAAAGAAATGTTGTATTTTTTGGAGTAGAAGAGGGAGAAACGTCATACTTTCAGTTGGCAGAAAAAATCCTAAATATAATACAGGAAAAATTAAACATTAATATTCAGGATTTTGAGGTAGAATCAGTTAAGAGGCTCGGTAAAAGAAACGAGAATACTAGACCAGTAGTTGTCGCGTTCACAACACTGGGAATGAAAATAAAAGTTTAAAAAAATAAACAAGAACTTGCAGGGTCCAATATGTACATAAAACACGATTTTCCAACTAACGTACTAAAAATCCGAGAACAGCTAAAACAACAACTGAAACTAGAAAGAGAAAAGGGAAATGAAGCCTTCATACACTATGATAAACTCATAGTTAAGCGAACTAATGAGAAGCTGAACAATAAAAGGGCACCCTCAGGTTCTCCTCCGGAAACAGTCTACAGTACGGATAGTATATCCTTTAGCAGGTCCAACCAAAAACAGAAACTGAAAGCAAATAACCAAATTACTAGCTATATGAAACAATGCGATAAAACTACAGATCAAGCTAAAAACTACACTAATAATGCATGAAATTCACAGGCCCCCTCCAACCTAAAAACACATCATACAGATTTAAAATCATTAACAAGATCTCCCAGTACAGCTGGTCCCCGTGGGAGTGATCGACTGAAACCCTCCTTGCAATACAATGAAAGCGAAAGTAACAATACATCTTATCTAAATATATGCACACTTAACGTCCGATCCCTAGCAACCGATACGAGACAAACTGAACTACTACATGCTTTGAAGAATATAAATTGGGATATTTTAGGTCTTTCAGAAACGAGGCAAAAAGACTTTGAAATCCTAGAAAAAGACCAGCATATTTTTATGTACTCAGGAAACAAGAGTGGCTACAGCGGTGTTGGATTTTTGTTGAAAGATTACATGAAAGTACACATAATGGATTTAAAACCTATCTCAGATAGAATAGCGCGACTCGACATAAATATAAATAACACTCAAATTAACGTTATTCAAGCCTATTCCCCAACAGAAAAATCAAAAGATGAAGACATACAACTGTTCTACGAGGAACTAATTTTAGCTCTGTACAATACAGGCCCAAATACAATAATAATGGGAGATTTCAATGCCAAAATCGGCGCCGCCAAACCTGAGGACAGAGACGTTATGGGCCCTTGGGGTTATAATAGTAAAAGAAGCAAAAGAGGAAAATTACTCACAGAGTTCTGCATAGAACATCGGCTTCATATTATGAATACCTATTTTAAAAAGAAACAGAAGCAAAAATGGACTTGGTGTTCCCCTGATGGTAAAACCTACAACGAAATTGACTATTTCATAACCAATAATAAAAACAGAGTAGTAGATATCAATATTATAAACACAACACATCCTACCGACCATAGACTGGTGCGAGCAAAATATTCGATCGGGGTACAAGTGAAATCAAGAAAATCTTTCAAAGGCACAGTCTGCACCTTGACACAATTTGAAAAAGAAACACTCAAACATAAATTTATGGAAGCGTCCGCATCTTTGACTGGTACTGTTAACGTACAGGAATCATACTCCTCAATCATAAAAACGATTAAAAGTGTGACTTCATCGATAAAAAAGAACTCTATGAAAACAACACCCAAACCAGATATTTCATATGATATTGCTAAACTTATAGAACGTCGAACATTCCTAAAAGACAAGAAAAATAAAACGAAAGTAGAAAAACAGGAACTCACTAAGCTATTTAAAAGAATAAAGAGAAAAATAAAGAGAAATAAACACAAAAATAGACTAAAAATAATTGAAGAAGAGCTAACTTTGAATAGCTCAGTCAAGAGAGGACAACAGCGTCTAAATGATGTGCGAAAATGGATTCCTTCTCTAAAATCCAAAGACGGAAGAACTACTTTTAATAGAAAAGAGCTAGTGGAGACGGCTACAGAATTCTATGAAGATTTATACCAACGCAGAGACGATTCTAACAATACCGTTACAACAATGAGACCCGATGAGGCAAACATAGGTGTGCCTACATTTATGGAAAGTGAAATAATAAGTGCTATTTCCTCTCTTAAATCCTTAAAGAGCCCAGGAGAAGATGGTGTTACCAATGACGAACTTAAAACTCTAATTGAACCACTGTCTCCTATTATTACGAAATTGTTCAATAATATCTTAACATATGAAAACATACCTGCAGAATGGGAGACATCAGTCATAACACTGCTGTACAAGAAAGGAAATCCTGAGGAAATAGGAAATTATAGGCCTATAAGCTTATTACATACTACGTACAAAGTATTCACGCAGGTATTACTTAAAAGAATTATGCCGACTCTAGAATTCAATCAACCTAAAGAACAAGCTGGTTTCCGCCCAAGGTTCTCTACAGTCGATCATATATTTACTGTTACACAAATCATCGAAAAGTACGAAGAATACGGGAAAAAGCTTTACATTGCTTTCGTTGATTATTCGAAAGCATTTGATTCGATAGGACACTTAGCTCTGTGGAAAGCCTTAGACCAACAAGGAGTGCCACAAAAGTACATTAAAATATTAAAGGAAATTTATAAAAGGGGTAAAGCCAAAGTTAAATTAGAGAGACAAGGAAGACCTTTCGAAGTACAACGTGGTGTCCGACAAGGCGACCCGATATCACCGAACCTTTTTACTGCTCTCCTCGAGACCATTTTCCGCAACTTAGAATGGGACTCCGTAGGGATCAACATAAATGGAGAAACATTGAACCACTTACGCTTCGCAGATGACATCGTACTAATCTGCGACAACCACAGACACCTAGAATACATGCTACAATCTTTAGATAAAGAGAGTAGAAAATGTGGACTGGCTATGAATCTGGAGAAAACTCGCATAATGACCAACGGAGAAAATACACCAGTAAAAATATCATCACAGGAAATAGAGTACGTGGAAGATTACGTCTATTTAGGACAGAGAATCACATTCAAGGAGCAAACTGCAGGCGAAGTAGAGCGTAGAATAAAACTCGCTTGGAAGAGATACTGGTCACTGAAGCACATTTTCAAATCCAAACTCCCAATCAAACTAAAAAAAAAAGCATTCGAAACTGTCGTGTCTCCCACACTACTCTATGGATGCCAGAGCTGGGCACTAACAAAAGAAATTATACTCAAACTGCAAGTCTTCCAGCGGGCCGTCGAACGAAGTATGTTGGGATTGAAACTGAGAGACAGAATTCGAAACTCTCAAATCAGAACTAACACAAAACTGATAGATGTAGCAGATTTAGCCTGTAGGCTGAAATGGCGATGGGCAGGTCACGTGGCGCGCGCAGACGACGGGCGTTGGAGCGAGCGTGTACTGCACTGGTGGCCGCGCGGCGAGTCTCGCCGCCGTGGTCGCCCGCGCCGCCGCTGGAGCGATGACGTCGCGCGAGTCGCGGGACCAACTTGGACCGCCAAAGATAGAAAATTATGGAAATGCATGGAGGAGGCCTTTGCCCAAAATTGGGTACCCCAAAAGTGAAAATCTGTTCTTATCCTTAAGACTTACCCTATTATGATTATCTGAATTAAATTATGAAATTATACTGTTATTTATCGTACCTATATTATTGAATCAATTGTTACTAATTAGATTTTATTATTTATTTATCATAAGTTGAATTTATAATGAGACTATTTGAATTTTTAAATTGAACAATTGTTACTTATTTGCTCTTATAAATAATGCATCAATATGAACAAAAATAATAAATTCTATAATGATCAATACGAATATACAATTGTAAATGAAATAAAAATGTCTAATGGAGTTAAACAGTAGATGAATATGTAATTAAACATTTAACGTAATAATGACCTAAGCTAAGTACATACTTCTATCATGTTATTTTTATTATATTTGGTTATTTTTATGTTGCATGTTATTATAATACTGCACGACATAGTTATTTAAGGAATGTTGAAAATGTAAACTTTTATATTTTGGGAAATAAATGGCTTTATTATTATTATTATTATTAATTATGACACAACATCAACGAACGACATGACTGGCGTCTTTCCCAAATCGAGCAATGGAAGAAAGAATCAGTGTTTGAGAAACAATGCTTAGAAATACCTTAATTCTTTTATTTTGATAAATAAAATAACTACAAAATGAAAATACTACTCTTAAGGATTGTAAAACTGTGCTACTATTTATGGTGAAAGTTTGTGGGAATGGATAGATATTGTTTGTTACTTTTTCACGCTAACGGAAAAACGGATTTCAGTGAAACTTGGCACTTAAATTAACCATGACCTGTATGAACACATAGGATTGGTTCCTACGGAAACTCGGGTGAATAAAGTGCATTGTTTACTAGTGCCCTAGCGTCGAAGTTCGTCATCTAAAGCTAAGGCTACGACACTATACACCGTGCACTCAGTGTCCGGCACAGTGTGTGCTTCCTAATGCGCCTTCATAAAATCTTGGCAGGACGGCGGCATTTCTTTCCAACGTTCTTCAGGCGCCTGCTGACGGTGTCTATTGAAATCTAAAATTAATAAATATTGTCAATTTCAAAACATACTTACATAAAACTCTTTATTATGAAAAATTGTACGGGACGGGCCAACTTACCCCCCCGAGTGGGTTCCCGCATTGTCGTTGCGGGGGGGCTCAGTAACCGTGGATTCCGGCCACGGTGAAGCCAAGAGGAACCCAAAGGTGGGGCCGCTCGTCAGGGCTTTTGCCTTCAAGCCATTGACGTAGCGGCCAAAAAGTAGGTTGCGGTGAGGTGCACCGCAACTGAGGTGGGCCGCGATGTCGAATGGGAGGCATCGCGGCTGAGGGTTACGGGCTGCGGTAGAGGAGGAGTGCCGGTGCTTCTGAGCAGCGCTCTTCCCTTCCGTGGCCTGGACGGGGCCGC
Organism: Polymixis flavicincta; assembly: GCA_949987655.1. NCBI lineage: Eukaryota > Metazoa > Arthropoda > Insecta > Lepidoptera > Noctuidae > Polymixis > Polymixis flavicincta. The sequence goes on along the minus strand of OX465202.1, from coordinate 6,825,711 downwards.
CACCGTTTGATGGCGGACGCGGTGGGGCCGCAGGGGAAGAGGAGTGTCGGTATAGCGTCGGCCGCTCTCCCTATCCCCTGCGGCCGAAAAGTGGTAGACGGGACGGCGCGTTGTGTTCCACACGCGCGCCGTCAAAGATGTCAGCAACCACTGGTGGGGTCCGCAGGGGCCGATGCCTGCCAGGGATGCGGGTTTGTTCGAAAGAGATACCACAGCCTCTGGCATACGGGCTACTGAGGGAACACGGGTGGGTTTTAGTCAGTAAAAGTCTGACACGCCCTCCTGCTCTACTCAGCAGGAGAAGTCATTTGATGATTTCCCACCCAAAAAAAAAAAAACGGGCCAACTTAACTAAATGAGTATGGGACGGTTAAAATTATTATTCTTCAAAATATAAACATAGACAGATAAATAATCTGTCGTATTGCGTCCACCTTTGTTGGGGCGCGTTGTAAACAACTGAACATTTATCTAATAGTAATAATTTTTACTGAGTCTCGTCCGCCGGCGCGCGTAAAACCGGTTTGAGTGCGCGACGAGCGCCCTTACAACTACATGTCTATTAGGTAGTAGGTATTACCTATTTTAATCAATGTTGTTATTCACTTCTCAGGAAAACCATGTATTATGTAAATAATGAATAAGTTAACGTGATAAGTGTGATTACAAGCTATACATGGACTCACGCTGTATGAAGTTGAGATTACTCGTGTGCGGAAAACGGAATCGGCATAGAGCGACCATATCCGTATCGGCTGCTGCCGTCGTTCGTGGCTCTCGCGTAGCTTTGGCTGTGGTGGGCTTCTACAGTTCCGCTTTCTTGCCACCGCACCGCCACCCGAAGCCAGAAGTTAACAGTTTTTTTTTCTGGAACGAAACAAATAGCTATAGTTTTTTGCACATTTTTACTCAATTTATTACTACAGGCAAACGTGTATTAAAACTTAAATATAATTCCCTACAAAATATACTCTGCCTAGCCTTTTCCCAACTATGTTAGAGTCGGCTTCCAGTCTAACCGGATGCATTTGAATACCAGTATTTTATATGGAGCGGCTGCCTATCTGACCTCTACAACCCAGTTACTGGGTAATACAATACCCTTGATAAGACTGGTTGTCAGACATTCGGGCTTCCACCGATCTTTAACGACTGTCAATGATCCACAAATAACAGCGGGGACCAAAGCTTAACGTGTTTTCCGAGGTACGGAAGGGTCTTGGTATATGAAGATGGTCACCCATCCATGGACCAACCGCTCAAGCGTAGCTTAACCTGATCGATCGACGCGTGTGGCTGTTATTACTTAGCCACAAGCCCCTATAGTAATAGCTAACTTATAATCATTAAATTATTTATTTACACACAAACATCGCTTCCTTTACCTTACATTTACAATCCGATTTCGTGGTAACTAGATTCTAACTAAACTTGGGCTCGCGAACACGCTTGACCCAGCAATGTTTCAACGGACTAAAAGAAAGTGCGTAATTGCGTAGGTAAGTAGGTATTTAAAATTTAATCACCAGCTACTTACTGGATTAACTTTTGTTTAGAATATTTCATGACTTACTGGAATAAAAACAATTAATCGTTTACTTAAGTATAAGTAACTCTGAATTTAAGATTTCACGGGGGGGCTGCAGCTAGCAGCTACACTCTACTTGGAACAGCGCCCACCATTAAAAACTTACATTATCAGAAACGATTTAAAAAAGAACACAAAGACGATACCTACGTAATTAACCCTTCTGTTAACTTATTTCGAATATTCTATAGAAAAACACCTTTGTTTATTTTAATTAAAAAAATATAAAAAATATTACTCACCGTAATGCCCGTTTGCCGACAAATCTCTGTCCCCCGGCATCCACTCAATCGAAGCGCTATGATACACTCTCTTTCAACTTCGCGTCAACTGAGGCGCCAGTCGCCATATCAATATTATTTAATAGTTTTAGAGTTACTAATATCACGCACAGGACGACTACAGGACGACTTCATGAAATTTTATTGACTGACGTAAAGAATAGACGAACGATGTGATGAGTGAAACTCGGGAGCGGTGACGTACAATCGACAAACTTTAAGCATGCTCACTTAAGAAAATATTTCTGCGGCGGCGCAGCTAGTGACAAACCACACCCCTTCCTGGTTTCGCCCAATTAGAAGCAACATGTATTTGTGTGAGTGTTTTCACACAAATCCAAATTGTATGTTGAATGCATGACGTATAGAGACGCAAACCAATGTCTATTTTTTTAGTCGCAATAAAGGTGTCGTCAACAAAGCACGCATGTCTTTCCCACAAAAATCCAAACAAACAATTTGCAACCTTACTACCATCAAAACATGGTCGAAATCGAGCCGGATTACAGTGCACCCTACTGAGCGTCGAGAACAAAAAACTTTTTAATAAAAAAATTAAACCGCCGAAAAACCGAAAAATAAAAAATAGTAAACTAGCTTTGTCCAACCCCAATAACTAAGTTCGGAAGTCGGTGACTTTGGATATGTATTTGATTATATGTCACCGCCTTCCGAACTTAGTTATTGGGGTTGGACAAAGCTAGTTCACAGCTAGCTAGCAGCTAGAAGCTAGTTAGCAGTTGTACAGTGCACCGTACTGAGCGTCGAGAACAAAAGACATCGCATTCCTTAGATAAGAAGCGAGCTCGAATCATCATTAGCAGTGTTTGAGGGTTTATTGTTAAAATTATTTACAATATTATTACAAAAAGAATCTACGCATCGTAACATCACGTTATTTTGAAGAATATCACGTTATATTTGTTGTTTACAAAAAATGTCTCAGTCTAGGAGTATCAGAAGAAGTAACGAAGACATTACAAAAAACACAAATACGTACACAGAAGGAAGGTGTGCTAAAATTATAAATTTATAATAAAACTTTCTAATTTCATTAGAATTGCACGTGCTTAATGTCTGTCATTAAGACACTATTTTTGATTTATTAATAATAACTTTACGATATTAGTGTAGATAAATACAAATTGATGATAATTTCTGTGTAATTTTTTCAATAAATTTCTGGGTGAATCTTTAAAACTACAAATCCTTCAAATTGTTCTTAAATTTTAACACATTTTGTATGATTTCACACGAAGATTACATACGACAGTATCGCTTTAAACAAAAATGTTTCACTAAACTGTTTTAATATACAGATACGGTTTAAATATCAACCATAAGAAATCTTTAATCCTGAACAGCTTATTATTAAATGAACACGAACTGAAAAATATATATTTCACTAATAGCTAATATTTCTTTTTTTCAATCCTTTCACTCTCACTGCTGTCACAGTGACAGTTTTATTTTTTCAGGAGCCCACAGGCCTGGCTTTTTGAAAATATTTCTGTTATATTTCAGAAATTAAGGGGTATTTTTATTGAAAATTATAGTTTAGTTAAGCTTCCGAATTTTAAAGTGGCCTATGAACTGAGTTATTGTTATATTTGTCAAAATATACTTGTCGTACGCAATGCGGGTAACGCGCTTGTCACGTTGATTATAGCATGGTTTGTCAACCTTTTATTAAAAGACGGCCCACTCATAAACTCCAATCTTAACGTGCTGCCTCTTGCAAGCCGTTTGTGAACCACCCAACGGTAAGCATCCTGCACAGCATGCCCCGAACATTGGAAAGATACCTTGTTCGTGTAATCTCGTTATATTTATGATCAGTGGTAGGTCATGGAACTGGTGGTGCACTTTACTAGCTCACTAAGTATTAGCGGTAATAAGTGAATAAATATAATTTATTTTATTCAGATAGGTAAGTAATTTAAATCTAAAGGAATAAAAAATAAACAATAGTAATCAATTCCACGTAAACTAAACTTCGCAGTGACATTAATGAGTCGGTCATTCATTATGGCCGGCATGCAAACTTTGCCAAACCTCGGGCGCTCTCGCTAATCGCCGTTCGGTAATATTCGACAAACTTCGGTTCCCCCGTGCGGCGCACAAGAATCGACAAATTACTCCATAACGCTCCATACAGTTATGTCAACTATCTTCTGTCTCACGCGCTAGGCGTTTCAGCTCGGATCCTCAGGCTCCTCGGCGATGTTAATCGACCACTGCGCCATGCTCTGGATCAACAGATCCTGAGCGGCGGCGCAGTGGTTGGTGTTCGCCTGGAGGAGGCGTAATGGGGCCGTTAAAGGCATTCCATATCAGCCCCCTCCAAGGCCTCCTGGGCAGGCCCAGCCGCAACGGCGGCGACAACAACGGCGGTGGAGGCAGCAGCAGCGGCGGCAGTGGCGGTGGTTGCGGCGGTGACGGCGGTGGCGGAGGGCTTGGCCCTGCCTCGGCCCCTGGCTTCAGCGGGTGAAGCGCAGGCTTTGCTCCCAGCCCGGTGTTCGGCCGGCTTGCCAGCTGCCGCACATAAATAACAGTGCGGCGTGGCAATGCACGAGCCGGCCTTGTGACCAGGCTAACCGCAGCGGAAGCAGTGACTGCTGCGGTCCACCTCCGAGGTGCATTGCACTCCCACGTGGTGGCCCACCTGGCAGCGGAAGCACCTCAGAGGTCTGGTTTCCAGCAGCTTCACCTGCGCAGAAACCAACCCCACCAGGAGCCTTCGACCCTCCTCCGTGATTTTTCAGGCCGCCGACACGGGGCAGCTCACCGTAATGGTTCGCATCCCCGTGTTGTCAGGGCCGATGGTGCCTGCCTTCACCTGCTCGGCAGAGCATTCCCCAGTCCTGACTACGGCGGCCACCACCTCGCCCTCTGTCACGGAGTCGTCCAGGCCCAAGATGCGCATGTCAGCGCACTTGGTGGGCCTGGACACTCGGACCTCGTCCGCTTCTAGGGATGCCCTAAGCCTTTCGGCCAGGGCGTCAGCGGTCGGGCCACTGGCCGCGCCGGGGATCTCCAGCATGCGGGCTCCGGTCGCAGTGACCCTCATCCGCATGCCATTGGTGACCCCCAGCTCCGCGAGGTTCACCGCCGCCCTTGCTTTGGAAATTACGTCGCGGTAGGACACGCTCTTATTTTCCACCTCCGGCTGTAGCGTGATGACTACAGCTGCCGATTTCGGGGCGCGTAACCTAGCCGCGGCGGTACGCTTCTTGCGCCGCTGCCGCCTCTCCCTCCTTTTGGCTGCCCTAGCAGCCTTACCCGCCTTATTCTTCTCCCCGGCCACTTGCCATTCGGCGTCGGCCGGAGGAGATTGAGGAGGTGGGGCCGTCCATCCTGGCACCAGAGCTGGGGCCGTCGCTGCCTGCGTAGCCACCCCGCCCTTCTTGGGATTGGGCGGCACCGGTTTTGCCGGGGTCCGTCCCGACTGCGACGCTGATTTGGCCGTGGCAGCCGTAGCAGCAGAGTACGTGACCCCCTTCTGGTGGCCCAGGGCCGGCCCACTCGTCGCCAGAGGGGGCCGCAGGACTATTGCCTCCAGGGCGGAGAACCGGCACTGAAAGGCGGCCAGCTCCTGCCGCATTAGGGTCAGCACCCGGTCCTCCTCAGGCACGGGTCCACGCTGCCCATGCCCCGCCCCCTTCTGAGGCACCACCCTCGGGGCAGCTCCTCGGAGCACGGCCAGGTCCGCTCGGAGCTCCTCATTCTCCTTTCGAAGATGCTCCATGGCGGCTGCCAAGCGGGCGACCTCCGCCCGCATTTCGGACATGTTGTCCGACGGGAGGTGTCGATGTCGGTGTGAATTTTAGTTCTTGACAACTCTTTGAAGAGAATTTTGTGGAAACAAAATAAATTCTAAACTAATTTTTTTCTTTTCTTTTGCTTTTATCGCGGATATGGTGCGTCCTATCGCAAAAATAATGAAAATTTCGACCCCCTTTATGTAACCCCAATACACCTCTAAAACTCAACATGTGGGTAATAATTTTTCATATTTTCTATACAAAAAGTGAAAATTCCATATAAATCACGTCGAGGCTGCCGTCCCTGCGCGCCTTTGGCTCTAAAAAAAAATTACGGGGTAGGCAAGCAAGTACACATGGCTACACATTAAGCTTTACATTTCCAGTTTACGCTGATCTCGAATTATACGAAAATCCTATACAATGCGAGATCAGCTTATACTGGAAATGTATAGCTTTATGTGTAGTCGTGTGTACCACGTTGCGAAGCCAAAACATACCACGTGCGAGCCGCGATTGTTAAATTTAGGTTGTGTCAAAATTGTTTTTAAATTTAGATTTAATTTTTTGCAGAATAGCGTTTAGATTCTCATAGTCGAAAGTAAGGAATTTTAGTTTTAGTTAGTTTAGTTCGATGTACAGAGGCCAGCACATCAAGCTACCCCAATCTGTCAAATTTTCCCAATTGAACATGAACTTACTTGCTTACGGTATAAAGTTGAAAATCTATCAAATAAATTTTACAGATTGAAGTAGCTTGATGTGCTGGCGTCTGTACAACAGAATCGGCACCATTGCGGAGAAAAAAAATCCTGAAGTTTGAAAAAAAAATGGATTAAATCTAATAAATCGTTTTAAACCATTTCTTTTGAACTTTTATGCATTATTGAATCGCGAATTTTATAATTTTTAACTTTATAAAATTGAAGTCGCTCGCGCGCATCCGAAGCGTGCGTTCGTGTACCTTACTATCGCTGTCGATTAGTACTACCGTGCCTTAGCGAGATAATCTAAATAAAAAAAATGGAAAGTGGAGAAGGTGAAGAATCTAGTGATGAGGAGAACTCTTTTCACTTACTTATCAACCAACAACATATTGAGAAATCGTTGGAGCCAAGTACTTTGGGAAGTGATATAACAAATGAAAGTGAGAAGAGATCAGTTGAAAAAAGAAAAGAGAGAGAAGATGAGAGTTACGAGGATGATGACTTTATTACTGTTAAAAGAAGGAAGCCCAAACGTTTCATTCGAAGCGTTTCATCGGATACGACAAATATGAGGGTAGATGTGGAAAAAAATGTGAGCTTTAATGTGAATCATGAAGTATGTATTACGTCGGTGGAAAATATGCCCAAACAAATGGCACTAGCAAAACTACTGAGATCTGAGAATATCAGAAACATTATAAGAATTAAATTCAAAAGTTTTAACAAAGTACTTAATCAATTTCAAGAAAAGGAAGATGCAATTAAACTATTAAATTGTATAAAATTGAAGGAAATGGGATTCAGATGCCAATTGATTAATGAGTTGTCAATATCTTATGGTGTGGTAAAAGGGGTTTTTTATTTTTTTTTGGGTGGGAAATCATCAAATAACTTCTCCCGCTCTGGGTGGAGCAGGAGGGCGTGTCAGACTTTTACTGACTAAAACCCACCCGTGTTCCTTCAGTAGCCCGTATGCCAGGGGCTGTGGTGTCTCTTTCGAACAAACCCGCACCCCTGGCAGGCATCGACCCTTGCGGGTCCCATCACTTTTTGTGCTAACATCTCTTTGAGGCGCACGTGGAACACAACGCGCCGTCGACTTGGGCTTGGTCCTTACCGGACAGCGAGCTACCCATTACTCGCCGTCCGCAAGCCCATGCCTACGGTGGCCGGAAATCGGCCTGGGATTCCCGACGCCCAGGGCGTCTCCGTATCCTGCGGCGGCTAGGGTCGCGAGGGCGCATATGCTGCCTCTCCCTCACGTGCGCCGCCTCCCTCTTCGCGAGCATCACTGCTTCGCTGAAGGAGGTGACGGCTCCCCATGCCCTCTCGCTCCGTACCATGGCCTGGACCAGGGCCGGACGTGAGAGATCGCCGCCGCCGATCGCCTCCACGAGGACACGGCGGTGCTCCGCCCAAGCAGGGCAGACCGCCACCGTGTGCTCCACCGTGTCCTCAGGGCGATCTTCGCAGTGGAAACACCCGGGCGTTTCCTCCCGCCCTATCCGAAACAGGAACCTCCCGAAACAACCGTGTCCGGTGAGGACCTGCGTCAGGCAAAAGGTGAGGATGCCATGCCGCCTCTCAAACCACTCCTCAAAGAGGGGACTTACCGCCGCAATCGTGGCGTGCCCAGCACAGGGTTGCGACAATCGCTCTCTCCATGTCACCATGAGATCCCGCCGGAGCTCTGTCCGCTGTGCCTTGATTTCCTGCGGCAGCGGAGTTACGCCCCGGCGTTTGGCCTCCTCGCGCCACTACCATATTTGCGCGAGGACCTTTGCCTCCAGATCCCATGGCGGTAATCCGGCAAGGAGGCCCGCCGCCTCGCCGGAGATCGTGCGATATCCCCGGATCATCCTGATCGCCATGACCCTATGGGACGCCCTCAGCTTGCGAGCTGGTTGGCGCCTCAATGTAGGCGCCCACACCGGCGCCCCGTATAGGGCCATGGACCGCACGATCCCCGCGTAGAGCCTCCGGCAGGAGGCGTTTGCCCCCCCTAGATTGGGCAAGAGCCGCTTCAACGCAGCCCCGGCCCGCTCCAGTCTGGGAGCCAAACAGCGGAAATGCTCCGCGAAGTTCCACCGACTGTCGAGGACGAGTCCCAAGTACTTCATCGTCGACTCGACGCCGATGTGAACCCCTCCCACCGTTATCTGGGAACCCGTCGGTGGCGCATTCCGAGGACCATGAAACCACATGGCCTCGGACTTGTGAAAGACCACCTCGAGTCCTAGTTGCCGGATCCTTTCGACGATTGTCGCAACCCCTTGTGTCGCTAAGTCGGCCGCCGCCTGGTACGACCTCCCTTGCGCCAGGACCAGCGTGTCGTCAGCGTAGCAAACTACACTGACGCCGCTAGGGAGGTCGGCGCGCAGCACCCAGTCGTACCCGATGTCCCACAGATGCGGCCTCAGGACCGATCCCTGTGGGACACCGCACGACATCTCTCGCCGGTTCCACTCTCCGAGGTGACCGGGGTAGATGACGGCCCTGTCCGTCAAATAGGCCTCGACCACACGACAGAGGTAGGTCGGCATCCGGTGATACCGGAGTGCCTCCCTTATGCAACTCCAGGGCAGGGTGTTGAAGGCATTGGCGATGTCTAATGACACCGCCAAGACAACCCCACCCCGGGCCACAGCATCCCCCGTCGTGAGGGCTCGCACGCGCATGATGGCGTCCACCGTGGAGCGCCCCCTGCGGAAACCAAACTGGCTCTCCGCCAAATCCGGCCCCACCCGCACCAGCCGCCCGACGAGGCGGTCTGCAATTACTCTCTCAAAGAGCTTGCCTACCTCGTCGAGCAGCACAATGGGCCGGTAAGCGGACGGAGAGTCCGCTGGGCGCCCCGGCTTCTTAATGAGGACCAGTTTCCCCGTCTTCCAACGAAGCGGCAACTGGCCCTCCTCCAAGCATGCGCTTAGGAGCCCTCTTAGTCGAGGCCCGAGAGCCTGCAAGGCCAGGACCCAGGCTTTGCCGGGCAAGCCGTCGGGTCCTGGGGCGGTATTCTTGGCATTCAGCCTACGTACCGCCACTCTCAGGTCTACCTCGGTCACCTCTGGAGAGTCGTCGTCGTCGTCGGTGTGTGTAAAAGGGGTTGATCTAGATTTAAGTGATGAGGAGTTCATGGGTATATTTGAATCTGGCACTGAAATAGCATCTATAAAAAACTTTTTAATAAAAAAATTAGAAAAATAAAAAATAATAAACTAGCTTTGTCCAACCCCAATAAATAAGTTCGGAAGTCGGTGACTTTGGATATGTATTTGATTATATGTCACCGCCTTCCGAACTTAGTTATTGGGGTTGGACAAAGCTAGTTTATTATTTTTTATTTTTCGGTTTTTCGGCGGTCTAATTTTTTTATTAAAAAGTTTTTTGGTAAATGCACTATGTTTTGCGATGCGTGTGTTACGTGCATACTTGAATTTATCGAATCCATCGATGACGGTTCCGTTGTTAACGACGTAACCATATCTTTCAAATCACCTTGTAATGAGCTGTATAATTCTTCATAAATAAAGAATTCTTCGTTCAAAAAGTATGGCAAAGTTCCCTTTTGTTCTTTGGGTGTTATCTTTACTAAACCGTCATGTGCGTTTTTGAATGACATCCAATACTCATCAATAATTTTCACACGTGCTACGATATAACCTTTTGTCAGTCTTCCTTTTTCAAGTTTCAGACACTTTTTCAAGTTTGTCTGCGTTTTTTGAAGTAAATGAGCACCATCTTCCAAGATAGCGAGATATTGCTGTTGTTCTTTCGTCGTACTCATTGTCGATTCACTATATTCACTTTAAACAATCTTCAACAAAATTGTTCGTTAAACTTTTTAATCTTCCGTAATAGGTACAGCTACGGTGTTTTTTCTACGAATCCTTATCGCTATGGAATGCGGTTCTTTGTTCGAGCGGCCAGATGTTGATCGCTCCGTAATTACTGCATTCGGCTCGAATACGACCATATGTTGATGGGGATAAGGTTCACTTTAACTTGGATAGGGTTTTAATAAGAAAAGACGTGTGGTCTACTGCAAGTGTATTGGGCGACTAGTTTGGTTACAAAGATGCGTATTAAATATACCTTAGTAACCTATACATAGCTTTCTTAAGTAGGTATGCGCATTGAACGCAATACGTTACAACAATATGCATGCTCCTCCAAGGTTTTGTATCCGAAATGGCAGGGAAAGTTCTCAAACTCAAAAAGGTAGTGTATGGATTAAAACAATCAGCCTTAGTTTGGTATTAGAGAGTTAGGGATGTATTATGTAAAAAATATTTTAAAAACTGTACACAAGAGCCATGTATGATGACAAAGATGGGTACAGATGTAAAAATGATAATAGCATTGTATGTCGATGATTTCCTAATTTTTTCTAATATTTTGAATGAGAGTGACAAGTTAAAATGTATTCTAAATTCTGAAGTTGAAATCAAAGACTTAGGTGAGGCTGAGCATTTTCTAGGTATGAATATAAATGTTCACAAAGATTGTAATAAATATGAGATAACTGTAGATCAACAACAGTACATAGAAGAATTATTACTGAAATTTAATATGACTGACTGTAGAACAGTCAACACACCTATAGAGAATAAATTGAACGTAACAAAAGCAGAAAAATCGTACAGCAGGAATCAGCTATCAAAAACTTATAGGCTGCCTTATGTACATACCTAGCAGTCATGACAAGACCGGACATTACCTACTCTGTTAGTTACTCAAGCCAATTTAATACTTGTTACAGTGTTGAACATTGGAACTATGCTAAGAGGGTTCTTGAATATTTAAAGAAAACTAAAATGTATTGTTTAAAGTTTAGTAGTCAGGGAGAAAGCTTACAGGGTTTTGTTGATGCTGACTGGGCAAGTGATAGCTTGGACAGAAAATCTTACAATGGATTTTGTTTTGTTATGTCAGGTACAGCTGTTTCATGGCAAAGCAGAAAGCAGAGGGTAACAGCTCTATCCAGCTAGCACTGAGGCTGAGTATGTCGCGCTCTCTGAAGCTTGTAGGGAAGCAGTTTAACTAAGAGAACTATTGTATGAGTTAACTGGATTTTACTAACAAATAGGTTGAACTGTGACAACCAAAGTGCATTAAAGATGGCCACAAACCATCAATGTCACAATATGTCAAAACATATTGATGTTAAACATCATTTTGTAAGAGAAATTATCAAAAGTGGAAAAGTAGAGGTCAATTATTTATCTACAAATGAAATGCCAGCAGATTTGTTGACTAAAGGTCTAGGTACAGTTAAACACTACAAGTTTATGGAAACATTAGGTATTTTAAAATTGTGATGCGTACATCACAATTTTAAAATACCTAAGCCGCTCGAACAAAGAACCGCATTCCATAGCGATAAGGATTCGTAGAAAAAACACCGTAGCTGTACCTATTACGGAAGATTGAAGTAAGTTCAGACTTTGTTGTATCTTTAGTTTATTTTGATAAGTGAGGTTTTTGTAATTATTGAGTATTTAGTTGTATCAAAATGTGTCTACTAGCGACATCTAGGCTTGTGCAGCGGTGTAATAGGTGGTGGTTGCTGATAGGTGCTGGTAGCTTTGGTGCCGAGGAAAATAAATAAAAAGGCGGACTATTTTGACTTCGTGTGTATTGGGCCGGTGTCACAGTTGGAAAGGAAAAGTGTTGCCACAGATCACATATAAACTTACATGTTAATTTTGGTGTTGCAGTCTTAATTAATAAAATGCCCAACATGCTGCGGGCTCACAGAAGTAGCAACGAACTTAGTTTATTGTAAAAAATTACATAAAATTAAATAACACTAACTCAATGCTTAAATTTGTTTAAAACTAAGTATGAAAAAACAGAAATGAAATGGTTTTAATAACCTAAGATTTATTATTTAATCACAAGAAAAACAGTTTTACATTTAATTCTGATTTCTACTTATTTTAATATTTACAGAAATATCTAAGAACTATGATCGTATTCTATTGGCAGTAGACAGATTTTATTGATGGCCCGGGAATGAGTTTTTCCATTTGGGGTCCTAACCTCAACTGCCCTGTATTTCCATCGTGTCCTGGAAACAATTTAACAATTCGTGCCATGGGCCACGACATAGGAGGAGTATTATCCTCTTTTAAAATGACTAAGTTGCCTAATTTGACATTACTTAAGTTATCACGCCACTTAGGTCTATTTTGTAACAAATTTAAATAATATTGATACCACACTTTCCAAAAAGACTGTTTTAGAGAAGTACACAATTGCCAAAACTTAAGCCTATTTTGTGGAATGTTACATACATTATTTTCAGGATACATTGACATTGCACTACCTATAATAAAGTGACCAGGTGTTAGATAACAAAAATCATCGGTGTTTGAAGATAGAGGTAAGAGCGGTCGAGAGTTAAGCACTGCTTCGATTTCAATGAATACCGTATTAAGTTGTTCGTACCTATGTTAAAACAGTTTTTTGCAATATTCTTTTTAAGTAAAACTTCGTGCTCTTTACTGCCGCCTCCTAGAGCCCCCCAAATGTAGGAGAGTAACGTGGTATAAAGTGAAATTGTATCCCACGCTCGGCGGTAAATCTTTGTACCTGCATTTGGTGACTCTGAGAAGCTTGCAGTTTGTAGAGGTCGACTAATTAACTCCTTGCACATTTAAAGGTACTTGCATTGTCGCAGTGAATTTCGGTGGGCAACCCTCTTCTAGAGAGAAATCTTCTTAAACACGCTAGAAAAGTTTCCGTGGTCAAGTCTGACGCGAGTTCCAAGTGAACGGCCTTTGTCGTGAAACATACGTATACACAGATGTAACCTTTACCTGTTAAGGATCGTCTTACGCGAGAGAGTTTTACATTTATTGGCCCAGCGAAATCCACGCCAACCTTCTCAAATGGGCGGCTGGCAAGGAGCCCATTAGCTGCTTGGCCACTGAGGCCTTTTGTCTGAAACACACAATACACTTGTGAGTTATTTTCTTAACTTCTAAAAATCCATTAACAATCCAAAACCTTTGGTTTAGATGCGACAGTAAAAACTTTTTAATAAAAAAATTAAACCGCCGAAAAACCGAAAAATAAAAAATAGTAAACTAGCTTTGTCCAACCCCAATAACTAAGTTCGGAAGGCGGTGACATATAATCAAATACATATCCAAAGTCATGGATATGAGCCCGCAATAATACACTACTTGTAAAATTGAGCCTTCACACTGTAACAGTGAGGGTAAAATTTTGTGATACAGAGCGCTTTAATATTTTGCAGGTGCAAGTTTACTCACTTTGAAGTATGATCCGATGTCGTATTTTCAAACAAAGTACCTAACTGTTGCAGACATTTATTAATATAATATTTTCCTTTCACAGCGATCAAATAATAACATTGAGGAAAATGTTTAGCATGTTGCATCTGTAGCGGCACTACAAATAAAAAATGCTTCACGACAAATATCAAGAAACACAAAAAGAAAAGTGGCGCCATCTACAATGCCACAGGCGAACTAACTGAGCAATTCTACATCGCGCAATCAGAGTTTACCACGCTACTCAGATAGATAAAATATTCCGACATCAACTGTCGGGCAGTTGCCCGGACCAGACACAATACCCGTCTGGTCGGAGGATCCTCCGTTACCACCATAGGTATGAGTGAACTTTACACCCTGTTCCTCATACCTCTAAATTGGTGACCCCGTGAAAGAACGTCAGCGCAGCCTTCGTGCAACTCTTCAGCGTGACGTCATCTTCATCAAATCAAGACCACTTCCTCAAGCTTTCGAGCAGCGAGTCACACAGCCAGCCAGCACCCACGGCTTCAACGGGTATCCTGACCACCTGCATGCAGCGAACCGCATGCCTGGTCATCACCCACAGCCTCATCAGCAACCATGGCCCAGCACACTGCACTTTCGGCCGGTCGAGAGCTCAATCTCCCGGTCGACGCCAGCAGTCAGCCTCAACCTCTCAACCCAGCGCTGTACCAGATCCGACTCACTGGAGCATAACGCAGCGCAACCCCGACTCACTGGGGAATCGTCGCAGACAGTTCCGACTCACCGCGAACTATGTGACACCCGGTTCCGACCCACTGGAACCACAACTGGCACTGTCAAGCATGCATAACATGCACTGACTCAGCCCACTATCGACCTCCGGTCTCCGGGGGGGAGTGATGTAGCGGCACTACAAATAAAAAATGCTTCACGACAAATATCAAGAAACACAAAAAGAAAAGTGGCGCCATCTACAATGCCACAGGCGAACTAACTGAGCAATTCTACATCGCGCAATCAGAGTTTACCACGCTACTCAGATAGATAAAATATTCCGACATCAACTGTCGGGCAGTTGCCCGGACCAGACACAATACCCGTCTGGTCGGAGGATCCTCCTTTTCAATAGAGGATGAGCGAACTTTACACCCTGTTCCTCATACCCCTAAACATCCAAGGATCGTCGTAAATCTCCCAATCTTCTATAACACCTCCACATGAGAAACATGCTGCTTTGTCATTAAGACTATTTCCACAGTAAAAAAATCCAGCGTCAACCATTTCCATCATCAATCTTCTCCTTGAATCAATTGTTGCCCAATAATGACTAAACGATAATTCACGCATTTTATACGTGCTATACATGTCATATCGAGGATTGTATTTATTTATTTTCTGACTGCTCTGCATATTATTATCTCAAATAAATATAATATTACAAGTACCACTCCTAAACTGTCTACTCACTTCCTAGTTCTTGACACAGATAATTATAAAAGTGTAATGACATCGCACATCAGTTACCAGCAACTTATAACAATGAACATTGTACAGGATTGGTAGGGATAGGAAACTGATACATATTACCCAATTTAATAATAATAAAAATAATAACATATTTATTTCAGACGTAGTCCATATACTGTTAGTAACACAAAAACCTTATAAAACTATTGTTAGTACATACAGAAATAAAAACAAAAACACAGAAACTGAAATCACAAAGTGGCACCGCACAGGAATGCCAGTTTATGCCAAGCCCTGGATGCGACCACCCGCAGTGTGTAGTCGCATCCAGTGCTGCCACATCGGTGAGTCCCACCGGCTTACAAACACGCTCAGAAAGCTGTTCGAGCTGGCCCGCATGCGCTTCATAAGTGAACAAGAAAATATTTTATTCATACATTTATTATCCATACACCATTTATTTAAACATATTACATTTCTTAAAGCACATATTTTATCATGATAAACACAACTATACACATCATGAGAATTTTCATATTCATTGTACAAGCTTAATAAATTAGGACAACCTTCATCTTCTAAATTATTTACATTATTATTTTTCGAAATATTTTTTTACCATAACACTTTTTCTAAACCTTTGGTGTAAACACTTTTATCTTTTAAAATATCTACAATATAATTCTGATGATTTGAGTAAGACACAAATCCTTCACTCCAGTATATCTTTCTGTTACGTTCAATCCAACTGACTTGCCGTCTTTCTAATTTTGTCAAATCGTAAAATGGAAATGGCGGCTCAATTAAAAACACCTGAATTTTTTTATTACATTATACAGCAATTTCTTTAACGATAAATTCATTTGTTTCTGTTTTGAAACCTTGAACATCTACAATGGCGATCATGATAGCCTGCGCACTATGTTACTCAAAGGTTTATATTCCACAAGTCGATCGTTAATAATTAAACAATATCCCGTTGTATCATCTGGTATTGGTGCTGAACATTCAATCTCCAGCCGCACATCTACGGGGCCTGTTTTCAAACTATCGTTTTGTCTTGAACAGTCTATGATAAAATTTACGCGTCGAATTGAGTAACCTCCTCCGTTTTTTCGTCGGTTCGACAAAGAGGAGCCTTCTCCTTAAAATCAACTATATCAAGCAACGGGTCTGCAGGGCTGTTGTAATACGACTGACGAAATTTCACATACATTTCATATAATGTATTGTATTTGTTCTCGGAAAAATTTTAGCTTAGGGGCTCGTAAGGATAATATTGAGAATTCAAAAATAGGGTAACGTTGGTAACCCCACAGTGATCAAACAGAGAACTGTCTTTGGTTCTAATATTTTTTCTATTGGTTTGCAAGCAAAAAATGACGTATCGAGGTTTCTCTAATTGAGACGCAGTCTTAACTGACCAAGAATGTTTTGTAGTTTTAGGGAGTAAAGGATACTCATATAAATCCCAATTTCTAAACGCTATCTGGATAGGTTTATCTCTTTCCAAGTGTTTTAGAAGTGTCAGTCGTTCACTGTCTGATACTTTTATATGCGGTACACGCCATTGTAATCTTTGTATGTCTATTTTAACATGCGCAACATCATCAGTCGATATGATACTATTTAGGTTAGAGTTACTTCTATTCAGAATAAGTTCATGTTTACAATTTATCACAATTTTATTATAATCCTCCGCAAATCCTAAAATCTTATTAAGAGGTACAATAACACTAAAACTACCGTCATTGTTAAATCCATCTATGTTCCAACCCCACAAGGCAGCAACTTTATTTTCTCCATCGTTCATTGAAACGTATGACTTTATTGTCGACGTTATTCCAGAATTTTTAATGCGATCTATTTCAATACCATTTATTTCATATCTGATGTCTTGAAACAAAAACATAATAGGGTTCTTACTAAACGTAATATTTTTCTTAATCGCTTTTCCATCTTTGTCGAAGAACTTTGCTCCACCTTCGATGTAAATTGAACTGGCTGAGGGTAAAACGTATATGTCTTGCTGGTGTATGGGAATTCTGATTTCATCGTTTTCTCTAAAGCTGTTATTGTAGGGATTGTAAGAATGGACTCCATAGCTTTCAATCGAAGTATCGAAGTGTGGTAATTCATTAATCTGTAGAATATTCATATTTTAAAACCTGAGGCTTTAAGAAAATTTTGATTTGTTTTAGTCAATTTTATAACTTTTTTCTTACGTCTTCGCACCTTAGTGGTTGTGGCCCGGGGTGGGGTCGTCTTGGCGGTGTCATTAGACATCGCCAATGCCTTCAACACCCTGCCCTGGAGTTGCATAAGGGAGGCACTCCGGTATCACCGGATGCCGACCTACCTCTGTCGTGTGGTCGAGGCCTATTTGACGGACAGGGCCGTCATCTACCCCGGTCACCTCGGAGAGTGGAACCGGCGAGAGATGTCGTGCGGTGTCCCACAGGGATCGGTCCTGGGGCCGCATCTGTGGGACATCGGATACGACTGGGTGCTGCGCGCCGACCTCCCTGACGGCGTCAGTGTAGTTTGTTACGCTGACGACACGCTGGTCCTGGCGCAAGGGAGGTCGTACCAGGCGGCGGCCGACTCAGGGACACAAGGGGTTGCGACAATCGTCGATAGGATCCGGCAACTGGGACTCGAGGTGGCATTGCACAAGTCCGAGGCCATGTGGTTTCATGGTCCTCGGAATGCGCCACCGACGGGTTCCCAGATAACGGTGGGAGGGGTTCACATCGGCGTCGAGTCGACGATGAAGTACTTGGGACTCGTCCTCGACAGCCAGTGGAACTTCGCGGAGCATTTCCGCCGTTTGGCTCCCAGACTGGAGCGGGCCGGGGCTGCGTTGAAGCGGCTCTTGCCCAATCTAGGGGGGCCAAACGCCTCCTGCCGGAGGCTCTACGCGGGGATCGTGCGGTCCATGGCCCTATACGGGGCGCCGGTGTGGGCGCCTACATTGAGGCGCCAACCAGCTCGCAAGCTGAGGGCGTCCCATAGGGTCATGGCGATCAGGATGATCCGGGGATATCGCACGATCTCCGGCGAGGCGGCGGGCCTCCTTGCCGGATTACCGCCATGGGATCTGGAGGCAAAAGTCCTCGCGCAAATATGGGAGTGGCGCGAGGAGGCCAAACGCCGGGGCGTAAGTCCGCTGCCGCAGGAAATCGCGGCACGGCGGACAGAGCTCCGGCGGGATCTCATGGTGACATGGAGAGAGCGATTGTCGCAACCCAGTGCTGGGCACGCCACGATTGCGGCGGTAAGTCCCCTCTTTGAGGAGTGGTTTGAGAGGCGGCATGGCGTCCTCACCTTCCGCCTGACGCAGGTCCTCACCGGACACGGTTGTTTCGGGAGGTTCCTGTTTCGGATAGGGCGGGAGGAAACGCCAGGGTGTTTCCACTGCGAAGATCGCCCTGAGGACACGGTGGAGCACACGGTGGCGATCTGCCCTGCTTGGGCGGAGCACCGCCGTGTCCTCGTGGAGGCGATCGGCGGCGGCGATCTCTCGCGTCCGGCCCTGGTCCAGGCCATGGTACGGAGCGAGAGGGCATGGGGAGCCGTCACCTCCTTCAGCGAAGCAGTGATGCTCGCGAAGAGGGAGGCGGCGCACGTGAGGGAGAGGCAGCATATGCGCCCTCGCGACCCCAGCCGACGCAGGATACGGAGACGCCCTGGGCGTCGAGAATCCCAGGCCGATTTCCGGCCACCGTAGGCATGGGCTTGCGGACGGCGAGTAATGGGTAGCTCGCTGTCCGGTAAGGACCAAGCCCAAGTCGACGGCGCGCGCGCGCCTCAAAGAGATGTCAGCACAAAAAATGATGGGGCCCGCAAGGGCCGATGCCTGTCAGGGGTGTGGGTTCGTTTGAGAGAGATACCACAGCCCCTGGCATACGGGCTAATGAAGGAACACGGGTGGGTTTTAGTCAGTAAAAGTCTGACACGCCCTCCTGCTCCACCCAGAGCGGGAGAAGTTATTTGATTATTTCCCACCCAAAAAAAAAAAAAAAAAAAAAAAAAAGATAGGACGACCTCCGATTGTATCATCAATTAAGTAGGTGACCGGAATTGTATTTTGTATTTTCCGAATTTTAAATATTTCTGTCGACCAGTTAGGAGTATAACCTTTTTCAAATGTTCCTTTGTACTTACTTATACGTACATGATCACCCACTTGAAACTTACTTCTTATTTTTCTAACTTTGTTTAACAACCGGTCATATCTTTGTAATATCCGTTTTCTGTTATTCATATTTACATTTGCCGGGATTTCATCAATCGTTCTGTGATAGGTGTGATTGTATTTGTGAATAACGTTTTTCAGAGTGGCATCTACCCAATTATAATTGCCCTTTAAACTAAATTCTTTTTATAATTTAGATTTCAATGTTCTTATAAATCTCTCAACTATTGAAGCCTTTTTTGTTGAGTAAGTTGAATAGTGGTTAATATGATAAGATCTCATAAGTTTTTGAAATTTATTATTATAAAATTCTGTTCCATTATCTGTTTGTAGATTTTTAGGGACACGCTCCTCAAATAAAATCTTGAAAGTATTACATACAACGTCTTTGTTCTTACATTTCAAAGGAAACGCCCAACCGTACTTTGAAAACGTATCAATAACTGTAAGAATAAATCTATTTTTTTTATTTTGTTTAGATATTGATTGCATATCAATTAGATCTGCCTGCCATAAGTCATCTATATCTTTCATAATAACACTTCTTCGCGTAAAATTCACTCTCGCATTTTTATGAATTTCGTTTACTACATAGGCTTTGCTCATGTTCAGAAATTTGCTGTATCAACGTTTCTTTTATTAAATCTTTGACTCCAAACTATCGTGTTATTTGTTTAACGCGTATAGGTACATAGATTTTAAAAATGGTAATGTTCATTAAGAATGACTTTGCAATACTAAATCAAGTGCTTATCAGCAATAATATTTATTGCTTAATTATGTTGGCTTCTTTTAATTCTTCAGTTATTGATAAAATTTCATTATCATGATTTGTATTACCAGCATCTCTTGAAGCTACTAATAATTTCAGTCTCTCAACCAATTCGTTGGGATCGTCCCAATAAACTAAGTCAGTGTTCTTGTTATATTTTTTTAGCTTTGGCAAGCTGCCTCCAAATTTTGTCTGAATTTTAGCGTTTGAAGTATCGGAAAAAAGGGTTTGATTATTTCCCGATACTTAATTCCTTTGTCACCTCTTATTTGACCGTTAGGTTCAAAATCTCTTCTATGGGCGTTTGTATGATGTAATATGTCCTTATAGACAAGTTTGTCTTCGTCCGATATTGACTTCAAATCAGGTTTTCTTCGAAGTAAGAGTTCTTTTAGCCCAGGTGTTAAATTATAAGTTTTGTCTCCGATTTTAATCAATAACATGTTATCGATATTCAAATTATCAATTTTAGAAATTGTTACTTGTGAATCACCCATCATTAAAGTTTTCTTTTCTTTTCTTATACCAAATGGAATATTTAAACCATCGTGAATTTCATAAATATCTTCGCGCTCTAGTGAAATTTCTAAATTGTCTTTTACTTCGTTTTTAGGAGAGCTTGCAGACTTTAAATCAGCATCATAAAAATCGTCGTACACAACTGAGGAGCTTACACTATTTTCATCTGATTCTACTGCTACAGAACTTTCGGATGATTTATTTTCCATCTTTTTAATATTTTCTTCAATTGTTTTTGAGTTCACTAGGGATTTAAGGGGTTCCGAAACAGGTTTAAGGATTTTATCAAACGTTAAGTTAATTTCATGTTCCTGATTTTTCATTTGTCTTAATTTGCTTTTGATTGAGTCAACTGACTTCATTAATTCCATTTTAATATTTTTTTCCATGGTACCTATTAAGTATTTTTAGATAATACTATATTCGACTAAGAACACCGTAATACTAACTTAAATTTGATGCATGAACCTAATTTATAACATCAATCAAAGTGAATAAAAATGATCAAAATTTTTTCTGTACCTTCCATTGTTTAATGATGAGTCTTTATTAATGCTAACAAAATTGTATGGTTTACTCCAAACTGTATTACAAATATTTTTGAATCGATTCCATGACATATCAGAACTAATGTGCTCTTCGTAAATATGTTTTAAGTTTACATCATCTTGTTTAAATATTATGAGAAAATTTGCATTATCACGCAACAATTGTTTCGGAATTTTCGAGTAGGTTTGAGACAAATAAAAACAATCGATTTGCTTATGTCTACCCATAGAAAAATAATTTCGAATGTTTATTTGATTTTCACAAGCTACGTCATCAAAAATAAAAACAGAATTGGTTAAAGCCTCGCTCGGAGCTACTACATCTTTTCCGTCATTGAATTCATAAAACTTAATCTGAGGCACTCTCATTATGACTTCTCGTAAAAAACGATATTTTGGTTGAAAATTTGTCTTCGAGTACAAATAAAGATTCTGAAATTTGAGTCCATTTTCATGCAATATCAGACTAATCATAGCATTTGTTTTGCCACAATTCGATGGGCCGCATATAATACAACGAATTGAATTAGGTAATAGAACGCTATGTCTTATTTGGCGAACAGAGTCTTCAAAATTTATGTTATTAACGTTCAGTGATGTGGGTTGTTTGATCAACTTCATTATGTCTATTAATATAAATTCTGCTGTACATACACATTTATATGGCTAATTAAAGACCTCATCCTAGGTTTGAGCTATCTTTAAACTTGTCACTACAGGAACGGTTCTATTCTCATCTTACAAGTTAGGTATGTATAAATATGAGCTAGGTAATGACTCGTGTCACACATTGCGCGTCAATTAGTTTTGCATGTATTTTATTAACAAGCGATCACTTCGCAGATGTTCTTTGTGTAAGTCATTTTGTTTACGATTTTCTTAGGTAAGTTTTTTTTAAATTTAATTAATTATTTAAATAAATTATTATTATTATATAATGCATCTTTTTTTTTACAGAATCATGTCACATTTGACATCCTACAGCCCCGTTTCAGATATCGTCGACCCGCGAAACTTAGGGGTATGTAATGTTTCTTAAATTAAACATTAAATCCATGGTCCATGCTGTTTGGTTATAATATTCTTGGTATTCTTTCAGAATGTGATCGAAGACACAGACCCAGTTACCAATCCTTTCTTTTATGCTCAAGATAGGGAGAGCTGGGATTTGGAAGTAGCAGCTAAAGCATATGAGGAGAGTCGGATCAATAAACAAAAACAAACTTTAAAGAAAAAAAACAAGTCAAAATCTCTGGAAAATACATCATATGTCATAAAGTATTAAATATAGCAGACTGTCAGTGTCTGTATAGCAAAGCTTTAATTTATTTTCGTAAATTCTTTTCATGACCGAATAGTGGAATTTATATAAGTGACATTTAGCAATCTCTAAAATACTAAATCCGATATAGATTGGACGATCTAAAACTATTTTTGTTTGGTTCATTTGAATTGATACAAGAGATTCTGAAATAACAGAAAAGTTCTTGAAATTAGGTGCACTAACATATTTTTCAGCCCCGTAAAACTTTTTAGTTCGATTAGAATTGTCTCTCCATATATTTACGAGCTTAACATCGACTTGTTTTCTTTTATTCTCTATGGTTTTTCCAAATATAGAATTATTTTGTTTTAAAAAAAAATCTCTTTCAAAATCAGAAGTTGCATTTTGCCTTAGCCCTGTATTTAAAGAAATATATGATTCTAAGAAATTACTTTGGTGAAATGCTAGTATTCGATATATTTTTAAGAGCTGTAAACCATTTTTTAAGCATTGCTTTAGATGAATATAATGAATAACATATTTATGTTTATCGAAAAGATTAGCAATAAGTTTAGCATTTCGACTACAGAACGGCACAAATTTTTCAGGCGCAAATGGTAAATCGGAATGGCTATCATGCAGGTAGTCAGGGTAATGAAGATCTACTTCTAATATAAATCTAATATCAGAATCAGATGATAAGCTCATAACATCAAAACTTAATATTTCATTCTCAGGGAGAAACCTAAATCCTCCTACTGGAAGCTTTTGCATCATAGCATATCCATATAAATTAACACAATCAAGATAAATTAGAAAACTATCAGGTTCTTCGCTATTATAGTCGATAAGATATTCATTATTTGCCTTAGCATATCTGAGTGAACATTGAGCAAGTCCTCCTCTTATACCTTTTTCTATCATTTGATATATTTCTACGTCAGAAATTAGATCTAACTTGATTTTAGTATACAATAACATAGCATCCCAAGTTAAGGATGGTGATGAAACGTAATAGCAAGGATCCAGACCATAATTATTTAAACTCATTTTACTAAATTTTTCAAAAACATCGCACAGAAGTAAAACGTCACATTTAAGATACAAATCGGTATATTCGCCCAAATTTTTTAAATCAAAAGTTTTCCAAACATTTAAAGCATGCTCATAGTCTTTATCAGATATAGACTCAGATGTAAGTTTATTAAAAAAAAAATGACGGTTCTGGTAATTTATTCTCATCATATCGTTCCCAGGAATCTATATAATCGTAACAATATACGCCTTTTCTTCGAGTAATATCAAATAAAGTCTCACTGTTAAAAAAAGATTTTAAATGTTTGAAATCTCCAGGACTCATAGTCTTAACCAATTTGTCCATACTTGAGCTTAAAAAATTATACGAGTCAATGAATTTCACTTGCACAACATTTTTTGCATTGATGGTTATGAGTTTTGTGAATGAAATATATTTCTCTTTAGTTCTTGGTATGAGATGTATTGGGCCATTTATCTTTGAAAGTTCATTTATAATTAAATGACTGTCATAACCGGATAAGTTATGAAACACTATTGGTATAAAAGTGCATTGTTTTGCATTTAAATTGCATAGGTCATGCGCAGGTCCCCTGTATTTTCCAGTAAAGTGGTCATGGTCCTTAACAATTTTATCATTACACGAAAACTTATTTTTACAAATATGGCACTCAGTACTGTTGATAAAACATATTTGTTCATCCTCAGTTAGTGGGATTATATTTTTATTCTCTAATAATATTTCATATAATCGTTTTACATCATTAGTCAAAGATTTGACAAATTTCTTAGAACAATCAGGCCCTCGATAAGATACGAAATCATTTAATTCGGGATTTGAATTACAGCAAATGTAGTAAGCAAAACACGAAGCCTCATGAACTTGAATATTCTCTACATATGTTGATTTATGTTTGTCAGAATATTCGCGCAATAAACTTTCAAAATCACCATATATCACTATTGGCACTCTTTGAGTTCTTTCATAATTTTTGAAACTTATTTCAGTACCCGTCTCAGGTAATATGGTTTGAATTCCGGCACATGCGTGACAATACAATTTCTCTTCAGTGTGAAAGTAAATAAAACATTCATCACACAAATATATTTTACTTTTATGTTGGGTCAATTGGTTGTGTACAAGTTTTTCAAAGCTTTTAATTAAACAGAAATGACTCTTTCTGTTGTTGGCAATGTAAAGCAAATTGACATGGTACAAACGACGTGATGATGTTTTATATAATGGACCTGTAACTGTAACATTATTATGTAAACCGTATATATTAATACTGATATTAGGATTGTTCAATTCAAAGCGCTTAATGTCATTGAAATTCGGGGGAAAACTCATGCCAGAAATATTAAATAAGTCGGAATAATGCAGATATGAAGAAGTTATGTTTGGATTGGTTTTTTCCGGAAACATATCAGCGACAATGCACCAAAGAAAACAATGCTGGTCTTCATTTTTTATGTTTAGGCATGATTTAGTATTGACAATACGTTTAGGTAATGGTAAATAAGAACCACCTCGCAAAGGATTATATTTGACGATATTAATTTCTAAATGACTGATAGACTCCAGCGTCCAGCCTGATTCGGACAATTCGAATTCGGAACATTTACAAATAAGTTTATCACAAAATGATTTATATAAGGACAAAATATCTGTGTGTAAATGACTTTAAAGATTTCTCATAATTTTTTGGTAATATGTACCAAACAAATAGTTCAAAATTAACTTTTACCGACTTATGTTTTTTCACATGGTCTTTGATAAGGTAGCAAACCGTTTCAGAAATTTGCGTTAAAAATAATTCAAGTGCAATGTTAACCATTTTAGGATTCACTCTATAACTGATTATCCGATTTCGAAAAGCTGTTGCTATTATATGAACATTATCCAAACGTGTCTGTAATAAGCAATTCGATTTGTGTACATTGGTTTTTTTGTGTACAGAATATTTCGGAACTGAAACGTTACAGACTTCACAGAAAAACATATTTAGATATTTATAATTACAAAACTACTTAATTATTCCAGAATTCTGATCTTATTAATTTCCTGTCAATTATTATTAATTCGAATTTAAAGTGGATGAAAGTTTAGATGTAAAACGAATTACAAATTGAATATTATTATTAAAATAATATCGAGTATTCTCAATGTTGAGTTTTCTCAGAATCGAGTATTCTCGGTATCGAGTATTTTTAGTATCAAGTTTTATAAGTATCGAGTATTCTCGGTATCGAGTATTCTAGTATCGAGTTTTCTAAGTATCGAGTATTCCCGGTATCGAGTATTCTTAGTATCGAATTTTCTCAATATCAAGTATTCTTGGTATCGAGTATTCTTTGTATAGAGTATTCTTGGTATCGAGTATTCTTGGTATCGAGTATTCTTGGTATCGAATATTCTAGTATCGAGTTTTCTAAGTATCGAGTATTCTTAGTATTCTTAGTATCGAGTATTTTTCGTATCGAGTATTTTGATTTTATATTTCATGTACTTGAGCTTCCTGTAAATAAATCGCAATTTAATAAAATAAAAATAATATTTAAAGTATATAACATTTCTTTGATAAGTAATGTTTTAATACAAGTAAAAAGAGAAGTATAAGAAAAAAGTATTAGATTAAAATAGGTATCCCAATACAAATTACAAATCGAATATTATTATTAAAATAGTATCGAGTAGTAATGTTGAGTTTTCTCAAAATCTAGTAGTCTCGGTATCGAATATTCTTAGCATTGATTTTTCTAGTATCGAGTTTTCTAATTATCTAGTATTCTAGGTATCGAGTATTCTTGGTATCGAGTATTCTTGGTATCGAGTATTCTTGGTATCGAGTATTCTTGGTATTGAGTATTCTTGGTATCGAGTATTCTAGTATCGAGTTTTCTAAGTATCGAGTATTCTTAGTATCGAGTATTTTTAGTATCGAGTATTTACATTTTATATTTCAAGTACTTGAGCTTCCTGTAAATAAATCGCAATTTAATATAATTAAAATAATATTTAAAGTATATAACATTTCTTTGATAAGTAGTGTTTTAATACAAGTAAAAAGAGAAGTATAAGAAAAAAGTATCAGATTAAAATAGGTATCCCAATACAAATTACAAATCGAATATTATAATTAAAATAGTATCGAGTAGTAATGTTGAGTTTTCTCAAAATCTAGTATTCTCGGTATCGAATATTCTTAGCATTGATTTTTCTAGTATCGAGAGTTTTCTAATTATCTAGTATTCTAGGTATCGAGTATTCTTAGTATCGAGTATTCTTGGTATCGAGTATTCTTAGTATCGAGTATTCTTAGTATCGAGTATTTTAGTATCGAGTATTTTAGTATCGAGTATTTAGGTTTTTATATTTCATATACTTGAGCTTCCTGTAAATAAATCGCAATTTAAAATGATTAAAATAACATTTAAAGCATAACTTATGGATAACATTTCTTTAGGAATAATAATAGTAATGTTTTAATACAAGTAAAAAGAGAAGTATTAGAAAAAAGTATAAGAGTATCCCAATAATATTATTTTATTCAGTTAAATAATATTATTAGGATACAGAACAGGCTGCACCCCCTTAAATTCAGCTTTCGCTGAAGTTACAAGATTATTAGCGGCCCGCCAAGTCGCTGAATTGGTGTATACAGAGGCCCTATAAGTGAGGAGCGCTTGCTTCCATCGATCCTTTCCGAATTTTTCTGCGTCCTTATGGTTATAAATACGCAGCTCGATATAATAATCACCGCTCCGTGTTAGGTCCTGCTGGTAGGAGTTTCCAGAAGCTGTTCTTCTGGACAGGGATGACCGCAGCGCAGTTGCCCTCACCGGTTCAAGATCTCCCTCTTCCTCCTGTAAACATTGTTATAAAATAACATTAGATAAACATATTTGAGACGAGGCGAAGAGAGCAGTGGCGATCCAGTGGTAACGGCCACGACATACAAGTTGTAGGTTGCGAACAATTGTGGGTAAACTATTTCATCACCACTGCTCTCAAACGGTGAAGGAAAACATCGAAGGAAACGTCAAAAATCGAAGACAATGACATCTACCAAACCGCACTGGGCCTGCGTGTTGGATTACAGCCCATTCTCTCTCACAGAAAAGGGGTTTGTGTCCAGCAGTGGGAACAAATTGAAATCTTATAGTTAATTATAAATCTTAAACACATTTTGAGGGAATATATTTTTTTTCATTATTTGTCACTCACCGAGGAATTAGCAGCCACACGATTGCGCTTGAGTTTTTTAGGCCCCTTTAGCGAAATATCTGTTTCGGAATCCGACTCACTGTCACATAATTGATTTACTGATGGAGATAAAGCAGCAGCTATTTTCTTCGATTTGCCTTTAGCCACTTTGGGTTTTGGTTTTGTAGATATCTTTTTCTTTTGTTTAAACGATGTAGAGGGCTCGTCGGGATGTGCCTCTACATCGGATTTGAATGGATTCACAAATGTTGACCTAAAACGAAAAGAAATAGTAGGTAAGAAGACATAAAATGAGCGATTCTTAAAAGAGAGAAATATAAATAGAACAATCTCTATAACAATTTTCTCTATCTGGAAATCGATCCTTGAATTATTATCGGTTAAAAATATTTTAAAACTCGGCGTTAATACTTCATGTTGTGAAATTGTAGTAACGGTCATTATACTACTGCACGAGGACAAGTAAGTAAAATAATTCAATAATACATTTTAATTACATCTGGAATCGAACCCAAAACTTTGAATTCGACAGTCACACTGATGTTGACTGGGCTATAGGGAACGTAAGAAAGAAAAAACAATTAACACATTAAATATTTATCCCTTGGAGTCGAACTGAAGATTTTACTTTCAGCAGTTACACTTATAGTCTACATGATCACTGATTTACTAGTATGTAATTAAACCCGTAAATATACAATACTAAAATTAGGAATCGAACCATAAACTTAACTTTCGATTACTGCATTTACCATCACTAAATTGCAAGAGTAGTAAGTTATAAAAAAAATGTGATACATACATACTTGTTGTGGATGATATAAATCTGCACACTTAATCACTGACGATGATGGAACTCGTCACCAACACAAGAACACCAACAACTCACAAATAACTGATTTATGATTGATGGATGAGTAATTGATGGAGCCTATTTATATGGCTTTTATTTAAGGTAGCGGTTATATTAATAATTGCAACTATTGTTTAAATGTTTCACTAATGTTTGACTTGTAAATGATATTTACAGCACTCCTTAAATAAGGTCTATAATCATTTGTTCATTATTAGACACTATGCACACAGTCTACAACTCCTTTTTTGGACTGTGGCGACACTCTGTCGCAGCAATCTGAGACGAAATTCTAAAAAGGAAGTTGCATGTACCTTGACTATTCACTTTGTTCCCGCTAGCACCACCCAGTATTGGTCTATAAAGTGTCTAATTAAAATGGTAGCAAGCGGTTTTGTAAACATTTACCAAAATAAATTAAACCTAGACATTAATTAGATCTGGAATCGAACCCAAAACTTTGCATTCGACAGTTACACTGATGTCGACTGGGGGGCTACAGGGAACGTAAGAGAGAAAAAACAATTAACATTTACTAGGGTCTTACCATAAAAACTTAGACCATTGTTCAACATTTGTGTCTAATGTCATCTTACGTCAAAATCCTTAGAAAACTGTCTTGTTTAACGATTGTTTAACTAATCAGTTTCTAAATATGTTTTTATGGTAAACCGGTAACTGTTATTTGCTGAAATACTTTTAGGAAAATGTATGGCATGTTGCATACAAGAATCATTGTAAATCTCCCAATCTTCAAAGCGATCCAGTATTTTGTCACATTTTCGACGACACGTTTGGCGCATTGATTACAAGCTCGTCTCGCTGCATCACAATGTAAATATTAGTATATAAACGTGCTGCTACGAAATGCACCATGTGTCGCGGGTTCGATTCCCGCACGGAACAAATAGGTATTTGCTCCGGGTCTGGATTTTGCTTTCAAGTTTTATTTTTAACATTGTTTAATTTAATATATAAATACTAATAATACTCTGAAAAATGAGCAAGCATGAGCCTAGATCAAAACATCCTATAGGTACCTACTTAATGGTAAGGCGGTACGATTAGTGCAGTGGTTAAATTGACTTCGTCCGTACGTGTTGCGAGTTCCTCATGCTCGACTATCACAACATTGAAATCGCTAGACCAAAGAATAAAATACGCATGCAATTAAATTGTTGATCTACTGAATTTATTCACTCTGCATTGTTCTACCTATGGACATCACACTTTCATCGAGTAATAAAATGTAGAGACACAGTTGATCAAATGAGTCGAACTTGATATTGTTGTTTATAAAGTTCGCACCGTTGTTGATTGTAGCGTTCTGCATAACGCGCTCGAGCAAGTGGATTGAATACGATATGGACTTGATGAGCTACACTAGTAGTGTATTATTGCGGGCTTCTGCATCGCGCAAGTGATGCAGAAGCCCCAATAATACCCTACTCATCTTGATACAAGGAAGTATTTTTTAATTATTTATTGTAATATATTCTACACATTTTGCTTTGATATTCTAGAGTGAATATTTTAAAAGAAAATGTAATCTAAAATATAAATTCAATCCATTATTTTCAGACATAGTTCATGATAATGGGCAAAAGAGAAAAGAATAAATCTTATGGTTCAGTCAAAATGAAAAAATAAGTTTTGGCCGAAAGTTTAAAAAGCGCAAGGGAAGCTTATAAGTAAGAATGTTACTTTTAATATTTGAAATGTTTACTTTACATTTATTCTGTAATATTATAGTTAACAGGTATTTACATAACAACACAGGCCGATGTACTCTACACTTTTTCGCGATAGGAACTTCTCAATGTCGAGGAGGTCTTGTTTCGTTATTTTTTACACGACTGTTTAAAATAACAGTGTCATGTTTCTTGGGAACTTGAATGCTTATGTGTATTTTGCCGTATTCTTTGTAAGCCATTCTATCAAAAAATCATGTTTCCTATTTATTTTAGGCAGAGTAAAGCTGAAATGCAGCAGGAACCAGTAAATTCGCCAAATGAAAATATTGATTCTCATTTAACAGAGGTAATTTATCCCTATCTATACACCTACATCGTTTATTTCATGTATTGTTTTTTTCATTACATTTATGAAAAAAGAACACACCACTTATTATACAGGTACATTATCGGACTGATTTACTGTTACAGGAGAATGAAAGCACATTTGACCAAACGACACTTTTAACAGTGCATTCTGACTGAAATATAAACTACATGGTCATTTATTTCATATCATTTGCAATGTACTCGTAGGTAAATTGCGTTTTAACCGCTAAACTACGTAACTTAATTACAAGTTTTACCCTTTTTTAACCATCTACGTTCCCGGTTTTCATTGTTTCAGGAAATTCAAGATATAGATGGAAGGCGAATTATAGATTTTACTTATTTTATGAATCAATTGCTTTTAATTGACAAACATGGCAACAAATTAGGCTGCTGGTTGAATAGTGTTAAATAGTGAATGCAACATTGTCCAAAATGGCAACATTGTTATGTCAATGTCAAAAATGACTTGTGTCATTATTCTCTCTCTGCTTTGCCGCCAATATAGTTTTACCGATTTTTCACTCCGTGGTTTTATTAAAGTAATTACACGTTAACCCAAACCAATCAATACTCTTCATGGTAGCAGAGTGTGGTTTGGTTACCTAATAGTGATTACTCGGAATATTAGTGAAAATAAATCCGAACAACAACCGTCGTCGAAAAATTTCCACCGGCACACAGTTTGTCGTAACATAAAAAAAAAATGTCTACAAATTCGTTATTTAGCATTGAAAAGCTCGTTGGCCGTGATAACTATGCCAATTGGAAGTTCGCAGTGAAGGCGTATCTCGAACTTGAAGATCTTTGGCAGTGCATTGAAACTAAAGATCCCGCCAAAGTGGACCCCGCAAAAGACATAAAAGCTAAGTCGAAACTGATCTTATTAGTGGATGCTATCAATTATGTTCACATTCAAGATGCGAAAACTTCGAAGGAAGTCTGGTCCAACTTAGAACGAGCATTTGATGATAACGGTTTATCACGAAAAGTAGCATTGTTGAAGGATCTGATTACAACAACGTTGGAATCCTCCAAAAGTGTCGAAGATTACGTAAACAAACTCATGACGTCTGCACACAAGTTGAGAAATATTGGATTTTCCGTCGACGACGAATGGCTTGGCACATTAATGCTTGCGGGTTTGCCGGACTTATACAAACCCATGATTATGGCAATAGAGAGCTCCGGAGTAACAATCAGTGCAGATATCATTAAAACTAAACTTTTACAAGAAGTTCAGAGTTCTGAAACGACTGCTTTTTACTCAGCCAAGAAGGAAAGTTCTGCAAAACAGAACAGTGGAAAACACAGAGGCCCAAGATGTTTCAACTGCAATAAACATGGTCACTTGGGTAAACATTGTCGTGCACAGAAGAAAACACCAAATAAAAGTGAAGAAAAAGGTTTTGTGGCAGCTTTTTCGGCTTCATCAGTTACAGAGCATGATAGATGGTATGTGGACTCAGGAGCGTCAATGCACATGACAAATCACAGTGATTGGATGTATGATGTCAAATGTCCCCCAATTTCTACCATCACAGTTGCAAATAAGACTCCGTTACCTGTGAAAGGAATAGGAAAAGTAAATCTGGTGTTGCACGGTAATAATGAAAAAAGAATACAAGTAAGAGATGTTTTGTACATACCTGAACTTGCTGGAAACTTGTTGTCTGTCAGTGCAATGGTAAAGAATGGTTGCAAAGTTAACTTTATTGGAAATAATTGTGAAGTTTTTAACAGTGAAGGAGATTTTATCTGTTCAGCTAAATAGGAAACAACTTATATGTACTTAATGTTAACAGAGAAATAAATGCCAACCTGAGTATTTCAGATATCTCTAAGGATGTTGTCCTGTGGCATCGACGTATGGGACATTTGAATTTCCCAGATGTAAAAAGACTACCAGAATGCACCGAAGGGGTGAACCTGTCTTCAGAAAAGGTCAAGCTATCCGTAACTTGCACTACCTGTCTAGGGGGAAAGCAGTCAAGACTACCTTTCAACCGTGTTGGTTCCAGAGCGTCAGAACAACTAGAGATGATACATTCTGACTTGTGTGGTCCAATGGAGACTCGGTCCCTAGGAGGTATGAGATATTTTATAACTTTCATAGACGATTTCAGAATCAGAATCAGAATCAGAATCTTTATTTGTTAAACATAGGTATTTACACATTGGTGTTAGGTTAACATATTCGAGCGCTATGTTTTGCCTTAAAGGCATACAAATTTTAATTAAAATGTAACTTAACAGACTAAAATAGTTAAGGAAAAAAAATTTATAAAACAAACATTAAAAACAAAGCGAAAAATACTAAACATTAAAAATTATCATTTATAAAATCATGAACACTATAATAACATTTTTCTATTAATAGTGAGGTGATAACTTTCTTAAATTTTGTAATGGGCAAGGTTTTTATACTCTCAGGTATTTTATTATAAATTTTTGAAGCCATTCCAAAAAAGCTCTTTTTCATCAAACTGGTTCTGCATTTTTTGTCGCATAATTGATTTTGATATTGGGAACGCATTGGAGTTTTTTTAACATCGGAAATTTTTGTAAAAAGGTGTAAATTCATTTTAACAAACAAAGCAGTCTCGTAGATGTACATAGCTGGCAAAGTAAGTAATTTAAAAGATTTAAAAAGGGGTACACAGGATTCAGTACTTTTTAAACCACACAAGGATCGAATACATCGTTTTTGCGCTTTAAAAACAGTTTCTCTATCAGTAGATTGCCCCCAAAAAATAACACCAAATCTCAGAACTGATGCAACCAAACCGTGATACGCTATTAAAAGTGTATGTTTACTAACTTTTTTTGACAGCTGAGATAGTGCATATGCAGATTTATTTAATTTTAGACAAACTTCTTCGATATGTGGTTTCCATGTTAGTTTACTATCAATTCTTATACCTAAAAATTTAGCATCGTTTGTATCTTCTATTTTGTGCTTTTCATATGCAATGTGAACTGGAGGTTTTCCACACCTTTGATGAAAGTGCATTACTTTTGTTTTGTTTAAATTAATGACTAGGTTATTGCTAGTAAGCCAGTTAATAATTTTACTTAGACAATCATTAATATCACTCTCGTAACAGACAGGATTAGTACACTTTACAACAGCTGTACTGTCATCGGCAAACAGTACCATATTCTGCGATATGACCTTTGGGAGATCGTTGATATATATTAAAAAAAGTAACGGCCCTAGCACGCTACCTTGAGGCACCCCGTATTTTATAACTCTTGGTTCAGATGTGTGTATGGTTAATAAATTGTTTTTTGGACAGAGTTGTGATATTTCTGTGCACTGGGTTCTGTTATCCAGGTATGACTCCAAAAGTTTTAAAATATTCCCTCGTATTCCATAGCCATGTAGTTTTTTTAGCAAAATTTTATGACTCACGTAGTCAAACGCTTTCGTCATGTCGGTGTATAGAGCACATACCGGAGCTCTTTCATCGACAGACGTCATAATATGAGAAAGGAGGTCGAACAGTGCCATATTAATGTTAATATTTTTGCGAAATCCCTTTTGTTCGTAGGAAAATAACTTATATTTTTCAAAATAATTATAAATAGAATTGTAAATAACCTTTTCGAAAATTTTAGAAAAAATAGGAATTTTTGCTATGGGTCTATAATTTTTTACATCTAATTTATCATCTCTTTTAAATAAGGGCTTAATAATTACTTTTTTTAGACTATTAGGAAAAACACCACTTGTAATGCATAAATTAATAATGTGTGCTAGTGGTTGTGCTATTACTTCATTGGTATATTTTACGACTTGTGTGCATATTCCATCATAGCCCACAGTGTTAGTATTTTTAAGATTATTAATTAATTTGATTAGGTCAGTGGGTAAAACTGGTTGCATATATAATGATTGTGAAGTTAAGTTGTTAAAAATATTTTGACTAGGTTGAGTAACTTTACTATGTATATTGTTTTCAATCACATCTACAAAAAAGTTATTAAATTCGTTTGCAATCTCCTTGGGATGTGTGATTATGGTATTGTCTTTCTTTAGGGATGGTATTAGTTGTTGTGGTAGGCGATATTTAGACTTGTTAATCACTTGCCATGTAGCTTTTGATTTATTTTGAGAAGTGTTTATGAAATGGCTATTTTGAGCTTTCTGTGTTAATTGTATAATTCTTTTGTAAATCTTAGTATAATTCTTAAAATAAAGTTTATTTTTAGAGTCAGGTTTAAGTCTATACGACCAAAGTAATTTTCTTTGCTTCCTACTACAGATCTTTATACCACGAGATATCCATTTGGTTCTAGTATTCGTTTTTATCATTACAGTTTTTGTTGGAAAGCATAATTTATATAGCATCAAAAAATCCTCTATAAATAAGTCAAACGACTCATTCGCATCATTTGTGCTATATACTTGGGTGAAAGACAAACTGCTCAAATATTTTTTAAACTTCTTTAAATTTTCGGATGTTATGTCTTGCTTCTGAGTTTTCCAATATTTCAGTTTACATGATTTTTTTATGGGTACACTTAGTATTTGAGATGTATGATCTGACAGAATTAGGTCTATTATTTGTGCTTTACAGTCTTTTCTGTAAGTGTGTGCAAAGTTATCTAAACAGGAGTTACTGCTTAATCTAGTAGGCTTGTATAGGGCTAAATTTAGGTTAAATTGTGTTAGAAATTGTTCAAATTCGAATGTAATTTTATTTCTTTTTAAGATGTCAATGTTAAAGTCACCAGTTAAGATTATCTTTTTATTAGACAGTGAAGAAAATTTTCTTAATATATTTTCTAGTTTTTCATAAAATATATTGTAGTTGTGTTTAGGTATGCGATATATGCAAATAATAATAATCTTTTGATGTATTAGTTCTATGGCACAGGATTCGAAAACACCCGGCACCGACTGTTTTGCTACGTCAGGTATTTCTTTAAATTGAAGTCCCGCTCTAACAAGAATGCACGTACCCCCACGCTTGGCCTGTCTAGAAAAAAAAGCTGCTGGTACAAAATTAGGTATATGCAAAAAATGTTCATAACCTGTCTCAATAAAATGTTCCGTTATACAAATTACATCAATATTATTTCCTGTGTTTTGAAGCTCCTCTATTTTGACTGTTAGTGCATCTGATTTGCTCATCAGTCCCGCTATGTTTTGGTGAAGTATATTTAAGTACTTAAAGAAAAAACTGTGAATTATTATGCGACTCAATACCTGTTGTTTCTTTTTGTGTATTTTGGGTACAATCAACTTCTGAGCTATTAGAAGTAGTGGCTGTCATAGTGCTACAGTACAAGATAATGTTTATTAAATCTAATATAACAATTCGTAAACCTTTGTTATTAAGGGTACCATAATTTGGGCTGTATGTATCATAAGTGTATGGTAAATTAAGGTTAGAATCTAAGACGTAAGCATAATTACATGTTTCTACATCCATATATAGTAGATTATTGAAAGTCTCAACTCGGCTGTTGAACATAATATTAACATTTTCCATATATTTAAAAAGTGGCAGGCATAATATAAAATTAGTATGTTTCAGGGGTAATATTTTTTTACGAATGAGCATAACAAGTTCTATGTAGTTTTGTGTTCTTTTGAAATCTTCTTCACCTATATAGATTATACAAAAATCTGATTTGGTAAAGTTTTGGACTTTTCTATCTATGTCGTCTAATATTTGTTCTAAATTGCAATTCGGCTTACGATAGTGACAGATTTCATGAGTATTTAGAAAACTAGTGCTATTCATTATTTTACATATTCTACTGCTATTTTCACTACTGATGATGCATATTTTATGCTTAAAAGGTGCTTGTTGTAGATCACGTTTCATAAATTTGCTCATTTCTTCAATAGTAGGAGGAGTAGTAGGAGTGACATCTCTGCCTTGAGATTTATTGTCTTGATGAATAGAGGTGTTGCCAATATTCACACCAGTTTGTGTTTGTTTGGTATGTCCTGACTGAGTTTTTTTCGGTGTTGTTGGCTTATGTTTGACTGGAGAAATAGCAATTCTTTTAAAGAGAATGTTTTTCCTGGATAATTCTTCATTATTTAGTTTCAAACTGCTATTTTCCAAAGTCAGTATCTCAATTTCCTTATGTGATTTCTCAAGATTAGTGCATGTATACTTCCTAAAAGACAAGCTCAGTATTTTAAATGCATTTAAAGATTTTCACAAGAAGGTAGAAAATGAATATAATAAGAAAATTAAGGTTATACGTACCGATAATGGTCTAGAGTACTGTAACAAAGATTTTGACAATTATTTGAGTCAGTATGGCATACAGCATCAAACTACTACACCATATTCACCGCAAAAAAATGGTCTTGCAGAGCGGATGAACCGCACTCTTGTAGAGAGAGCTAAGTGCATGCTGTTAGATGCTAACTTACCAAAACCTTATTGGGCCGAGGCGACAGCTACTGCAGCATATGTAATTAACCGCTCGCCTACTACAGCTATAAACAAAAAGACCCCATATCAATTATGGTATGGTAAGGTGCCTAACTTGTCCAACATGCGTATCTTTGGTTCTGAAGTCATGACACAAGTTCCCAAGGAGAAACGTAAGAAATGGGACCCGAAATCACGAAAACTGATTTTTATTGGATATTGTGATAATACCAAAGGATACCGCCTCGCTGATCCTGAAACAAACAGAATTGTCAAGAGTAGAGATGTTGAATTTTTAGAGAACACAAATAAAAACCATAATATATACTTACCTTGTGATGTTGACAGCTCCACCGTCGTACCTGCATCATCAGCAATTGAAACTGGAACAGAAAAACAACAATTAGAATCTTCAGACATGTATGTTAGTGAAAGCTCCGATGAATATGCAACAAACTCAGACGAAGATGATGTTTATGTTCCCAGTACAAAATCAGATAAAATATTTAAGAACTTACCAGAAAGTACCATCACCTTACGTCCAAGAAACAAACCTGAAGAATCTGAAAAGATTTCAAAACCTAGTTATTATTGTTCCATTAAAAGTCCAAGAGATCCGGAAACTGTAAAAGAAGCTTTGTCCTCAGAAAAGGGTGATAAATGGAGAAATGCCATGGATGAAGAATTTCAATCTCTAGAAAGAAATATGACCTGGACTCTTACTGACCTACCTCCTGGAAAGAAAGCTCTTCCTTGTAAATGGATTTTCAAGACGAAAACTGATGAAACAGGAGCTGTGAACAGATATAAGGCTAGACTTGTAGTCAAAGGCTTTAAACAGAAAAGAGGCATTGATTATGACGAAATATACTCGCCAGTTGTAAGATACACTTCTGTAAGATACCTGATTGCACTGGCTGCAAAATATGACCTTAATATTGATCAGATGGATGCTATAACAGCATTCCTACAAGGAGATTTAGAGAATGAAATTTATATGACTCAACCCCAGTTATATGAAGAAGGAACAAAAGTATGCTTGTTACAAAAATCAATTTATGGCCTAAAGCAAGCCAGCCGGCAATGGAACGTCAAATTAGATGGTGTGCTACAGAAAATTGGACTTTCTAGATCAAAAATAGATCCATGCATCTATTATTATGTGAGACAACAAACTATGATTTTTGTTGCTGTATGGGTTGATGATCTGATTATATTTTCAAATGATAATAATTTGAAGTCAGAAATTAAAGATAAATAAAAAGGTGAATTTCTTATGAAAGATCTTGGAGAATCAAAACAGTTTATTGGATTGAACATCACTAGAAATCGTAAGGAAGGAATTGTCATGCTTGATCAAGAAAATTACATTAAAGAAACTTTAGAGCGTTTTGGGATGTCAGAATCAAAACCTGTGAAAACACCTATAGAAGTGAATGCTAAATTTGACACAGTTGATACTGAAGGAAATTATAATATTCCTTATCGACAGGCAGTGGGATGTTTACTGTATTTAGCCCAGGCAACAAGACCAGACATTGGGTTTGCAGTGAATAAACTAAGCAGATATGTCAGCAATCCTGGACATCAACATTGGCTGGGTGTCAAAAGAATTATGAGGTATCTACAAGGAACAAAAGATTTAAAACTGTGTTTCAGGAAAGATGAGTCGAAGGGAATAGAAGGCTACTGCGATGCAGACTGGGCCAGCAGCCCAGAGGACAGAAGGTCCTGCACTGGATACATTTTTATTTTCCAGAATGGTGGTATAGCTTGAAACTCCTGCAAACAACCAACAGTTGCTCTGTCTACAGCTGAGGCAGAATATATGGCTATGGCGTCTGCAACACAGGAAGCGTTGTGGCTCCGTCAACTGCAGCTGGAACTTGGTTTGCAAGAAGAAGGTCCCTTACCAATTTATTGTGATAATCAGAGTGCAATTCGTTTAGCTTCAACAGATTGTTATAAACCTAAAACAAAACATATAGATATAAGATTCCATTTTTTAAGAGACAATTATCACAATAGAAATGTTAATTTTATAAACTGTAAAGGAACTGATATGGTAGCCGACATATTGACCAAGGGGACCACTTTCAATAAACATTATTTTTGTACAAAGGAAATGGGATTGCATTCTAAAGGGGGTGTTAAATAGTGAATGCAACATTGTCCAAAATGGCAACATTGTTATGTCAATGTCAAAAATGACTTGTGTCATTATTCTCTCTCTGCTTTGCCGCCAATATAGTTTTACCGATTTTTCACTCCGTGGTTTTATTAAAGTAATTACACGTTAACCCAAACCAATCAATACTCTTCAAATAGTTTACAAATTGTAAAGGAAATACAAATGGCACTCATTTCAAAATTTGATTTTAAATGTTGTATGTGTGGATCGATTTTTAAATTAGAAACATGCAACGAATATAACTTAAACTTAAATGTCAATACAGGCTTATTGTCAGGAGCATTAATGATAGGAATCGGTCTTTCCAATCTGAATGAGCTTACTGCAGCTATGGAATTGTCAACGATCCCAATGTGCTTGTATAGCTATACAAACGAATTGACATCGTTGAAAATTCCATAGATGCAGTAATTCATGCAAATGTGGCTGAAATGTAGCGTATTACTGCAGAAGAGACGATGCGAAAAGCTGCTAAAAAAGAAAAGGCAGCTGCAATATCACGGGGTGAAGTCAACAATGGAGGTATTGCAATGACACCAGTAGAAGCAGATGCATGTTGGAGTAAACGGTCATACAGAACGTTTTATCGCATAAATAAAGTTTACCAATACAGTTTATTGAACTTTTCGATAATTGAGCTTTGTCGGTACCGACTTAGTTTTGGGGATTTTACACTTCTTTAATTACTTAAACACGCCCAAAGTTAGGTTAAATTAGCAAGAAAAACTAATCTTTGTAGGCTCCTAACGTTTTAATGCTTTTTAATTTTAGTGTCCTGTTTCCGTACAGACAATACTGATAATAAAGCAAAAGCATACCATGTTTAATTTTTGATGTACAGACGTTAGCAGGTCAACCTATCCCAAACTGTAAAATTTTCCCAATTGAACATGAACCTTATTCCTTTGTGATTAAGTTGAAAAACTATCAAAGAAATTTGACAGATTGGGGTAGCTTGATGTGCTGGCCTCTGTACATTTGCGAACAGTGGAGTAATACACTCCCAAAGTTTGTATAGGAAAGATGTGGCCTAGGTTCACCTTAAGGATTGCATCACTTTAAAATCGCGGTGAATTCTTTAAATGTGCACATTTGATATAAATATATTAGTGACCGCTCTAAGACACAATTAAATTAAAAATAAAGGGAGCCCCAATACAAGAAACGTGATTTTATCGGTGTATAATATTACCGTGGTACTTAACTATTCGTGTGCAAGTCCAACTTGTACTTGGCCGAATTTTTTAACTCATCGTTTACATTTCATACTAGTAGGTACAGAAGCCAGCACATCAAGCTACCCCAATCTGTCAAATTTCTTTGATAGGATTTCAAGTTTATCGCAAAGGAATAAGGTTCATGTTCAATTGGGAAAATTTGACAGTTTGGGATAGCTTGACCTGCTGGCGTCTGTACTATTGAAACTGTAGAAGCAACATCACAATGCATTTAGGTCTATAAATAAATATCACGAAATAAAATTCAAACTGTGCTTTTTGTGTAACAATACCCACTAAATACGCCGTTTTAAGTGATAACATTCATCAGTACAAACAATATTTCACGAACTATAAAAGAGTCATATAATTTATTTCGAATACAAAGTGGCAAAGGCTCATGTTGGTTTGTTTCTGGCGTCCGACGCATAGCGGTTTGCATGTGTGCGTAACGTACTTCACTAGACACACACGCGCGCATTTTTTGCCGCGCGCCGTCAAATTTACCTACAACTGAGCAGTTTCATTTTGTAACAGCGCTCTTAATTTTAACTCTGAGCGTAGTATGAGTCCTTGATATTAATTTCAATAGCAATAGTGCTGCATTCAACTCAAGTCTTGGCACTGTCATGCCTTTCTTTTGGATAGGGTTTTTTTTTTTTTGGGTGGGAAATCATCAAATAACTTCTCCCGCTCTGGGTGGAGCAGGAGGGCGTGTCAGACTTTTACTGACTAAAATCCACCCGTGTTCCTTCAGTAGCCCGTATGCCAGGGGCTGTGGTATCTCTTTCAAACAAACCCGCACCCCTGGTAGGCATCGGCCCTTGCGGGCCCCATCATTTTTTGTGCTGACATCTCTTTGAGGCGCGCGTGGAACACAACGCGCAGTCGACTTGGGCTTGGTCCTTACCAGACAGCGAGCTACCCATTACTCGCCGTCCGCAAGCTCATGCCTACGGTGGCCGGAAATCGGCCTGGGATTCCCGACGCCCAGGGCGTCTCCGTATCCTGCGGCGGCTAGGGTCGCGAGGGTGCATATGCTGCCTCTCCCTCACGTGCGCCGCCTCCCTCTTCGCGAGCATCACTGCTTCGCTGAAGGAGGTGACGGCTCCCCATGCCCTCTCGCTCCGTACCATGGCCTGGACCAGGGCCGGACGCAAGAGATTGCCGCCGCCGATCGCCTCCACGAGGACACGGCGGTGCTCCACCCAAGCTGGGCAGACCGCCACCATGTGCTCCACCGTGTCCTCAAGGCGATCTTCGCAGTGGAAACACCCGGGCGTTTCCTCCCGCCCTATCTGAAACAGGAACTTCCTGAAACAACCGTGTCCGGTGAGGACCTGCTTCAGGCGGAAGGTGAGGACACCATGCCGTCTTTCAAACCACTCCTCAAAGAGGGGACTTACCGCCGCAATCGTGGCGTGCCCATTTTGGATAGGGTTGATTCGCGATTTGGAACAGAGTAAATGCAATTCTGTTGTACCTGATGGGTTTGTGAGTCACAGATACACACAGCATCCATAGGCAGTCTTACTCGAAGCATCTGCAAAGCCGATTAAATCTGCCGAGTCTGCTTCTGAAATTCTAATGTATCTAATAGGATTGGCTGCATTGCAGCAAAATTTTTGGTAAATTGAAACCATTCTTGCTGAACATTTGCAGGCGGACTTTCATTCCAGCCTGTGTTCAGTACCCATAACTTTTGCATTATGGCCTTTGCTGTGACTACAATTGGGCTCACGAATCCCACTGGGTCATAGAATCTACCTATATAACTAAGAATGCTCCTTTTTGTTACCTTATTCATATTGAATGGTTCTGGAGTAGAGATTATAAAATGATCATCCTTTACATTAATTTGAGGTCCTAAGGCTTTCATGTTACAGTTATCCTTTTGTAATTCTAAACTGTCAAAGTGCTTTTCATTTGTCGGTAAATTTTTCAACACATTTTCATCATTTGATGACCATTTGTGAGTGTTGAAACTACCCAATTTAAGCAAATCACGCAGTTGGTCTCTGGCATCAATAGTAGTTTTTAAGTTATTATTACAATAGATGATATCATCAACATAAAGATAATTTTTGATAATAGATGACGCTAGTGGGTATGAATTTTCATACCTATTTGCTAGCTCATCTATGCAGCGAGTTGCTAAATAGCTTGAGCTTTTTAAGCCATACGTCACTGTATCTAATCTAATACACTTGACTGACTCGCTAGGATTGTCCCTCCACAAAATATTTTGAAGGGCAGTGTATTCAGGATTTATTTTAATGTTTCTGAACATACGCTTAATGTCTGCAGTAAATGTATATTTACCTAAACGGAATAATAAAATTATATCAAATAATTCTTTTTGAACCACAGGTCCATTAAGTTGCAAATCATTTAGAGAAACTTTCTTGTTTGTTTTCATTGAACCATCAAAAACTGTTCGTTGCCTTGTGGTTTTGCTGTTATTATTATTAACTGCATGATGTGGCAGAAAATAAACAGCATGTTTATTCAAATCATACAATTCTATATCAATATAATGACCATGATCAAGAGCTAGGTATTCATGAATAAAAAATTTATATTGCATGAATAAATCGGGATCAGCGTGCAATCTCTTTTCCAAATTTAAAAACCGTTTTAAAGCTAAGTGAAATGACTCACCAAGAGTATCGTTCACATCTAATAAAGGTAATTTTAAAGGCAGAGGAACCTCAAACTGATTATTAGTTAATTTGACTGAACTTTGAAAAATATTTTCACATAGCAGTAGTATATTATTGGGCATTCTACTCCACCGAGAGTGACGAGGCGAACGAAGTGAGCCGATGGAATGGAAGGTACGTAAATTTGGAAAAGAGATTGCACGCTGATCCCGATTTTTTCATGCAATATACATTTTTTATTCATGAATACCTAGCTCTTGATCATGGTCATTATATTGATATAGAATTGTATGATTTGAATAAACATGCTGTTTATTTTCTGCCACATCATGCAGTTAATAATAATAACAGCAAAACCACAAGGCAACGAACAGTTTTTGATGGTTCAATGAAAACAAACAAGAAAGTTTCTCTAAATGATTTGCAACTTAATGGACCTGTGGTTCAAAAAGAATTATTTGATATAATTTTATTATTCCGCTTAGGTAAATATACATTTACTGCAGACATTAAGCGTATGTTCAGAAACATTAAAATAAATCCTGAATACACTGCCCTTCAAAATATTTTGTGGAGGGACAATCCTGGCGAGTCAGTCAAGTGTATTAGATTAGATACAGTGACGTATGGCTTAAAAAGCTCAAGCTATTTAGCAACTCGCTGCATAGATGAGCTAGCAAATAGGTATGAAAATTCATACCCACTAGCGTCATCTATTATCAAAAATTATCTTTATGTTGATGATATTATCTATTGTAATAATAACTTAAAAACTACTATTGCTGCCAGAGACCAACTGCGTGATTTGCTTAAATTGGGTAGTTTCAACACTCGCAAATGGTCATCAAATGATGAAAATGTGTTGAAAAATTTACCGACAAATGAAAAGCACTTTGACAGTTTAGAATTACAAAAGGATAACTGTAACATGAAAGCCTTAGGACCTCAAATTAATGTAAAGGATGATCATTTTATAATCTCTACTCCAGAACCATTCAATATGAATAAGGTAACAAAAAGGAGCATTCTTAGTTATATAGGTAGATTCTATGACCCAGTGGGATTCGTGAGCCCAATTGTAGTCACAGCAAAGGCCATAATGCAAAAGTTATGGGTACTGAACACAGGCTGGAATGAAAGTCCGCCTGCAAATGTTCAGCAAGAATGGTTTCAATTTACCAAAAATTTTGCTGCAATGCAGCCAATCCTATTAGATACATTAGAATTTCAGAAGCAGACTCGGCAGATTTAATCGGCTTTGCAGATGCTTCGAGTAAAACTGCCTATGGATGCTGTGTGTATCTGTGACTCACAAACCCATCAGGTACAACAGAATTGCATTTACTCTGTTCCAAATCGCGAATGAATGACCGCGTGCAGTAGTGTGCGAGCGAGATAAAGAGTGCGGTGGCGCGGGGAAGTGGGAGCGAAAATTGAATTTGAGCTGAAGTTGTATAGGCTCTTAATTTGTCCTCCATTTTCAAC
Source organism: Polymixis flavicincta (assembly GCA_949987655.1). Lineage (NCBI taxonomy): Eukaryota > Metazoa > Arthropoda > Insecta > Lepidoptera > Noctuidae > Polymixis > Polymixis flavicincta. The sequence continues at coordinate 6,781,193 of OX465202.1, read as the reverse complement.
CACAGGTGCACAACACTTGTTTATAATCTTTACGTAGTTACTTATTAATAATTATAACCTATAACTCAACTAAACGCTATATTAACTAGATTTGATGCGCGTGGACAGATCTTGAGGACGGGTCGATCGAAGAAGCCACATTAGCCACAAAATGGTGAATCCGGAAATTTCCTTCAACAACTTGGCGTTACTTGCTATCCCTTTTTCTCTCGTTCCGTCGTGCGTAATTTGCTCTCTGTTCCACTGCGTGCAATGATCGCGTTCCAGGCGAAGTAGGAGTAATGTTTGTTGAATATTGCGATGCGTGCCATCTCACTCCTTCTTGCGGAGTACCTTTATGTGTGCTGCTGCTGTGCTTTTCACACCTGCAGAGGTGACTCCGGTGATGACGATGAAAATGACCGTTAGGGTGAGAACCTGATGGCTGCTTCTCTGATCTCTAGATTGCTGCTGGAGTTGTCGAATCGATAATTGCGATTGTGTTGCGACAACCAAGCTGAGAGCTGAGATTGATGCAGACTGCCCGCTTGCTTTGCCAACCAAAATGGCTGTGACACGGTCGATGAAATTTTTTGCCAAACCTTTAACTCGCTTCTTCCGCAGCACCGCTGTTCTCCGCGAAGGACCAATGTGCAGTGGTGTAAAAGGTGGTGGTTGCTGATAGGTGCTGGTAGCTTTGGTGCCGAGGAAAATAAATAAAAAGGCGGACTATTTTAACTTCGTGTGTATTGGGCCGGTGTCACAGTTGGAAAGGGAAAGTGTTGCCACAGATCACATAAAAACTTACATGTTAATTTTGGTGTTGCAGTCTTAATTCATAAAATACCCAACAAGGTTATAGTATGTAAACCACAACGTTTATAATGAACGACATGTCAAACAGAAATAAAGTTAGTCTGCACCGAATACCCACTTGTGTTTGTTCTAATAATATTTATGGGCGAACCTTAATCTGTTGAAAGTGTGCTAAGTTCAGTATGAAATGTTAATTATAAAGAACATCAGCTTAGGTCTAATAAAAACACAACATCTTGATTAATGTCTTGATTTCTCTTCTACAAAAACATGATTTCAATGCTGAGCAGGTAGTAAAATGTTATCCTGATACCTTGCCCATCCCAAATACCAAACAATTGTCATTACATGGGCACAACAACCGAGCATTCGGCGACCAACTATACAATTACAGCAATACTCTAGAATGCTACTTCGCCCAGATAAATTAGTTCCAGTCAAAATATAAACATAATATGTTTTTCTTCCCACGTGCCGTGAACGTATTTTGCCCCTTAATAATACAACGCCCTCAGTTTCACTGACACTCATTTGAGACAAATTGATGTAACTTGGCATTTCAGGACATACTTCAATTATATAGGTGCCAACGTAAACAGAGAAACCTATATCTGTCTACGGGTGCCATTAATTTTAACATGCTCACTATAATAAGACTTAGCTTGCCGTATTTGGTAAGTACCCAAGGAAAATAATATTAAATCATCATAGGATAATCGGGGGAAGAATAATACATTATCCCGCTCAGCTGTAATACTTATAAAATCAGATGAGCGCCTATTAAGATTCAATGAGACCACCACATCTGACAAGTTATTTAACTTATAACATTTAAAATATTTTGAGCATCACTACGATCTTTCAACCGCACAGCAAACTTATTGTACAAAGCCGCTGCTGTCTTGAAATCCTGCATGAGATGTGGCAGAGCTTTATTATTAAATTCATGCCTGAATAATTTATAGTCTCTTTTCATGTGACCATTCACTACCTCTACCACCCAGCGACAAATAGTGACACAACGGTTTTGATTAGCTAGTTGTGTGGTCAATTGATTGTTTCCTTGCGTTAAGAATCCGACGACCAAAGCTCGCAACTAGGATTCGAGCGGAGACAATATTTCGTCCGAATTTGCTATCTCTGTTTCACAAAAGAAGCACCGATGCGCCGCTGTGTGTGTGAGCGTAACGAGTCGTAGGCATCCTTATTTGTTCGTAATTTATTAGGTATGTTCATCATTTGCTTTGTTAGTAAATGTACAGACTAGTAATGCGTTTTTTGGAAAGGATAGTGGGCAAAAATGTTTGGACGGCACACCCACGTCCGCCACAGCTCAGACTACTTTTGTTTGGAAGGTATCACAGCCATGTCTCACTGTGCCAATGTGCATCAAATTCTGTCCGAGGGTTCTCTTTATATTTTGAGTCGAATAGGTTTAACTTACTGAGCATGAATAAATTAAACAGTGTTTAATTATTATCGTGATCTATTAATAAATGAGTCCAAGAAGAGAACCGGTCTGTGGATATTCTCTTCATATCTTGCCAGGCTCAAAAATCATATTACAACCATTACGTGGGCGCAGCAACCCATGGTACGGTTCCCTGTTTTGCATGAACAATAATAATGAGTCAGTGCATTCAATCTGCTCTCATCATCGTTTATTAACACATACCTATGTGTAAGAAAACTTCGTAGTGTACCTAGAGTGTATCTTTGCTCTCAGAAGCCACAGGTTTGTTCCTTCAATGCCAGTATTATTGAGCTCGGTAACGAGTTTCTCGGGTTCTCGGTAAAGCGAAATACTGAAGTGCCCGTCCCCCCGAACATGCTCACTATAATAACTTTTTGCCAATTTAAGTTGATATGTACCCAGAGCAAAAATAATTAGTTCCCTTTGGGTCAGCGAAGGAAACCTTAATGAATTAAGGCTTGCAGCCAGGGCTAAGGGCACGTACCTCAGCTTTGGGCATCGCTGGTAGGACAGGCTAGATCGGACTGAGGTAGGTAATACGTAATAGGTAAAACGGGCTGTTGTCCGCAACTCCGTAAGGATGGGAGAATCGGTAATTCGATCCACCCCAGCTCCTCGAGAAAGGCCAGCAACGCTTTGGTGTTGCTGACAATCTCACGTAGGGTACCTGGGTTACCGAAATATGTTGGCCTGTAATTAGCGACCGCCGGGCAGTTTAACAGCACATGAGCCGCTGTCTCGTCGTCCTCCATGCAGGCCCTGCACAGCGGACTGTCTGTTACTCCTATGACAAAGTGATGTTTATTAAATGACCCATGGCCAGCTACGGCTGCTGTAACTGTACGCAGCTGTGGTTTTGTTAAACGGAGAACCTGTTTCGTGAGGCGGACATCGAACGCAGGAAGTGCTTCCTTAGCCTGCCTGCACTCACTTAGGTCCATCCATATTTTGTGATGATGATCCCTGGTTCGTTTCCTTACCAGAGTGTGTAGATACCCGAAGGGACCGGACGCAAAATACGCGCTTTAACGTGGAGTTGCGGACAACAGCCCGTTTTACCTATTACCTATACCCGAAGGGAAGTGGCGCAATGGGTTCTGGTCCCACTGGTGTCATGCTCGACCCCCTCCTGGCAAGTTCATCGGCTGCATCGTTGCCTAGCGAACCACTGTGTCCTTTGATCCACTGAATGGTAATATTGTTGAGGCTACCTACCTCTTTGAGGCGCTGGTGGCACTCGTATATCAGCCCAGAGTCAACCGTGTGACTGTTCAGCACTTGTAGAACAGCCATGCTGTCTGAAAGTATGCGAATCGAGTGATCCCTGGCCTTTATAGCAGACGCGGCAAGGGAGATGCCCATGCATTCGGCCTGGAACACTGTGTTATGGACCCCCAGTGGTGTGGCTATGTGGATGTTGAGGTCCTCCGAGAAGACTCCAGCCCCTGTGCCACTACCTGTTTTTGATCCGTCCGTGAAGATACGCAACTCTGCGGGGCGCAAGCCTTCGCATCGTCGATCCTCATGCAGTTGGATTCTGTATTTTTTATCGAAGATAAATCTCACTGTTGAGTTCTTTAAGTAGCTCGGTGTGTTGTGTGTCTGTCTTACTCCAGAGATTTGTAGCCTTTAGACGCACCGCCGCCATCGTTGCTTCCTGCTGTATGAACAGGTGGAGCGGCGGCAGCCCCAGCATGGCCTCGATCGCTGCAGTCGGAGTAGTCCTCATGCAGCCAGTGGTCGCCATGCAGGCTAGTCTTTGCATGCGCTGTAGTTTGTTGGTAGCTGTAACTAGCTTGGTGCGGACTGAGGTAAAACGACCGCGCGGCCGACCCAGCTAACCATTTTGAAAACGGTCCATGGGTGGGGGTAAGTACGAGCGCAGGAGATTTTATGGTCAGCCAGCCTTTGCTGTGTCTCTGGCCCATATCTTTTGATAAAAATCACGTCATTATAGTCAATAAGAATATTAAATAACGATACCCACTAGTAAAAATATTTCACTCAGTTTTATTGCTCGTGACTGTACACAGTTTTATGTAATAACTTCGGGGATAGTTTTTAATGCATCGTAATTAAACATTATTACAATTGTGAGATGTTTCGAGTCATATTTAACACATGGCTGGCGGAGCTGGGTGTATCTTGCCCAATATCCTTTCTCTACAATCTCAACATATAAGGATATCCCGAGATTTTGGCCTTGTAGAGAATTTAACAGATACCTACTTCATTTACGTACTATTCCTAAATACTTTTGAAAACCAATGTTGAATTTGTATGCTAAGTATTAGTGTTCTTGAATAAATTAAATACATGAAGTACCTACCCACACATTTAGGGTAAACTCAAGTTTACTAAACTAAGGCGTTTTATTCCTTTTACTAAACTATAAAACTGTAATTAAAAAAACGACTACAAACCAAATAATAAAAGTGTTGCCTGTGTAAAAGAAAAATGTTCCAATAATTTATATGTGCCTAAATACAGATAAATAACAGTATTCTGAGCTAATAATAATAATTGTGCCCCCAGGCTTCATACTTACATTACATCACGCCTTGTTTTCCCGAATGGTTGGGCAGAGGTGTACCTAATAGTACACCCACATTTCGCCAGTTATGTTTTAAGGCCCATTTAATAGGGGGCGATTGTCATCAACCGGACATAAACCCCAACTTCGGGTGGCTACTGAGAAATTCCAGTTTGAAATAGCCAATAATACTTTGCCCAACCTGGGAATCGAATCCAAGACGTCATGCTCCGTAGTAACGCTTGCGACCACTAGATCAACGAGGCAGTCCGAAACCGATAAAGCAATAATTAATTTCGATAATCCTTTTCTTAGCGAAATTAATTGTTTTATCGCTTTCGGACCGCATATTTTATATATATTTTACTTTTTTTGGCTCCGTGCCCTGTTCGAGAACGGACGTGTGTTAAAATTTTCTAATTTTTATCGTCTAAAAATAAATACCATACCAGGAACTATAATCCTTATTGTCAGTCAAAGCTCATAGTGTTTACATAATTTCTCTTTGCATCGGCTCGAGCCCCGCAAGTAACCGAGTGCGCGCGCGAGTGACCGCGAGCCCGTCTTCACCTCCGCGCAAACAGTACAGTAGTCATAATTGCTGTCCTGCTTCTATCTGCATACCGTGACTTATCGCTTCTTGTCAACTCACCGATACAACTGGGAGTGTGTATGTGTGGAAACCTCGGTGTGCCCCTGTTAATACCACATATCGTCTCCAATATAAGTACCTACTCATCAGCACCGCTATGCAACGTACACCTCCAGCAACGGGAGCTATGAATAAAAGCCTGACGAGTGAATAATCATTGTCAGACTCGGATATTCCAAAAGCTGTATGTGGTGACGTCAACTTTAACACCCAGTTTTGTCGTAAACGACCTCGTTGTGACTTCTCACACAATAGGGTGCTTGTGGAATACAATCTGGAGTTGAAAAGCATGCTTAAAACCTGGAAGCAGGAACAGGAGGAACATATGCAGAAACTAGTCGAGCAACAAACATCGGCATTGGAAACAATTGTAGTTGAGATTAAGGTCCTGAAAACACAAAATTCCTCAATACAGACCATTAACCAGGAGATTCGGGATTCAGTGGACTTCATGAACAGCAAGTTTGAGGAGATGAGACAGCAGATGGATAACTTGAAGAAGGAAAACCAATCCTACAGAAATAGCATTACTAATCTCGAGAGAAAAGTCGTAGATCTACAGCTGTCATCTCGTTCATCGGATGATAACATGAATGCCAAACTATCCGGACTGGAAATAAAAATTGAGTCGCTGGTGTTACCGACTTAATAACATTGAGATCTGCAACCTGCTTGAAAAACGTGATGAAGAGCTTCTTGGGATCGTCGAAAAGATCGGTGCTACCATCAGGTGCTCAATTCCACGTCAAGATGTACTAGCCGTTCACCGTGTCCCCCATGCACGTACGCAGGAAAGTAACAAACCCAAGAATATAATCGTGAAATTAGGCTCACGTACCCTTCGCGACAATGTTTTAAATGTTTTAAGTGCCTATCGTTTATCTAAAAATGTTACGTCCGACCTAATCGGTATATCAGGTACCCCCTGTAAAATATATATTAACGAGCATCTAACTCTTTATAACAAAAACTTATTTCGTACATGTCGCGAGATGGCTAGAAAACATAACGTTAAGTATGTCTGGATTAGAAACGCTACTGTACTTGTTAAAGCTACCGATAGCTCTAAAACATTTGCTGTACGCTGTCAAAATGATGTCAACAAGATTGCGCAGTGTAATCATCAGAATGAATAGCTTAGTTTTTTGTTATGTTTACATAGTTAACGATTTTAAACTAACGCTTGCACAGATTTGATGTAAAAAAATATTTAGAACTCATATCGCATGCCTTCAGTGTGTCCTATTTGTTATGGTCTCAAAAATCGGTATGAAAATCGGTTTTATGTCATTGTTTTGTAATGTTTCTCGCCTTTGTTGTTCTTATGCGTACGTAAACAATAATGCCCTAGATTATGTGCCGCACAAATCAATACTTTGTCTACAGAATTTGTTATTAAAACTCGCTCATCAGCTACTGTTATTACTCATAACCATGTACTCGTATGTAACTCAACTTTATACCGCTACCTACTACGAATAGAATCCAAGTTTCTAAATATACCCGAATCTAAAAATATTTGCTTAACTTTTTATTTATTTTGTAATTTACTCCTTTTTTACCCAATCACACGCAGAGCTTGGCAACAGTGATTTATCATTTTTTATCAGAACTGTAGAGGGATCCGCACTAAATTGCACACACTTTACACCAACATTCTTTCCTTGTCGTTTGACGTGATCATATTAACTGAGACATAGCTAACACCTAATATAATGGACAAAGAATTCATTGATGACCGGTACTTGGTTTTTAGAGACGATCGAGATCGCATTGCTACAAACAAGCGCGAGGGTGGGGGTATTCTGATAGCCGTGCTGCGTGGGCTTCGGCCTGTGAGGATATTAACGTGTCCCTCTCGCACTGGCATCGAGCACGTTATGATCCAAATCCCCGCGTCACGGTCCAGCACTCACCACGTCATTAGCGCTGCCTATATACCATCGCGCACACAGGACGACGTTTATTTGTCACATCTGTCCACATTAGAAAATATTCTTACGGCTCCCTTTATAGAATCATTTTATATAGCCGGTGATTACAATCTGCCCGAAATTGAGTGGTTAGGCAGTGCTAGTCATATGAGTGCTCAGTCACAAAATAATATAGGTCGATCTTTATTGAATTTAATGGCTATTATTAATGCTTCTCAATACAACACAATTAAAAATAATTTGGGTCCTGTTTTGGACTTATTCATTAGCAATACTGAATGTCAGATACAGTCCGACATTTTACTGCTGCAGCCTGACAGCCACCACCCTCCATTTTCTGTTTCAACTTCTCTGGGGACACCTTTCACACCCATGAAGCGTAATTCTACAGTAAAATACAATTTCATTAAAGCTAATTACCAAGAAATTAATGTAGAACTGGAAAAGTTGAACTGGGACGAGCTGTTTCTTAATCTCTCCAGTGAACAGGCCGTTGATGCTTTTTATGACTATACAAATGGAATCCTCAGACTACATATTCCACTGTCACGTCATAAATCAACCACCTTTCCCGTTTGGTTTAGCGCTTCCCTAATTAAAACTTTCAGAAATAAAGAACGTGCGTGGATAAGATGGAAAAAGCTGCGCAACTTGTCTGATTATGAGAAGTTCTCTATTCAGCGTAAACGTTTCAACGTTTTACTTTGTGAACAATGTTACAATAAGTACATGCAAACTGTTGAGGATAGCATACCTATCAATGTCAAGCACTTCTGGACGTACATCTCTAACCAAAAGAAAGGTTCTGGAATCCCAACTAACATGCACTACAAAAATAAATCATCTAACTGCCCCGCTGAGATATGTTCACTGTTTTCTGCCTTCTTCAACTCGGTGTACGAGCCCTCAACTTTTGACCCTAGCACCTGGACACCCCCAAACACCCTTGACGAGAGTTCTGTATGCATTCCGGATATTTACCTCGAAAAGAGTGTCATACTTAAGGCACTTACCTCATTAAACCTGGCTAAAGGAGCTGGTCCAGATGGCCTGCCCCCTTCTTTCTTTAAGAACACTGCTCAAGCCATCTGCGTCCCGTTATACATCATATTTAATAAATGTCTCAGGGAAGGGACTTTCCCTTGTGTTTGGAAGAGGGCTTTCATTACGCCCATTCACAAAAAAGGTGACAAAGGAATCGTTGAGAATTACCGACCCATATCTATCTTGTCCACCTTGTCTAAAGTTTTTGAGGGTCTAGTGCACAGCCACTTATTTCCACAGTTAAATCACCTTATTATACCCGAACAACACGGCTTCGTTAAATCAAAATCCACTACCACAAATTTGATAATTTTTACACAGTTTTTGTTTGAACACATGGACATGCGCACGCAGGTTGATGCTGTATACACCGATTTTCAGAAAGCTTTCGACAAGGTGGACCACAAATTGCTTCTCGATAAAATCGCTTTCAATGGCATAAGAGGCAATTTACTCAGATGGTTTGCTTCATATATATTTCATAGGACTCAAAAGGTTGTTATCAATAGATTCGAGTCTGATTATGTGGTCGTCGAATCAGGTGTGCCTCAAGGATCTGTCTTAGGTCCATTGCTTTTCATTTTGTTTATAAACGACATAAAATCCTGCATAGTTAACTCTAAATTCCTAATGTACGCCGATGACATTAAAATCTTTAAGGCCTGTGCGAACTCTCAGGATTGTTTGCTACTGCAAGAGGACTTATGCAGGCTGTCACAATACTGTCTGATCAATAAACTTCATCTTAGTCTTCCAAAGTGTCACTTTATTTCTTTTACAAAAAACAGAAATATTATTAACTTCCCTTATACCTTAAATGACATACAATTGACTAAAAACGAGTGCACACGTGATCTTGGCGTACTGCTTGATTGCAAACTACATTTAGACACCCATATCGACACCATAATTAACAAAGCCTTTCAGATGTATGGTTTTGTCATGCGGTCTTGTAAAGACTTCAAAAAGCCTTCTACATTTCTCTGCTTGTTTAAAACACTAGTCCGATCACAGTTGGAATACGCGGTGCCCATCTGGTGCCCGTATTACGATAAATATAAGCAAGCGATAGAAATGGTTCAGAAAAAATTTCTACGTTCCACGCACTACAAGTGCTTCCGTGCAAGGATTCCCTATGCAGATTTGCTAAAGCATTATAGGACATTGAGCTTGGATTCCAGAAGTTCACTGATCATGGCTATGATGCTTCACGGTATATGCAATAACAAATTCAACTGTACTGAGATCTCGAATAGATTGTGTTATGTAGTACCTAGAACTGTTATACGGCGTGAGGTGCGCGCACCTCGACTATTCTATACTACGCGATGCAGAACGAAGGCTGGGGTGCGAGCCCCTCTCCGCCGACTTTTCGAAACCTATAACACCCAATTTATTGATTTTGATATTTTCGCGCTGTCGCAATCTAAATTCAAAAGAATGATTTCACAATCTCTTGCAAGTCGTCTGTAAGACGATTCGTCGGTGTTTTTCTGCTAAGTGTATAATTTTTATTTGTTTTTAATTTTAATTCTTATGTTTTCATTTATCATACGTTCGCTTTCATAATCTTATGTCATTTCGTGGACAATAGTGTGGGTTATACGTTTTTACTACTTTAATGTAACAACTTTTTCTGTAAATGTAATGTATAACTGTTTTTTGTCCCAAATAAATAAAATAAAATAAAAATAAAATATGTAAATCCTCTAAAATGTGCATTGTAAAAACAGTAGGTACCTAATTTAAATGTCTTTATGGCTCACTATTTTTTGGCTATAACATAAAAGACAGATGTATGCTGTCGCGGACTTTTATTTAGAACTGTTTTAACAATTGCACAATACAATATCTTCGTCTAATTCTAACGCTCTTACTAATCTAATAAACACAGAACGAAGTTATACCAGGAAAAACAAAGGAAAGGAAAGGAATAATAATACATTTTCATAGGTTTAAACTTGGAATAACTTTATTCTGTGCTTTTATTTGTAATAGGGTTTACGGTTTAGGCAGCGCATGCCAGCCAAGATACCTCTCAGTCAGAGGGCAGGATTTTTTCCGACTTGATGATGATAATAAATAACGGAACAAACCCAGATGGTTTGATAGGTGATGACTCTATCATAGAAGTAACGTGTCCTGTGAGGGCAGCGAAATTTACACCTGTTGAAGGGATCTGGGACACTTGCGCGAAAGATATTTGCGCGAAAGACACTTGCGCGAGCCCACATGCGCGAAAAGACATTTCCGCGCATGGACTTTTGCGCGAACGGAAAGACATTTCCGCGAACAGACGTTTGCGCGACTGGACTTTTGCGTGACTGTTACTTTTTTTGCGCGAAAAAGTTGAGGAAATAAAATTTCTTCATAACATCACGCCTGTTGCTTCGCAATATCTTCTCGTCAATAGTGTCTCAAGGCAAAAGTCTTTGACCAGTGTGTGTTGCCAGTGATGACCTATGGTACAGAGACGTGGTCGCTCACAATGGGCCTTATCAGAAGGCTTAAAGTCACCCAAAGGGCAATGGAGAGGGGTATGCTCGGAGTTTCCCTACGCGATCGAATCAGAAATGAAGAGATCCGCAGGAGAACCAAGGCAACCGACATAGCCCGAAGAATTGCCAAACTTAAGTGGCAGTGGGCAGGGCACATTGCTCTCAGAACAGATGGCCGATGGGGCCGAAAGGTTCTGGAGTGGCGACCGCGTACCGGAAGACGTAGAGTGGAAAGGTCTCCCACAAGGTGGACCGATGACCTTGTGAAGGCCGCGGGTATCCGCTGGATGTGGGAAGCACAAGACCGGTCGAAGTGGAGGAGCCTGGGGGAGGCCTATGTCCAGCAGTGGACGTCTTTCGGCTGAAATGATGATGATGATGATGATGATGATGATGATGATCACGCCTGTATTCTATCAAAGGGTTGGGGGTGTGGCAGACTGGAAATAAACAGTACAATTAGATTTAAATAGTAATCGTCGTAGCTTTATACGGCACATTTTTTAAAAATTCTTTCGTCATAATTGTAGGTCCTACCTAAGGTACCTATATTTTCAACTTTTCCATCATGGGTGTCGTTTTAAGGGTTTTTAGAGGTTCTAAAGCCGCTGGTGGGGTCAAAATGTAAATCCAAAATGGCAGCTAAGAAAATTTTCGAATTTTCCATCAAGGGTGTCGTTTTTAAAGTTTTTGGGGGATCTAAAGCCGATAGTGGAGTCAAAATGAAAATTCAAGATGAAAAATTCAAAATTTTCTTGGCCGCCATCTTGGATTGTCATTTTAACTCCACCATCGGATTCAGATCACCCAAAAACCCTGAAAACGACACCAATGACGGTTAATTCAGTCGCGCACGTGCCGAGCGTAGATACGGTCGCGCACGCGTCACGTACGTGAGCGAATATGGCTTCCAATCGTGTGAAATGTTCTAAGTGTAATATCGTGATAAACGAAGTGCTAGCGTTTGTGAACAATAAACTAGATGTGATGGACGAAGAAAGTATGAGTCGAATCTGCGTCACTGGTTTCTCTGAGGATGATATAGTAGTAGCCAAGAATCTGATTTTTGAATCCATACCAACAATAATAAAGCAGAAAAAAAAACAGGAAGGGAGACGGGAAAACGCTCAGAAATATCGACGACATTATTTATACTCTCAAGCAAACAGGTCCCTAGGAAATACTAATTTTCGTCGCTTGCGAGCTTCAAAAGTTACCCCCAGTTCTGTTCGATCATGTGGATGTAACTAAGATTTTGAAGGATCTATTGGTTTTACAGCAAGATATCAGCCGTATCAAGGAACAGTTTGTTACTACTGAACAGTTAGATATTATCTTAAAATGTGAGATAGAATTGTTGAAGCATACATCCCCAATCAGCACGTATGAATGCAATATAAACACTCGACGTGGAGCGTGTCCAATGGACAGTTGTGAAGGTGCCGATGATCCTCCGGGAACTCAACTGGATGATGTAGTAGTGAGCAGTCAGTGTCACATAATATCGTCCCCAGAAACAGTACTCAACGAAGTTGGGGAGAATAAACTTCCATCCGAGGGAATTTCTGTATCAAGATCAACAAACGCGCAACGGTCACTGCCTATTCAAACTGGTGTAAACAACTCAACAACTAGGGAATCTTAACCTTATTTTAAACGCGTTAGGTATCATAATCCTGGTGACTCGAAAGGCAATGCTTCCAAACTCACGCGCTCGACGAGCGATACGATGAATCAGCCAACTTGGCTGATCGCGCGCCTGACTGCTGGTAACTCGAGACACACAGATATCGCGCTTGGTAAACGTGCAACGATGAACATAAACAAGACTATGGCGGATATTGTGAAGGATGGTGAATGGAAGCGTGAGAAACAGAATGATGACTGGATTATGGTCCAAAGACGAAGACAGAAACCGTTTTGCGGGAAACAGGGGGAAAGCTGTGGCTGAAATAAATATGAACTTCAAGGTTGCTGAAATAAAGGTACCAATTTATGTTTATAACGTGGCGAAGGATGTGTCCGTGTGTGATATCACTAAATATGTAACAAGTAAGTCGAGCTTGAATGTCACTGTTGAAATGATGAAGATGAGATTGGAAAAAGAATACAATTCCTTCAAAATTTATGTACCTAGAGAAAAGGTAGATTTATTTATGGATGCCGAGTTTTGGCCAGCTGGAATTGCGTACCGACGTTTTGTTAATTTTAGAAACAAAACCGACTTACAGCTTAACGAGATTAGTAGTAACAACTCATCATGCAGACAACCAAAATGATAACATTTAATTGTAAAAACGTTGTCAGGTCAGTGGACTGTATACGACAACTTTGTCGAGAAGCCGATTTGATTGCGCTGCAGGAGACATGGCTGCTGCCACACGACCTATCTTTTCTGGGTACTATAGATGACAAGTTTGCCCATACGGGCACTTCGGCAGTGGATACCTCGGTCGGTGTGCTGCGGGGGTGACCACACGGAGGAGTTGCCCTCCTCTGGCGTAAAAGTGCGTTCCCTGCTGTGACGGTGATCAGCTGCAGTAGTGTGCGTCTTGCAGCTGTTAAGGTAACGCTCAGTGATCGGTCATTCGTGGTATTCTCAGTATACATGCCTACTGATTGTAGTGAGAACTTATTAGAATTCACAGAATGCTTAAGCGAGATTAATGCGGTGATTGAAAATAATAGTGTCGAGTCAGTTTTTATTCTTGGTGACTTTAACGCACACCCGGGCGAACTGTTTGCTAACGAGTTACTTTCGTCTTGTGCGGAGCAGTTATGGTCGTGCGTTGATATGAATATACTTCCTTCGGACACCTATACTAATGTAAGCGACGCACACGGGTGCCTGCGCTGGCTCGCTGATCACTGCGTAGTGACAGGTGCCACGCTGCCCGCTATTCTCAATGTGTCGGTATTGTATGACTCATACTGGTCGGACCACTTACCTGTTATGTTAGAATGTCAGTTTCATAACATCATAATGCACTCTACGGTGACTAAGCCGTACGCACATGTAAACAGAGTTATTTGGGGTGAACGTGATGCTGAACAAATAGCTGAAAATCGCGATTATTGTCATTCTGAATTAAAACAAATTGATTTTCCAAGCGAATTTAGTCAGTGTGCAGACAGGATGTGTAATGATTCCTGCCACTTACTTTTGTTGGATGAAATGTATAATAATATTGAACGTATACTTGTGAACGCTGCTGAATACAGTTATTATCATAAAAATGTAAAGAAGTGTAGGCATGTAACTGGCTGGAACAAGTATGTTCGCGACGCTCACGAGAGGGCGCGACTGTATTATAAGCTTTGATTAATTTTTGGTAAGCCCAGTTCTGGTCCAGTTTTTAATGACATGGGCGAATCCAGAAAAAAATTCAAATGTAAATTAAAATGGTGTCAAGAAATTCAAAATCAAATTAAAATGGATATAATTGCTAAACACCACTCAAACAAAGATTTTTGTAAATTCTGGAAATTAACAAACAAATTGAATCATAAGCCGAGCCTTCCCGTGAGCGTCGAAGGTGTACATGACCAGGGTAGTATTGCGGATCTGTTTCGGCAGCATTTTAAAGTACATTCACCCCTAAGCAATGAGCTGCAGTTGCCGGCGCCCGATTCTGGGACCGTCTGCTCCGAGCGAAGCGTCACGTTTACAACGAAACAGATTGCTGTTACAAATATGAACATGGTTAGAGAAAAATCGCCCGGGCATGACGGTCTCGAGCGAGAGACAGCGTCGAGTACCTGCAGCATGCTGGGGTCCACTTGCCACGAGTCTTGTGTATGTTTTTAAATTTATGTCTAGGTCATTCTTATTTACCTGACAAATTAATGCGAACAACTGTTGTACCGATCGTCAAAAATAAAACGGGTGATTCGTCTGTACTATCAAATTATAGACCTGTTTCTTTAGCGACGATAATTGCTAAGGTACTGGACAGTCTGCTTGTATGCCAGCTTAATAAACACCTAAAAATAAACGATGCTCAATTCGGGTTTCGACCCGGTTTATCTACAGAGAGTGCTATCCTTAGCCTTAAGCAGACTGTGCACTACTATACAGCAAGAAAGACACCAGTATTTGCGTGTTACTTAGATTTGTCAAAAGCGTTTGACCTTGTATCATATAATGTGCTATGGGGTAAACTGCAGCGTGAGACGGATGTGCCCCGGGAAGTAATCGATTTGTTTAAGTTTTGGTATGCAAATCAACAAAACCGTGTCAGATGGGCTAACTCCTTTTCAGCTAAGTACAGGCTTGAGTGTGGGGTGAGGCAGGGGGGCTGTCCTCGCCCGCATTGTTCAATCTGTACATGAATAATCTGATCGATGAGCTTGGCAGAACTGGTATCGGCTGTCATATTGATGGTGTATGCATTAATAATATAAGTTATGCAGACGATATGGTTCTGCTGAGCCCATCGATCGGGGTATTAAAGAAACTAATTAACGTGTGTGAATCGTATGCTGGGACCCATGGGCTCAAATATAATGCATCTAAGAGCGAATTCATGGTATTTAAAGCAGGCAGTAAAGGCGGACCTCTAAAAAGAGTAGCAAATTTTAAATATCTGGGTCCTTGGGTCTCAGACGATCTAAAAGATAACGTTGATATGGAGCAGGAGCGCAGGTCGCTGGCTGTTCGATGTGGGATGTTGGCCCACAGGTTTGTACGTTGTACGGCTCAGGTTAAGGTGACGCTTTTTAAAGCGTACTGCCAATCCCTTTACATGTGCAGCCTGTGGGTGAACTTTACGCAAAGGGCATATAGTGGCCTGCGCATACAATACAACAACACGTTTCGGATGTTGATGGGGTTGCCGCGTTTCTGTAGCGCGTGTTTGCGAACGCAGGTGTTGATAGTTTTTCGGCCATTATGCGCAAGAGATACGCTTCTCTGCTATGCCGTGTTCGCGGCAGCCCCAATACCATCCTTAGAACGTTGGCTGATAGGTGGGACTCGCCGATCTTGGGGCGGTGGATACGACTTCACGCAGTCAAGTAGACAGTCCCCAGGATCGGCGTGCCTCGCGCGGCTTCTTCCTTAGTGTGTGTGAATTAATGTTACTAACACTAGTTTGTAAGTCTACATTGTTACTAAAAAAATGGAAGTGATTCTGAAAATAAAAAGTTTATTATTATTATTAAATTTGAAAATTTTCTTGGACGCTATCTAAGATTTTCATTTTGACCCCTCCATCGGCTTAAGAACCTACAAAAACCCTGAAAACGATATCCATGATGGAAAATTCGTAAATTTTCTTGGCCGCCATCTTGTATTTTCATTTTGACCCCACCATTGACTTTAGATCCCCCCAAGACACAGAAAACGACACCCATGGTGGTAAATCGAATTTTTTTTGGCCGCCATCTTGGATTTTCATTTTGACCCCACCATCGGCTTTAGATCCCCCAAAGACCCTGAAAACGACACCCATGGTGGTAAAATCGATTTTTTCTTGGCCGCCATCTTGGATTTTCATTTTGACCCCACCATCGGCTTTAGATCCCCCAAAAACCTTGAAAACGACACCCATAATGGAAAATTCGAAAATTTTCTTGGCCGCCATCTTGGATTGTCATTTTGACCCCACCATCGGCTTTAGATCTCCCAAAAACCTTGAAAACGACACCCATGATAGAAAATTCGAAAAAAAAAATTGCCAGCTATCTTGGATTGTCATTTTGACCCCACCATCGGCTTTAGAACGTACAAAAACCCTGAAAACGATATCCATGATGGAAAATTCGTAAATTTTCTTGGCTGCCATCTTGGATTTTCATTTCACCTCAATATTGTCTTCAGCACCATTGAAAACCAGAAAAAGGACACCCATGAAGAAAATTTTGAAAATAGTCTCAGCCGCCATCTAGGATTTTCACTTTGACCTTGCAATTGGCTTCAGCCCCCTTGGGCGAGTACAAGGCAAAAATAAAGTATTTAATTTTATAGTATGGACGCCAAAAGGACTGGCATAATGAACAAAAAAATATATCTATGGGTGGCAGGGACATTGACGCGCAAACTGTAAAACCATGCATTCAATACATGATTCTAGATCTCCTAGTTTTCATATTTATTTAAACATTGAGGTTGTCATTTTATTCCTTATAAAGTGGCAGGGACATCAACGCGCAATCTGTTACGATGAACTCAGCACATGATTCAAAGCACCCTAACGTAGAAATTACTCGTCGGTCACCAAAAAAAATCTGCTGTTTCATGGAAAATTTCCTCCGCGATCATAATGTATGCAGTAGCTATTTTTTAAACAACCGAAGAAAAATATCAATATAGGAGGTCTAAAATCATGTACTGAATTCTTGGTTACAGTTTGCACGTCGATGCCACCCTATTTTGTTTTTTTCAAATGCTAGCAGTCCTACAAAAAATTAAACGCGGAAGGATCAGAATCACAGGTTCGCGTCGATGTCCCTGCCACCCTGTATATCCAAATCCGGAAACAAAGCAAAGTTCGTAAGAATGTAGGTTACCTTCGGTCAATAATAGTACTAGATTCCCGATAAGCGCTTCAAAAACGGCCCGAAAAATAAGACTACGAATACTTTTGTGGTCTTATTTCAAATTAGTATGGTCCAACCATAGCCAACATTAAGACGTGAAAATGCCGCAGTCCGCGTTCAAAAACTGTGTAAATAACCACCGTAACACCAAGGTTTTAGAAGGAATATCTTTTTTTCGGTAAGTTTAAATCAATAAGTGTTTTTCATAAAATAAAAACAGAATTAAATTGTAAATATAATTCAATTAGCTAATATTATAATTGTTTGGCCAATGTTTGCTACGACGCACCAACTATTGTATCAAACATCGACTGTTCTTCAACAGGGAATGCATGGAGTAGTGTTGACATTTTATAATGTTATGTTTATTTGTAGATTTTCTAGTGACCCATTTCGCTGTGCAGAATGGGTATCTATTGTCGCGAAAGAAAGAGGAGAAGAAATATACAACCCCTGTAAAAATTCGAGAATATGTTCGATTCATTTTGACAGATTCGATATAACTGGAAACACGCAAAGGCGTAGATTACTAAAAACAGCGGTTCCCAAATTGGAGGTAGTTAATTATCATAAAGTATTAAAATAGTTGCTGTAATAAAACATTTTGATAAAATAGTAAGTTGATAATGACTTTTTTTAGATTCACGAATCAATAAAAGTGCAATCTTTAGAATTGACGAAAGATTTATCAAATCAGGTAAATTTTGGGTGCTGCGCGCCGACCTCCCTGATGGCGTCAGTGTAGTTTGTTACGCTGACGACACGCTGGTCCTGGCGCAAGGGAGGTCGTACCAGGCGGCGGCCGACTTAGGGACACAAGGGGTTGCGACAATCGTCGATAGGATCCGGCAACTGGGACTCGAGGTGGCATTGCACAAGTCCGAGGCCATGTGGTTTCATGGTCCTCGGAATGCGCCACCGACGGGTTCCCAGATAACGGTGGGAGGGGTTCACATCGGCGTCGAGTCGACGATGAAGTACCTGGGACTCGTCCTCGACAGCCGGTGGAACTTCACGGAGCATTTCCGCCGTTTGGCTCCCAGACTGGAGCGGGCCGGGGCTGCGTTGAAGCGGCTCTTGCCCAATCTAGGGGGGCCAAACGCCTCCTGCCGGAGGCTCTACGCGGGGATCGTGCAGTCCATGGCCCTATACGGGGCGCCGGTGTGGGCGCCTACATTGAGGCGCCAACCAGCTCGCAAGCTGAGGGCGTCCCATAGGGTCATGGCGATCAGAATGATCCGGGGATATCGCACGATCTCCGGCGAGGCGGCGGGCCTCCTTGCCGGATTACCGCCATGGGATCTGGAGGCAAAGGTCCTCGCGCAAATGTGGGAGTGGCGCGAGGAGGCCAAACGCCGGGGCGTAACTCCGCTGCCGCGGGAAATCGCGGCACAGCGGACAGAGCTCCGGCGGGATCTCATGGTGACATGGAGAGTGCGATTGTCGCAACCCAGTGCTGGGCACGCCACGATTGCGGCGGTAAGTCCCCTCTTTGAGGAGTGGCTTGAGAGGCGGCATGGCGTCCTCACCTTCCGCCTGACGCCGGTCCTCACCGGACACGGTTGTTTCGGGAGGTTCCTGTTTCGGATAGGGCGGGAGGAAACGCCCGGGTGTTTCCACTGCGAAGATCGCCCTGAGGACACGGTGGAGCACACGGTGGCGGTCTGCCCTGCTTGGGCGGAGCACCGCCGTGTCCTCGTGGAGGCGATCGGCGGCGGCGATCTCTCGCGTCCGGCCCTGGTCCAGGCCATGGTACGGAGCGAGAGGGCATGGGGAGCCGTCACCTCCTTCAGCGAAGCAGTGATGCTCGCGAAGAGGGAGGCGGCGCACGTGAGGGAGAGGCAGAATATGCGCCCTCACGACCCCAGCCGCCGCAGGATACGGAGACGCCCTGGGCGTCGGGAATCCCAGGCCGATTTCCGGCCACCGTAGGCATGGGCTTGCGGACGGCGAGTAATGGGTAGCTCGCTGTCCGGTAAGGACCAAGCCCAAGTCGACGGCGCGTTGTGTTCCACGCGCGCCTCAAAGAGATGTCAGCACAAAAAGTGATGGGACCCGCAAGGGTCGATGCCTGCCAGGGGTGCGGGTTTGTTCGAAAGAGACACCACAGCCCCTGGCTTAAGGGCTTCTGAAGGAACACGGGTGGGTTTTAGTCAGTAAAAGTCTGACACGCCCTCCTGCTCCACCCAGAGCGGGAGA
Organism: Polymixis flavicincta; assembly: GCA_949987655.1. Lineage (NCBI taxonomy): Eukaryota > Metazoa > Arthropoda > Insecta > Lepidoptera > Noctuidae > Polymixis > Polymixis flavicincta. Next base: position 6,761,524 of record OX465202.1, on the reverse strand, counting down.
AGTTATTTGATGATTTCCCACCCAAAAAAAAAAAAAAAAACAGGTAAATTTTGTAAAAACTTAACAGAAGAAAACCATTTCATTAAATAGTTATTTTTGAAATGTTTTTAATAAAATGTATATGTTTCTTAATAGGCCACATCTTCAGCAACTTTAAGTTTTAAAGATACTACGGGACTACATGACGTGCTTCGGGCTGATGGAGGTGGTTTTAAGTCTCCTGAAGCTCCTGATGAAAAGAAAAGCGTGGGGTGCATTTTCCTATATTTTCATGACTCTTCTCTCATAGATGGTTGCCAATAGAATAGTTGTAATAATTATAAAATATCAAGCACCCCACGCTTTTTACTCTGAATTGAATTATTGACTTCCTACTACTGTAACATAAACTCTTTGTAATAAAAAAATATTTTGTACTTTTTAGTTCGGTCAGCAATAAAAGCGTGTTTTTTTAGTTTTTTAAACTATTATTTATTTTCCATTCTTTATTTCGATCAAATTTTTATCGGGAAAATTTTAAAATTTGATTTAAAAAAAAAAAAAAAAAAAATTTTTTAAACTTTGAATTTTTTTATCGGGTTATTGCATTGTCATCGGCCTTTAAGACGTGTGCAAAGTTTCAAGTTGATCAGACGTCTAGAAACCAGTGAAAATTAGGGTCAAAGATTCCGTTACATACATAGATACATGACATACATACAACCCGAGCTAATAAAAGCGTTATAAAAAGAAATTGACGACATGTCTCAGAATTATAGACACTAAATCTAAGAAAATACATAATTTACAAAAAGTAAATAGGCGACTAACTAAGAAAAATAGTTCTTTAAAAAACATAATTAATTTGCTTCAAAAGAAACAATCCATTGATGATTCAATATTTTTCGATTTGGCAAAAAATGTTGAAGCTGCAGAATTATTCAATGGAATGTACAGTCGCCAGCACATCAAGCTAAACCCTATACATAACTGTTGGCGACTACAAGAAGACTTGATTTACAATTGAATGTTCGATTAAACAATAAAAACCATTTTAAAATAGATAGGTATAAGTAGGTAATTGTTTGTTATATTTTTTAGCATAGGGCTAGTTTTGATCTCCCATAGCGAATAAGTTTAGGTAGTACTTATAGATAAAGTAGCCAACTAGCTATAAACCAATCAATAATAAACGTAGTTAGCACCCCCATACATCCTAAAGAGAAGGTACATAGATGGTAATAATGGTATCGCCCATAATACAGGTTCTAACTCGACAAAAACACACAGGTAAAACACTAACAGGCACCTAAACACACATACGTAAAAGATGGTATCGCCTACAAACGAGTCGAAACCTGTCTACTAGAAAAGGTACCGATCAGGGAGCAGGTTCATACTTGTCGGGAATTAGGCGCCAGTCTGGCTACATAATCCCAGCCCCTCTTTATCGTGATTGGTTTAGAAGCCTTACTTTTTAATAAGAACATCTGCTACTTGTACCATGGTAAAAAACTTCTTTAGAAAATATAAAATTGTAAAAAATTAGTATTCCATAGTGCGCGGCTCAATAAACGAAAGTGTTAACTTATCAAGGTGTTTCAGTGCAAATCCCTTACAAGAACTGGTCCTTCTGCAGCCGGATTGAAGAACTGAAGCCTGAGTCTGAAGTTACGTGAAGATAAATCGCGATTTGAGGATAAGCAGCATTCTACGAGAAGCTTACGTATTTCAGCAAAACTGAATTAGTGAAGTTACGTGAATATTAGTTTTTACGAGCCGCGCACTAACTACTCACCGATCGAAGCCCTACGTGTGCTGAAGATCATAGCTGGGAATAAACGAATAGGAAGATAGCTTATTCTCGAAGCTCGGCTCTCTACGGAGGACCTGTTAGTGAACACACGACCTGCTGAGTGAAGAATATTGCTGGGAGGGTCGGCTACGAGTTACGCCGCACCCTCTCGAAGCCCCGTATCACTCGAAGCCCTACGTGCGCCTGTGAAGCTCGTCGCTGGGAATAAAACGACTAGGAAGATCGCTTATTCTCGAAGCTCGGCCCTCTACGGAGGACCTGTTAGTGAACACACGACCTGCTGAGTGAAGAATATTGCTGGAAGGGTCGGCTACGAGTTACGCCGCGCCCTCTCGAAGCCCCGTATCACTCGAAGCCATACGTGCGCCTGTGAAGCTCGTCGCTGGGAATAAAACGACTAGGAAGATCGCTTATTCTCGAAGCTTGGCTCTCTACGGAGGACCTGTTACTGAACACACGACCTGCTGAGTGAAGAATATTGCTGGGAGGGTCGGCTACGAGTTACGCCGCGCCCTCTCGAAGCCTCGTATCACTCGAAGCCCTACGTGCGCCTGTGAAGCTCGTCGCTGGGAATAAAACGACTAGGAAGATCGCTTATTCTCGAAGCTCGGCCCTCTACGGAGGACCTGTTGGTGAACGCACGACCTGCTGAGTGAAGAATATTGCTGGGAGGGTCGGCTACGAGTTACGCCGCGCCCTCTCGAAGCCCCGTATCACTCGAAGCCCTACGTGCGCCTGTGAAGTTCGTCGCTGGGAATAAAACGACTAGGAAGATCGCTTATTCTCGAAGCTCGGCCCTCTACGGAGGACCTGTTGGTGAACGCACGACCTGCTGAGTGAAGAATATTGCTGGGAGGGTCGGCTACGAGTTACGCCGCGCCCTCTCGAAGCCCCGTATCACTCGAAGCCCTACGTGCGCCTGTGAAGTTCGTCGCTGGGAATAAAACGACTAGGAAGATCGCTTATTCTCGAAGCTCGGCCCTCTACGGAGGACCTGTTGGTGAACGCTCGACCTGCTGAGTGAAGAATATCGCTGGGAGGGTCGGCTACGAGTTACGCCGCGCCCTCTCGAAGCCCCGTATCACTTGAAGCCCTACGTGCGCCTGTGAAGTTCGTCGCTGGGAATAAAACGACTAGGAAGATCGCTTATTCTCGAAGCTCGGCCCTCTACGGAGGACCTGTTGGTGAACGCACGACCTGCTGAGTGAAGAATATTGCTGGGAGGGTCAGCTACGAGTTACGCCGCGCCCTCTCGAAGCCCCGTATCACTCGAAGCCCTACGTGCGCCTGTGAAGTTCGTCGCTGGGAATAAAACAACTAGGAAGATCGCTTATTCTCGAAGCTCGGCCCTCTACGGAGGACCTGTTGGTGAACGCACGACCTGCTGAGTGAAGAATATCGCTGGGAGGGCCGACTACAAGTCACGCCGCGCCCTCTCGAAGCCCTGTATCTCTCGAAGCTCTACGTGCGCCTGTGAAGAATATCGCTGGGAGGGCCGACGACGAGTCACGCCGCGCCCTCTCGAAGCCCGCTGTTACTCGAAGCTGCGTGTGTGCCAGTGTCTTGCGACAAGTGTAGTGAGTGCTTATGTGTTACGGGAACGTGTATAACGAGTACATAGTTGTTATATAATCGGTGTTTAGTGAATATAAAGGACATTGAACGATGTTTAGTGAGTGCATAAAGGACAACCGACTAAAGTGTTATATGAACATTGTTTAGTGAGTTTAAACCACGAATGTCGAGGGGTGTCCACGCTTGCACTCCGACGCATCTGCTGCTAAAGGACAATAACACATAAACACCGGTAAGTCATTGAACAATATTGACAATAAGTGCTGTGAAAGTGAATGAACAATGATGACGCGAAGCCGTAAAGGAGATAGCATGCGCTCGACCACGGAAGAAGAGACTACGGAGACGTCAGCTACCACCTCCGAAGAGGAGGAGGAAAAAAATAGATTGTTTTGTAAAATAAAATAAAAAATAAAAAAAAAAAGGTAACAGAGAGCAGCGCGCTCACTGAAGATACAACCGTGGTCGAGGATACCGATGCTACCATGGTGGAGAAGAAAAAGAAGAAGGCAAAGTCAACTTCAAATAAAGGAAGCAATAAGAAGAAAGAACTAGAAGCCAGGTTAGAATTAGAGAAATTACAGCTGGAAGAAATTAAGATGAAAACTAAGCTGGCGAAAACCAAGTTGGAATTAACACGTGTCAATGAAGATGATACGGACTTGAGTGATGATGAAGAGAACACCGCATCCAAAGCCGCCGCTGAAAAGGCCACTGAAGCCTGGGTGTCGACATCAAAGGAAGCAGAGTGCGTCGAAGTGGAAACCAGAAAGGAAGCACCGCACGCTGCAGGAACGACATCATCCATAGCGACCCCCACTAGTCAGCTGGCCGAAGCAATAATGGAAGCAGTCAAGTCCGCCACAGACAGCAAAGCAACAGCAGTTATGCAACGAGCACCGAAGTACGTCAGTGAGCTACATCAATTCGACGGCGACGCGAGGGACTGGATGGCCTTTAAAGCAACGTACAAGGACTCACAGGCTCTCTTCAGTGGAATCGAGAATATGGGAAGATTGAGAAGAGCAATCAAAGGAACAGCCAAGAAAGCAGTGAAGTCCCTTCTCTACACACAAGTGGATCCAGAAGAAGTAATAACTGCATTAGAACGTCGATTCGGAAGACCCACTTAACTAATAAGGAGCGAGATAGAGAACATAGAGAAGCTGCCTCCCATGTCTGAAGATGCAAGAGAGTTGGTGAGATACGCTGGAGCCGTGGCCAATACAGTCAGCGTTGTGAAACAAATGAAGAAGCAAAGTTATCTACACTCAAGCGACATAGGGAATCGTATAATAGAGAAGATGTCCGTTCTGGTGCGATTCAGGTGGTACGAGTACAGAGCATCCAAAGAAAAAGATGATGAACCGATCCTCATCGGCCTTACGAACTTCTTCAACCAGATGGTGGATCAATACGAGTTCATGGGGGCCAAAATGAAGAAGGTAGGATTGAGAAGCCGCATGCGACCTGCAGGTTCCCGCGGGGTGAACGCCACCCAAGTCACACAGAACAACCAAGAGGAATACTTATCGAACGAAGAGGATTCAGACGAAGAGCAAGACAAACCGCAAACAGCGACAGTATGTTCATGCAAGGACGACACGAAGAAGCCAGAGAAGATCGCCTGTCCTGAATGTAATGGAGAACACGCACTGTTGAAATGCAAGAAGTTCGTCGACGCTGCCATAGAAGAAAGATGGGAACATGCCAAGCGAGCCTTCATATGCTTCAAGTGTCTACTGGGACGACACAGAAGATTCAGTTGCAAAGCAAAGCCGTGCGGAAAATGCAAGAGAAGCCATCATGTGATGTTGCATTCTGAAGAAAGGACGAAGCCAACTACGCAAGAGACCAAAGCCGTAGCATCGACGGTGAATGCAACACGAACAATCTCAAGAGCCTATCTGAAAATCGTGCCAGTAGAACTATGGGGACCAGAAGCCAAAGCCGAAGTCTACGTCCTCATGGATGAAGGATCGACAGAGACACTTATAGAAGAAGACATCGTGAAGATGAATGGAGCTCAAGGTCCTGAAGAAGAATTAAGAATCGAGGGCGTGGGAGGTCATCAAATGAGCCAAAAGTCAAAGAAGGTCGACATCAAGATCAGAGGAAGGTTCGAGCGAAACATGGAGAAAATGTCGGGATACACCGTTAAAGCCTTGAACTTGTCCCCCCAAGAAGTCAGCGATAAGGACCTAGAAGATTGCAAACATCTGGAAAAGATGGCAGATCAACTGAAGTACCCTAACGCTCGTCCAACTGTACTCATCGGGCAAGACAACTGGCACCTGATCGTGTCCCAAGAGGTGAAAGTTGGTGACCGAAGCAAGCCGGTAGCCTCCAGAACTCAGCTGGGATGGGTATTGCACGGGACCAAGTCAAGAAACAATACTCCAGTACGAATGGTGAATCACCTAGTGACGCTGCCTAAAGGAAAAGATGATCACCTCGAGAAGATGATCAGAGACCACTTCGACATCGAGGCCCTGGGAGTCGCCGCAAGAAGACCATCCAGCGACATAGACCAACGGGCTCTCGACGTGCTGCATTCTACGACGATGAGATTACCGGATGGAAGATTCAGCGCAGGCCTAATCTGGAAGGCGGATGAAGAAAGTCTACCGGAAAGCAAAACAGCTGCAGTGCGATGACTAAGGGGAATGGAGAAGAAGTTCTTGAAGAATAAAGAATTTAAGCAGAAATATGAAGAACAAGTCGAAAACCTGATCAACAGCGAATACGCCGAGGAAGTAACAGATGAACCTGCCTCCTCAAGATTGTGGTACCTGCCTCACTTCGCCGTCGTCCATCCCCAGAAGAAGAAGATGAGACTGGTCTTCGACGCCGCCGCAAAATCAAATGGAAAATCGCTGAACGACGCGTTGTTGGCTGGACCCGATTTGCTACATTCACTGTTCGGTGTTTTGCTCCGGTTCCGCCAGGAAGCAGTTGCCGTCGTCGCAGACATCAAAGAAATGTTCCTGAGAATAAAAATCAACGAAGAAGACAGAGACAGCCTTCGATTCCTCTGGAAGAACAAGGAGTACAGAATGACATCCCTGATATTCGGAGCCGCCTGTTCGCCGTGTACCGCTATATATGTAAAGCTCCCGCCCTATCCGAAACAGGAACCTCCCGAAACAACCGTGTCCGGTGAGGACCTGCGTCAGGCGGAAGGTGAGGACGCCATGCCGCCTCTCAAACCACTCCTCAAATAGGGGACTTACCGCCGCAATCGTGGCGTGCCCAGCACTGGGTTGCGACAATCGCACACTCCATGTCACCATGAGATCCCGCCGAAGCTCTGTCCGCTGTGCCGCGATTTCCCATGGCAGCGGAGTTACGCCCCGGTGTTTGGCCTCCTCGCGCCACTCCCACATTTGCGCGAGTACCTTTGCCTCCAGATCCCATGGCGGTAATCCGGCAAGGAGGCCCGCCGCCTCGCCGGAGATCGTGCGATATCCTCGGATCATCCGGATGGCCATGACCCTATGGGACGCCCTCAACCGGCGAGCTGGTTGGCGCTTCAATGTAGGCGCCCACACCGGCGCCCCGTATAGGGCCATGGACCGCACGATCCCCGCGTAACACCCGTACTTGCGATCAGCTCTGTGTTTAAAATTCTAAAACTGTGCAAAAAGTGCTTTAATTTTTATAAAACTGTACAGTAACTTTATGTGAAGTACAAGTGACAAATGTGTGAAAAATTAAAGTGAATCGATAACTCTAATCACCACTGGATCAGTTTTAAAATCTCAACGAACTAAATTTCTTTTAAAGAGCAAACATTTTGGACTTTGACCGCTTTAGCGAAAACAAAGAAATCGTCCGGGCTACTCTGATCGCTATTCGTCTACGCAGTTAACTACTCAGGAATTTCGCCTGCACCACGTAGTGTCGCCGTAGCGCGGTGGCCAGGCGCTAACTAAACAGTAGCACACAGTGAGACCCGAGTTTAACCTTGCAGTTTGCAAAATGTGTTTTCTTTTTCTTTTTTGCATTTATTGTAGCTGCATTTTTTTTTTTTGCTTTTTTTTTCTGTCTCTAATTAAGGCGCCGATGACCCCAACGACATTATTCAGTACACCCCAGCCTCTGCTTCACACACCGCATAGCTCCTCGGAACCGAGCCTAAATTCAAACACAGATTCACCGTCTGATACCATTTGTCGGGCGATTACCTTCCGGAATATCAAACGTAAATGCTCAGAAGAGGATCAAGATGACAGATAATCCACTTTTATGTCCGAAATGAAGGAAATCTTTCGCGAACTGAAGGAACAGCAAGAAGTCAAGTACGCCAAGCTATATTCTCTGGTAGATCAAATACGTGAAAATGTCGATTTAACGTCAACTAAATTCGACCAACTGACCTCTCGAGTGGAATCTCTAGAAACCGAGCGCAACGAAAATTGTTCTTACATTAATAAGTTGGAAACTAAACTTGAATACTTTGAACAAAGCAACAGGTCAACTTGCCTAGAATTTTGCAATATTCCGGTCAGCAACTCTGAGTCTAAGGCCACTCTGCTGAATAGAATAGAATAGGATTTTATTTTGCAAATATGGGTAGTACACAATAGTTGTTAATATACATTAAAGATCAGCCATATTTTACCATTCGGCATGCAAACATTTACATTATTTATGTAAGTTGTACTTACATTTTGAAACCACAGAAAATAAGAATAAAAATTAAATAAAAAATCGTTACAATTATCATAATCAATAGAATTATCATTACAATTACAATCATCATTACAATTATCATCACAATTATTATTACCATTATCATTACAAATATCATCCAACACTACAATTATCATTACAATCAAAATTACCATTCATTATATCAATTATTCAACTAATACATTTTTCTCTGTTAAAAACTCAGTTACACTGTAGTACGTTTTATCTATCAAAAATTTACGTAGTCTACTCTTAAACAGTACTGTATTTAAATCTTTTCAACCACTTGGTAACACACACACACTGTCATTAACACTGGCAGCATTGTAAACATGGAAATCCAGCCGCTCGAAGTCAAAGATGTATTCCGTATAATATCAAAAGACCCAGCCAACAAGACGATCATTGTAGATTTCACCACCGTTCTGCGTAAAGAAGAGTTCCTATTTAAGTTCAGAAAACACATCAAAGACAGTTTCAAGATTACTACAAAACACCTAAAAATTAGTGGTCCCGCGAAACCAATATACATATCGGAGAACTTGTCAACAAGAAATAAAAGGCTCTTTTTCTTGGCTCGAGATGCAGCCAAATCTAACGATTACAAGTTCTGCTGGGTGAAACACGGCTATAATAACATACCGAGTAGCATAAAAAACTTAAACTCCAGATTATTTAAGGGAAAATTGTTTGACTGGTTAAACTTGAAAAATTTCTATAGTCTTAAATAATTTATGGAAAACAAATTCCACAAAGAGATACCACAGCCCCTAGCATACGGGCTATCGCACACTGTTTTTGTCATCCTTCTAATATGTGATGGACAAAAAGCACAATATTTTAGTTTATCTGGCTCAGGTACACCTTTACGTTGTGTGGGAGGTTCGGCTTGTATTTTGGACAACATACCATCAATTATTTATTTTTCTTTGGTCAGCAAAATAAGCATTTGCTGCCTTGTTTCCATCTATGGAGTCATCAAGCTATTGCTGAGTTTTTTCATGAAATCTCTATGTTTCAGCGGTTTTTCTTTTTGGACAGTAATTGTAAATACCATATTCAACATCCCATAGAACATACCCATGGCCTATCTGTTAGTTTTCCAGCTGCACGACATTGACGGGCACATTTGGTCAATAGTGTCGACTCCACATTTTATTTCATTATAAAAATGAATCATATTTGTTTTGCCTGACTTAGGATGAACCGTGCCCTCTTTATCGCACGATGATAGAATAAATACCAATTTACTCGGCTTCAGTTTGTACGACACTAACGTCAAGGGCCCGTAACATAACAGAACATGGATGTTCAACAACCGAATGATTTCTGCATCGTCTGCACGAATTTGTGACGTCTTTGTTTTTTATTATCATAACCTATAACAAATAAAATAAAGATATATACAATTATTCTCAAATAAGTCACAAAAACACATTTTACTAAAAGTCGTAAAACGGACACTAAATGTAACCATACGTCACTTCGACGTACGGTAGGTAAATATTGACCAAAATATTGCACTTACCGGAGCGATACGGACGTGTCCTGCAAGCTCCGAGGGCCAACGGAGTTGGTAGGAACAGTCAGTTTAGTAACGCGAAAAATAAACGAATTATAACGATTTTTCAAAATCGATTACGTCGATTCGACGTAGGTTATCTATCTAGGGTTAAGCACTTGATAAATGTACAGGTTAGACTAGGCTATATTAGTCTAGAATGAGCGTAAGCAGCGTGCAAGGCGCGTGAATCCCAGAAAGCGAGTTTGTGAACGAGTTGGTTTTGGTGGCGAAAGATGACGGACGGAGTTGAGAGTCCAGACTAGTTAAGTTAGGCGAGATATAGGTACTCAGCGAGATAAAATAGTGTTGTGATCTGTGAGGGATGGTGCAGGGAGTAACTGGTAATAGACGCAGTATTTCGTAAGTGATTTGTATTCTAATTCACTCCAAGGAATAACCTGGTAAGCGCCAACTTCAATCTTTATTAATAGTGTGTGCATTGTAATAACTGAGACCTGGTTTTATGGTTCTCGCAGGTTGACTGTATATTGGGAATTATACATAATGGATTAGTGATATCTCAGAGGAGCTATTAATGATCATTTCTACATAACAGATTGGTGATATCGCAGTGAAACTATAAATGATCATTTGGTTATAGGGAAATGGGGAAGGCCTCCCGCCAAACTTGACTTTGAGCGTAAAGCTCTGACTTTGACTACTGTTGACTTGACTCATCACATTGGGAAGGCAGAACCGTAAATAACTCCTTTCGAGTAAACTAGACTATAAAGTCGAGCTATTATTGCATTATAAACCGACCAACCGTTAGTGATGATTTCTGTTTCCAAAAAGGTCTCGCCACAGAACATGTTGCGTGAGGATTGTGGCATGCAGGTCTCTGGGAGAGGGGTTAGGCATCACACACATTCACTAAAATACATTGGTAGCCGTTCTAAGAACGCTAGGGACCGTGTCTCGTTAAAACTCTACACCCGGCAGATTGTACGCCTATTTCTGAATCGTCACTATTTAGCCAGACACGAAATCTGGATGCACTGCATCCTCTAAATGCGGAAGATTAAGGAGATCTGAAGTGACGAAATTCCACTTCGGCAGGCACCAATTACGATCGCAATGAGTTCTGCTAGAGACTGAGTCTACGGTGCGCTTGTGCGAATCTTGTGGTATCTTAGAAAGGGGATAGGCAGTCACAAGGGTGACATTCACATGAGTACGTGTTTAAATAATGTATGTAATGTTCTATAATGTATATTAACAACTATTGTGTACTACCCATATTTGCAAAATAAAATCCTATTCTATTCTAAAACTACTCAAAACTTGTCTTCCTCAATAACAGTTGAACTTCGCAGTCCGCTGTCTTAGGATTGAGTAAGACATTGAATTGCTGCTTAGGGAGCGTGTTCTATTAGAATCGTATAGTGTCCTCAGAGGTTCTATGCGTTAGGTCTAACAGAGCACGTACAATGAGGCAAACGTTGTAAAACGGTTCCCCGTCTCACTAAAGTGGGTTAATAATAAACAGATTAATTAACGTAGCTATAAATAATGAATTTAAGCGCAAGCGCAACGGTCCTTTCACCCCTCCACATAATACGGTGGCGGTCTGCCCTGCTTGGGCGGAGCACCGCCGTGTCCTCGTGGAGGCGATCGGCGGCGGCGATCTCTCGCGTCCGGCCCTGGTCCAGGCCATGGTACGGAGCGAGAGGGCATGGGGAGCCGTCACCTCCTTCAGCGAAGCAGTGATGCTCGCGAAGAGGGAGGCGGCGCACGTGAGGGAGAGGCAGCATATGCGCCCTCGCGACCCCAGCCGCCGCAGGATACGGAGACGCCCTGGGCGTCGGGAATCCCAGGCCGATTTCCGGCCACCGTAGGCATGGGCTTGCGGACGGCGAGTAATGGGTAGCTCGCTGTCCGGTAAGGACCAAGCCCAAGTCGACGGCGCGTTGTGTTCCACGCGCGCCTCAAAGAGATGTCAGCACAAAAAGTGATGGGACCCGCAAGGGTCGATGCCTGCCAGGGGTGCGGGTTTGTTCGAAAGAGACACCACAGCCCCTGGCTTAAGGGCTACTGAAGGAACACGGGTGGGTTTTAGTCAGTAAAAGTCTGACACGCCCTCCTGCTCCACCCAGAGCGGGAGAAGTTATTTGATGATTTCCCACCCAAAAAAAAAAAAAACCCCTCCACATAATTAAGATTATAATGCAGATATTAACCTTCACCTGTGAGGAAGGAGAATTATGTGTGTTTGTTGGTATGACTGAGTGAGCAATAATATGTAGTAATCTTATGTTGAGAGTATTATTAGCATTGACATATATAAAAGGACTGGGTGGACCGCACGTTACAATGACGCCTCGAACTTGGTCCCAAAATGGTCTTTGCAGCGGCGCGGCGCTCGTTGTAGCCGATGAAATGAAAAGATTTAATAATATTACTCTATGATTAAATTTTGTACAAAATTGATTTTGATTGTTTGTTAAAAGGAAATTAAAATGTCCAACGTCAGAAAAAACTACGAATCCAAAATGGAAAATTATGTCCAGATTACCAAAAAAACAAGATTTTTTTTTAAATTGTTTTATTCGAAGGCCAATGAAAACTTAATAACACAAACAAACTGCAACAAATATAAATTTTGAAAAATATAAGGTTTTTATTTTATTTCTTTTTACCTCGAAGAATACCACATCCCGCTCTTACAAGGTTACGCCTAGGAGTAGACACGCCAATTGACATCGTAGTTCTAATAAATGGCGTTAGTGTTCTTTGTAGGGTGACCGCGTCCGTCAAATGTTCGGACGACCGTATCTTTACTATTTAAATCAATGATTATTAGAGTTCTTATAACTAATTAGACAGATACGTGTTGCTGGGGAGTTTGTTGCGCCACTTCTTCTCCCCAGCTCAAACACTAGGAAGTGGTGACGGGTGGGCTCTTTGGGGCTGTCTATAGACTTTTATGAGAGTTGATCCACTCCGTGTTGACTTAGAATCTCTCTGCTACTTTTAGCTTTATAAAAACACATCCAATGTGTTTTCATATATGAATTCTTAAGCATAATTTAAAGCTATTTGGAATTCATATGAAGTAAATCGGTGGGAGAGTGGCCAGTCCGGTGACGAGCTCAACAGGGCCGTACGGGGAGAAGTGCGGTCCTTCCCCCTTAGGGGGAACCGACCCAAGATCTAATATTAACATAATTAGGAAAAACGAAATTTTTATCAGCCTGGGGTCATTTAGGAACAGTCACATGCAAGTTTTAAGTTTAGACCTACTTGGGGTTAAGACATTTAGTTTTGTTCGCATTGAGTAAAAGATTATTAGCGGCAAACCATTTCGAAAGAACAGCTAGACTATCATTGACATGTAAGATATCCGTATCTTTTCTATCTATTCTAAAAATAAGAGAAGTGTCATCAGTCTAATCAGTTTAATGTCCGAATTATTTTGTGATTTTTAGTGCGTGCTAAAAGCGTTTTTTTTGTTTTTTTAACTCTTATTTTTATTTTGTACTTTTTAGTCTTCTTACTATTCAAACTTAATTTACTACTTACTAATTTAAAATCTTAACAGTTATTTAAAGATATTTATTATAAACAAAATTAACAAAATTAACAGTTTTACGCATACAAATTCAATACGGCGTTAGCACGCAATCTTTTCAATTCCGCCAATACGTCAGTATTGCAAGGAGTTTTCCTCGTGAGCTTTGAACAGTCCAGTTCCTCTATTTGAAGGCCATCAAAGGACTTGACGTGACTTAGAGCAACGTAAGCTTACCCGGATGCAAAACTACGGGGTCCCAAATATACTACAGCACAATCCATCGTACAACCTTGCATTTTGTGCACTGTCGACGCCCAACACAGAATCACTCAAAATCCAATCTTCGTATTCCTCTCGTCGAACCTTATTGTTGATACCCATGACATGATAATTTGGTAATAAAATGTCATTTCGCATTATTTTCAGCAAACCCTTTCATTTCATACCCATATCATGGGGGTGCATTTCAAATAGCCAATCCGCCATCTTGGATATCCACTATGTTGGATTTAGGTCACGTGATTATTTTTTCGTATTCTTGAGAGCAAACCCTTTCATTTGATACCCATATCATGGGGGTGGATTTCAAACAGCCAGTCCGCCATCTTGGGGAGGCCGCCATGTTCGATTTGTAATGACGTTTCTTAGCAAGTCATGTATTGTCATCAGAACTCAGAGCGTGTGCAAAATTTCATCCTAATCGAGGACCGAGAAGTGGGTCAAATTAAGATTCCAAGATTTTCTTACACACATAGTTAATTACAAGTGAAGCTAATAAAAGCGTGTTAAAAAGGGACAACATAATCTCAGCTTCTGAGGTTGTCATGGCTTTGTTGCCCCACACTAGGAATTTCTCTTGTATTCCTGTAAGATTTTGTAAGTAGAAGTGACATGTAATAAGTGCTCATTTAGTAACTTGTCGTTCAATTTTGCATGCCATATACTTAATCAGAAAACATACACCGACCCTTTTCCATGTAACTTTTTTGAGGTCGACCGCGCTATATTTATTACTAATGAGCGGCAGGCTAGACAATAGCGGTCTTATTCATAAACGCCTTGTAACTTTTAATCAATTGCTAACTAATTGATTAGCAAAATTCTTATCTATAAACGCTGTTTATTGCTATGAGGTCGCTAACCAATTGATTTGTAGCTGTCATATTTAAACACTACCGGTGCCCTGTTTATAGCTTGCTAAGAGGCAACATGGCAGATTTTATTTTAATCAGCTGATCGATTCAATATGATTTATTGTACTTCAAGGTTATTTTGTTCCTAATATTGAATTGTCCTTAGTAAATGTGGACTTCGACAATATTTTACGGGATTTCAGAACGACACCGAAGAATTAAATAGTTTTGAAACGCCGCGGGCGCCTATTGTTAGTAAACGGAGGAAGACCTACAAGACTCGTTTAAATCCGCTACGAGAAAACATATTCCTCATTCTAATGATGATAGGATTTATAGGGAAGTTCAATCGGTAGGAGGTTCAGTCAGTTCGTGCGGAAGCTCATCGGAGATAGTGATTATCCAATGTTATCCAATGTACCCCTCGTTTTATGACGACGCCCAGAGAGTACTTTATACGATACTAATGACGCCTTCTAGGGCCCAGAAATAAAGAAATGCCACGTTATGACAGTCATGCACAATAAAACAAGATACTTTTTATAAAAACCAATTTATTTCGATACGCAATAAAGCCATATTTGTGTTATAATTTCATTACTTTTGATTTCCAATTCTTCTTTGTCCAAGGACGAGTGCCATTATTTTCTCATGCCACTCTCATTCCTCATCTTTTTCACTTAGCATGGTGCCCCGTTGCCATCTTTGCAAGGCTGGATAGTAATGGTGCTACGTGCTAAGTAGTGGCTTTCATAGCAGCAGTCAAAATTGTAACTGTAAACAAGATTAGTAATTGTTATTATAAGACACTGAAACCCAAAAGCAATAGGAAGTTATATAGAATAGGCACAAGTACCTACACATGTTTCTTAAATAGAATATCCATGTTGACAAGTTTAAAGAACATGTAAATACATAGCAATATTGGCTACTGTGTTATCATTCATTTGGTCGATTTACAATAGAAAGTAGATAAAAATTCAGAGATACATTACCTTTTCCTGTTAACTCCATTCATGAGAGCGTATTATTTTCATTGCTCATCTTTTTCACGTAGCATCATCTCCATCGTTGCCGTCTCAAAGTTGAATAGTATTGGTGCTACGTGCTAGTAGCTTTCATAGCAGCAGTCAAAATTGTAACTGTAAACAAGTATAATTTAATTGTTATTAAAATACACTGAAACCCTGCAAAAGCACTAGGAAGTTTTATAAAATATACATACATATATACGCATATGTTTTTCAAAGATAATATCCATGGAAACAAACGTAAAGAACATGTAAATACATAGTTAATCAGCTAATACGATAGCATTAATTCAGTCACTTTACAATAGAAACTAGATAAAATTCAGACGATACATTACTTTTTCTTGTTTTTTCCAATCATGGGAGCGTATTATTTTCATTGCTAATTTGCTTCCATTACAAACACAATAAAATAAACATAATAAATTATTTTATTCAAATACAAATAAATCAATGAAATTTTTGACATAAGTCTGTCGAAGTCACGACAGATACAAAAATCATGCATTTGACAACTTGATTCTAAAAATCCTGTTTTTTAGGCGACTATTTAGATTATAATCTGTGCTGAACGCATAATTTCACCTCTATTTCGTTTCGCTACTAATCACCTGCAAACTAGCGTTTATAAATAAAGAAAAGTTAATCAATGATTAGGAGGTAACCAAATTGATAAGCTGAACAGTGGCTAATCAGTGATCAGCGAGTTTTTTTTTTTAATAACTAAGGCTGTAGAAGTTGGAGTTGCATAAGGGAGGCACTCCGGTATCACCGGATGCCGACCTACCTCTGTCGTGTGGTCGAGGCCTATTTGACGGACAGGGCCGTCATCTACCCCGGTCACCTCGGAGAGTGGAACCGGCAAGAGATGTCGTGCGGTGTCCCACAGGGATCGGTCCTGGGGCCGCATCTGTGGGACATCGGGTACGACTGGGTGCTGCGCGTGGACCTCCCTAGCGGCGTCAGTGTAGTTTGCTACGCTGACGACACGCTGGTCCTGGCGCAAGGGAGGTCGTATTAGGCGGCGGCCGACTTAGCGACACAAGGGGTTGCGACAATCGTCGATAGGGTCCGGCAACTGGGACTCGAGGTGGCATTGCACAAGTCCGAGGCCATGTGGTTTCATGGTCCTCGGAATGCGCCACCGACGGGTTCCCAGATAACGGTGGGAGGGGTTCACATCGGTGTCGGGTCGACGATGAAGTACTTGGGACTCGTCCTCGACAGCAGGTGGACCTTCGCGAAGCATTTCCGCCGTTTGGCTCCCAGACTGGAGCGGGCCGGGGCTGCGTTGAAGCGGCTCTTGCTCAATCTAGGGAAGCCGAACGCCTCCTGCCGGAGGCTCTACGCGGGGATCGTGCGGTCCATGGCCCTATATGGGGCACCGGTGTGGGCGCCTACATTGAGGTGCCAACCAGCTCGCAGGTTGAGGGCGTCCCATAGGGTCATGGCCATACGAATGATCCGAGGATATCGCACGATCTCCGGCGAGGCGGCGGGCCTCCTTGCCGGATTACCGCCATGGGATCTGGAGGCAAAAGTCCTCGCGCAAATATGGGAGTGACGCGAGGAGACCAAACGCTGGGGCATAACTCCGCTGCCGCCGGAAATCGCGGCACAGCGGACAGAGCTCCGGCGGGATCTCATGGTGACATGGAGAGAGCGATTGTCGCAACCCAGTGCTGGGCACGCCACGATTGCGGCGGTAAGTCCCCTCTTTGAGGAGTGGTTTAAGAGGCGGCATGGCGTCCTCACCTTCCGCCTGACGCAGGTCCTCACCGGACATGGTTGTTTCGGGAGGTTCCTGTTTCGGATAGGGCGGGAGGAAACGCCCGGGTGTTTCCACTGCGAAGATCGCCCTGAGGACACGGTGGAGCTCACGGTGGCGGTCTGTCCAGCTTGGGTGGAGCACCGCCGTGTCCTCGTGGAGGCGATCGGCGGCGGCGATCTCTCGCGTCCGGCCCTGGTCCAGGCCATGGTACGGAGCGAGAGGGCATGGGGAGCCGTCACCTCCTTCAGCGAAGCAGTGATGCTCGCGAAGAGGGAGGCGGCGCACGTGAGGGAGAGGCAGCATATGCGCCCTCGCGACCCTAGCCGCCGCAGGATACGGAGACGCCCTGGGCGTCGGGAATCCCAGGCCGATTTCCGGCCACCGTAGGCATGGGCTTGCGGACGGCGAGTAATGGGTAGCTCGCTGTCCGGTAAGGACCAAGCCCAAGTCGACGGCGCGTTTTGTTCCACGCGCGCCTCAAAGAGATGTCAGCACAAAAAATGATGGGGCCCGCAAGGGCCGATGCCTGCCAGGGGTGCGGGTTTGTTCGAAAGAGATACCACAGCCCCTGGCATACGGGCTACTGAAGGAACACGGGTGGGTTTTAGTCAGTAAAAGTCTGACACGCCCTCCTGCTCAACCCAGAGCGGGAGAAGTTATTTGATGATTTCCCGCCCAAAAAAAAAAAAATTATGGCAGGATCGTTTCCTACAAGCCTGAGCTGTTGAGAGAGATCGAGAGTTTCTATGGACAGTTATACACGTCAACAAGCAACCCCGTTACGGATCTGGCAAACGACTCAAGAGCCAGATTGACCCGACACTACACCGAAGATATCCCAGACGTTAGGTTGTACGAGATTAGGATGGCTCTGAAGCAGCTTAAAAAAACAACAAGGCGCCGGGTAAAGATGGAATCACGGCCGAAATCCTGAGGGCCGGCGGAAAACCCGTTCTTAAGGCCCTCCAGAAGCTGTTTAATTCCGTCAAACTCGAGGGCAAAACGCCACAGGCATGGAACAGAGGTGTGGTGGTACTTTTCTTTAAGAAGGGTGATAATACTCTTCTTAAGAATTATAGGCCCATCTCACTTCTGAGCCATGTCTATAAGCTGTTTTCGAGAGTCATCACGAACCGTCTCGCGCACAAGTTTGACGACTTCCAGCCTCCCGAACAAGCCGGATTCCGTAAAGGCTTTAGCACCGTAGACCACATACATACGCTGCGGCATGTTATACAGAAGACCGAAGAGTATAACCTGCCTCTCTGCTTAGCGTTTGTGGACTACGAAAAAGCCTTCGATTCGATCGAGACATGGGCTGTACTGCAGTCTCTTCAACGGTGCCAGATCGACTATCGGTACATCGAGGTGCTGAAGTGTCTGTATGAAAACGCCACTATGTCAGTCCGACTGCAGAACCGGACTTCAATACCTATCCTTCTGCAGCGAGGTGTCAGACAGGGAGATGTTATCTCTCCGAAACTGTTCACCGCTGCACTGGAGGATGTCTTCAAGGTTCTGGACTGGAAAGGGGCTGGCATCAACATCAATGGCGAGTACATCACTCACCTTCGATTTGCTGATGACATAGTCGTCATGGCTGAGACCATGGAGGACCTCAGTGCAATGCTCGATGACCTCAGTAGAGCTTTCG
Source organism: Polymixis flavicincta (assembly GCA_949987655.1). Classification (NCBI taxonomy): domain Eukaryota; kingdom Metazoa; phylum Arthropoda; class Insecta; order Lepidoptera; family Noctuidae; genus Polymixis; species Polymixis flavicincta. The sequence continues at coordinate 6,742,792 of OX465202.1, read as the reverse complement.
AAAGAGTGGGTCTTAAAATGAACATGGAGAAGACAAAGGTCATGTCGAATGCCCATGTAACACCCACTCCCATGACGATCGGAGGCGTTACACTCGAAGTTGTGGCCGAGTACGTTTACCTAGGACAGACTGTCCAGTTAGGTAAGTCCAACTTCGAGAAAGAGGTCAATCGTCGAATCCGACTCGGCTGAGCAGCGTTCGGGCTGCTTCGCAATATCTTCTCGTCCCAAATACCACAGTGTCTCAAGACGAAAGTCGTTGACCAGTGTGTGTTGCCAGTGATGACCTATGGTACAGAGACATGGTCGCTCACAATGGGCCTTATCAGAAGGCTTAAAGTCACCCAAAGGGCAATAGAGAGGGCTATGCTCGGAGTTTCCCTACGCGATCGAATCAGAAATGAAGAGATCCGCAGGAGAACCAAGGTAACCGACATAGCCCGAAGAATTGCCAAACTTAAGTGTCAGTGGGCAGGGCACATTGCTCGCAGAACAGATGGCCGATGGGGCCGAAAGGTTCTGGAGTGGCGACCGCGTACCGGAGGACGTAGAGTGGGAAGGTCTCCCACAAGGTGGACCGATGACCTTGCGAAGACCGCGGGTATCCGCTGGATGTGGGAAACACAAGACCGGTCGAAGTGGAGGAGCCTGGGGGAGGCCTATGTCCAGCAGTGGACGTCTTTCGGCTGATATGATGATGATGATGACATTTTACGTTTGTTTCGCGACAGCATTTAATATTGCTTGGTAGTCATTGGTAGACTGTATAATTAATCTGTTACAAAAATTAATAAAAATATAAACTTGTATTTTTTTTTATTAAAAACTTGTTTATAATGTATTGTCTATTTGTATGTATAGTTTGGTTTTATAAATTTTGTTGTTAGTATATTTTAATTTAGAGTAGGTGTAGGATTTGTTTTAAGTTTTCAATTGTATTAGTGTTTAAAAATAAAAAAGTCACGATTTTTATTCCGCATTTTATTTTTATACTTTTCCCGCGGTTTCACACGCGCCAGAAGCAGGGGAGTTTATCTATCACTGAATATAGGGGCTCTAGCTACCACTGAATCTATTTTACGGGACCACGACGCCGACGGTATATTTGTTTACTTAAAAAAACGTCACCGTCCTTTTTGGAAAAGACCCGCCAAGATATTTTTATATGGGGCTTTATAGCTAGCCCCATAAGGGCTAGCTACGCCACTGCGTAAAAACTGAAAGCGTAGGTAACAAATAAACACTCACTCTTGTATTTTATGCGGCTTCATCCGAGTTTTCATAGGAATAGGTTTTCTTAGGACGATTTGGGTGTAGCCGCAAATGAACCTCAAGCAAAGGAACTCATATTCTCATTGACAAAATATTTTGAATGTAATGAAGTAACGATAATTATTATAGATTATATGTATAGATTCGAATTTTATTTCCCTAGAAATCGTATCTTATTTCTTGCGCAATAAGTTTGAACTTTCATGTAAAAGCAAATTTCGGTAGGTATAGGTAATTCCGTTACCAAGTTCAACCTCATAACTTTGGGAATAAGATCGTGTCAAACGTTAATCTCAAATAAGGCGGACTGACAAGAGGCGTTTTGTAGGTTTAATTAATTAAAACTTCGTCCACGTTTGTGATGGGTATCTATATTGTTTTCTAAATTTCATGCCGATTGTGTCATGGGTTTTTGCATTGAACTTCGTAAAAATACTTAGAATAGAAGAGCAAGGAACGCACGAAAACAGGTGACCGCCAGCCCACCAGTAAGTAGGTAACAAAACTTGGAAAAAGTAATTAAAAACTGCGTGAAATAATAAAAAAAAAGTGTTTTTCTCACATCAGATTACCTACCTGTCTATTTAACATTATTCTCCGAGAGCGTGAAATTTCGCTTACTACCTGTTTAAATATATGAGTAGGTAACACCTACTTAATACTTACATGTATTTCCAACTATTAAGTAAAAATGAAGAAATAAAATATAAAAAAAACGATTAAATCTAAGCTTTCTTTCTTTGTAGTTTAGGCAATGCGCCGTGTACGTGCCGCTTCTTTTTATTACCACGCTATTATTTGGATTCTATTCAAGTATTCAACCTGCTACGCTATTTCTTATCGCAAAGTATCTTATTCTACACCACGACGCGCATACGCACACACTCTCACGTACGCACTGCAGCACGAAACATTACGAGTAAGAGCGGACAAAGAGCTATATATCTCTTTCACACGATTCTCGCTGTTGCTGCTTATAAAGCGTTCAAGGTCAAAGTGGGGTAACTTGATGTGCTGGCGACTGTACATTAAAAATAAAAGAGGCCGTTCATAAAATATCCTCCAGGTGCCAGAAAATTTGCTTTAACGCTGCATTTTCACTCGCCATCTGCATACAAATATGTACGTAAATTTTTTAATACATGTTTACCCCACCCCCATACATTAAATGAATGGTATCGAAGTGTAAATGCGGAACCTGGATTTTGCACCGAAACGTTAAATAGGCTTGAGGAGTAAGTAAAATCTAGTGATAAAAATATTTTATGTGCTTTAGTTGCTGATGAAATGTCTATTAAGAGGCAAAGGATATGGACAAGTCAAATCTATGAGGGCCTAGTAGACATGGGTTTTTTTTTTTTTGGTATAAGTAAATAGTAAGTTTTATTTATGCTACATAAACATAAGCTTCAACTGCAAATCTATTCATAGATCTATTGATGGTGTGAGATCGCTTTGTCAATCGTCTGATATCATTGCTCTTCAGGAAACGTGGCTCCTGCCGCACGACATAGCCTACCTAGGAACTATTCACAAGGATTTTGCGTTTGCGGGCAAGTCAGCTGTGGATACGTCGACCGAGATACTACGCGGGCGGCCGTACGGCGGAGTGGCTTTGTTATGGAGACGGAGTTTGTTTACATCGGTGTCCGTCATTGAGTGCAAAAGTGTGCGCCTAACGGCAGCTAAGTTTGTAGTGGCGGAGCGCGTGTTCATAGTTTTTTTCGTATACATGCCTACGGACTCAGTCGACAACCTTATTGAGTTTCCGGAATGTTTAAGCGAAGTGAGTGCAATTATTGAGAACGAGAACGCTGAAAGTGTATTTCTGCTGGGAGACTTTAATGCACACCCAGGTGAGCGTTTTGGTATTGAATTGCTTAGTTTTTGTAATGAGCAAAAATGGTTGTGTGCAGATATTGAGAGACTCGGTCCTAATTCTGATACGCACACATACGTTAGTGACGCTCACGATAACTGTCGTAGGTGGCTTGACCACTGTGTGGTCACTCAGGCCGCTTGGCAAACTATTGTAGATGTAAGGATTGTGTGTGATGTTTTCTGGTCAGACCACTTACCCTTAGAGCTGACATGCAACCTGGAGGTGTTGCAGCCGAAACTTGTTAGCAGTAATACCTTTTGTAATAAGATTAAGTGGGGGATTAGAGAAGCTAGTCAGATAAAAAGGTACCGAGAATTGTGTCATAACAGGATGAGGGAGGTTGACTTTCCTATTGTCTTTCATGAATGCTGTGATAATATGTGCCATAACCTGGAACACAGGCCTCATATAGATAGATTATATAATACTGTTGTTAGCATTTTAAGTGAGTCTGCGGTGGCGACTTGTTTGTGTCGGACAGTTGTGAAGCGGAGGTATGTCACGGGTTGGAACAAGCATGTAAAAGAGGCCCACGCGGATGCGCGACTCAGGTTTGAGCTTTGGATGCAGTATGGCAAGCCTGGTGTGGGGCCTATTTACAACCAAATGCGCGACTCTCGAAAAGCTTTTAAGGCGAAACTAAAATGGTGTCAAAACAACCAGCAGCAAATTAAGTTGGACATTATTGCGTCTCACCACTCAGCAAGGAACTTTGGAAGCTTTTGGAGAGAAACGAAAAGGTTGAATCCTGAGTCGAGTCTCCCGGCGAGTGTCGAGGGTAAAACTGAGTCAGTCGATATTGCAAACTTATTTCGACAGCGTTTCAAAATTGATCCACCTCTGGGTCCAGCAGCCCAAACGCCGAATGTAAGCTGTTGTGACTTAAGTGTACGTTTCTCGGCCCGTGATGTGTCATCCGTCATAAAAAACATGTCAAAGGGTAAGTCACCTGGTCACGATAGCTTAAGTATTGAGCATCTGCAAAACGCAGGTGTTCATCTCCCAAGGATTCTTGCCTTACTGTTCAACTTGTGTGTCAGTCATTCCTATCTGCCGGCTGATTTAGTGAAAACAGTTGTGGTGCCCGTTCCTAAGAACAAGACCGGTGATATGTCGGATTCATCTAATTACCGACCGATTTCCCTAGCAACAGTTACAGCAAAAATCTTGGATAGTTTGCTTGACAGTTGCCTGGGTAAACAGTTAAATATTAATGACAGACAGTTTGGTTTTAGGAACGGGTTATCAACTGAGACTGCGATTATGACTCTGAAGAGCACAGTGCAATATTACACTGGGAGGAGGACACCTGTGTATGCATGCTTCCTGGATTTATCCAGGGCTTTTGACCTGGTCTCATATGACATCCTATGGAAGAAATTGTCCAGTGAAGCTAACCTGCCGCCAGAAATCATTAATATGTTTAAATTCTGGTACGGTAACCAATATAACACTGTGAGGTGGGCAGGTGGTTACTCAGATGTGTATAGGTTAGAGTGTGGGGTGAGGCAAGGGGGTCTGACCTCGCCCAAGCTATTTAATATTTATGTAAATAAGCTGATCGAAGAACTGAGCACTGGCATTGGATGCACGATAGACGGTGTATCTTTCAACAACATCAGTTATGCTGACGATATGGTGCTTCTGAGTCCGTCGATCAGTGCCCTCAGAAAGCTACTGAAGATATGTGAGTGCTATGCTGGAGCCCATGGTCTAAGGTATAATGCCAAGAAAAGCGAGCTATTAGTTTTTATGGCACAAAACAAGACCTATGAATTAGTACCACCTGTCTCGCTTTGTGGTGCGACTCTAAACAGAGTAAAGCAGTTTAAATACCTTGGTCACTGGGTTACAGACGATGGCTCTGATAACTGTGATATGGATAGAGAGCGCAGGGCATTGACCGTACGATGCAACATGCTGGCCCGCAGATTTTCAAAGTACGACAGTAATGTGAAGGTAACGCTGTTTAGGGCATATTGCCAGGCTTTTTATACCTGTAGTCTTTGGTCTAGATACACGAAAAAAAGTTTCAATGCCTTGCGTGTGCAATACAACAATGCTTTTAGGATACTGCTGTCGCTGCCACGTTTCTGTAGCGCGTCAGGGATGTTCGGAGCAGCGCGTACAGATGACTTTTTTGCGATCATGCGTAAAAGATCCGCTTAATTACTGCGTCGAGTGCGAGACAGCGACAACAGTCTCCTGAGCATTGTTGCTAACAAAACTGAGGGCCATCTGATGGGCCACCTGTGCGCAGTGCATGTATTGTTGCCAGGTGTGTCCAGAAGATGGCGTGGTAGATATAGTGTTCCTTAAGTTGTATTGAATACAATGCAACTTGGGGAATACTGTACCTATTTATTTTTGTTTTTGTTTGTGTAATAAAAGTAATTAATGTAATGATACTAACATAATTTAAGTATTACTAACAAAATTATGGGTAATGTGCCTGAAATAAATATAAATAAATAAATAAACAACTAACATATTTAACATTTATTTATCTTAGACTAACATATTTATGCTACATAAACAAATAAAACTAATTTTCCGCTACGAATTCTAATTATCTTTTGATTATTGAATTAATCTTTTGAGAAATAAATGTCTTAAACCATAATGCTTTGATTAATTTATATTTTTGTACCAATAGAATATTAAAACGTTGTTTCATATTATGTAAAAAAAATGTTAACATTTTTGCTATAAATCTAACTCTGTATTTTTGTCAAGTTGATTAAATATACGTCTTATATGATTAAGTATGCATATATTATGACATAATATGTAGTGTACAAACCATTATGGAACACACATTATTTTGTTCACTATGCGTTTTTGTTTATAATTTATAAGGGCCCATTTAAAAAAAAATATTTTTGTTCTGACAAGTGATAATCAGTGAACGGATAATCGCTTACGCGGTAACATGCATCGAGGACAAGAAGTATCCACAGAGTACGTTATAATATAGTGAAATAGAGACCAATCTTTGGCCGTAAAATGGGTAACCACAGACGACTCGCCCTTAACGCCATCTGTTTTCACTAGTTAGAATCTTTACTCATCGTATCTATAACCATAGCTATACCTGTGTATGGTGCGTACCATACGTACGTAAGTATGTACTATCATAATTTCATTGAAGGTTATTTATGGATTTAGAAATGAAACATTTTATTAATAAAAACTAGTTTATTTGTGTCTTTTAAAGCACTTATTTAATTTCTTGGCTTTTACTTGTAGACTGTCCTCATCATCATCAACTTGTCTTCTGCCAGCTAATATTTTATTAATATTTTTACAGTTATTAAATATAATACAACGAATTACAATTTGAATTAAATAATCTAATTTCTTTCCTTTATGTATTTGACATTTTATAAAAGTAAAATCGACAGTGTAGCGTCACTGTAAGTTCCCTGCTAGTTAGTCACTGTAAACTATTATTGTAATAACATAAAATGTAATGACAAACGCACAGAATGTATTATTAGTATGTAAGTAACAAGCGCGTGAGTCATTGACCGATGGCGGCGGCCGCGCAGCGAGCGAGCAAGACACCACCCGCTCCCTCGCGCCTCACCGCCCGCTCGCCAGTCCATTGTATGCCGCTGGGCTAACGACACGCTTTTCTCATGCAAATCTTTGTATGCATCTCCCGCGCTTGACTATATAATATGTACTCTGCCTATCTATCTTCTATTTCTCTTGTGCTTGTAAACATCGTACTGTGCTTCTCTGTTTCCTTCACCTTTCTGTTCTCCTAACTTGTGTGTACGTGACTGTGAACTTGGAACAATATAACTACTCAACTTGTGACCATTCCTACCAGGTTTTATTTACCATCACACACGTACCCCCTCATTGGTGACCCCGGAAGAACACCATGAGTCAGCCACAGGGAAGCGATGCTAAAGGTCAAAGTAAGGACAATCCGAGCTACGACGTATATCGCGTCGGTGTGCGGGTACCTCCATTTTATCCGGAAAAACCGGCGCTGTGGTTTGCGCAACTTGAGAGCCAGTTCGTTCTCGCGAACATCACGGCCGATGCCACGAAATTCCATCACGCTATTGGAAACCTGGACCCTGTATACGCATCCGAGGTGGAAGACATCATCACGGCACCTTCAGCGCCGAACAAGTACGAGCGGCTAAAAAGTGAGTTAGTGAAGAGATTATTGGCGTCGAGAGAGAAGAAGGTACAGCAGCTCCTGACTCACGAGGAGCTTGGTGACCGCAAGCCCTCGCAATTCTTGCGACACCTGCGCCACCTGGCGGGACCAAGCGTACCGGACGAGTTTTTACGAACGTTATGGACCAACCGACTGCCGAGCAGCACGCAGAGTATTATTGTCTCGCAAGTTAACGCGACCTTGGAAGAGGTGGCCGAGCTGGCTGACCGTATACAGGATGTGGTAACTACAACCCCGCAGGTAGCAGCGACAGCAGGTCAGATGGCAACGCCGGGGAGCAGCATGGACCAGATGAGTGGTCAAATCGCCGAACTCACACGACAGGTACAAGCCCTCACGTCGCAGGTCGACAGGTTATCGCGGTCGAGGCAGAGGTCTAGCAGAAGCAACAGCCGGGGACGTTCACCTTCAAAAAGGTCAAATTCGAACTATGGAAAATTTCCAAAGTGTTGGTACCATTATAAGTTCGGAGACAAGGCAACGAAGTGCGTGAAACCCTGCGACCACTCGGGAAAAGCAACAGGCAGTCGATAATGGCGACCGGCGACTGTCATAGCACTGGTCGCTTATTTGTGACGGACCACAACACGAAGATGCTGCTCGATATTGTTTGATACACCTTACTATTTTCTTTGTATTCATTAGTCAGTGACATGTCCCATCCCTAATCCTTCCCTCCGCACCTCGCGGAACTTCGAAGAACGTCTCACGCTCGATGCATATGGCGCGCGCGCATTAGAAGAAACACAAAATCGTTTTAAATAAGTTATTGGCCAAATCTAACTCTAAACTAGTTGATTGAGTATCGCGTCTAGCCAAGGACGCTTTTGAAGTTTCCTACTCAGAAACAGGCTAAAGGAATGTAAATTGAAAGAGGTCAGGTACTCACGGGAGGCTGGGAACCAGGAGATCACCACACTGTATCACTAGCAGTTATATTTCACGATATTTTTGTGTTTTTGTTGCCGCGCGCGCGGTCTTGCAGCCGGCCGATCTTTTCGTTGAGTTCGAACTGATATTTTTTCACTCCGTCAGATGGCAGGAGCGGTACGTCGTCCTTGGCGCGCTCACAGCAATCGGTGAGTGCAAGTAGCGGTAAATTTAAATAGGGAGGAAAAGGAAAGGAATGGGGAAAGCATCCCGAAGCCTGTTCATATCCCCCCACTTGAAATCGACCAGGGATTTCATAAGATAAGATAGATGAAGTTCGAGACTTACGGCCTATGCGGATTCATTTGTCATCCATGCTGATAAGATTTTAAGTTTAAGGTTAATATATAAGTTTGATATATGTATAGATACTTAAAAATGTTTAATTGTTATAAGTACGTTAAATTATAAGTATAGAAATATAATGTAGATACATTGATAAGTTAGTTTTTTGTTCAATTGGAAGAGGACAAATTTTGACAGCAGGTCTTACAAGTAAGCCTTTAGATGTTTTGAGTGTCACAACACGAGTAATGTCATCTTTACCCGGATGGAGCTGTACAACGCGACCCAACCTCCATTCGTTAGCAGGTAAATTAGGTTCATAAATGGTGACAAGATCGTTCAGTTTTGGCTGACGGTTGCCGTGTTTTAACCATTTCATTCGCTGTTGTAAGGTATGCAAATAGTCCCTTTGCCAAGTGCGCCAAAAGCTCTGTGATAGGCGCTGTAATAGCTGCCAACGAGTACGTAATGTCTCGTTTTCGGTATACATCGGTTCAGGCAGAGATACTAAAGGTCGACCGACGAGGAAGTGACCAGCTGTAAGAGCGTCAACCTCGCCGGGATCGGAAGACAATTCTACTAAGGGTCTAGAGTTTAACATGGCTTCCACTTTCGTTAAGATAGTATAAAATTCTTCAAAGGTAAGAGTTTGGGATCCAATAATACGTTTAAGATGGTATTTTGTCGATTTTATACCGCTCTCAAAAATGCCTCCGAAATGAGGACCGGAAGGAGGATTAAGCTTCCACGTGATTCCTCGAGAAGCGAGGTGACTGGAAATACTATCGCTTTCGCGGTTGAGCATTTCGCTAACTTCCGACAAGTAACGCCTGGCACCCGCGAAGTTAGTACCACCATCTGTGACTATGGAGTGACAAAGTCCTCTCCGCGATACAAAACGATCTAAGGCCGCTATAAATGCTTCAGATGTGAGCTCAGTAACCAGCTCGAGATGAACGGCCTTGGTCGCGTGGCAGACTATGAGGCAAAGATACGCTTTATAAGTTTTAGCGTTACGACGTCTACTTTCTTTTATCATAAAAGGACCTCCGAAGTCGATACCGATTGTTTGAAAACACTGACCCGGTTGTAGTCGGGAAGATGGAAGATCACCTTGTAAAGGTTGAAGTGGAATAGGTTTGATTTTGAAACAGGTCACGCATTTAGATAACCGCGATCTGATAAGATTTCTAATGCCGAGTATCCAAAATCGACGCATTACTAAAGATTGGAGTAGGCGAGGCCCACAATGAAGATAAGTTGTATGATAGTGGTCAATAAGAAGAGAACTCAATTGAGAAATCTTAGGTATGAGGTATGGATGTTTGACGCGACCTGGTAATGACGCGTGCTTGAGACGTCCCCCCACTCGCAAGATTCCGCGAGTGTCAAGAAAAGGAGAGAGTTTAGATAAATGTTTGGGTAAAGGTTTCTTGGATGCTATTAAAGATATGACATCATCAAAACTTTGATGTTGAACATATTTTGTTAAATGATCTAAAGATTGGAGTAGTTCAGTGGCTGTCAGATAAGGTAATAAGTTACGCTCAGAACGTGTAGCTTTCGCGTTGTTGATGAAACGATAGATCCATCCAACCACTTTTTCCACGCGGGAAAGAGAGGAGTGGCGTTCCATGATGGAACCAAGCAAGTCAGATTCACGTGTCACACCAGTATGAGACGCGCGTGATGCGGGCTTAAGTTCTGGCACGTTATCGGATACTTCAACTGCTGAAACAGGCCAGTTGCAGGGTTCTTTGGACAGCCACTGAGGACCATACCACCAGATTTGAGAAGAAGATAAAGATAAGCATGATAAGCCACGACTACAGATGTCGGCTGGGTTGTCATGGGTGGACACATGTCGCCACTCCGTTGGCACAGGAGTGTCATTAATTAGGACTACTCTGTGGGCAACGAAGGTCTTAAGCTTGTGTGGCTCAGTATTCAACCATGACAATACAGTCGAGCTGTCTGTGAACAAGATAGATTTATTCATTATGATTTTTGAACTAAGCAAGGAATGAAAGCGAATTATTACTTTGGACAGTAATACAGCACTGCAAAGCTCTAAGCGGTTGACAGTCAACACTTTTAGAGGTGCTACTTTAGACTTAGCAATTAAAAGATAAACTTGTACGTCGTGAGAGGTAACGACACGAAGATAAACACAACATCCGTATGCTTTAGTGGAACCACCACAAAATCCGATGAGTTGAAATTCCTTAGACTGAGAAGGTATCATCCTACGGGGGGTTTCTATTAATCTTAAGTTATGAAGATCCGCTATAAAACCCTGCCATTCTAGAGCTATGTCTTTGGGCACAGGTTCGTCCCATGAAAGATTAAGATGCCACAAATCTTGAAGGAGCAATTTGGCTTTTAAGATACAAGGTGTGAGCCACCCAAGAGGATCGAAGATACGCGCGATGCTAGATAAGATGGAACGCTTGGTACATTTATTGTCCTCGATTGGGGACTGTGAGTAACTAAAATTGTCACGCACAGGATCATATTGGACTCCTAAGATTTTTAAAATAGATTTATTACTTTCTTCAGAGAAACGTTTAGGTGATTGACAGTGCTCTACAGGCAAAGTTTCAAGAAAGGATTGTGAATTGCTACTCCATTTTCGGAGCTCGAGTTGAGCACAACCTAATAAACTGACAAGTTGATCTTTCAATTCTATGGCTTCGCGTACAGAGGGCGCGCCGGTCGTAATATCATCGACATATGTCTCATGAAGAAGAGCTTCAGCTGCGCGTGGATACGCGGTGCCATGATCGGCTGCTAATTGGTGGAGGGTGCGGATGGCCAGATAAGGGGAACTACTAACTCCGTAGGTGACAGTCGCAAGTTCGTACTCTTTAACTGGATCACTGGGAGATTCTCGCCATAGTATGTGTTGTAAGTTCCGATCCTCCGGTCTAATCAAGATTCCTCTATACATCTTCGATATGTCACAAGTTAAAACTACTGTGTGTAATCTGAAAAGGGTTATAATATCTACAATATCCACTTGAAGCTTAGGGCCAGTGAATACAATATCATTTAAAGATAGACCGTTAGTAGTTCTAGAACTAGCATCGAAAACTACTCTCAATTTAGTGGTCGTGCTCTCTGGGCGAACGACACAACTGTGAGGGATAAGATAACGATTGAGAGTAGGTACCACAAGGTTAGGTACGGGATACATATGATTTAAATTCTCGTACTCGCGCATAAAATTAACATAATCGGATTTAAGTTCAGTCTGACGATTAAGTTTCTTTTCAAGATGAGTCAAACGCGACAAGGTACTATTGCAAGATTCACCCAAAGGACGATCGCCATCCTTTAAGAGGATAGGTACGACGTATCGTCCGTCAGGTTCGCGATAAGTTAACTCAGTGTACATGTGCTCACAGATATTATTCTCGGGTGCGGTGATAACAGTGCGCGGTGGTTCCTCCACTTCCCAAAATTTTTGAATCTGCTCATCTAATTTAAATGTGGTGGCCACTAAAGAACACGCGGTGTTTAAAGGTGCAGAATTAAAGTTTACTGCCCCTGACAAAATCCACCCGAAAACGCTATGCAGAGCGGTAGGTAAACCGGGCCCCAGATTGATACGTTGGCCGTCATAGATATCGTGGAATAGCTCCGCCCCAATCAATAAATCGATTTTGTTGGGAACATCGTAGTCGCGATCGGCTAACATTAGATGGTTGCAACGTTCTCGAACGACTGATGGTACTTTAACGCTTGGTATTAGAGCAGTGATATTATCTAATACGACTGGCTTGATATTAAAGTATGGAGTATCACCATGTACAGGTCGTATAGTGCATTCCGTCACCCCCCTTACTTGCGTGACTGAGTTTTGTCCTAGTCCGGCTATGCTAAGGTTGCACCGGCGTAGTTTTAACCCTAGTGTTCGCGCGCACGCAGCTGTGATGAAACAATCCTGCGCCCCACTGTCCACGAGTGCACGCACGGTACATTGGGTGCCGGCGGCGGTGTTAAACGCGCGCACCTGACATGTCCCTAGTAAAACCATATCGCGGTTCGGAACGGCACGGGCGATGTGAGAATGAGCTGTAACGTTCGCTCCAGTGGTTGCGCCGGCGCTGGATGGCGCTGGGTCAATATGCAATAGAGTATGATGACGTAATCCACACACCGTACAAGACATTTTAGATACACATTTTTCTATGACGTGATTTGTACGTAAGCAATTTGTACACATATTATTTTTACCTTGTACTAACGCGAGTCTAGCACGAGAATCTAAGGATTGAAAGGTAGGGCACCGATAAATCAGGTGCGAATCACTGCAATGAGCACAAGCCACATTTGCAGGTGGGTTAGATTTTGCGAGATAAGATGAGCGTTTGGATCCGCTGCTATTTTGCCTACTAAACGCGGGCGAAGATTTTTTCCCTTCAAGGTTACGAGGGTTAGGATTGTTATTGATATTAGATTTAGAAGATAAATGACTAGTTTCTAAGATTTTAACATAATCTTGAAGAAACTTTAACAATTCACAAAAAGTAGGTATTTGTGAAATGTTTTTCTGAGATTCGAAACGATTACGCGTGTCCAAGTCCAACGCGCGCGAAGTTAAACAAAATAAGATAAACTCACCTAAATTTTCAATTTTTAAAGCTTGGAGTGCATGGTAAGCCTCATAAATTACGTTTATAAAAGTTTGTAGATCTTGGAAGTTACCCGATTTTAAAACTGGCTGGTTAAAGAATTTGTCTAGATATGTTAAAGCTAAAATACGCTTGTTTTGATAACGCTCGAACAAACTATTAAAAACTACTTCGTAATTATCGGCGGTCATCGGAAGCCCTTTGACCATAGACAAAGCCGGGCCTTGTAAACAAGACGCTAAATAATGATATTTTTCTATTTGCGAAATCGAATTATTGTCGTGAATCAAAGTTTTGTAAATATCGTAAAACGTTTGCCAGTTTTCTATTTTACCATCGAATTTAGGTAACTCAAGTTTTGGTAGCCGCACGTTACATCCCGTTTGAATGGAGTCGGACGCCCCCGCACACGGGGGCGGCGCCGTCGCCTGCGACGTCCCGTCGACGTTTCCTTTCTTAACAGCGATCTGCAAGTCAGCCGCTGCACTGATTACGGCATAGTACAAATCATCAAACGAACTTAAAGACTTTTGACACACTTTTGCATCAGGATTCATGGCTAACTCCACAGTTTGTATTTTACTACATAACGCAACAAATTCTTCGCGAATTGAATGTATTCGAGTATATCTCGCCTTGAACGACGATACCTTTGAACAATCTTGAATCATAGATTTTGATAAGTCGTAAAGGATTTGAATATCACGATAAACATATTCGCGTTGAGATTGAAGAAGTTTAAGTTTATCCACCTCCATTTTGTTGCGAACGTAAAATAATGTTAGTAGGTATGAAAATACGAACCTAAGTTGAGATTTATTAGGTGTAAATCAATACCTTTAGGTGAAATAGTTGTGTAATAATGTTTGTTAGTGTATAAATACCGTGAATAGTTATGGTTAATAAGATTACAAACAATATATTACGTTATTTCTATGAACAATTGTGATATAACCCGACTAAATTAAGATGACCTCTGAATCCGCATAAGTTACACTGCGAGTATGACCCACACAATTTTGTAGGATAATACTTTTAAAATGCGAAAATCTAGCAAATCTCAGAGTTTTCTATTGAAATTGAACCTGAGAATGCCTGAAAAAACTGTAATCTACAGATATCCGGCTCGAAGGACCACAAATATGATTGAGTATCGCGTCTAGCCAAGGACGCTTTTGAAGTTTCCTACTCAGAAACAGGCTAAAGGAATGTAAATTGAAAGAGGTCAGGTACTCACGGGAGGCTGGGAACCAGGAGATCACCACACTGTATCACTAGCAGTTATATTTCACGATATTTTTGTGTTTTTGTTGCCGCGCGCGCGGTCTTGCAGCCGGCCGATCTTTTCGTTGAGTTCGAACTGATATTTTTTCACTCCGTCAGATGGCAGGAGCGGTACGTCGTCCTTGGCGCGCTCACAGCAATCGGTGAGTGCAAGTAGCGGTAAATTTAAATAGGGAGGAAAAGGAAAGGAATGGGGAAAGCATCCCGAAGCCTGTTCACTAGTGTTTTCGCAACTGTAATAACAATTGTGAAGTGTAATTGCTGTAGTGGACGCTCGAACAAGCCTTAAGGACAATATTTGGTGTTTTGTTATCGCGTGCACGCGGAAGAATAGTCCGCCATCAAGCAAGAAACTTCAGAAAGGTGAAAACTGGACAATCGTAAGTGTTTTGCAATCCCTTCACCCCCTAAACCTCTTTTCTGTTGCTCACTGACTTAAATACGCTTTATCAATTCCATTCAGCTAGCCATCAACCCCCTCAAAAATTTAATTCTAACAATACAGTCCACAACTTCAAAATCAAGCGTCCGTTTCAATAACCGACCTTTCTTTTTTATTTACCCTTTTCGCAAAAATCACCATATTTTTGGTCCAATCGAACCGGATAATTCTAGTTCATATTTTCGTAATTAAAATTCGTATATCGAACAAATACCTACTCAATCAGGTCACATCTCTGTTGAATTCTATTACTGCAGTAGGTATTCAGTGTTGTGCTGGCTGAGCTTGTTTTCGTAACTGATTATTACAGATTTACGTATTCAATATCGTAGGTACATATTACACTTAACAAGGAAAATATACTTATTCGGTGTTATAAGTACAAGTAGTATTGGTCAATTAGCTACCTACCTACTCATAGTAAAAGTTGTCTACTTAGTTCGTTCATTGTTCGTAGTCGAAAGCGCGCGCCGATACACGTAGGTAGGTACCTACCATAAACAAGCCGTGGCTTCTGTGCCGCTACTTGACACTCGTTTCGTATATTCGTTGATTACGAGTACCTACATCTTTTGTTAGTATAGTTGTGTCTTGAACGTCGTTTATTTCATTTCGTTCGTTAATTCGTAAAACTATTAGGTACATTAGTGTCTACTCATACATAATATTCGTCCTAGTCGTTAAGGTTGTGTATTCAGGAGCCCTATTCGGGGGCATCTCGTTGTTCGTATTGAGTAGCCTACTACCTACTTATTGGTGTTTTCCCACTCGTTGTTGTCGCATATTTATCGTTGTCGTTTGCTTTCGTTACTCTCGCGTTGGAAATAGGTAAATTGTTTACTCATTTCATTAATTTAAACGGCAAGACG
The DNA here is from genome assembly GCA_949987655.1 of Polymixis flavicincta. NCBI lineage: Eukaryota > Metazoa > Arthropoda > Insecta > Lepidoptera > Noctuidae > Polymixis > Polymixis flavicincta. Next base: position 6,726,991 of record OX465202.1, on the reverse strand, counting down.
CAATTACGTATTTCTTTAGCTACGTCACCTTTCTAGTTTACACATTCGCATTTTACATATTGGTTTTAATCATGTCGAACGACGACAATAAAAATAAATTAACCTTATTACAAGCTAAACGTAATGCACATTTCGAACGTATGCAAAATATATTCGAGTTATCAAAACAGGATATGAATGATGAAACATGTAGGGAGTCATTTTTAAATAATGTCGCAAATCTTCAAAGTTTGCGTAATGAATTTCAAAGCGTATTAGACGCCTTCAATACGTGTTCTATTAAAGTGGATCCTACTGCTATTATAAGTTACCAATCTTGGATTTCGTTTGAGGAGCTGTACTGTCGGGTTCAACGTGTCGTAAATTCACTTAAAATAGAACAATCTCAAATAAAGGAAACGCCAAAGAATAATTTCCCAAAATTACCTCGTATCGATTTGGTTTCGTTTGATGGCGATATTCGTAATTGGTCGCTGTTTTATAATCAGTTTAAGCGCGTAGTTCATGATAACACGCAACTGTCCGACTCGGAACGCATTCATTTTCTTGTTAGTAAGCTGACTGGCAGCGCCGCTTCTTTGTGTGCAGGGATACCACCTACACCTGAGAATTATAAAATATTATGGGACTCGCTCGTGGATAAGTATGATGATCCGCGTTTTCTCGCCGCGTCATATTTGAATCAACTATTAGAATTTAAATCTATACCTGCTAAATCTACAACCGGTTTAGAGTCTTTTGTAAACTCATTTGATACCGCTGTGAGGGCGCTCAAGCAGGTACATTTGGGAAATCTTGCGGACTTTATTTTGTTACATCTCGCATTGCAAAGGTTAGACTCCGAGACAGTTAAGTTATTCGAAATGAGTCATCGCAAAAAGGGCATACCTTCTTATGATGATTTAGTTGAATTTGTTAAAGAGCAAGATAAAATAGTACGCTCCAGTCCTTTAGTTTCCAAGCCTCAACAAGATGGCCAAATTAAAAACTTGTCTAATTCAAAACCAAAATTCACAAAGGCCTTTGTCGCTCAGAGAGCCGACAATTGTATTTTGTGTAAGTCAGACAAACATAATAAATTATATTTGTGTTCTGAATTTACAAAAATGACCCCTCATGAAAGATTTAATTTTGCGTAATGTAATGAGTTGTGCATTAATTGTTTAAATCATGGGCACAAGGTCGCATCGTGTTCTTCAAAAAAAATTTGTCGTCATTGTAAGTCGAAACATCACTCAATCTTGCATTTTGGTTCATCTGATTCGCAAAATAATGCGTCAAGTTTGTCCACTCCCGCTACCGCTCCCGCTACCTCTCAACAGGATGACCGCACCTTAACCGTAAGCGGAGTGGAATCTAGTTCGCCATCGAATAACAATAATATGTCTGTTTGTGGTGTTGCTCGTGACTTTTTTGATAACAGGTGTTTGACTACTCTGTTGAGTACCGCTAAAATAAAGGTTTTAGATAAACATAATCGTGTGCATTTTGTGCGATGTTTGATTGATTCTTGACTTTTTGACATGAATATTTACTTTGAGAAGTATAATATTATTTTTGTTTTAATTATTGTGAATGTGAGAACTATGTGGTATTTTTGTTTTTGTATTTCGTCTCTTTCTCAGTTCGTTTTTAATGTTAATCTGGCAGTTTGAGTACTTTATGCGGCCTACCCAAATGTCCTTTCTTTGGTATTGTTCGTCAAATCGTTGAGCTCCTCAAGTTCTGAGTTGAGCCGTATGATTACTGATACATGCGTGCACTGAATGGACAGGTCCACTCAACCTGTGTGGTTCTTTCCTCAAAAGACCATTTCAGACACCAATCCACATGGTCTTCACATGATCTGACCAAGATTATGTCTGGACTTTAAAAGAGACTGTGACCTCTGAGTTTGTTTCGGCCTTTCTTCTCAGAGTAGTCAGATAGGAAACGCCGACCTCATCTAGTTTAAAAAAAATATGATTGACGTGTAAAAGTGTTTGTACAAACCTACTTACAGAAATAAAATCATTTATCATTTATCCGGATCGCAGAGTGATTATATCACAGCTTCGTGTTGTAAACGTCTATCGTTATTTATTTCGAATAAAAACCGGTTTGTTGAAGTTCAAGGCATCGGTGGTGCATCTCAACGTATATTGGGCAAGACTAATGTTCTGTTTACATCTCGTTTTGACGCTAGGACACAGTATAATTCGCAGTCATTTGTAGTTGACAAGATTACGTCACAGTTACCAGACGCTTTTATTGATGTAAAAGCACTTCATTACTTAGATAATTTACCGCTTGCCGATGATGAATATCATTCACCCGGACAAATTGACATGCTTTTAGGTGTCAATTCATATTGCAAAATTTTGTTATTTGATAAAATTAGTCCTGGTAACAATTTGCCTACAGCAATCGAAACTAGTTTAGGATATATTTTAATGGGAAACGCACCCACCCTACTTTCATCACCTCGGGCTACTCGGTCATTCTGCGCGTTCACACATGAGCAGATTAATGATTCGCTTCAGAGATTTTGGCAGTTAGAAGAAGTGCCTTCTACAAATTTGATAAGCCCTGATGAACAGGTTTGCGAAGAGATTTATACGTCTACTACTACTCGAAGTGCCGATGGTAGTTATACTGTTAATCTGCCTTTTAAGGAGAATGTCGATTTGCTTGGCAATTCTTTTATAACTGCAAAGCGTAGATATTTGTTTCTTGAACGTAAATTCGCGCGGTCTCCTGGATTACGTGAGGAATACAATGCCGTTATCACGGAATATCTTAATAAAAAATATTTGTCGCTCGTCCCGCCAGAGAATTGTCTCGAGTCAGGATTTTATTTGCCTCACCACCCCGTTATTCGTCAGGATAAATCTACGACTAAACTTCGTATCGTACTCGACGCTAGTGCTAAGACAGACTCCGGTTTGTCACTTAATGACGTTTTGCATACTGGCTGCAATTTGCAAAATGATATTTTTCATATACGTTTAAAGGTTCGTGTATTTAAATTCGCTTTTTTCGCTGACGTTCGTCAAATGTACCTCTGCATCGAAGTCCATCCTTCGCATCGTTCTTATCAAAGAATCTTATATCGTTTCTCGGATGACGCTCCATTGGAGACTTATCAATTTAATCGTGTTACCTTCGGTCTTCGTTCTTCGCCGTTTTTAGCTTTGCGCACTATGCGACAACTCGCTCATGACGAGCGTGATAGCTTTCCTCTCGCTTGCAGCGTGTTAGAAAGCGACATGTATATGGACGATCTAGCTTCCTCTGCTTCTAGCCTTGAGGAAGCGGTTGGAATGGCATCCGATCTAATCCAGCTTTTGAAGCGTGGTGGTTTCGAGCTAGTGAAATGGACGAGTAATTCTATTGACTTGCTCCGCACCATTCCTGATACTCACCGCCAATCGGAATCAGTTTCCTTCGACACCGACACATCGTTCAAAATTCTCGGCCTTCAGTGGTTGCCATCTTCTGATTCGTTTAAATTCACTGTCGCGCCACCTAATCCCGAAGGTACTAAGCGTGCGATTTTGTCTGTCACAGCTCGCTTGTATGACATTCTTGGTCTTGTTGGTCCAGTTATTCTTTATTCGAAATTGCTTATCAAGGAGCTTTGGCTTCTCAAACTCGACTGGGACGACCAACCTCCAGGAGCTGTTCTCCGTTTGTGGAAGCAGTTTATTTCGGAACTACCATTCATCTCTAATCTTTCATTTTCCCGCCATTTGGGCGTTGATTCGCGTTCTCGGCTTTATCTCTTGGCGTTTTCCGATGCATCTGAAAAGGCATATGGATGCGTGGTCTATACCTATGTTTTGAATAATAACGAGAGGCCCATTGTTCGGCTGTTATGTTCGAAATCTAAAGTCGCTCCTATTAAAACTGTAACACTTGCTCGGCTTGAACTTTGTGGTATTCTTTTAATGGCTAAATTACTAAGGGTAGCTTATGACACTATTTCAAACCGACATCCTATCGAGGATGTGTATGCCTTTTCGGATTCACAAGTCGCTCTGTGCTGGGTGCATTCTTCTTCTCATCGGTTTAACACGTTCGTCGCTAATAGAATAGCCCAGTGCCAAACCTATTTCTCGTCGGAATATTTTCGTTTCATCCCGGGTACTCAAAACCCCGCGGATTGTCTGTCGCGTGGACTATTACCTTCACAATTAGTTCAACATGAACTTTGGTTAACCGGTCCACCGTGGGCATCGCTTCCAATCGATCAATGGCCTATTTCGGAACTTTCTCACACTTCTACTCCAATGCCTGAGGAGAAGTCAGCCGTATTCACTTCGAAAAATAAATCTGAACATATCCTTACAACGCTAAGTTTAAAGTTTTCTAACTGGGATAAATTTCTTAGATGTGTGGTTTATATGCTTCGGTTCATAAAAAAGCTCCCACGCAATAATTGCATAACCGCGTCAGACTTGGATTTCGCAGAATTGACAATCGTAAAGGCTGTACAACACACGTATTTTTACGAAGACATAGAAAACATTAAAAATTCTAGATTATGTTCACATGCGTTACGCAAGCTTTCCCCCTTCTTAGATCAAGGAATAATACGTGTTGGCGGTCGCCTCTCTAATTCGTCGTTAGATTACTCGAAAAAACATCCAATTATTTTGCCTCGGAATGGACATATCGTTGAGCTTATTATTGACGCTTACCATGTTCAACACTTTCACACAGGTCCCAATTTATTATTATCGATACTTAGACAAAGATTTTGGATTTTATCTGCTCGTCGCATCGTACGTATGCGTATTCATCGCTGTAATATTTGCTTTCGACTCAGTCCGAAACCTACATTTCCTGTTATGTCAGATCTTCCAGAATGTCGCGTCGAGCAAAGCAAAGCCTTCTCACACACTGGGGTAGACTTTGCTGGGCCATACAATATAACTTTCTCTCGTAAGCGTGGCGTACGCAGCCAAAAGGCGTACCTGTGCCTTTTCATTTGTCTAGTAACCAAGGCAGTTCATCTAGAACTTGCTTCTTCGCTTAGTTCGGCATCATTTTTGGATGCTTTCAAAAGGTTTTTATCTTGTCGTGGCCCTTGTCAATGTATTTACAGCGACAACGGTACTAACTTTGTCGCATCTAAGGCTTATCTTAGCGAGCTACATACATTTCTGCATTCTGAGGAATACTTTAAAACTTTTACTCACGAGTTGACAAACACTCGTATAGCTTGGAAACTCAATCCACCCAGTGCGCCTCACTTCGGGGGCATATGGGAGTCTAATATTAAATGCGTTAAATCTCACCTATTTAAGGTCATCGGGACTCAGATTCTGACGTATGAGGAGTTGAACACAATCCTCATCCAAATTGAGGCAATTCTTAATAGTCGTCCACTCTATCAACTAAGTTCAGACCCTTCTGAACCTAGTGCTCTTACGCCCGCGCATTTTCTTTCGCTCGCACCACTTCCTTTATTACCTGCGGCTGACCTCAGCAATGAACGAGCTAATTTGCTTACTCGATTTTCGCTGCTAGATTCTCTTGTTCAGTCATTCTGGACTCGTTTCAAGTCTGAGTATCTCCATAATCTCCAGTGTCGCGAGAAATGGAATACCTCATCTAATCCAGTTTTGGTCGGCACAGTAGTGCTACTAAACATGGAGAATGCACCTCCTCTTCAGTGGCCTCTTGGTGTTGTCACTAAGTTGTTCCCTGGAAGGGATGGAGTAACTCGCGTCGTTGAAGTTAGGACCAAGAACGGTGTACTTAAAAGACCGATCGTAAAGTTGTGTCCATTACCAACTCAATAATTGCTCAGCCAGCATACATAAAGTTTACCTAGTTCGTAGTAATAATTTGTATTAATTTTGCCTCATCAACCTTACCTTTACTTCGTAGTTTAATACTCTTTCTCCTACTTAATTTGAAGGGGTTCCTTCAAGGCGGGGGGGATGCTCGATATTGTTTGATACACCTTACTATTTTCTTTGTATTCATTAGTCAGTGACATGTCCCATCCCTAATCCTTCCCCCCGCACCTCGCGGAACTTCGAAGAAGGTCTCACGCTCGATGCATATGGCGCGCGCGCATTAGAAGAAACACAAAATCGTTTTAAATAAGTTATTGGCCAAATCTAACTCTAAACTAGTGTTTTTGCAATTATAATAACAATTGTGAAGTGTAATTGCTATGGTGGACGCTCGAACAAGCCTTAAGAACAATACTTGGTGTTTTGTTATCGCGTGCACGCGGAAGAATAGTCCGCCATCAAGCAAGAAACTTCAGAAAGGTGAAAACTGGACAATCGTAAGTGTTTTGCAATCCCTTCACCCCCTAAACCTCTTTTCTGTTGCTCACTGACTTAAATACGCTTTATCAATTCCATTCAGCTAGCCATCAACCCCTCAAAAATTTAATTCTAACAATACAGTCCACAACTTCAAAATCAAGCGTCCGTTTCAATAACCGACCTTTCTTTTTTATTTACCCTTTTCGCAAAAATCACCAGATGCAGTTCCTCGTCGACACCGGTAATGACGTTTGTGTTTACCCACGGACAGCAGTGAAAGAGCGCCGTAATAAAACTAGTTACGAACTATGTGCGGCTAACGGCAGTGCGATAAATACCTACGGTTACGCACATTTAAAATTAAGTATAGGTTTGCGCCGTGACTTTGCTTGGCGATTTATAGTGGCGGACGTGACAAAACGAATAATAGGTGTTGGTGGCGCTGGGGCTAATTTAGTGGACTGTATTTTTGTGGTGCGGTGCAAATGATTGACAGACGCTTGAAGACAGGTAATTCGAGTTGCTTGGAGTTCTGGACGATAGAATACAACCCGATTATAATAAGGAAGGGATGCACAAACCTTTACGGGAGACACATGCTTTCGCCGTCTTCGCCGATGCACCAGTTCATCCAGGTTCAGGGGCAGCTGAACTTCCAGTTACTGTCCTCATACGTTACACAAACACAAGCTGTCAATTATGTCTTATTACACACTTATCAATAGTTTTAGCGGAGTTGGCTATCCGTCATGCGTTAGCGGAGCGGTTCAGTTCGGAAGTAACGTTCTTCGCGAAAAATGGCGGAGTGAATGCATTCATTCAGTCCTTCATACACACGAGGTATGTGCGGGAAAAGGGAGTGAAGGTTCTAGGAACGAATGTCAATCATATTAGAATGTTGGCGCAACCATTCCCCCCCCGGTTTGAAGGGTTACCTTCAAAACAATTAGCGAAATCAATCAAATAACCAAATTCTGGTGCAACCTCTAAGTGCTAACCTATTCCTAAACCACATATAATGCGTTACTATAACTACTAAACTAATTTGAAACCTGCTGCTGACTAGGCAGAGGACAGAGACGAATAACCGGACGTAAATACGAACCGGTTGCAGTTTTAACTCTAACTATACGCGTTACTCCCTTTGAATCAGAGAAAACTTCCTCCACTACACCTAGAGGCCAGATGATGATGATGATGATGATGATGATGATGATGATGGGACTCCCTTTTCCGCACGTAGACTCCCATTCGGTCCGTTGTGCGTGGGGATACTGGCTAGCAGAGCCAGCCAAGCTCCGCCCAAAAGCACAGAAGCTTCCTGGGAGCTTCACAGGCTTCGCGGAGCGACCTCACTGTTCCGAGGATTTCTTCACGTTGAGAAGCTACGGCCTCGCATTCCAGAATGACGTGGGCGGCTGATTCCTCGGCGTCAAGGCAGCCCCTGCAAAGCGGGATGTCTGTGGCGCCTATGTTAAAAAGGTGTTTGTTAAGGGTGTTATGGCCCGTAATTGTTCCTATTATTATTTTAAGGTTATTTCTGCTCAGGCTGAGAAGTTTTTTGGTTAATCGCTGGTGTACAATTGGTAAAGCCAATTTTGACTGTCGACAGTCTGTTGCCCGTGACCATCTGTTGTTATGGAGTTCAGTCGACCTTTGGCGAATCCACGCACGAAATTGTGAGAAAGGCAGGGGGAGAAGTGGGTACGGGCCTAGCACTTTCATATCAGAGCCTCACCTAGAGGCCAGTGTAGAGGGGGCGCATTCTCGGTCATTAAAACTACCACAGTACCAGCGGTGACTGGATTCGATGGAGTATTCCATTTTTGACGCGACTGCAGCGTGTGCAAATAATCTGTTCTCCAACGCCTCCAAAAGGATTGAACTAATCTATCCAAAAGAGCGTGACGCTTTAGGAGATGCAGTCTGTCTTCATCAACATCCATAGCGGGCAAATACTTAAGAGGAGTCGTGGTTAAGAAATGAGCCGGCGTTAAAGCTAAAGACTCCGACGGGTCACTAGATAGAGTTCGACACAGTGGACGAGTATTCATTACTGCCCCTATCTGAGCGAGTACGTACTCAGCTCCTCATAAGAGATAATCTGCACGCCTACAACGCGGAACAGATGCGACTTGAGGCTTTTAATATTAGCCTCCCAATTACCACCAAAGTGACTAGCAGCGGGCGTATTAAAATGACATTCAATACGATTTTCGACCAAAACATGAGCGAATTCACTCTTATAATACCTTGACCGCAAGAATTCGTGTAATTCCGAGATACTACGGCGTGCTCCTACATAATTAGTACCGTTGTCCGAATATAAACGTTTGACGGGACCACAGCGCGACAAAAAACGCTTAAAAGCGGACATAAAACTTTGCGTGCTTAAATCACCGGTCAATTCTATGTGAACAGCGCGAGTTGTCATACAAATGAATAGACAAACGTAAGCTTTCTTGGAGCGTATACCACGACCCCGGGTAATAGTTACCCTAAACGGGCCGGCGAAGTCGGTACCGGTGTGTACGAAAGGTTTAGCGGATTGAACAACACGGCAAGAGCGATGATCGGCCATTTCAGGCGCGATAAAACGCGGGCGAAGCTTAAAACAGGGCATACATTTGTGCACTCTAGCGCGAATCAAATTGCGAGCGGAAAGTATCCAATACTTCTGTCTAAGGATAGCCATCAACAAATCCGGACCTGCGTAACAATTCACCTTATGATGATAATCTACAATCAAATCTAAAATATGGTCCTTGCGGGGTAAAACTACTGGATGCCTTTGCTCAAATCCTAAATCGGAATTTCTCAAACGACCACCTACTCCAATGAGACCATTCTGCAAAAAAGGTTTCAAATGTTGAAAAGCACGACTACAAGTTTTGTGGGCCTCTAAACTACTAAATTCTGAGGCGAAATAAAATCTCTGCAATTCACGAAGCACGACTGACTCAGCTTTATCCAGATCAGAAGCGGTTACATTACCGCGTGTGTGTAACAGTTTTAGAAAACGACAGACATACACCACACAACGCAAAAGTCTCGACCAAGACGAGACGCGATTAGACAACGAAAAAATAATCGACTCTTCACGTGGAACCGAAACTACAAGCGAATGCTTCTTCTCCTCGGGTGGTTCTGAAACGGAAGCTGGGTTAAAGGGTTTAACCGGCCATTCTTCAGGCACACTATGAATCCAAGGCGGAGCGCAGAACCAAAGCGGATGATCTAAAATTTGAGAAGGGAGCAATCCACGGGAGAGACAATCGGCGGGATTATCTATGCCAGCAACGTGAAAGAGATTTTGTGGTGGTAATTCGGACTGAATTTTAGCCACCCTATTGGCGATGAATGTGTCCCAGCGATGGGGCGAAGAATGTGCCCAACACAAAGCTACAGTAGAGTCAGAGAAAGCCACAATTCTATCAATAATAATGCGGTGCCTACAAGCATTGACAGTAGAGCTGATTAATTGCACTAACAAAAGTATGGCGCACAGCTCCAGGCGCACTAGAGAAACGACCTTGCGAGGGGAGACTTTGGATTTAGCGCTTATAAGACTAACCGAGACCTTATCAGTATTCAAAACGTAAAAATAAACTACTCCCCCGTAAGCCTTCTCACTGGCATCCGCGAAGCCTACAACAGTAACTATACTGTCTGAGAATATACCAACATGGCGTGGAATTTTTATTTTATTGAGCAATGGAAGCTCCTTCCAAAAGCGAGCCCACAATTTAACAATATTATCGGGCGCGGGGTCGTCCCAATCACTATTGGAAAGCCAAAGTTCCTTTATAAGCAACTTGGCATATAAAACGACGGGAGCTACAAATCCCATAATATCCCATATTCGTGCTACACACGACAGGATAATGCGCTTAGTACAAACTTGCGGAGTTGAACTAACTTTAAGACTGAACATGTCAGACGCGGGTGACCAACTTAAGCCTAGAACCTTGTGCGTAACATCACCATCAAATTCCTTGACCGAAGATAATTGGTGTGATAGTGGAATCGAATCTAGAACTGTCTGCAAGTTACTTGTCCACTTCACAAGATCAAACTGCCCAGCTTTCATAAGACCTATTACTTGAGCGGCGGTCTCAACGGCCTCTGCCTCGCTGGCTACACTATAAACAAAGTCATCCATGTATAACCCAGTCGCAATAGTATCTTTCGCTCTTGGGAATCTTTCACCCTCATCAGCGGCCAATTGCTTGATAGTGCGAAGCGCATGGAAAGGACTCGACTTAAGCCCAAAACAAACACGATTAAACTCGTAAACTCTCAAAGGTTCTTTAGGCGAAAATCTATACAAAAAACGTTGAAATCTGCGGTCGCATTCGCGAATACCAATAGAAAGAAACATTTGTCTTATGTCGGCGGAAAGCGCGACAGCAAACAAGCGGAAATTTACAATAATGTCAAATAAGTTACCTTGAAGGTTTTGACCACAATACAAAATATCATTGAGTGATACAGAAGTGCTAGTCTTAGCACTGCCGTCCAAAACCACGCGGAGCTTAGTAGTAAGCTTGTCTTCTCTAACAACTCCGTGGTGTGGAATGATGTAAGATGGATGATCGCGAGTCTCGTCAGTCTCGGCGGTGGGCGCAGGTGAGATGTATCCTTTATCTAGGTATTCGGTAACAACCTCATCATAGGCTTGCTTCAACTTCGGAGATGCCTGCATCTTAAGTTCTAAACAAGAAAAGCGTCTTTCAGCGGAAGCCTACGCTTCCGCTGAAAGACGCTTTCAGTCACCGAGCGAAAAAATATCCTTCTTGAATGGAAGGGCGACAACATAACGACCATCATTATCTCGAGTAGTCGTGCGACAATAAATCTCCTCAGCCACCTTATCATCAGGGCTTAGGATAGGCGGGACATTGACTTCTTCAATTTCCCAGAATCTGCGGATGGTAGACTCCAACGGTGGCTCAACAGTGCAGCAGTGTGACACAGTTGAGTAACTACTTAAATGTGCGGGTGCGGAACCAACAATAACAAAACCTAGAACTGTTTCTAGGGCGTGCGGTGCGGGGTACGACGAATGACCTTGAATCTTACGCGATAGCTGGAGGTGCGGGAGAATCGATGCGCCGATCAACATATCGACGTCTCCAGGGACACCATAAGATTCGTCTGCCAACGGTAGGTCTTTAAACTTGGTCAATAAAGACGTATCAACCGGGACAGTAGGTAATTGTTCCGTAATTTTATCTACTATAAGCGAATCCATATCAAAACAGATATCGGAATTAAAACGCGATGCAAATTTAATTTTAATCGAACCATGAATGGTTGATTTTAAACCACCGAACCATTTAACTATTGAGCGGGCTGGCCGGTTATTTAACCCAAGGCGTTGACAACATTTTTTTGTTAAGAAATTACTCTGCGAAGCGCAATCTAATAACGCTCGGACGAGACACGGATTTCCTAATGCATCGCTAACAATAACGTGAGCGGTTGCCAGCACCACGGTAGTACGTGCACTGCTTCCGGACATCGAACACAACGTGATGTCACTCACGGCGGTCTGCGCGCAGGCAACGTCGCGAGCTGGCGGAGCAGCGGCGGCGCGCGCTGGCTGAGCGGCCGCAGAGTCCGCACTGACCGACGGCGACGACGTGTCACCGCTTGATAAACCAGCTGTGCTCACATTGGATGCGGCATTGTCATTACTTTTCTCCCTGTGGAGTAAAGTGTGGTGCTTTGAAGAGCACTTACGACAAATTTGATTACTATTACAAGACGTAACCCGATGCTTGTCACTTAGGCAGTTAAAACACAAATTGTTGACGCGAACAAACTTATAACGTTCATAAGGCGTTAATTTTAAGAAACCGGAACACATGTACAATTGCGAAAGTTGAGTATTACACAAAGAACATATAGATTGTACAGGTGTAGACGCGGTATTCACAAACGTATGTGTCGACTTCGAAGGCGCATCCGTTCGATGGTCGGACTTAGTAACTACTTTCTTCGTAACTTCATGGTTGGATGAAGTGCGTTGTAATATTTTAATATGATCTCGAACAAAACATTCTAGTTCATTAAATTTTGGCAGTTTACTACTGCCATGGTTCATTTCAAATAAACGAACAGTTTCACTATCTAATTTCTTTAAACCCAAATACAAAAACAAAAAGTCGCAGAGGTCATCGACCTTCAGATTCTTTACTGCTCGAACCGATGATGCAAAAGTATCTAAAAACCTCTCTAAGTTAGGTTCATTACAAACAGTAATATTTTTCAAGTCTAATAATTGATCTAAATATGCGGTAGCTACTAATCTCTTGTCTTCGTATTTCGACTTTAAAGTTTTTAAAATTAATGAATAATTTTCGGCACTAAAAGTAATGCCGGCCAAAACAGTTTTAGCTTTACCAGTTAACTTTTCAACCAGATAATATAATTTTTCATGATCTGTCAAAGAGACGTTCTTATCTATAGTGTTTTCAAAACTATCTATAAACAGATTCCAATTGCGAATATCACCATTAAATTCAGGTATCTGAATAGGCGGTAATCTTGGTCGATCGCGAGTGTGATTTTCCTGGCTCTGATGGACAGACCGTATCTCTAAGCTTCTCGCGACCCGTTTAATGCGGCAGAATAAATCATCAAATGACGCCAAAGCTTGGTAGCTCACAGTGTATTCTGGATTTAATTCTAACTCTAAAACGTTAATATCGTGAATTACGGATTCAAACTCCATGCGCGAACTATCCAAGTTTTCTACTGAACATAAGAACGAATCTCTAATGGCTAGATCACCCGTTTTAAGTGCATTTTCACAAATAGATTGCACGCGGGAAAATAGCATGTCTCTTTTAGCATATAAAAGTTTCAATTCAACTTTGTTGACCTTTGGAGGCATCGTATGACAGTATATGACACACACTATCAGAGCGGTAAACAAAATAAAGATATAATAGCGGCAGAGAACAGTGACGCGGGTAATATCTAAGTACAAGTGGGTAGGTGGATAAAACGAACTGCGAGAGAAATCCACGACTACCGACGTTGTGTCTCTGTTTCTGATATTCTAATACTTTTGACTTCCGAATGAATAAGTAATCGAGCGATCTATAGCTACGCATGTAGGTACCGCTTACGTACGTAGGTAATAGATGAACGATTTGCAGCGAAACAAACAACAAATTGCGTTAGGTATATGACTGCGGTGCGGTGCGTTTATTCCCTATGGAATAAATACTAATACAATAACAAATATGTACCTAATTCAAATACCTAATTATCCGGTGAGAGGGACCAAGGAAAATGGTGGAGCTGGGGCTAATTTAGTGGACTGTATTTTTGTGGTGCGGTGCAAATGATTGACAGACGCTTGAAAACAGGTAATTCGAGTTGCTTGGAGTTCTGGACGATAGAATACAACCCGATTATAATAAGGAAGGGATGCACAAACCTTTACGGGAGACACGTGCTTTCGCCGTCTTCGCCGATGCACCAGTTCATCCAGGTTCAGGGGCAGCTGAACTTCCAGTTACTGTCCTCACACGTTACACAAACACAAGCTGTCAATTATGTCTTATTACACACTTATCAATAGTTTTAGTGGAGTTGGCTATCCGCCATGCGTTAGCGGAGCGGTTCAGTTCGGAAGTAACGTTCTTCGCGAAAAATGGCGGAGTGAATGCATTCATTCAGTCCTTCATACACACGAGGTATGTGCGGGAAAAGGGAGTGAAGGTTCTAGGAACGAATGTCAATCATATTAGAATGTTGGCGCAACCAGGTGTTGATTTCTTATCACATTATAATTTAATTGTAGATGTCAGAATGCAGCGTCTGAGCGACGCCAATACTACGCTTGCCACCCCTGCTTTGCCTGCACGTTCTTCTGATATATTGTATCTTCGGTTAAGGTAAGAATTGGTGACACTACATACTACGACATTCTCCGGGAGTTTCCAGACATAACCCGGCCGTCGGGTATACAACGTACACCTACACACAACACCTTACACCATATACGTACAACACCAGGACCACCCGTATCGTGCACACCACGCCGTTTGGCACCAGACAAATTAAAAATTGCTAAGGAGGAGTTTGAATCTATGCTTTCGAATGGCACAGCCAGACCCTCCGACTCACCTTGGGCTTCACCCTTGCACCTGGCTCCTAAGAAGGATAATGGATGGCGCCCGTGTGGTGATTTTAGGATGCTTAACGCGCGAACAGTACCCGATAGGTACCCAATTCGCCACATCCACGACTTCGCTCACAACCTCTCTGGATGTCAAGTATTTTCGACGATAGACCTGGTCAAAGCATACAACCAGATACGCGTAAATCCCGAGGACATACCGAAGACAGCCATTACCACACCGTTTGGGTTATACGAGTTTCCTTACATGACGTTTGGACTCCACAATGCCGGGCAAACTTTTCAACGTTTTGTTGATGAAATGCTACGAGGCCTAGACTTCTGTTTCGGGTATTTGGATGACTTTTTGGTCTATTCTAAGGACCAGAAAGAACACGAGGACCACCTACGAGAGCTCTTCTCCAGGTTACAAGAAAACAGGATGGTGATAAACACATCAAAATGTGTATTTGGAGTCGCACAGGTAACATTTTTAGGCTACCAAATCACATCAGGCGGCACAAAACCGTCACCAGAAAAGGTTGAAGCGATCAACAGCTTCCCAACACCGAAAACAGTGCGAGAACTCAGAAGGTTTCTAGGGATGGTCAACTTTTATAGGCGGTTCATTCCACAGGCGGCTCTACACCAGACACCGCTTAACAAGCTTCTGGAAGGCTCGGTAAAAGGCTCGCATCCTGTAAATTTCACAGCAGAAGAGGACGAGGCATTTACAGCTTGCAAAACGAGTTTATGCCAGGCAGCAATGTTAGCGCATCCCGACTGCGGAGCGAAACTAGCTTTAGTGACCGACGCTTCTGATACGGCCATGGGAGCAGTACTTCAACAGTTAAAGGATGAGGAATGGCAACCCTTAGCTTTCTTTTCTCGTAAGCCAAGCACCAGCCAGAAAAAGTACTCACCCTATGACCGTGAACTGCTCGCCAAATATGAAGCGATTAAGTACTTCCGACATATGGTCGAGGCCAGAGAGTTTGTTATCTATACAGATCACAAGCCCATCTGTTACGCGTTTCATTCACGTAAAGAGAATTGCTCACCAAGACAGTTCAGACACCTGGATTTTATCTCGCAGTTTACCACAGACATCAGGCACATCTCAGGAAAGGATAACGTCATCGCCGATACTCTGTCGCGAGTAGAAGCAATCACTCAGCCAATTGACTTGAATAAACTAGCCAAGTCCCAGAGTTCCGATTCAGAGCTCAAACAGCTGCTCGACGGGGAAACGGCTGAAATGTTGGGGGTCCTAAGGTTTCTTGGTAACGCTTCACTTTTAATAATGGACAAAGAAGCGTCTGTATCAACGAGCCAGATATATTTAATATTATTAACGTAAAAAACTACATATTTTGCGTTGCCTAAATTTGATAAAACACAATGTTTAAGATCGAAAAAACTGGTGTTCCGATTCTTTTTTATCTGTATTGTCATTTAAGAGGCCTACGTACAATGAACTGTCCATACATACGTAATACCTAAATCATTTGCAACTTGAGCATATTTCCATCATATTATGATGATATTCGGATTCAGACAGTATTTATCTAGGCTCGTAGGGGTTTTTTTTCCCAAAATACTTACCTGAAATGAAGTTTAAGCGAATTGCATTTCGCACTTTTTTACAGCGTAAATGACATGTTTTCTCACTGTTTTTTTGGTATTATAACCAACAATTTCCGTAATATTGTTGTCTCAGAAGCATAGCTCATATTATCAAGTTGTAAAATGTCGAAAAAAATATTTAAATACAGTAAGTTTTCATTCATCATTTTTGGTATTACGGAACACATCCAAATTCATCATAAATGGTCTGTAGCTAGTAGCGTTAGCGCGTCAAGCCATTGTCAATGTGTGTGTGATCGTACTGCTCACTGTAGGTATGTATCCTCGACAGGTACTAACACTAGCGCAACGATAGCAATTTTCAGACGAAATATTGTCTCCGCCCGAATCCTAGTTGCGAGCTTCGGTCGTAGGATTCTTAAGCATGGCTTATTGTTTTCGTTCTGTTCTGCTAAACATACATTGCTGTTATTATTTCTGAAATATCTTGAACCCCTAGTACTTCTTTGACCCCTGTTATAATTTGATAATACACGATAGTTATGCTTATTTCCGTTATTATACCTATTTCCCCTGTAATTACCACGCCATGTATATCTTTGATTATTGTAATTACCATATTGGCCACGACTATAACTGTTACTATATTGACCACGATTATTATTGAAATAACGATTACTATGCCGCCTTAAATTATTAAAACCTCGTCCATATCTAGATGCATGTAATACATTACCTGGTGATGGCTGGCATTCTGTTTCTTCATCTTTGGCTGCTTGGATTGGATCTTTCAGGCTGCTATAGTTCCTCGCCGAGATGATCGTGCCCAATTTTGAACTGCGTAGTCCTTCTGAAAAACGTTTTATGGCAAGCTTTTCATTCAAAGGTTTTAACACTCCAAATGCATTTGAATTACCTTCTGTCTGAGATATAGTAAGTTCAGTAAACAGCTTTTCAATTTCTGTGGAAAACTCCTCGATGCTACGTGAACCCTGTTTTATACTTTGCAAACGTGTTTGTAGGGCCGTAAAGGATTTTTGGGTCAATAGATGGCATCTCAAATCTTTAATTAGGTCTTGAATGGTCTTATAATTCCCTGTAATGCGTAACTTGGCATTTTCGGACAATCTACTTTTTAGAATAAATGTAATAAGTAGTGTCTTACCTTTCTCATCCAGCATATCTGCATACATCTCTGTCGAATCTATCAAGCGTTTAGTTGTCTCTTCAACACCGTCCATTGCTGGAAGCAAACTACATGCCACTTTAAGGTCAAACTCCATTTTGTCTGAATTTATTTCTGGGAGAATACACAACCTATTTATTTCGTCAAACGTTATCTGAATTTTTTGAAATATATCCAATGCCGATGCAACCAATTCCGTATCACTGCCTTTTTCTAAAAGTAACAATATTTTTCCACATTGATCAAAAATACTTTTTGCCTCATCTAACTTCGTCTCAACAACTTGACCTTTATATCTACACTTGGGAGCAAATAAATCGAGCCACTTCCTTTTTCACGCATTATGGTAATTATTTTTGGTATTAAGGAACGCATCGATTCGAAACATATATCGCCTAAAAGGGTATTTAATAACCTTTACAATGAGGGTAGTTAGTTGTCAAAATTTCATTTTTATTAAAGTTTAAAGGGTAGAATAAAATTATCGCATTTAATTTGCTTATGACATTTTTATTGTACTCTGTTAAGAAAAGATTAAATTTGAGGTTTTTGTTAATCATACCCATATTACTTGTTATTGTTGTCTTTATCTGTGTCTGTGTAATCAAAATAACCTGATAAAATGGATACTACACCGACGGAAGCTGCCCAAGTTGTAGCTTTACTTGAGGTTGGACACGGACAACGTGAAGTGGCACGCAGACTTCATTTGAGTCGTTCAAAGGTACAGCGGGTATACCGCAGGTATCTGGAGACTGGTGCTTTTGTTCGGCGACCTGGAACTGGCCGACCACGGGCAACAACAGAACGTGACGACCGCTTTATTGCAACCAATTCGTTGCGCGACCGTGGACTTAATGCTGTTCAGCTACAGCAAGCGTTACGTGACGTTCGAGGAGTCGCAATCAGTAGGTGGACAGTGAGACGAAGACTAAAAGAACGAAATTTAACATCACACAAACCAGCAACTGGCCCAAAATTGACTGTAGCTCATCGCCGATCTCGCTTGGAGTTTGCTCGAGAACACATTAATTGGACGTTAGAAGACTGGAGGTCAGTTTTGTTTTCTGACGAGTCAAGAATCTGTCTTTTTAGCAATGACGGGAGAAACCGAGTGTATAGACGTCCTGGTGAAAGATTTGCCCAATGTTGCATTCGAGAAACGGTGAGTTTTGGTGGTGGTTCTTGTATGGTGTGGGGAGGAATTTCTCTAGACGGAAAAACGGAACTTGTCTTCGTCGACCCCGCCAACGATGGCAGTGGTAGACGTGGATTAACAGCTGACCGATACATAACTGACATTCTTGAAAACCACGTAATGCCGTATGCTGGTTTTGTCGGAGAAAATTTCTTGTTTATGCATGACAATGCGAGACCTCATACCGCGCAGATCGTTACGGAATACTTGTCTGCGATCGGGATTCAACAAATGGTATGGCCAGCACGAAGTCCCGATTTGAACCCGATCGAACACCTATGGGACGAGCTAAAACGGAGAGTCCGAGCCAGGGTTCCCGCTGTTTCATCCATTCCCGAGCTTAAAGTCGCTGTGCTTGAAGAGTGGGAGAACATACCACAATATGTCATCGTAACGCTGATCAGATCGATGACTAATAGGCTACAAGAATGTATCAGGGCCCGGGGGGGTAATACCAGTTATTAAGAATATTTTTTTTGCAATAATTTTGTTTTTTATTGTTTTTATGGACTGGTTTAGCCCTACTAAATTTTCTATCAAAATTACCATTTTTCTTGCAGAGCCAATAATTTATCATTCAATAAGGTTATTATTCAATAATTTACCCTCATTGTAAAGGTTATTAACTAAACTTTTAGGCGATATATAGTTCGAATTGATACGTTCCATATTACCAAAAATATTTACCATTTTACGTGAAAAAAGGTAGTGGCTCGATTTATTTGCTCCCAAGTGTAGTTTGTACTTTCTTAATTAAGTATTTCCTAATATCTACCAGACCGTTATGTTTTTCTAACAAACTATCGATCATAATAAAATATTACTTAAAACTATCATGCTAAGTATTTCATAAAGGAACAAACAAAAGAATCATGTTAACATAATTACTGCGAAACGACACACAAGAATTTCACACGTTGCAGTTTTAGCCGCGAGGTATCATATTTACTGAGTCTTCGTGCACTATTTTACGTCGTTTAAGTTTTTGCGTTATAAAACAAATTCATAGGAGTCTGAATGATAATCACTGAGTTATTTATAGAATTCACTTGTAACTGACTGATGCTGGATTAGTTAGCAGATGTACAGTCGCCAGCACATCAAGTTACCCCACTTTGACCTTGAACGCTTTATAAGCAGCAACAGCGAGAAACGTGTGAAAGAGATATATAGCTTTTTGTCCGTTCTTACTCGTAATGTTTCGTGCTGTAGTGCGTACGTGAGAGTGTGTGCGTATGCGCGTCGTGGTGTAGAATAAGAATACTTTGCGATAAGAAATAGCGTAGCAGGGCACGGCGCATTGCCTAAACTACTTAAGAAAGCTTAGATATAATCGTTTTTTTATATTTTATTTCTTCATTTTTACTTAAATAATAGTTGGAAATATCTGTAAGTATTAAGTAGGTGTTACCTACTCATATATTTAAACAGGTAGGTAGCAAAATTTCACGCTCTCGGAGAATAATGTTAAGTAGACAGGTAGGTAATCTGATGTGAGAAAAACACTTTTTTTTATTATTTCACGCAGTTTTTAATTACTATTTCCGAGTTTTGTTACCTACTTACTGGTGGGCTGGCGGTCACCTGTTTTAGTGCGTTCCTTACTCTTCTATTCTAAGTATTTTTACGAAGTTCAATGCAAAAACCCATGACACAATCGGCTTGAAATTTCGAAAACAATATACTCGTAGATACCCATCACAAACGTGAACGAAGTTCTAATTCATTATCCTACCTACAAAACGCCTCTTGTCAGTCCGCCTTGTTTCAGATTAACGTTTGACACGATCTTATTCCCAAAGTAATAAGGTTGAACTTAGTAACGGAATTACCTATACCTACCGAAATTTGCTTTTACATGAAAGTTCAAACTTATTGCGCAAGAAATAAGATACAATTTCTAGGGAAATCAAATTCGAATCTATAATTATTATCGTTATTTCATTACATTCAAAATATTTTGTCAATGAGAATATGAGTTCCTTTGTTTGTTACGCATCATCATGAAGGACATGGGTTCCCATACGAGGTTCATTTGCGGCTACACCCAATCTGTCATAAGAATACCTATTCCTATGAGAACTCGGGTGAAGCCGCACAAAATAGACAGGTAGGTAATCTGATGTGAGAAAAACAGTTTTTATTAATTTTACGCAGTTTTTAATTACTTTTTCCGGGTTTTGATACCTACTAACTGGTGGGCTGGCGGTCACCTGTTTTCGTGCGTTCCTTGCTCTTCTATTCTAAGTATTTTTACGAAATTGAATGCTGAAACCCCATGACACAATCGGCTTGAAATTTCAAAAAAAATATAGATAAGTACCCATCACAAACGTGTATGAACTTTTAATTAAATAAACCTGCAAAACGCCTCTTGTCAGTCCGCCTTATTTGAGATTAACGTTTGACACGATCTTACTCCCATAGTAATAAGGTTGAACTTAGAAACGGAAACCTATACCTACCGAAGTTTGCTTTTACATGCTAGTTCAAACTTATTGCGCAAGAAATAAGATACGATTTCTTGGGTTATGAACTTATGAATCATCAAATAAAATTCGAATCTATAAATTATTATCGTTACTTCATTACATTCTTAATATATTGAAAATTAGAATATGAGTTTCTTTGTTTGTTATTAGAGCTACCGCCACCCCCCCCCCCCCCCTGCTTCTAGCGCCTTAACTACACAACCGATCATCTCGGCATTTTGCGCACCCACCTACAAATTTGTACCTATCATCATAATCAGCTTTGAATGTTCCCACTGCTGGGACACAGGCCTCCGCTCGGTGAGAAGGGATACGTTTTTACGGAAACAAGTGTGAAACCGCGGGAAAAAATAAAATGGGGAATAAAAATCATAACCTTTTATTTTTAAACATTAATATTATTGAAAACTTAAAAACAAATCCAACACCTACTCTAAATTAAAATATACTTACAACAAAATTTATAAAACCAAACTAAACAAATAGAAAATAGATTAAAAACAAAATTGATATTATTTTTTACAAGTTTATATTTTTATTGATATTTGTAACAGATTAATTATACAGTCTACCAATGACTAACAAGCAATATTAAATGCTGCCGCGAAACAAATGTAAAATGTTACCTATATTCCATTTGAAATAAGAAAGGTTTGTTTATGACATTTAAACAAACCTTTTTTTACAATCAGTTCAACCGATTGTGACTTCTATTCCCTAGGCATAAGGATGGCATTAAAAGCAAAAAGTGGTTACAATACCAACTGTTTACTGCAGATACCATTTATCATGCTTACAACGCAATAGAAGTCAAAATCAGTTGAACGGACTGTAGAAAAAGGTTTATTTAACTGTCTAATGTCATTTCAAACGGAGGATAGATTAGTATGATGTACTGGGCTGGTGCCCGAGAACATTCCCAGTTGGTGGGAACACTAACACATAAGTTAAAGATTTTTTTCTTTTTCGAACTTTTTAGATTAGGTTTCTTATCGCATGTTTCTTAATAAAATAATAAAAGATAGTAATTAAATGCATATCTTTTACACCCACAATATGTTACTGAGAATTTTCGACAGTTTACTGATAACAGAAAAACCATCCTTTTAACTGTGCAGGTGTGATACTAATTTTGAGAAATGTTATTTACTAATCCTTTGTGCATGATTTATGGCCTCAACAAACCGGGTCGGCGGCGGCGTACTCCATTTGAAATAAGATTAGACACAAACAAACCTTTTTTACAATCGATTCAACCGATTTTGGCGTCTATTCCGTACACATAAGGATGATTATTTTACTTTGATAAATACAATAATTACAAAACTAAAATACTACTTAAGGATTGTAAAACTGTGCTACTATTTATTGTGAAAGTTTGTGAGAATGGATGGATATTGTTTGTTACTTTTTCACGCTAATGAAAAAACGGATTTCAGTGAAACTTGGCACTTAAATTGATGACCTGTATGAACACATAGGATTGGTTCCTACGGAAACCCGGGTGAATAAAGTGCATTATTTACTAGTGCCTAGAATCGGAGTTCGTCATCTGTAGCTAAGGCTACGACACTCAACACCGTGCACTCAGTATCCGGCACAGAGTGTGCTTCCTCTGCGCCTAGGTCATTAAAATCTTGGCAGGTCGGCGGCATTTCTTTCTGACGTTTCTTCAGGCGCCTTCCGGTGTCTATTGAAATCTAAAACAAATAAATGTTGTCAATTTCAATCATCATCATCATCATCATATCAGCCGAAAGACGTCCACTGCTGGACGTAGGCCTCCCCCAGGCTCCTTTCAATACTTACATAAAATTCTTTATTAGGACAAATTGTACGGGACGGGCCAAGTTAGCTAAATGAGTAAGTATGGGACGGTTAAAAATATTATTCTTCAAAATATAAACATAGACAGATAAATAATCTGTCGTATTGAGAACTTCCACCTTTGTTGAGGCGGGTTGTAAACAACTGAACATTTTATCTAACAGTAATAATTTTTACTGAGTCTGGTCTGGCGGCGCGCGTAAAACCGGTTTGAGTGCGCGCCGAGCGTTCTTATAGCTACATGTCTATTATGTAGTAGGTGTTACCTATTTTAATCAAGTTTGTTATTCACTTCTTAGGAACACCATGTTTTATGTAAATGATGAATAAGTTAATGTGATAAGTGTGATTACAAGCTAAGCTATGCATGGACTCACGCTGTACGCTCGTGTGCTCAAATGATCGACGCCGACCATAGTCGCATCGTCTGCCGCCGTCGTGGTTCTCGCTTAGAGTTGGCGGTGGTGGGCTTCTAGGGTTCCGCTTTCATGCCACCGCCGCCGCGCCGCCCGAAGCCAGAAGTAAAAAGTTTTCTTTTTTCTGGAACGAAACAAATAGCTATAGTTTATTTGCACATTTTTACTTAATTTATTACTACAGGCAAACATGTATTAAAACTTAAATATAATTCCCTACAAAATATAATCTGCTTAGCCTTTTCCCAACTATGTTAGAGTCGGCTTCCAGTCTAACCGGATACATCTGAATACCATTATTTTACATGGAGCGACTGCCTATCTGATCTCTACAACTCAGTTACTGGGTAATACATAACACAACAACAACACACAATACAAGGATCCATTCTGGGACCACCATTATTTTCAAATTTATGTGAACAACATCAATCAGATAGGGTTAACAGGTTATCTAACCCTTTACGCAGATGATTATTTTACTTCGGTCATCCGTGGTCAATCCATACACAATATCATCAGTGAGGCGCAAAACGATTTAAACGTAATAAATGAGTGGTTTCTATATAACTTACTATAAATAGTTCGAAAACATCTTACATGATATTTGCAGCCAAAACCAAAAAGATTCCACCCCATGCCCCCTTGATTTTTAATAATCTTACTATCAAGCAGTCCAGTATAGAAAAGTATCTTGGTCTACTATTAGATGACAAACTGTCCTCTGGAAACCTCATAATTATCGAGCACGTAAAAACCAAACTTGTATCACTTCTGGAGCTCTACGCAGAAATACGCTTTATTTGCGCATGGGAAACTGCTTATCACCTAACATTAAACGCACTATATACGATTCTTTAGTAAAACCTAATCTAGAATACCTGATTGAGATTTGGGGATCAGCATCCAAGACTAACCTCAATTCCATACAGAGGACCTAAAATAAAATTATAAAACGGTTATATTGTTATGACTTCCTAACACCTACCAAACAGTTATACGAAAAAACCAAACATTTCAATCTCTGTCAACTATACAATTTATATTATAATACTTGCATAATAATAAAAAAAGATTTTAGATAACACTACACAAACCAACATTAAACTTACAAAAAAGACATACACACATAACCTAAGAAATAGAAACGAATTACCTACTTCTGCGTTTTCCTAAAACAGTTAAATATGGAAAAAATTACTCTCTAAATGCTACTTGGAACAGCGCTCACAATTAAAAACTTACATTATCAGAAACGAACACAAAGACGATACCTACGTAATGAACCCTTCTGTTAACTCATTTCGAATATTCTATAGAAAAACACATAAGACATATTTTTCATTTTTATTAGCCTTTGCCTTTGATTATTTTAAATAAAAACATAATAATAATATATTACTCACCGTTATGCCCGTCTGCTGACAAATCTCTTTCACCCGGAATCCACTCAATCGAAGCGCTATTATACACTCTCTTTCAACTTGCGTCAACTGAGGCGCCAGTCGCCATATTAATATTATTTAATAGTATAAGAGTTACTAATATCACGCACACGATGACTACAGTACCTACGGCTCCACGTATTTTTAATCACTGACGTAAAGAATAAACGAACGATGTGATGAGTGAAACTCGGGAGCGGTGACGTACGCGCAGTGGGGTGTGGGTGTGGCTTATTCCTAGTAAAACATGATAATTGGCTCCCAAATATGAGTGTGTGCAGCAATTGGGCAATTTTAGAAATGTTTAAAATTCCACCAATCACGTCAAAGACACTTTCTTTCTAACACTGCATGGCGCGTCGTAGTTATAGTTATGTATAGGGTTTAGCTTGACGTGCTGGCGACTGTACCTTCCATTCGTCCACGAAGGGATGCCCTTATGCGCTGAATTGCGTTGACTCCGATTTCTTCTTGTATCCATTGACGATGGCAGGTGCGGTAGTATTTCAGGAATAAATAAATTACCAGGAGAGTTATGACTGCGAGAATAATGATAGTGACCGTGCTCAGCCGCTCCATGTGTCCTCCGATGTCCTTCAGAAGGGCGTCATTGTTTCCACCAGCAGCATTTTGATTGACGAATACCTCGTCCTTTTCTACCTTGGAGTTACACATTTTGAAAATCGGCGCGCAACAAAAACTTTACTTAATCTGCCCCTTGGCAGACCCTAAGGCAGGGTCGCCATGAAATGTTGGGGGTCCTAAGGTTTCTTAATTAGACAACCAACTCGATCGAATGTACTTTAATCAATGTAATAAAGGAATATATTTTATAATGCGCATTAAAGTAAAGTGCTTACTTAGCCTAAAATTATACTTATATTCTAAAGGAGCGTACTCACTACGTTATACACTATTAGGGAGCATACATACACTTCACGGCACTGCGCCTGAAGAAGATTACACTGCCGGGAACACTGTCTGAACTGTACTGTGATGAGAGTAGCAAGACACCAATACCATATGTCACGAAAGAACTTCGTCGCCAAGTCTTCGACAATCTTCACTCCTTGAGCCACCCAGGAGCCAATGCCAGTGCCAAACTGGTAGCAGAGCGTTACGTGTGGCCCGAAGTGAAGAAGGACTGTCGAGAATGGACGAGAAACTGCTTGGCATGCCAACGTGCAAAGATAACTCGCCATGTGTCTGCAACCCTTGGCAACTTCAAACTGCCGCGATCACGTTTTATGCACATTCACATTGACATGATCGGGCCATTGCCAATCTCTCACGGATTTAGGTATTGTCTCACCGCTGTAGATCGCTTCACGCGATGGCCTGAGGCAATACCAATCAAAGATATTACGGCTGAAACCGTGGCTAACGCCCTTTTGTACGGTTGGATCGCACGCTTTGGCTGTACCACAAAAATTGTAACGGATCGTGGCAGACAATTTGAGTCAACTCTCTTCAAGCACCTGTCGGAGATAGCTGGATTTGAGCACAAGAAGACAACCGCTTACCACCCTGCCTGTAACGATATGGTTGAGCGGTAACACAGGCAGCTTAAAACAGCAATCACCTGCCACAGGAACCAAAACTGGATAGAATCGCTACCACTAGTTCTTTTAGGTATCCGAAGTGCATTTAAAGAAGATGTACAGGCAACACCGGCTGAACTGGTATACGGTGAGACATTGCGACTGCCAGGAGATTTCGTGGAGAATACGTATGTTCGCCAGAGAAATTCAACCGGCACCAGCATCACGACATTGTAATAGTCGGGCCATATTCGTGTTCAAGGACCTTGCCACCATAACGCACGTCTTCCTAAGAGACAACGCGTCATCCGGCACATTCCAACCAGCATACACAGGGCCATATAAAGTACTTGAGAGGGGAGACAAAGAATTCAAACTCCTCCTTAAAGGTAAAACCGTCTCAGTATCGGTAGACCGAGTGAAACCGGCCTACATACTTCAAGACTCACACACCACAAAAAACACAGTAACACGAACCACAACGAACAAGGACTATTAACAACACAAACACCACATGATACACCAATCATCAATCCAACGCCGACGACCGAAGACGACAATATCAGAAGAACACGGTCAGGCCGTAGGGTTCATTTCCCTGATTACTATCGCCCTTGACGGTCTCAAGGGGGGCTGGTGTAGTGTCACTGTTAGTTCCCTGCTAGTTACTCACTGTAAACTATTATTGTAATAACATAAATGTAATGACAAACGCACAGATTGTATTATTAGTATGTAAGTAACAAGCGCGTGAGTCATTGACCGATGGCGGCGGCACCGCAGCGAGCGAGCAAGACACCACCCGCTCCCTCGCGCCTCACCGCCCGCTCGCCAGTCCGTTGTATGCCACTGGGCTAACGACACGCTTTTCTCATGCAGATCTTTGTATGCATCTCGCGCGCTTGACTATATATGTACTCTGCCTATCTATCTTCTATTTCTCTTGTGCTTGTAAACATCGTACTGTGCTTCTCTGTTTCCTTCACCTTTCTGTTCTTCTAACTTGTGTGTACGTGACTGTGAACTTGGAACAATATAACTACTCAGTCTGTGACCATTCCTACCAGGTTTTATCGAACCGACGAAAAAACGGAGGAGGTTACTCAATTCTTTACCATCCCACACGTACCCCCTCAACAGTTATAATTATTGCAGTTTTAATTATTTCTTTTCGAACCGACGAAAAAACGGAGGAGGTTACTCAATTCGACGCGTATATTTTTTTTTTTTTTTTTATGTATGACCACGCATAACTTTTTCCAGAGTAGTCCGATTTTGATAATTCTTTTTTTATTGGAAAGGGTATACCTCGAAGTTGGTCCCATATAAATTTTGAAGAAAAATTCCAACCCTAAGGGTAAGAAAACAGGGGATGATTGATTGTTTACTCACAGATTTTAATACTGAGTCGTGTATTAAATCAAAAATTAAGCATGTAGTAATTAGTAGATTATAGCCACAAAAAATTATAAAATAAAAACTTTTTAATAAAAAAATTAAACCGCCGAAAAACCGAAAAATAAAAAATAGTAAACTAGCTTTGTCCAACCCCAATAACTAAGTTCGGAAGTCGGTGACTTTGGATATGTATTTGATTATATGTCACCGCCTTCCGAACTTAGTTATTGGGGTTGGACAAAGCTAGTTTACTATTTTTTATTTTTCGGTTTTTCGGCGGTTTAATTTTTTTATTAAAAAGTTTTTACTGTCGCATCTAAACCAAAGGTTTTGGATTGTTAATGGATTTTTAGAAGTTAAGAAAATAACTCACAAATGTATTGTGTGTTTCAGACAAAAGGCCTCAGTGGCCAAGCAGCTAATGGGCTCCTTGCCGGTTGCACGTGTAACAGCTACCAGCCGCCCATTTGAGAAGGTTGGCGTGGATTTCGCTGGGCCAATAAATGTAAAACTCTCTCGCGTAAGACGATCCTTAACAGGTAAAGGTTACATCTGTGTATACGTATGTTTCACAACAAAGGCCGTTCACTTGGAACTCGCGTCAGACTTGACCACGGAAACTTTTCTAGCGTGTTTAAGAAGATTTCTCTCTAGAAGAGGGTTGCCCACCGAAATTCACTGCGACAATGCAAGTATCTTTAAATGTGCAAGGAGTTAATTAGTCGACCTCTACAAACTGCAAGCTTCTCAGAGTCACCAAATGCAGGTACAAAGATTTACCGCCGAGCGTGGGATACAATTTCACTTTATACCACGTTACTCTCCTACATTTGGGGGGCTCTAGGAGGCGGCAGTAAAGAGCACGAAGTTTCACTTAAAAAGAATATTGCAAAAAACTGTTTTAACATAGGTACGAACAACTTAATACGGTATTCATTGAAATCGAAGCAGTGCTTAACTCTCGACCGCTCTTACCTCTATCTTCAAACACCGATGATTTTTGTTATCTAACACCTGGTCACTTTATTATAGGTAGTGCAATGTCAATGTATCCTGAAAATAATGTATGTAACATTCCACAAAATAGGCTTAAGTTTTGGCAATTGTGTACTTCTCTAAAACAGTCTTTTTGGAAAGTGTGGTATCAATATTATTTAAATTTGTTACAAAATAGACCTAAGTGGCGTGATAACTTAAGTAATGTCAAATTAGGCAACTTAGTCATTTTAAAAGAGGATAATACTCCTCCTATGTCGTGGCCCATGGCACGAATTGTTAAATTGTTTCCAGGACACGATGGCAATACAGGGCAGTTGAGGTTAGGACCCCAAATGGAAAAACTCATTCCCGGGCCATCAATAAAATCTGTCTACTGCCAATAGAATGCGATCATAGTTCTTAGATATTTCTGTAAATATTAAAATAAGTAGAAATCAGAATTAAATGTAAAACTGTTTTTCTTGTGATTAAATAATAAATCTTAGGTTATTAAAACCATTTCATTTCTGTTTTTTCATACTTAGTTTTAAACAAATTTAAGCATTGAGTTAGTGTTATTTAATTTTATGTAACTTTTTACAATAAACTAAGTTCGTTGCTACTTCTGTGAGCCCGCAGCATGTTGGGCATTTTATTAATTAGGACTGCAACACCAAAATTAACATGTAAGTTTATATGTGATCTGTGGCAACACTTTCCCTTTCCAACTGTGACACCGGCCCAATACACACGAAGTCAAAATAGTCCGCCTTTTTATTTATTTTCCTCGGCACCAAAGCTACCAGCACCTATCAGCAACCACCACCTATTACACCGCTGCACAAGCCTAGATGTCGCTAGTAGACACATTTTGATACAACTAAATACTCAATAATTACAAAAACCTCACTTATCAAAATAAACTAAAGATACAACAAAGTCTGAACTTACTTCAATCTTCCGTAATAGGTACAGCTACGGTGTTTTTTCTACGAATCCTTATCGCTATGGAATGCGGTTCTTTGTTCGAGCGGCTTAGGTATTTTAAAATTGTGATGTACGCATCACAATTTTAAAATACCTAATGTTTCCATAAACTTGTAGTGTTTAACTGTACCTAGACCTTTAGTCAACAAATCTGCTGGCATTTCATTTGTAGATAAATAATTGACCTCTACTTTTCCACTTTTGATAATTTCTCTTACAAAATGATGTTTAACATCAATATGTTTTGACATATTGTGACATTGATGGTTTGTGGCCATCTTTAATGCACTTTGGTTGTCACAGTTCAACCTATTTGTTAGTAAAATCCAGTTAACTCATACAATAGTTCTCTTAGTTAAACTGCTTCCCTACAAGCTTCAGAGAGCGCGACATACTCAGCCTCAGTGCTAGCTGGATAGAGCTGTTACCCTCTGCTTTCTGCTTTGCCATGAAACAGCTGTACCTGACATAACAAAACAAAATCCATTGTAAGATTTTCTGTCCAAGCTATCACTTGCCCAGTCAGCATCAACAAAACCCTGTAAGCTTTCTCCCTGACTACTAAACTTTAAACAATACATTTTAGTTTTCTTTAAATATTCAAGAACCCTCTTAGCATAGTTCCAATGTTCAACACTGTAACAAGTATTAAATTGGCTTGAGTAACTAACAGAGTAGGTAATGTCCGGTCTTGTCATGACTGCTAGGTATGTACATAAGGCAGCCTATAAGTTTTTGATAGCTGATTCCTGCTGTACGATTTTTCTGCTTTTGTTACGTTCAATTTATTCTCTATAGGTGTGTTGACTGTTCTACAGTCAGTCATATTAAATTTCAGTAATAATTCTTCTATGTACTGTTGTTGATCTACAGTTATCTCATATTTATTACAATCTTTGTGAACATTTATATTCATACCTAGAAAATGCTCAGCCTCACCTAAGTCTTTGATTTCAACTTCAGAATTTAGAATACATTTTAACTTGTCACTCTCATTCAAAATATTAGAAAAAATTAGGAAATCATCGACATACAATGCTATTATCATTTTTACATCTGTACCCATCTTTGTCATCATACATGGCTCTTGTGTACAGTTTTTAAAATATTTTTTACATAATACATCCCTAACTCTCTAATACCAAACTAAGGCTGATTGTTTTAATCCATACACTACCTTTTTGAGTTTGAGAACTTTCCCTGCCATTTCGGATACAAAACCTTGGAGGAGCATGCATATTGTTGTAACGTATTGCGTTCAATGCGCATACCTACTTAAGAAAGCTATGTATAGGTTACTAAGGTATATTTAATACGCATCTTTGTAACCAAACTAGTCGCCCAATACACTTGCAGTAGACCACACGTCTTTTCTTATTAAAACCCTATCCAAGTTAAAGTGAACCTTATCCCCATCAACATATGGTCGTATTCGAGCCGAATGCAGTAATTACGGAGCGATCAACATCTGGCCGCTCGAACAAAGAACCGCATTCCATAGCGATAAGGATTCGTAGAAAAAACACCGTAGCTGTACCTATTACGGAAGATTAAAAAGTTTAACGAACAATTTTGTTGAAGATTGTTTAAAGTGAATATAGTGAATCGACAATGAGTACGACGAAAGAACAACAGCAATATCTCGCTATCTTGGAAGATGGTGCTCATTTACTTCAAAAAACGCAGACAAACTTGAAAAAGTGTCTGAAACTTGAAAAAGGAAGACTGACAAAAGGTTATATCGTAGCACGTGTGAAAATTATTGATGAGTATTGGATGTCATTCAAAAACGCACATGACGGTTTAGTAAAGATAACACCCAAAGAACAAAAGGGAACTTTGCCATACTTTTTGAACGAAGAATTCTTTATTTATGAAGAATTATACAGCTCATTACAAGGTGATTTGAAAGATATGGTTACGTCGTTAACAACGGAACCGTCATCGATGCATTCGATAAATTCAAGTATGCACGTAACATACGCATCGCAAAACATAGTGCATTTACCAAAAAACGCGGTGACATATAATCAAATACATATCCAAAGTCACCGACTTCCGAACTTATTTATTGGGGTTGGACAAAGCTAGTTTATAATTTTTTATTTTTCGGTTTTTCGGCGGTCTAATTTTTTTATTAAAAAGTTTTAAATTACATTTTTCAATATTCTCTTTCATAATTTCATTTATTAAGTCTTGCATATTTGAAATTAATTAGACTAAATTTTTTGCTGGGAGTGCAAAGCCATCGTCGACCTGCATATTCCCTATATCTAATATATTCGATTTCATTTTGTGATGATAAATCATTTGTGCAATCTGCGCAAGATTAAAAAAATTGGGATTTCGTTTTTTTTAAGAAATATCCGGTCATATACTGTATTGGGGCAATAACACGGGGATCCCTTTCTTTGAAGTGTAGTCCCTCTAGTGGGGTAAAATTAAAATCGAAAATCTTTGCAAAATTGAATGAAGAGCAGGTCGACGTTGCTTTCGTATTTTCGTTAATGATGAGCGAGTGCAATGCATCACAAAAGTCTCCTTCGCAGTTACCGCGGGTGTGGAAACTGCTTAAATTATTTATTAAAAGTGTGGCGAAAGCCGACTCAAATTGATCACAGGTGGGGTTAGTGTTTCGACACCCTTGGCTTCTCACTGCGCCAAAGAAATTTTCCAAGGGGTCCTGATTAAGGTGCCGCAACCATACTGACGACACATTAAAATCATCTTTTAATTTTTTTTACAAACGTTGCATGCCATTCAGTGTCCACACCCAATTGGTTACTGAGGGAACAGTTTCTTTTTTACCAGCCGAAGTTATAAATTTCATTGACTTAAATATTTTTATGCCCTGCACCCACGTTTTATAGTGGATAGAGGTTGGCGTTGCTGGGCCAAGTAGGGGTTTGGCGTTTTTATTTTTCATTTGGCTTCCATTCACCGAATTAAAAATTCTGTCCATGAACAGCAGCAGGTCAGCAGTTTCCTTACACTCTGTACGAAGAATGTTCTTATCTGGAACAAATAAAAAACGATTAAAGAACAGTGAGTAGGTACTCAGTAAAATAATCCCAGCAAAGTTATCAATCAGGATGGGTTTTGTTCTATTTAACCTTTTAAGTGATGATCAATCCCAGTGTAAAAAATAACAAATTTTATGAAAAAGATAACTCTCAATGGTTTATAGTACAATATAGCAACGTTCGTGTTTAATTGGTTAGCATCATTAATGAAATGATAATATCTGTTTCACCCACTTCAACATAACCGTGGACAACGGCATTCAGCTATGGCTATTTGATTTAAATGTTAAACTTTGCTTGCCATGGTTGGTTGAGCATCTTTATGTGCCTAAGTAACCATGTTAAGCTGTTGGTCCCGGCTGTCATTTGTGGATCTGTGACAATCGTTACAGGTCGTCAGAAGCCCAAAAGTCTGACAAGCAGTCTTATCAAGGGGTATAGTATTGTATTACCCAGTAACTAGATTGTATAGGTCAGATAGCAGCAGTTGCTCCATGTTTAATACTGATACTCAGCTGCATTCGATGTTACTGGAAGCCAACCCCAACATAGCTAAAAGGCTAGGCAGATGATGATAGTAATAATATAAAATAAGCCAAAGTTTACCTGCTAGATATCCCATGTTAGATGCCACAGTACAGCTGAATATTTGTGAGGCGAATTTGACTATCATTGTGACTGATATACAAGGAGCGACCTCTGTTGTCATGTAGCGGAAGCAAAGGTTGAGACGTCCAATTCTGTTTGTGATATTCATCACTAGAGGGCGCCCGGGATCAATGAATCTTCACGCATAAATATCGATTGATGCCCGCTCCTCGACACTGGAGACGCTGTTTTATGAATGGGTATTGTAATATTATGAATGAAATTGGCAGTTCTGGCCCACTGACACTACGTGGCAGCGCTGTAGAAATGGGTCGAACATACTAGAAGTTTCTGGAACCGGATGTTGATTGTAAACGCGAGTTCTTCCGCCCACATTGCGATTGTGGCGTTCTGATCGCTTCCAGACACGAAAGAGTGCACTAGTCTCGTAAGTTTCTACCGCATTAAATAGAAATATTGAACTGTAGCCATCCTAGCCCAAAAGTGCCCGAAACTAGTGAATAATAGTTTATAATAATAATATTGATGTAGTCGTTTAACCTGTGGATATACCGATAGTAAATCTTAGTAGTGATCGCGTGTTTTTCATTATTAGATTTGTCCTCTGTCCTCAACGTTGGTCCTTCTAGCCGGATTCGGGCAGGTTCGGGCAGGCATAACTTTGGTTCAATATTACGCGAAAGTGGTAGTGTGGTGTATGCAATACCGTCGACATGGTGAAGACACGCGGTAGGCATGAATCCGTCACAGCGGTCACGGAAGGGGACGAGTCCGTCTCCACGGAATAGGCGACAGCGGTGGGACCGACAGACCCGCCCAACTATTCCGTCATAGAGTCGGACCAGAGTCACCAGACCCAACCTCACAGCCCTGGGGCGACGACACCTCCACACAGACAACCACGAGGCGAGACGAAAACCGACAGGAAGGCGTTGGCGCGAGCGAGATTGGAACTTGCCGCCGCTAGGTTAGCGCTCTTGGAAGCGGAATCAGCAGATGAAGAATTATTGGAGGGAAGCTCGACTGCGACATCGAAACGTCAGACGGACGCCGCGGACACACTTAGGGAACACCGCGACCACATCCGCCTGCCGCAGTCACAACCCGTGACGCCGAGTGATGCGTCGCCGTCCTTGCCGCAACGTGTCGACGATGGGAGCCTGCTGCAAAGACTGACTCAGACATTGTTAGAGGTAGCGCGGGGCAAACCCGCTGCCAGCAGGTATGAATTTGATTTACCTATCTATAGTGGCCATCCCGGCGAATGGCTGCATTTTAAAGCAGCGTATAATGAGTCTGCGTCAACTCATACAGAGGCAGGGAATTTAGCCCGTCTCAGAAAATCCTTGAGAGGGACAGCGTTAGAGGCAGTTAAATGCCTATTCTTAGGATCCTCAGCCGTTCAAATTATGCAAAGGTTAGAATCTCGATTTGGACGACCCAACGCATTAATAACTTACGAATTAAATAAATTACGTCAGTTACCTAAAGTATCAGATAACCCTACAGATATATGTGTGTTTGCATCGAAGGTCACAAACGCCATTGCCGCGGTGCAAGCTCTGCAAAGAATAGAATATTTATATAGTCCGGAGATGATTTCCGCAATTTCAGAAAAGTTGTCAGTAACGCTAAGGAGCCGGTGGTACGATTATGAGATGGCTGCGGGTGACGCAGAGCCTGGTCTAATAGTGTTGGGACGATTTCTTGATAGAGAGGCCGATCTAAACGCGCGTCACGCCTCAGCAGAGGTGGACCATAAACGAGACCGTCCACAACGACCGGCTCACAAGACGTTTAAAATAGTAGAGACAGATAAAACACCGTGTGTGATATGCAACGGTAATTGTAGTAGCGTGGCTATCTGTTCTAACTTTAGGAAAATGTTGACAACTGATAGATGGGAAACTGCCCGTAAAAATAAATTATGTTTCAGGTGCCTGAACCGACGGACGTGGAAGCATAGATGCAAAGGCAAGCAGTGTGAAGAGCAGGACTGCGAGCATTATCATCACAGGCTACTGCACAGTGACAGAAGACAGGGAACGCGCACCGCAACCGACCCAGAAGAGCGCCCTCGTGTCGCAGCCACCGGGCACGTAGCGTCGCGAGACGACTCAGTGCCATGCGGTGACATCGCGCTGCAAGCCGCCATCAATAACACGAACACGCCGCGCACTTACAGCCAAGTTTTGCTGAAAGTAGTGCCAGTGACACTATCGGGACCAAACGGTAAAGTAGACACATTTGCTTTGTTGGACGATGGATCGACAATAACTCTACTTACTACTGACGTCGCGCAGCGGATAGGCGCAGAAGGTCCAAATGAGCCATTTTACATAGAGGCCGTATCAGGTGCGCGCATTGACGCTACGAACTCGCAACGAGTCAAGGTAAATATACAAGGAAAATACACAACCGAAGGCATTGACATCGAAGCCAGAACCATCGACCGACTTGAATTATCAGGCCAGTCGATACGTGCAAAGGACCTGGCAGGCTTCGAGCACCTGATACCTATAGTCGAGCAGCTAGAATATGACGCTGGCATACCAACTGTCTTGATAGGCCAGGACAACTGGGCACTCCTGCTCGCCTCTGAAGCGCGAGTAGGTACAAAAGATCAACCAGTAGCGTCACGTACACTAGCGTCACGTACACCGCTTGGCTGGATCTTACATGGTAAAACCTGCAGCCTGACAAAAGTACATGAATTACCACAAATCGGAGAACGCTGCGGTCATGTAAGTACAGTGAACTCTATAGTACGGAATCATTATATGGACGATTTTTTACAGAGCTTCGACAACGCAGAAGAAGCGAACCGAGTATCTAAAGCAGTCGACGCGGTACATCGGCGAGGTAATTTTGAGATGCAGAAGTGGGCGTCCAATGAACCGGCCGCTGTCGCTGATCTCGCGACTGAGCCCGTGGGGAAGGACACTGTACTCAACAAGGAGGAGAAAATTCTCGGTCTTATCTGGCGACATCAGACTGACACTTTAGGATTCAACTTCAGGAAAGTAGACCCTTCTTATTTAAGCAAGCAGGTTACGAAACGTCAGTTATTAAAAACGACAATGTCTTTATATGACCCGCTGGGACTAGCCGCGCCGTTTACGACACAAGTAAAGTGCATATTGCAAGACGCTTGGCGTTTAAAAATCGGTTGGGACGAGCGTCTACCTAAAAGTCTAGAACGTAAATGGCACGACTGGTTGATTGCTCTGCAGATACTGAAGGGCGTTCGTATTCCACGTTGTCACCTGGGTTATAATGAGGCGATTAGACTAGAAATGCACGTATTCGTGGACGCGAGCGAACGAGCCTATGCCGCGACAGCATATTGGCGTTCAGTAAACGGCATAGGGCAAGTAAATGTGTCGCTCGCGGCAGCAAAAAGTCGCGTTGCGCCCCTTAAGGTCACATCTATACCTAGACTTGAATTGCAGGCTGCTGTGCTCGGCGGGCGACTGGCGCGCTGCGTGGAAGAAGAGCACGATCGTCGCGCCGACCGTCGAGTCTTCTGGTCCGATTCGCGCACTGTGCTAGCGTGGCTGCGCGCCAGCGCACGCGCTTTTAAACCGTTCGTTGCGCACCGAGTAGCGGAATTAGAAGAAACCACCGAGCGGAGTGAATGGCGCTGGGTCCCCACCGCTCACAACGTCGCCGACGACTCGACTCGTGATATACCGACTCACTTCACTACAAGCCACCGCTGGTACATTGGCCCTTCATTTCTCTATAACAACGAAGACTCCTGGCCGCAGGAAACAGACTCACACCCCTACATCGATACGGGTGAGGAACGTGTCATCGCTGCTGCTGCTCACGAACAGTCGACCTTAACAGAGGCGCTACCTGACGTCACACGTTTCTCTGCCTGGCTACGACTCATCCGAGCCACAGCCCGCGTTCTTCAATTCATTGACTGACTTCGAGGCCACACCACAACAGCTACCCGCAAACGCAACAAAGGTGTTAGTGCAGACGACCCGAACTGGACGGCGAAGCAACGGGAGGGTACGGAAAAGCGATCCAGAGTTCAGAGCCGCAACCTCAGCGTAACACCGACAGTCTACTTACCCCTTGGCGCACAGTACACGCGTCGGGCCGAGCTCCTGTGGACACGTGCTATTCAGGAAGGAAGCTTCGCAAATGAATTGCGTCTTCTCACCGGCGGGAGAACGGTGTTAGCTGGTAGCCGTTTGAAGCAGTTATCTCTGACAGTCGATGAACACAAGATAATGAGAATACGCTCGCGCATCGCAGCAGCAGCTGAAATATCACAAGAAACACAGTCACCAGCAGTACTAGATGGCGATCACCGTTACAGCCGCTTGTACAGTCGCCAGCACATCAAGTTACCCTACTTTGACCTTGAACGCTTTATAAGCAGCAACAGCTAGAATCGTGTGAAAGAGATATATAGCTTTTTGTCCGTTCTTACTCGTAATGTTTCGTGCTGCAGTGCGTACGTGAGAGTGTGTGCGTATGCGCGTCGTGGTGTAGAATAACATACTTTGCGATAAGAAATAGCGTAGCAGGTTGAATACTTGAATAGAATCCAAATAATAGCGTGGTAATAAAAAGAACCGGCCCGTGCACGGCGCATTGCCTAAACTACTTAAGAAAGCTTAGATATAATCGGTTTTTATATTTTATTTCTTCATTTTTACTTAAATAATAGTTGGAAATATCTGTAAGTATTAAGTAGGTGTTACCTACTCATATATTTGAACAGGTAGGTAGCGAAATTTCACGCTCTCGGAGATTAATGTTAAGTAGACAGGTAGGTAATCTGATGTGAGAAAAACACTTTTTTTATTATTTCACGCAGTTTTTAATTGCTTGGGTTATGAAGTTATGAATCATCAAATAAAATTCGAATCTATAAATTAATATCGTTACTTCATTACATTCTAAATATTTTGAAAATTAGAATATTTATTTATTTATTTATTAAAACTTAATGCACAAGTAAAAAAATACTGCACAAAGGCGGACTTAATGCCTGAGGCATTTTCTACCAGTCAACCTTAGGGTGATGCAGAGAGAAAACATGGCAGGTGCAACATAAGGGATAGGTTACTCGAGAGATAATACATACTAATACATAGATACATACATACATTTAAGTATTAAAAAAAAAAAATAACTTTGTCTTGAGAAATAACGATAGGTAGAGGAGAAAACGAATCCAGCTATTCAGCGCTGGGATGACTGAATATGAGTTTCTTTGTTTGTTATTAGAGCTACCGCCACCCCCCCCCCCCCCCTGCTTCTAGCGCCTTAACTACACAACCGATCATCTCGGCATTTTGCGTACCCACCTACCTATCATCATAATCAGCTTTGAATGTTCCCACTGCTGGGACACAGGCCTCCGCTCGGTGAGAAGGGATACGTTTTTACGGAAACCAGTGTGAAACCGCGGGAAAAAATAAAATGTGGAATAAAAATCATAACCTTTTATTTTTAAACATTAATATAGGTAATTGAAAACTTAAAAACAAATCCAACACTAAATTAAAATATACTTACAACAAAATTTATAAAACCAAACTAAACAAATAGAAAATAGATTAAAAACAAATTGATATTATTTTTTTGTGTGATAGGTACTGAGAATTTTCGACAGTTTACTGATAACAGAAAAACCATTCTTTTAACTGTGCAGGTGTGATACTAATTTTGAGAAATGTTATTTACTAATCCTTTGTGCATGATTTATGGCCTCAACAAACCGGGTCGGCGGCGGCGTACTCCATTTGAAATAAGATTAGACATTTGAAATAAGATTAGACACAAACAAACCTTTTTTACAATGGATTCAACCGATTTTGGCTTCTATTCCGTAGACATAAGGATGATTATTTTATTTTGATAAATAAAATAATTACAAAACTAAAATACTACTTAAGGATTGTAAAACTGTGCTACTATTTATTGTGAAAGTTTGTGAGAATGGATGGATATTGTTTGTTACTTTTTCACGCTAATGAAAAAACGGATTTCAGTGAAACTTGGCACTTAAATTGATGACCTGTATGAACACATAGGATTGGTTCCTACGGAAACCCGGGTGAATAAAGTGCATTTTTTACTAGTGCCTAGAATCGGAGTTCGTCATCTATAGCTAAAGCTACGACACTCAATACCGTGCACTCATTATCCGGCACAGAGTGTGCTTCCTCTGCGCCTAGGTCATTAAAATCTTGGAGGTCGGCGGCATTTCTTTCCGACGTTTCTTCAGGCGCCTTCCGGTGTCTATTGAAATCTAAAACAAATTAATGTTGTCAATTTCAATACTTACATAAAATTCTTTATTGTGACAAATTGTACGGGACGGGCCAAGTTAGCTAAATGAGTAGGTATGGGACGGTTAAAAATATTATTCTTCAAAATATAAACATAGACAGATAAATAATCTGTCGTATTGAGAACTTCCACCTTTGTTGAGGCGGGTTGTAAACAACTGAACATTTTATCTAACAGTAATAATTTTTACTGAGTCTGGTCTGGCGGCGCGCGTAAAACCGGTTTGAGTGCGCGCCGAGCGTTCTTATAACTACATGTCTATTATGTAGTAGGTGTTACCTATTTTAATCAAGTTTGTTATTCACTTCTTAGGAACACCATGTTTTATGTAAATGATGAATAAGTTAATGTGATAAGTGTGATTACAAGCTAAGCTATGCATGGACTCACGCTGTACGCTCGTGTGCTCAAAAAATGATCGACACCGACCATAGTCGCATCGTCTGCCGCCGTCGTGGTTCTCGCTTAGAGTTGGCGGTGGTGGCCTTCTAGGGTTCCGCTTTCATGCCACCACCGCGCCGGGGCGCGCCGCGCCGCCCGAAGCCAGAAGTAAAAGTTTTCTTTTTTCTGGAACGAAACAAATAGCTATAGCATAATTGCAAATTTTTACTTAGTTTATTACTACAGGCAAACATGTATTAAAACTTAAATATAATTCCCTACAAAATATAATCTGCTTAGCCTTTTCCCAACTATGTTAGAGTCGGCTTCCAGTCTCTAACCGGATGCATCTGAATACCATTATTTTACATGGAGCGACTGCCTATCTGACCTCTACAACCCAGTTACTGGGTAATGCATAACACAACAACAACATACAATACAAGGATCCATTCTGGGACCACCATTATTTCTAATTTATGTGAACAACATCAATCAGATAGGGTTAACAGGTTATCTAACACTTTACGCAGATGATTATTTTACTTCGGTCATCCGTGGTCAATCCATACACAATATCATCAATGAGGCGCAAGACGATTTAAACGTAATAAATGAGTGGTTTCTATATAACTTACTATAAATAGTTCGAAAATATCTTACATGATATTTGCAGCCAAAACCAAAAAGATTCCACCCCATGCCCCCTTGATTGTTAATAATCTTACTATCAAGCAGTCCAGTATAGAAAAGTATCTTGGTCTACTATTAGATGACAAACTGTCCTGGAAACCTCATAATTATCGAGCACGTAAAAACCAAACTTGTGTCACTTTCTGGAGTTCTACGCAGAATGGGAAACTGCTTACCACCTAACATTAAACGCACTATATACGATTCTTTAGTAAAACCTAATCTAGAATACCTGATTGAGATTTGGGGATCAGCATCCAAGACTAACCTCAATTCCATACAGAGGACCCAAAATAAAATTATAAATCGGTTATATTGTTATGACTTCCTAACACCTACCAAACAGTTATACGAAAAAACCAAACATTTCAATCTCTGTCAACTATACAACATAAAATACTTGCATAATAATAAAAAAGATTTTAGTTAACACTACACAAACCAAAATTAAACTTACAAAAAAGACATACACACATAACCACACATAACCTAAGAAATAGAAACGAATTACCTACTTCTGCGTTTTCCTAAAACAGTTAAATATGGAAAAAATAACTCTTTATATGCTACTTGGAACAGCGCTCACAATTAAAAACTTACATTATCAGAAACTCTTAAGAAAGAACACAAAGACTATACATACCTACGTAATGAACCCTTCTGTTAACTCATTTCGAATATTCTATAGAAAAACACATAAGACACATTTTTTGTTATTACCCTTTGTTTATTTTAATTAAAAATATATAAAAAATATTACTCACCGTTATGTCCGTCTGCCGACAAATCTCTGTCACCCATCCACTCAATCGAAGCGCTATGATACACTCTCTTTCAACTTGCGTCAACTGAGGCGCCAGTCGCCATATTAATATGATTTAATAGTTTTAGAGTTACTAATTTCACGCACAGGACGACTACAGGACGACTTCACGAAATTTTATTGACTGACGTAAAGAATAAACGAACGATGTGATGAGTGAAACTCGGGAGCGGTGACGTACGCGCAGGGGGGCGTGGGTGTGGCTTATTCCTAGTAAAACATGATAATTGGCTCGAAAATATTAGTATGTGCAGCAATTGGGCAATTTTAGAAACGTTTAAACGTCCGCCAATCACGCCTATGATACTTTCTTTCTAACACTGCATGGCGCGTCGTAGTTATAGTTATGTATAGGGTTTAGCTTGACGTGCTGGCGACTGTACATAGACTGGATCCATTGAAAGTTACACCACAGTGGCGTAGAATGCGTCGTGAACGAGATACGACAACGCTATTGGATTCTACGTTTAAGACCGTCCGTCCGTACAGTAATCAGGCTCTGCCAACCCTGTAGACTACGTCGAGCCGTGCCGCCAGAGCCACTGACAGGCAACTTACCACCCTGTCGACTGGCACACCATCAACGTCCGTTCACACACACAGGACTGGACTACTTTGGGCCACTCTCCGTCACAGTAGCGAGACATCACGAGAAGCGCTATGTAGCATTCTTCACGTGTCTAACTACGCGCGCTGTCCATTTAGAAGTTGCCGCCTCGCTATCAACCGATGCCGCCATACTTGCCTTGAGGCGTATGATGGCACGTAGTGGATGTCCTGATGTCATTTGGAGTGATAACGGCACTAATTTCCACGGGGCAGATGCTGAGCTCCGTAAGGCCGCCCTAGAATCACTTCAACACGAAGCAGAGGTAGTTCACATCGACTGGCGCTACATTCCACCAGGAGCGCCGTTCATGGGCGGAGCCTGGGAAAGGTTGGTACGCACGGTAAAGGCCGCATTGAATGCTACACTTATCGATCGGCATCCGTATGAAGACGTGCTTCAAACACTTCTGACAGAGGTAGAACACACAGTCAATTCACGACCCTTGACCCAAGAAGCTTTGACGCCTAACCACTTTCTGCTCGGCGCGCCCTCTAAAGTCCCGTTGCCAGGGATTTTCACAAGGCCAGATGAACTACGCCATTCACATTGGAGAGCGTCACAACGACTAGCAGACTTGTTTTGGCAACGATGGGTACGCGAAGTACTGCCTACGCTTCAAAACCGGCGGGAGCCACATGGACGCGGCGACACGGTCAAGGTGGGCGATTTGGTTGTCGTAGTTGATCCAAACTTACCGAGAAACATATGGCCGAAGGGGAGAGTCGAGCGCATGTACCCAGGTGCAGACGGTGTCGTAAGAGTCGTCGACGTCAAAACTAAGAGCGGTGTAATGCGTCGTCCTGTTAAACGTCTCGTCGTAATACCAGTAGACATTTAGTTGTCATCAGGCATTATATTGTATTATATAGTGCATAATCCATGATTGTATTGTAACTACTGATTTAGAGTAGGACGAGTTCTCATATTATGTGTTTCCTTTCTTGACGTCACTCCAGGATTCAGCTACCAGGAGGAGTTATTTTTACTTGATGTAATATATAGCAGAGCGAGTATGCTGGAGTGACTACCCTTAACTTTATAATTCATTTATTATAATATGTATTAGATTGTTATCTTATAAATTTCTTATCTTGTAAGTCATTGAATTGTTAATTGCATTCAATTGTTAATATTGTGAAGTGTATACCAGTCACTAGTAGTATAAATTATGTACATTATTGTATGTACACGGCGGGAGAAATGTGACTGATATACAAGGAGCGACCTCTGTTGTCATGTAGCGGAAGCAAAGGTTGAGACGTCCAATTCTGTTTGTGACATTCATCACTAGAGGGCGCCCGGGATCAATGAATCTTCACGCATAAATATCGATTGATGCCCGCTCCTCGACACTGGAGGCGATGTTTTATGAATGGGTATTGTAATATTATGAATGAAATTGGTAGTTCTGGCCCACTGACACTACGTGGCAGCGCTGTAGAAATGGGTCGAACATACTAGAAGTTTCTGGAACCGGATGTTGATTGTAAACGCGAGTTCTTCCGCCCACATTGCGATTGTGGCGTTCTGTTCGCTTCCAGACACGAAAGAGTGCACTAGTCTCGTAAGTTTCTACCGCATTAAATAGAAATATTGAACTGTAGCCATCCTAGCCCAAAAGTGCCCGAAACTAGTGAATAATAGTTTATAATAATAATATTGATGTAGTCGTTTAACCTGTGGATATACCGATAATAAATCTTAGTAGTGATCGCGTGTTTTTCATTACTAGATTTGTCCTCTGTCCTCAACAATCATTTTGTTGAGTTTCTCTGGGTTAACGTGATTGTCCGTTAGTTTCGGGATTAATCGAATGCCCTTGTAACCTGGGTTTTCATTGTACAGTAACTTTAGATGAGACCATTTTGCGGTTTTTGTAACACCTTCTGTGGTGTATTCTAAATTTTTATCCAGGAGGTTATTTCTAACCCCTTTGAGAAGTTGTGGGGGGTCTACAGAGGTATTATTTCTTGGCCATTAATTACAATAATATGTGTTTCCGGTTCCTCTCCTTTTCTCATCTCAAATAGAGTCCTCTGGTCTCATTAACCAACAGTTTGAGAGCCTGTCTATTGTTGGATCCCTGGTCATATACTGAAGCGACCACTATCAACCCTGCTTCTTGCAAGCCTGTAATCACTTCT
Source organism: Polymixis flavicincta (assembly GCA_949987655.1). Taxonomy (NCBI): domain Eukaryota; kingdom Metazoa; phylum Arthropoda; class Insecta; order Lepidoptera; family Noctuidae; genus Polymixis; species Polymixis flavicincta. Next base: position 6,682,926 of record OX465202.1, on the reverse strand, counting down.
CTAATTTGTTTCGCCAGCTCAGGTCACTTGGTTGCACTTGACGCAAATGTGTAGGAAACTGCCTGTTTATAATTATAAATTAAACCATGCACCATAAAAACTTGGGCGTGATAGATCTGCAAAGTCACCCTTTCTTTCTTGCCCATTGTCAACAAAACCGGTTATTTTATCTTTTCTCTCCTGGTAAGTGACATTGGTTTTCAGTGATACTTCGTGAAACATTAGTACACACAATTTTTCTTCTCAGGCAAAATAAAAATCTTCCTGAAAAATTTATATCCTTTGGGACTTTGCTTGAATATTGATAAAGCAGAAATTTTTTCCACGTAACGTGAAACGTCGTCCTTTGTCTTTTTTCTGTCCTCTCGCCATTGTATTTCCATTAATAATTTAGCAGTACTTGTGCAATTTTAAAGGGTATCTATGACTGCAGGACTAGACGCCAATTTTTTGCTTGTTTTAAGTTGGCTGCCTGTTTTCTTACTTTGTCTTTTATTTTGCTTATTTTTATTCTTGCAGCAGTAAGTTTTTGATGCAATTCTTTTTCCACATTAGTAAGGAATACTTTTTTAATAGTTTTCTTGACTACTCTCTTTCCTCCTGTAACACAGAAACATAACATAGTGAATAACTTATATATTTTTGGTAACATTCTTTAATAGCAAAATCTGGAAGAAAGTCAATTGACCGCTACTAGGATTATTAGGAATCAAAGTAAAAGATGCTTATCCAAAACAAAATAAACTTATATATGTGGTAGAAGGTTAACTAACAGCTGTACATAAGGGATATAAATTGGATCATAATCATAATAATCTTTATTCACAAATAAGAGACAACCATACAGAGTAACTTAATAAATAACACAAAATAGACAATAATCGCTTAAATTTTTTTTCGACTATAAAAAATTTGGACAACAGTTGGAGAATATGAGATTGTAAAGATAGATAGGTAGTTTAGCTCTCTTCGGACTGATTCGCCCTATCCCCTCGTACTAGTATATAACTGTATTACGAGCGGATAGTCTTCCTCAACCTTAGAACAACGAATTCCCACAAGGTTCTAGTAACAAGTCACATAAGCCGATTCATTACCCACTGTTTATGTAGTAATTGGTAGTACAGTTATATTAATTAAGTTACAAGATTAGAAATGTCTATGTTGTGATGTGTTTGGGTATGGGTATAGATATATGTGTGTATGTTTTATGTATGTGTCTGTAGGTGTATAGTTTTGTGTGCTTTATCATTGATGTTCCTTATAAATAACAACCTTTAAGTAGATTTTCAGTGCAGTCGTAGTATTGTGTTTTCAAGTATTTATCCATAGTTTCCTTGTATGTTCGACTATCAAGATTCTTTAATTCTAGATCTTTACTTATTTTGTTGTAAAGGCTAGAACCGAGATAATTGTGAAATTTGTGTGCAAAAGATGTTCTATATTTGGGTATGTTATAAACTATATCTAACCATCGCCTTTTTGCAAAGTGCGGTTTCACTCTAAGCTGTGCCATGATCTCTAGTTTAATGAATCATTTTCGAACAGTTAAGACGCCCAGTTCTGGATAGGTTGATAACTTGGCCAATAACAGATTTTCACAGATAAACTTACCAAGATTTTGTTTACTATTTTTCTTGGGAATTGGGGGCAGTGTTGGCCCAAAGTTAATCTGATTAATGATTAAAAATCAATGACTAAAAATCATAATCAAAAAAATTTAAAATGATTAAGTAATCATAATCAAATTTAAAATGATTAAGATTATTAATCATAATCATTAATAGTTAATTTGATTGTTTGATTACCTACCTATTAACTACTTATTTATTTTTCAAATCAAATCAAATCATTTTATTTGTCACAATGCAGGTACATAGTTTATATTAGGTCTTATAGTGATTATGTTAGTTCGCTGCATTCTACTCGCAAGCATACAAATATTACATACAAGAATGAAATATAATATTACAAAAAACATAAATTAAATGTCTGTAGGTATAATTAAAATGTCAAACCATAAAATAGAAATAAAATTATGTCAAAATTTAAAATATCATTGTCAACAATTATCCTCCATAAATTCAGTGATTGAGTAATAACATTTATTAATTAAAAATTGTTTCAATCATTTTTTAAAAATAACTAAATTAAGATATTTAATTTCTCGCGGAATTTTATTGTATATTACTGGAGCCATTTGATATATACTTTTGCGGAAAAAAGCTGTTCGACTGCGGCCAACACTGAGAAGGAAGCCAAGACGAGAGCTTCTACAAAGTTATCCTGTTATAGATAAAGTGTATATTAAGTACAGTCACCAGCACGTCAAGCTAAACCCTATACATAACTATAACTACGACGTGCCATGCAGTGTTAGAAAGAAAGTGTCTTTGGTGTGATTGGTGGAATTTTAAACATTTCTAAAATTGACCAATTGCTGCACACACTCATATTTGAGAGCCAACTATCATGTTTTACTAGGAATAAGCCACACCCACACCCCACTGCGCGTACGTCACCGCTCCCGAGTTTCACTCATCACATCGTTCGTTTATTCTTTACGTCAGTGATTAAAAATACGTGGAGCCGTACTGTAGTCATCGTGTGCGTGATATTAGTAACTCTTAAACTATTAAATAATATTAATATGGCGACTGGCGCCTCAGTTGACGCAAGTTGAAAGAGAGTGTATGATAGCGCTTCGATTGAGTGGATTCCGGGTGACAGAGATTTGTCAGCAGACGGGCATAACGGTGAGTAATATATTATTATAATTTTTTTATTTAAAATAATCAAAGGCTAATAAAAAATGAAAAATATGTCTTGTGTTTTTCTATAGAATATTCGAAATAAGTTAACAGAAGGGTTCATTGCGTAGGTATCGTCTTTGTGTTCTTTCTTAAGAGTTTCTGATAATGTAAGTTTTTAATTGTGAGCGCTGTTCCAAGTAGCATATAAAGAGTTATTTTTTCCATATTTAACTGTTTTAGGAAAACGCAGAAGTAGGTAATTCGTTTCTATTTCTTAGGTTATGTGTGTATGTCTTTTTTGTAAGTTTAATGTTGGTTTGTGTAGTGTTATCTAAAATCTTTTTTTATTATTATGCAAGTATTATAAGTTGTATAGTTGACAGAGATTGAAATGTTTGGTTTTTTCATATAACTGTTTGGTAGGTGTTAGGAAGTCATAACAATATAACCGATTTATAATTTTATTTTGGGTCCTCTGTATGGAATTGTGGTTAATCTTGGATGCTGATCCCCAAATCTCAATCAGGTATTCTAGATTAGGTTTTACTAAAGAATCGTATATAGTGCGTTTAATGTTAGGTGGTAAGCAGTTTCCCATTCTGCGTAGAGCTCCAGAAAGTGACACAAGTTTGGTTTTTACGTGCTCGATAATTATGAGATTTCCAGGACAGTTTGTCATCTAATAGTAGACCAAGATACTTTTCTATACTGGACTGCTTGATAGTAAGATTATTAACAATCAAGGGGGCATGGGGTGGAATCTTTTTGGTTTTGGCTGCAAATATCATGTAAGATATTTTCGAACTATTTATAGTAAGTTATATAGAAACCACTCATTTATTACGTTTAAATCGTTTTGCGCCTCACTGATGATATTGTGTATGGATTGACCACGGATGACCGAAGTAAAATAATCATCTGCGTAAAGTGTTAGATAACCTGTTAACCCTATCTGATTGATGTTGTTCACATAAATTAGAAATAATGGTGGTCCCAGAATGGATCCTTGTATTGTATGTTGTTGTTGTGTTATGCATTACCCAGTAACTGGGTTGTAGAGGTCAGATAGGCAGTCGCTCCATGTAAAATAATGGTATTCAGATGCATCCGGTTAGACTGGAAGCCGACTCTAACATAGTTGGGAAAAGGCTAAGCAGATTATATTTTGTAGGGAATTATATTTAAGTTTTAATACATGTTTGCCTGTAGTAATAAATTAAGTAAAAATGTGCAAATAAACTAGAGCTATTTGTTTCGTTCCAGAAAAAAGAAAACTTTTTACTTCTGGCTTCGGGCGGCGCGGCGCGCCGGCGGTGGCATGAAAGCGGAACCCTAGAAGCTTACCACCGCCAACTCTAAGCGAGAACCACGACGGCGGCAGACGATGCGACTATGGTCGGTGTCGATCATTTTTTGAGCACACGAGCGTACAGCGTGAGTCCATGCATAGCTTAGCTTGTAATCACACTTATCACATTAACTTATTCATCATTTACATAAAACATGGTGTTCCTAAGAAGTGAATAACAAACTTGATTAAAATAGGTAACACCTACTACATAATAGACATGTAGTTATAAGAACGCTCGGCGCGCACTCAAACCGGCTTTACGCGCGCCGCCAGACCAGACTCAGTAAAAATTATTACTGTTAGATAAAATGTTCAGTTGTTTACAACCCGCCTCAACAAAGGTGGAAGTTCTCAATACGACAGATTATTTATCTGTCTATGTTTATATTTTGAAGAATAATATTTTTAACCGTCCCATACCTACTCATTTAGCTAACTTGGCCCGTCCCGTACAATTTGTCACAATAAAGAATGTTATGTAAGTATTGAAATTGACAACATTTATTTGTTTTAGATTTCAATAGACACCGGAAGGCACCTGAAGAAACGTCGGAAAGAAATGCCGCCGACCTGCCAAGATTTTAATGACCTAGGCGCGGAGGAAGCACACTCTGTGCCGGATACTGAGTGCACGGTATTGAGTGTCGTAGCCTTAGCTATAGATGACGAACTCCGATTCTAGGCACTAGTAAATAATGCACTTTATTCACCCGGGTTTCCGTAGGAACCAATCCTATGTGTTCATACAGGTCATCAATTTAAGTGCCAAGTTTCACTGAAATCCGTTTTTTCATTAGCGTGAAAAAGTAACAAACAATATCCATCCATTCTCACAAACTTTCACAATAAATAGTAGCACAGTTTTACAATCCTTAAGTAGTATTTTAGTTTTGTAATTATTTTATTTATCAAAATAAAATAATCATCCTTATGTCTACGGAATAGAAGCTAAAATCGGTTGAATCGATTGTTGAAAAGGTTTGTTTGTGTCTAATCTTATTTCAAATGTCTAATCTTATTTCAAATGGAGTACGCCGCCGCCGACCCGGTTTGTTGAGGCCATAAATCATGCACAAAGGATTAGTAAATAACATTTCTCAAAATTAGTATCACACCTCCACAGTTAAAAGGATGTTTTTTCTGTTATCAGTAAACTGTCGAAAATTCTCAGTAACACATTGTGGGTGTAAAAGATATGCATTTAATTGCTTAAAATCTTTTATCTTATCTTTTATTATTTTATTAAAAAACATGCGATAAGAAACCTAATCTAAATAGTTCGAAAAAGAAAAAAAACTTTAACTTAGGTGTTAGTGTTCCCACTAACTGGGAATGTTCTCGGGCACCAGCCCAGTACATCATACTAATCTATCCTCCGTTTGAAATAACATTAGACAGTTAAATAAACCTTTTTTACAGTCCGTTCAACTGATTTTGACTTCTATTGCGTTGTAAGCATGATAAATGGTATCTGCAGTAAACAGTTGGTATTGTAACCACTTTTTGCTTTTAATGCCATCCTTATGCCTAGGGAATAGAAGTCACAATCGGTTGAACTGATTGTAAAAAAAAGGTTTGTTTAAATTTCTTAAACAGACCTTTCTTATTTCAAATGGAGCATAGGTAATATTTTACATTTGTTTCGCGGCAGCATTTAATATTGCTTGTTAGTCATTGGTAGACTGTATAATTAATCTGTTACAAATATAAACTTGTAAAAAAATAATTTCAATTAGTTTTTAATCTATTTTCTATTTGTATAGTTTGGTTTTATAAATTTTGTTGTAAGTATAAATTGTAAGTTTTAATTTAGAGTAGGTGTTGGATTTGTTTTTAAGTTTTCAATTACCTATATTAATGTTTAAAAATAAAAGGTTACGATTTTTATTCCACATATTATTTTTCCCGGGGTTTCACACTGGTTTCCGTAAAAACGTATCCCTTCTCACCGAGCGGAGGCCTGTGTCCCAGCAGTGGGAACATTCAAAGCTGATTATGATGATAGGTACAAATTTGTAGGTGGGTGCGCAAAATGCCGAGATGATCGGTTGTGTAGTTAAGGCGCTAGAAGCAGGGGGGGGGGGGGTGGCGGTAGCTCTAATAACAAACAAAGAAACTCATATTCTAATTTTCAAAATATTTAGAATGTAATGAAGTAACGATAATAATTTATAGATTCGAATTTTATTTGATGATTCATAAGTTCATTACCCAAGAAATCGTATCTTATTTCTTGCGCAATAAGTTTGAACTTGCATGTAAAAGCAAACTTCGGTAGGTTTAGGTTTCCGTTTCTAAGTTCAACCTTATTACTATGGGAATAAGATCGTGTCAAACGTTAATCTCAAATAAGGCGGACTGACAAGAGGCGTTTTGTAGGTTTTTTTAATTAAAAGTTCATACACGTTTGTGATGGGTACCTATCTATATTTTTTTTGTTTAAATTTCAAGCCGATTGTGTCATGGGGTTTCAGCATTCAATTTCGTAAAAATACTTAGAATAGAAGAGCAAGGAATGCACGAAAACAGGTGACCGCCAGCCCACCAGTAAGTAGGTAACAAAACCCGGAAAAAGTAATTAAAAACTGCGTAAAATTAATAAAAACTGTTTTTCTCAGATCAGATTACCTACCTGTCTATTTTATGCGGCTTCACTCGAGTTCTCATAGGAATAGGTATTCTTATGACAGATTGGGTGTAGCCGCAAATGAACCTCGTATGGGAACCCATGTCCTTCATGATGATGCGTAACAAACAAAGGAACTCATATTCTCATTGACAAAATGACAAAATATTTTGAATGTAATGAAATAACGATAATAATTATAGATTCGAATTTTATGTCCCTAGAAATCGTATCTTATTTCTTGCGCAATAAGTTTGAACTTTCATGTAAAAGCAAATTTCGGTAGGTATAGGTAATTCCGTTACTAAGTTCAACCTTATTACTTTGGGAATAAGATCGTGTCAAACGTTAATCTGAAACAAGGCGGACTGACAAGAGGCGTTTTGTAGGTATAGTGAATTAAAACTTCGTCCACGTTTGTGATGGGTATCTATATTGTTTTCGAAATCTCAAGCCGATTGTGTCATGGGTTTTTGCATTGAACTTCGTAAAAATACTGAGAATAGAAGAGCAAGGAACGCACGAAAACAGGTGACCGCCAGCCCACCAGTAAGTAGGTAACAAAACTCGGAAAGAGTAATTAAAAACTGCGTGAAATAATAAAAAAAGTGTTTTTCTCACATCAGATTACCTACCTGTCTACTTAACATTATTCTCCGAGAGAGTGAAATTTCGCTACCTGTTAAAATATATGAGTAGGTAACACCTACTTAATACTTACAGGTATTTCCAACTATTATTTAAGTAAAAATGAAGAAATAAAATATAAAAACGATTATATCCAAGCTTTCTTAAGTAGTTTAGGCAATGCGCCGTGCACGGGCCGCTTCTTTCTATTACCACGCTATTATTTGGATTCTATTCAAGTATTCAACCTGCTACGCTGTTTCTTATCGCAAAGTATCTTATTCTACACTACGACGCGCATACGCACACACTCTCACGTACGCACTGCAGCACGAAAGATTACGAGTAAGAGCGGACAAAAAGCTATATATCTCTTTCACACGATTTTCGCTATTGCTGCTTATAAAGCGTTCAAGGTCAAAGTGGGGTAACTTGATGTGCTGGCGACTGTACAATACACCAATGCCGTCCACTGGCTCGGTAGAAAGAATATTTTCTTTTGCAGCTACGCACACATAAACCTAGGTCATGCCTCCGGTGAGGTGACGGGCCTCCTTGCCGGATTACCGCCATGGGATCAGGAGGCAAAGGTCCTCGCGCACATCTGGGAGTGGCGCGAGGAGGCTAAACGCCAGGGCATAACTCCGCTGCTGCGAGAAATCGCGGCAGTAGACAGAACTCCGGCGGGATCTCATGGCGACATGGAGAGTACGATTGTTGCAACCCAGTACTGGGCATGCCACAATTGCGTCGTTTAGTCCTCTCTTTGAGGAGTGGCTTGAGAGGCGGCATGGCGTTCTCACCTTCCGCCTAACGCAGGTCCTCATCGAACACGGCTGTTTCGGGAGGTTCCTGTTTCGCATAAGGCGGGAGGAAACGCCCGGGTGTTTCCATTGCGAAGATCGCCCTGAGGACACGGTGGAGCATATGGTGGAGGTCTGTCCGGCTTGGGCGGAGAACCACCGTGTCCTCGTGGAAGCGATCTCTCGCATCTGGCCCTGGTCCAAGCTATGGTACGGAGCGAGAGTGCATGGTAGCCGTCACCTCCTTCTGCGAAGCAGTAATGCGCGCGAAGAGGGAGGAGGCACACGTGAGGGAGAGGTAGTATATGTGCCCTCACAGCCTTAGTTGCCGCAGGAGACGCCCTGGGCGTCGGAAATCCCATGCTGATTCCCGACCACCATAGGCGTGAGTTCGCGGACGGCGAGTAATGGGTAGCTCGCTGTCTGGAAAGGACCAAGCCCGGGTCGAAGGCGCGTGGTGGTTCACGCACGCCTCAAAGAGATGTCAGCACCAACTGGTGGAGTCCGCAAGGGCCGATGCCTGCCAGGGGTGCGGGTTGTTCGAAAGAGATACCGCCGCTCCTGGCACACAGGCAACTGAGGGAATACGGGTGGGTTTTAGTCAGTAAAAGTCTGATACGCCCTTCTGCTCCACTCTGAGCGGGAGAAGTTATTTGATGATTTCCCACCCCCAAAAAAAATTTAAAAAATATAGCAAGAAATCACAAATGTAAGGATCGGAGGTTAGTAAATTGAAAATATTCTGCAAAATTAGAATTCAATGTATTTGAATGTTAGAAATATTTTTTTTGTTCTTTGAATAATAAATTAATCAAAATATTGTAAGAAATCTGTGTCATTATTTTCCATTCATAACATTGATGAATTGGATTTTTTTAATCAAGTTAATCAATTAATGATTAACATCATTAATCATGATTACGATTACTTTTTTAATCATGATTATTCTAATCATGATTAATTTAATCTGACTAAAATTAATCAAATTAATTAATTGATTAAAAAATTAATTGATTAATGCCAACACTGATTGGGGGATGTCCAAGTGGCATGATAATATGCTCATGCACTGTAGTTTCTGGGTCTGAATTATGAGTAAATTTCATTTTAACATACAAGCTAACAATATTTTAATATACAATGCCACAACATAATTATATTTTGAATAAACAATATTTCAACCGTGTAGTACATATATAGGGCCTATACTTATTCGGCCTTATTCATAAAATTATCGAACATCTAAACAGTTGCTAAAGTCTGGTTTCGTATTGAAAACCAGACTTTAAACAACTGTTTAGATGTTCAAAAACTGTTATGAATAAGACCGTTAGTATTTGGCCAACAAGTGCCCAGTAGTTAAAATAATAGTAGTTGCACAGATAGGAATAATATTATTTATAAAAATATAATTATTATGATATTTTATATGCTAAAAGTGGTTGGGATACCTGAATAACTGCAAGGAAATTTCTAAGTATTTTTTTATACTTCAAATATCATACAGTTCAATCTCATAATGTTGTGAAAAAATGAGTCAGTAAAAATCTAAATGAATGTTTAAATCACAAACAAAAAAGGCTTACCAGTATTTTCTTTTTGTGGTACGTTCTTTCCAACATTCATTGATGTATGCGGCAAATATTCAATATTTGGAGTCGTATCTGGAAGAAAAAAACTTCATGATTAATTTCATTTTAAAATTTTAAGTAAATGCTTTTATCAAAAAGAGTTTAAATAGGTACTAGCAAGATTCACAAATGCAGTCGCATAATAAGGGTTATGTTGCTATGAAGTCGCGGTCCAGGCCGTACCTACAGCTGTGTGTACAAGTGATGTATTAACACAAAACTGAACGCTCACCGCAGCACTCACACACTAGCGTTACCTACTCTCCGTATTTCATACAAACCGTCGGCGTCGCACAGACATGACCTTGGTCGGTTCATACCATTGCTAAAATTTACTTGCATAATTCGAGTTCCGGTAGCGTGCAGCGTATCGTCTTGGATTAAGAAACTCATAGGTCTGGGTTCATATCTCGCGATGAAGCTTTAATTTTTCTTTTCAACAATCATCTTCTTCTGTTCTTTTATTATTCGATTTATTAATATAGTTACCAGAACAATAATGTAATAATGTATTTTTTTATTACTCATATTATTAATTAAATAAAGGTTTAACAAAAATAAATGATTACAAAATGTTTATTCGTTATAACTTCATGAATTGTAAACGTATCAGAGTGTGTGTGTATAAAGTATTATAGCCTATAGAAATTGCTTATTATAAGAAGGTCGTAAGTTAAAGCGAAGTGTCAATCTATTGCTTTTTGAGATTGGGGCACCATTTGTGGAGGCTACTGTACCTGATGATGTTGATGGCAGCTCCAGAATTTGTTGTAATGGCTTTCTATTGAAAGATGTAAATCTCTTCAGTGACAATGGTGCTGAAAGAAATAACACTTATTTAAATATAGCCGTAGATGACTAAAGTATCAACCTCAATCCAAACAGGAAGATGTTCAGCACAGTGGAGTATATTGCTTTGTATGTACGCATATGAGAATTTATACTAACCTGGCATATTTAATGTAGGCACAGCAATGTTGCTGATTTTGTTGTTGCGACATAGATATTTATCTTCAAAATGTGAGCGACACACCCGACGGTACTTAAATATGCGCTCATTTTCCAAGCCCAAGATATTACTACCAAGAGCATAAAACCATGCGTTGAAGCGCTCTCTATATCTTTCAGGGTTTGGGAACCCATGGAGCACTCGACGCATACCTAAAACAAAAAACGAAGTCCGTAAAATTGGCAAATAACTAGATAAGGTTACAAACACTGATTTCGATTTTACTGTCAAGATCTCAACCATTCATAAACAAAAGCACTATGTTATTATCCTCTTTGAATAATAGTTAGGCTAACAACTTTTGTTTGGTACACTTTGGACCGATGGATGGGGATGGTCTTTTTTTTTTTTTTTTTGGGTGGGAAATCATCAAATAACTTCTCCCGCTCTGGGTGGAGCAGGAGGGCGTGTCAGACTTTTACTGACTAAAACCCACCCGTGTTCCTTCAGTAGCCCTTAAGCCAGGGGCTGTGGTGTCTCTTTCGAACAAACCCGCACCCCTGGCAGGCATCGGCCCTTGTGGGCCCCATCAATTTTTGTGCTGACATCTCTTTGAGGCGCGCGTGGAACACAACGCGCCGTCGACTTGGGCTTGGTCCTTACCGGACAGCGAGCTACCCATTACTCGCCGTCCGCAAGCCCATGCCTACGGTGGCCGGAAATCGGCCTGGGATTCCCGACGCCCAGGGCGTCTCCGTATCCTGCGGCGGCTGGGGTCGCGAGGGCGCATATGCTGCCTCTCCCTCACGTGCGCCGCCTCCCTCTTCGCGAGCATCACTGCTTCGCTGAAGGAGGTGACGGCTCCCCATGCCCTCTCGCTCCGTACCATGGCCTGGACCAGGGCCGGACGCGAGAGATCGCCGCCGCCGATCGCCTCCACGAGGACACGGCGGTGCTCCGCCCAAGCAGGGCAGACCGCCACCGTGTGCTCCACCGTGTCCTCAGGGCGATCTTCGCAGTGGAAACACCCGGGCGTTTCCTCCCGCCCTATCCGAAACAGGAACCTCCCGAAACAACCGTGTCCGGTGAGGACCTGCGTCAGGCGGAAGGTGAGGACGCCATGCCGCCTCTCAAACCACTCCTCAAAGAGGGGACTTACCGCCGCAATCGTGGCGTGCCCAATGGGGATGGTCTTGCGTTCACAAATATGTTTTGGTCTCCAACAACACGCTTCGCTTTCGCTTGCTTGGCTTGGTTTTGTAGACGCAAACCTACCTTGCCTGCTCCCTCAGAGGCGGTAAGGTGGCGTGGTCTTGAGGGAGAGCGCAACGGTCGTGTAGATCCTCAAGGCAAGTGTGATGATGTTCCTTCTCGAGGTTGCCGCCCCGTTCTTGGTCTAATTCCATATGCATTAGACATAACAAAAATCACCTGGCGATTCACCTCAGGGGTGGCGAGGTCATGCCCCTGGGTGTCCACCATCGAACAAGAGCAGATGATGGACAGCAATGACCTCCAGCGTGTTTGTGCCATGCGCGGGGACCCGTACGGGGGGATGAAGGAATCCTGGTTGTTGAGTGGAGCAGTTTGCACACAACACACCACTTTGGCCCGGATTTCCTCCTACACGGGAGGTCGTGGGGTAGCTACCCACGATCAACCGGCTGAGGCATCCCATAAGAGGGTTGTCAGGCGAGGATCGGCTTAGTGGGCGTGGGGTCTCGGGGTGAGTTGCGGCATAATCTCGTGTCGTATACAGTCCTGGGATCTTCCGTCGCGTGCGGGTTCGTCAATTTCCTACTAGGTTGGTCCTATACCGAAGGAGTAGCTCTGGCGTTCGCTCGTTGAACGGACGACGTCCCCGACTGAGGGCTCCGTGGCGGGTGGAGAGCTCCAACAGTGAATCTAAAACGTCCAAACCCATGGATAATGAGACTAACTCTAACATATTTATGCTACATAAACAACTAACATATTTATCTAGTTACCTCCGTAAGTAATCCGCGCACCTGCATTTTTGTCATTTTTGTCCCAAAACATGTACCTAACCTTTTAATTAACGAATTCTGTTCAAGGGACCTGACAGCAATCAGGCTTTTCAGAACCGAACAGGATCTCCCGGACATCGTACTAGCCTCGACATACCTGCCTGGCGACAAGAACGTGCCTCTGCTAGAGCTCGCCTCACTGGTTGAGTAATGTGAAAAGGAGAAACTGGAGCTAATCATCGCGACAGACTCCAATGCGCATCACACGCTCTGGGGTAATATCAAAACCAACAACCGAGGTGAGGTAATGCTTGATTTCATTCTTACTAATAACCTTGTTTTACTCAACAAGGGCTCTGAACCTACCTTCGTAAACGCGAGATCGCAAACAATAATTGATTTAACAATAGCAACCATAGGTATTTCCAACTCCATACAGGACTGGCATGTGTCCAATGAGATATCGTGCTCAGACCACAGATGGATCCGTTATACCATTAATTTTAACCTAACCAAACCACAGCCTAGAAGGGTTCCTCGCAACACAGACACAGACCAAGTCAAGTTTGTCAAACTAGTCGAGGCTGAACTAGGTAGATTACCCGCCCTTCCGGCTGAAATACCAGCAACCAACTTAGACGAACATGTAAACAACATCACATCCATCCTCTTATCTAGCTATGAACAGTCGTGTCCCCTCACGGTACCAAGGCAGGGGGCTCGCCATTCCTGGTGGACACTGGAGAGGCTGGGGGATAGAAAGATTAGATCCCAAATTTCGGTACAAAGACCATTACATCCCAATCAACACGCCTACTGCGCAGGCAAATGAACTGAATCAGCACTCCATGGCGTAGTTTCACGCATAGGAAATGCTCTCAAAGCCAAAAACCCAACCCTAGGCGCCTTCATTGATATAGAAGGCGTTTTCGACAAAACTAACTTCGCCAGCATCGAACAGGCACTTGCCACGCACGGTGTTGCGCGAACGCTCATAGAATGGATTAATAACATGTTAAAATACCGTGCTATTCAGTTTACCGTGCACATCACCACACGAGGTATCGTGAGCAAAGGCTGCCCACAGGGTGGGGTGCTGTCACCACTACTGTGGAATTTAGTCGTAAATGAGCTCGTCGTAGAGCTCAACGCCAGCAGTCTTTACTCGGTAGGTTACGCGGACGATATAGCAATTCTGATTTTGGGGAAATTTGAGGGAATCTTATGCGATCTCATGAGTAGGGCCTTCAAAATAATCGAGCATTGGTGCACGAAGCACGACCTATCGGTTAACCCCTCGAAAACAGAACTAATAATAATGTTCACCAACAAAAGAACTCTTGGACCCCACAGGCTTCCAAAACTTTTCAACACAGAACTAACACTTAAAGACGAAGTCAAGTACTTGGGGGTGATCCTTGACAGCAAACTGCTCTGGAACAAGCATCTTGACTTCAAACTTAATAAAAGCACAATTGCACTATACCAATTAAAAAAAATGTTAGGGAAAACATGAGGGCTTTCTCCGAAGATCACTCTGTGGTTATACAAATCGGTAATAATAATAATAATCATTTTATTATCAGGCAACTATGGCCCATAGCTAAAATACACAAAATAATGTTAAAAATATTAATAAACTAATACATATTAAGAAACTTATTATAACTATAATATAACTAAACACGTAAAGTGGTCGGCGTCGTGTATCGCTGCGAGGTGTCGCGTAACCGTCCTCGGAAACGTCGATATACGACACCTTTCGGCCAAAAGTCCTCTTTCAAGCAGATCTGTAGATGCTGGGTTGGAACCCGTACCACGAATGACTTAAAGTTGATGTCGTGGCGCGATTCCAACTTTTCGACCCTCAGAGTCCAGTTGGTCTTCACTTTCACATACTGCACGACTTCCTCAATCTTTGTGGAATGATGCAGACGTGAAATGTACAGCTGCGTTGTAGGCACAGCAGGGCGCAGCAGCATGTTAGGTCCACTCGGAGCAGTACCGCACAAGTTACGAGAACAGGGCTTCTTCCTATTCTTCTGTACCTTTGTGAAACCCTCCTCATCGACTAGGCCCGTTCTTGGCCAGGGGCTGCGGACCGCAGTCAGGGCAGGTTGAGTGCCCTTTTTCAGACTATCCCCTTTTCCGGTTTTTCGCTGAAGCTGTGACGCATCAGATTTTCCTGAGGCGACAATAGCAGCGTAGACACGAGGGGTCGACGTACCTACGTGTGACGTTACCGCAGCCGGTGTTGTGGTGCGGGCGACGGCGGCGGCGGGCGGCGCTTGCTCAGCGTTATCGGCAGCTGGTGACGTACTTGTGTTCGCCGATCCAAAACTGCCGATAGATGCATTTTGTGCCCCTCGACGCGTGTTCACCTTTGAGGCCTCTGGTGACCCAATTACCGAACCAACGTTCCGCAATAATGCTATTTCTGAACGTAGCTCAATATTGTTCTTTTCTGAAGCCTCCATTCTGGACTGCACCTTGGTCATCTCCGCTTTCAAGGTAGTGATGTCCTTTAGCAGTCGTGTAGCGTCGACGTGATCGAACGTGACGGGAGGCAGTTTACTCAGCTCCTTCGCCACGAAATCAGGCACGTCGTCCGGGTCAGTCTTCTTCAACATATTGATGATATCTTGAATACTTTTCTCGGTACCATCTCTGCGGCGAGATGGCATCTGGTCTAGTTTTCCAAGTGACTGGAACAGTAACTGTTTTCCGCTGCTGATCTCGTCCTCCTTGAAATTGGATCGGCATATCTGCAGGATGCTCACCTCGTCCATGTAGTCGATAGCATGGACTAGGAATGCCAGCAATTCGTTGACTATGAGTGGTTTGGAACTCATTGCATTTACGGGCAGCGACTATAAGACCGCGCAACACGCGAATAAAATTCGTGCCGTACACAGTGAATACACGTCCGTGTTCGAGCGCGCATTGCACTGCACTGGTAATCAGGCCAATGTTGGCTTATGGCACTCTGGTTTGGTGGACAAAGACTGAACTCTCGACCACCATTACCAGACTACAACGATTCCAACGACTGGCCTGTTCAGCTACCACTAGCTGCTTGAGAACCACCCCAACAGCAGCCATGGAGATAGCCCTTCAACAAACTCCCCTTGACCTGTACATACAGCAGGAGGCGGCGCTAGCTGCCATCAGGCTAATGCATCTAGGCATATGGGGCACGAACCTTACCAGTCCACACGCTAACATCCTGGACCGGGCGATTGAGTACCAGCCTCTCATCGCTGCCCGGTGTGATAGAACATCCAACCAACCTATGTTCAACAAAAACTAAATCATACAAACAGTAGAGGAAGAAAGGGATCAGTCAGGAGCCAATGAAGTGCGCATCTACACTGACGGCTCAAAAACACAAGACGGTTCAGGTGCTGGCGTACACTCCCTTGACCTCAACATCAACCTTCACATACCGCTAGGCACACACAGTTCGATCTTTCAATGTGAATGTGTTGCCTTAGCACAAACCGCAACAGTAGTAAAGCGCTTAGGCATCCGAAACTACGGCATTAAATTCCTATCCGACAGTCTATCTGTGCTCAAAGCTTTAGAAAACAAACAAACTAACAACAAACTAATTTTTGAGTGCCATCTAGCCCTGGAGAGCTTATCGACGTCCAATCGTATTGCACTCCAGTGGATCAAAGGGCACAGTGTATCTATAGGCAATGATGCCGCAGATGAACTTGCGAAGAGAGGCTCTGATATGAAAGTGCTAGGCCCGTACCCACTTCTCCCCCTGCCTATCTCACAATTCCGTGTGTGGATTCGCCAAAATCAAAATCAAATATTTTTGTTTCATATAAACCTGCATGGGCAATTATGAAACGTCAGAAGCTAGGTGCACGTTCCAAATTGTTGTTTCCTATAGATAAGAGCCGGCAAGAACGGTTACTCTTTTAAAAATAACTGGCTTTACCAGTGTTTTCAAATTACAAAGATGAAATGTAGGTATGGGAGGACAGTGCAGGCCTGTCAATAAGTACCAGGTACTTAGACGAATACCGAGAAAATCGTCTACAAATTTACAGTCTGTAAGGCCTACAACGTTTTCTCATTCACAATAATAACATGTAAAATAATCTACATTAATAAAAAGAACCTAATTAAACATAGTGACATGATTTCCATGACAATCACTAAAAATAGTCAACATTAAAATTGATGTATAATGTCAAATCATGACAAGAATCTGTCAGCATTGTAAAAATAAAAATTAAATTGGATATGAGAGCAGTTAATAGACTTTCACATAGTTATGTTGTTAATGAGGTACCAGGGAAGCCACATGTGCAGAAGGAATTAATGCCAAACTTCCCTGTCTTCAACGTAGTCTTTTATCTTATAATATGCTCTTTTGATAAGGACACGTTTGATGTGCGTTTTAAACTTTCCATCGCTAAGTTCTGTAACTGACTTTGGCAACTTGTTATAGAAGCGGATACTGTTTATTAGAAATGATTTGCTAGCTTTAGTCAATCTAAATTTTGGAATCACAATTTCATCTTTACTACGTGTATTCAGATTATGGAAATCGCATCGTGTTTTGAAAAGGCCTAAGTTTTTGCGAACATACAAGATATTTTCTAGGATATAAAGAGAAGGCAGGGTTTTTTTTTTTTTTTTGGGTGGGAAATCATCAAATAACTTCTCCCGCTCTGGGTGGAGCAGGAGGGCGTGTCAGACTTTTACTGACTAAAACCCACCCGTGTTCCTTCAGTAGCCCGTATGCCAGGGGCTGTGGTGTCTCTTTCGAACAAACCCGCACCCCTGGCAGGCATCGGCCCTTGCGGGCCCCATCATGTTTGTGCTGACATCTCTTTGAGGCGCGCGTGGAACACAACGCGCCGTCGACTTGGGCTTGGTCCTTACCGGACAGCGAGCTACCCATTACTCGCCGTCCGCAAGCCCATGCCTACGGTGGCCGGAAATCGGCCTAGGATTCCCGACGCCCAGGGCGTCTCCGTATCCTGTGGCGGCTAGGGTCGCGAGGGAACATATGCTGCCTCTCCCTCACGTGCGCTGCCTCCCTCTTCGTAAGCATCACTGCTTCGCTGAAGGAGGTGTCGGCTCCCCATGCCCTCTCGCTCCGTACCATGGCCTGAACCCACTCCGCCTCGTCGTTGATGTCGGCAGGCCTGTCCGGTCATGACACCCAGGCCTGCACGATCGAGGCTTCCAGGAGAAGCTCCCGGTCCAGCTGCTTCAACGCCCACCGCGGACCACACGGGGCCTGTCGGACCGGCGCGCTCGAGGTCTGGGCGGAGACGTCAAACCGTAATTACCGGTGGTCGGAATACGCCACCATGACGAGCCAGTCGATGACACGCGGCGACAGAGCGGGGCTGGCGAACGAAATGTCCACCACCGACTCACCCCGCATCCGCGCACACGTGGCGACAGAACCCCGGTTTACGACGACCAGGTCTGCTTCCAAAGCCCAGTCCTCCACCATCCTGCCCCGCACGTTCGTCAAACGGGAACCCCAAGCCAAGTTCTTGGCATTGAAGTCACCGAAGACGAGCACCGGGAGGGAACGAAACCCGACGACGACGTCTCTCAACTCCGCAAGGGAGTTGTGGAACTCGGCGAGAGTTCGGCTCGGGGAGAAGTACACCCCTACCACGATAATCTCCCCGCACCGTGCTGCAACGCAACCCCGTCCCCTCTTGACACTCTCGAGGGTCGGGGTACCGGCGGCGGCCGACGAAATGAGGGTCACTGAGCCGCTCAGGTCCTCCACCCAGTCATCCCTGGGCGGGACAAAGTACGGCTCAGCGACCACGGCGATGTTAATCGACCACTGCGCCATGCTCTGGATCAACAGATCCTGAGCGGCGGCGCAGTGGTTGATATTCGCCTGGAGGAGGCGTAATGGAGCCGTTACTGACACTCCATATTAACCTCCTCCGGGGCCCCCTGTGAAGGCCCTGCCGTAACGGCGGCGACTACGACGGCGGTGGAGGCGGCAGCGGCGGCGGCAGTGGCGGCGGTTGCGGCGGTGATGGCGGTGGCGGAGGGCTTGGCCCTGCCTCGGCCCCTAGATTCAGTGGGTGGAGCGCAGGCTTTACTCCCAGCCCGGTGTTCGGCTGGCTTTCCAGCTGCCGCACATAAATAACAGTGCGGCGTGGCAACGCACGAGCCAACCTTGTGACCGGGCTGACCGCAGCGGAAGCTATGACTGCTGCGGTCCACCTCCGAGGTGCATTGCACTCCCACGTGGTGGCCCACCTGGCAGCGGAAGCACCTCAGAGGTCTGGGTTCCAGCAGATTCACCTGCGCAGAAACCCACCCCACCAGGAGCCTTCGACCCTCCTCCGTGATCTTACGGGCCGCCGACACGGGGCAGCTCACCGTAACGGTTCGCATCCCCGTGTTGTCAGGACGGATGGTGCCTGCCTTCACCTGCTCGGCAGAGCATTCCCCAGTCCTGACTACGGCGGCCACCACCTCGCCCTCCGTCACGGAGTCGTCCAGGCCCAAGATGCGCATGTCAGCGCACTTGGTGGGCCTGGACACTCGGACCTCGTCCGCGTCTAGGGACGCCCTAAGCCTTTCGGCCAGGGCGTCAGCGGTCAGGCCACTAGCCGCACCGGGGATCTCCAGCATACCGGCTCCGGTCGCAGTGACCCTCATCCGCATGCCATTGGTGACCCCCAGCTCCGCAAGGTTCACCGCCGCCCTTGCTTTGGAGAGCACGTCGCGGTAGGACACGTCCTTCTTTTCCGCCTCCGGCTGTAGGGTAATTACTACAGCTGCGGATTTCGGGGCGCGTAACCTAGCCGCGGCGTTACGCTTCTTGCGCCGCTGCCGCCTCTCCTTTCGTTTGGCCGGCCTTGCGGCCTTGCCCGCCTTCTTCTTCTCCCCAGCTACTTGCCATTCGACGTCGGTCGGAGGAGATTGAGGAGGTGGGGCCGTCCGTCCTGGCACCAGGGGTGGTGCCGTCGCCGCCTGCGTAGCCACCCCGCCCTTCTTGGGCTTGGGCGGCACCGGTTTCGCCGGGGGCCGACCCGACTGCGGAGCCGACTTGGCCGTGGCAGTCGTGGCGACGGCATACGTGGACCTCTGCTGGCCCGACGCCGGCTGACTCGTCGCTAGCGGGGGGCGCAGGACTATAGCCTCCAGGGCGGAAAACCGGCTCCGGAAGGTAGCCATCTCCTGCCGCACCAAATTCAGCACCCGGTCTTCCTCTGGTGCGGGTCCACCCTGCCCATGCCGCGCCCCCTTCTGAGGCACCACACTGGGGCCAGCTCCTCGGAGCCCGGCCAGGTCCGCTCGGAGCTCCTCGTTCTCCTTGCGGAGACGCTCCATGGCGGCCGTCAAACGGGCGACCTCCGCCCGCACCTCGGACATACCGTCCGACGGAGGTCCGGAGTATATCTCCTCCGCTGCCGCCATGATGGAGGCTATGGCTGCGGTAATGGCCTTGCCTTTAGAGGCCTGAAGCCTCTTCAAGGCCACACCCTTGACTGCAGCAGCCACAACCTCCGCGAGCCTGGGCGTACGCTCCGGATTAGAGCCACCGGCGTTGTCTGGCTCAACGTCAGACGACTCTGAGAGGACCCTGCTACCGGTCCCTCCAGAACGTTGCCCCTCCGTTTCAGCTGGCTCAGCTGCCTGGGCCGCCTCGGCGCTCGGCTCGGCGGGATCCTTAGTGGTTAGGCCCCTGCCCAACCGGACCCCACCGCTCCGACAGACCTTCCCGAGCTTTCGGGTCGAGGCCATTCCGCCATCCGAGGACGACCCCCGGCCATCCCTCGGTTTGGGGCGCTTCTTGAGGAACTCCGTCCTCCTCGAAGCGCCCACCGCCGCATGCTTCGGGCCCTTATCAGAGCCCTTCTCGCTCGATGTGGAGTCGGACTCCGACCCTGCATCACTCCCTTCCTCTACGTTTTTTGTTTTTTGGTTTAATGTATCCATTTCAGTTCCCACTAGTAAAAACTTTGTGTACTGGCTCAAAAAATAGTGGTTCGCATTCGAGACTAATTTAGCTACCCATTAGTCAAGCTTGCAACCTCCCTCACGGTGCGCCGCCGCTTGGAGGTTTGGGGTAATTTTTTATAGAGGATTTCTTCCTCGCGGCCCGGGCGGTTAAGCCAAGGTCCTCGATCCCCGTCAAAAGTCAGAGACATGACCGTGACAATCTTTGGGGCTACGAGATTTACGGTGACAGAAGGAGAGCACTCCTTCTTGCCTGCCCGGTGGCAGGGTGAGTGCACACCGAGCCCGCTCTTACTCCGCCGCTGTGCGTCTCTGCATGAGCGCAGAGATACACGCGTTGGAGCGTCCCGCCGACAGGATATTGGCATACGGGCAACGACACCCATTAGGCACACAGTACCCAATGGGGGATATTGCCCGCATCCCAGGCTGCACCGTCCCGGAGACTGACCTTTCCCCCAGACGTATCCAAGGGAAACTCCAGCCCACGGGCACACGGGGAGGTTTCCTGTCCAAGCACCCCGAGAAGGCAGGGTTAGTATATCAATTTCGCTGAATTTGTTTCTAAGAGAATCGCGAGGCCCCATTTTATAGATTGCGCGGATTGCCTTCTTTTGTAAAATGAAAACTGAATCTACGTCAGCTGCCGATCCCCACAGAAGAACGCCATAAGTAGGGTATTATTGGGGCTTCTGCATCACTTGCGCGATGCAGAAGCCCGCAATAATACACTACTAGTGTAGCTCAACAAGTCCATATCGTATTCAATCCACTTGCTCGAGCGCGTTATGCAGAACGCTACAATCAACAACAGTGCGAAGTTTATAAACAACAATATCAAGTTCGACTCATTTGATCAACTGTGTCTCTACATTTTATTACTCGATGAAAGTGTGATGTCCATAGGTAGAACAATGCAGAGTGAATAAATTCAGTAGATCAACAATTTAATTGCATGCGTATTTTATTCTTTGGTCTAGCGATTTCAATGTTGTGATAGTCGAGCATGAGGAACTCGCAACACGTACGGACGAAGTCAATTTAACCACTGGACCAATCGTACCGCCTTACCATTAAGTAGGTACCTATAGGATGTTTTGATCTAGGCTCATGCTTGCTCATTTTTCAGAGTATTATTAGTATTTATATATTAAATTAAACAATGTTAAAAATAAAACTTGAAAGCAAAATCCAGACCCGGAGCAAATACCTATTTTTCCGTGCGGGAATCGAACCCGCGACACAAGGCGCATTTCGTAGCAGCACGTTTATAAACTAATATTTACATTGTGATGCAGCGAGACGAGCTTGTAATCAATGCGCCAAACGTGTCGTCGAAAATGTGACAAAATACTGGATCGCTTTGAAGATTGGGAGATTTACGATGATTCTTGTATGCAACATGCCATATATTTTCCTAAAAGTATTTCAGCAAATAACAATTACCGGTTTACCATAAAAACATATTTAGCAACTGTTTATTTAAACAATCGTTAAACAAGACATTTTTCTAAGGATTTTGACGTAAGATGACATTAGACACAAATGTTGAACAATGGTCTAAGTTTTTATGGTAAGACCCTAGGGTCTAATTAATGTTAATTGTTTTTTCTTTCTTACGTTCCCTGTAGCCCCAGTCGACAGCAGTGTAACTGTCGAATGCAAAGTTTTGGGTTCGATTCCAGATCTAATTAATGTCTAGGTTCAATTTATTTTGGTAAATGTTTACAAAACCGCTTGCTACCATTTTAATTAGACACTTTATAGACCAATACTGGGTGGTGCTAGCGGGAACAAAGTGAATAGTCAAGGTACATGCAACTTTCTTTTTAGAATTTCGTCTCAGATTGCTGCGACAGAGTGTCGCCACAGTCCAAAAAAGGAGTTGTAGACTGTGTGCATAGTGTCTAATAATGAACAAATGATTATAGACCTTATTTAAGGAGTGCTGTAAATATAATTTACAAGTCAAATATTAGTGAAACATTTAAACAATAGTTGCAATTATTAATATAACCGCTACCTTAAATAAAAGCCATATAAATAGGCTCCATCAATTACTCATCCATGAATCAGTTATTTGTGAGTTGTTGGTGTTCTTGTGTTGGTGACGAGTTCCATCATCGTCAGTGATTAAGTGTGCAGATTTATATCATCCACAACAAGTATGTATGTATCACATTTTTTTTATAACTTACTACTCTTGCAATTTAGGGATGGTAAATGCTGTAATCGAAAGTTAAGTTTATGGTTCGATTTCTAATTTTAGTATTGTATATTTACGGGTTTAATTACATACTATTAAATCAGTGATCATGTAGACTATAAGTGTAACTGCTGAAAGTAAAATCTTCGGTTCGACTCCAAGGTATAAATATTTAATGTGTTAATTTGTTTTTTCTTTCTTACGTTCCCTATAGCCCAGTCAACATCAGTGTGACTGTCGAATTCAAAGTTTTGGGTTCGATTCCAGATGTAATTAAAATGTATTATTGAATTATTTTACTTACTTGTCCTCGTGCAGTAGTATAATGACCGTTACTACAATTTCACAACATGAAGTATTAACGCCGAGTTTTAAAATATTTTTTAACCGATAATAATTCAAGGATCGATTTCCAGATAGAGAAAATTGTTATAGAGATTGTTCTATTTATATTTCTCTCTTTTAAGAATCGCTCATTTCATGTCTTCTTACCTACTATTTCTTTTCATTTTAGGTCAACATTTGTGAATCCATTCGAATCCGATGTGGAGGCACATCCCGACGAGCCCTCTACATCGTTTAAACAAAAGAAAAAGATATCTACAAAACCAAAACCCAAAGTGGCTAAAGGCAAATCGAAGAAAATAGCTGCTGCTTTATCTCCATCAGTAAATCAATTATGTGACAGTGAGTCGGATTCCGAAACAGATATTTCGCTAAAGGGGCCTAAAAAGCTCAAGCGCAATCGTGTGGCTGCTAATTCCTCGGTGAGTGACAAATAATGAAAAAAAAATATTCCCTCAAAATGTGTTTAAGATTTATAATTAACTATAAGATTTCAATTTGTTCCCACTGCTGGACACAAACCCCTTTTCTGTGAGAGAGAATGGGCTGTAATCCAACACGTTCGATTTTTGACGTTTCTTTCGATGTTTTCCTTCACCGTTTGAGAGCAGTGGTGATGAAATAGTTTACCCACGATTGTTCGAAACCTACAACTTGTATGTCGTGGTCGTTACCACTGGATCTGTTAGAATTAAAATTCCGGGAATCTTTTTAAAAAAGGTTTATTGCCAACCTAACCAAGGACAATTTAATTTGGGGAAAATTCGGTATACGTCCCAACTCTTTGGATGCCAAACCCGAACTGGCTAGTAGACTGTGGGCAATCATTTTTTAGGAGGCCCGGTGCTGACTAAGCACTAGTGTCAGCACTTACCAGCACAGACTAGGGATGTAACAACCCCCCCAACAAGATGAAACTTATTTTTTTTTTTACATAAGTTTCAGGGCGATATGCGAAGTCTAGGGACTGGAATTTCTTCTAATTCCTGAACCTCATCTGTTAAACTGTTAGATTCTATTTTAGTTTTGGGAGTTGGACATTTACCGAATTTTTTACAAAGTTTATAACATAGAAAAATTAAAAGTAGGATAATTATACAATAGGTAATGATAGGATAATGAGATTCATATTTTATGAATGGGCTAGGTTCATTAATAATGTTGTCAATATCTGACATTAATTGGTGATTTGAAACAGTTACAAGTTTTTCTAGGTGTAAATCATTTAACTTTAAAGGTTTTAATTTTGATTTCATTAACGCGAATTTATCTTGGTCACAACAAGGATCATTGAAAAGATTAAAATCAGAAATTACAGGTTTAATAATTGTTTTATAATAATGTTTCGATAAAAGTTCCCTGTCTTTACAATAAGCTTTACATTCCGGTTCTAGACTGATAACACCAGTACCTAACAATTTGTACTCTGTTATCTGTGAATTACAGTCAAGGGTAAGTTTGGTCGGTTCTGACTTAACAAATAGCCATCTATTGTTTTTTTAATTCTTGCCAAATATCTATATTCCCATGGAACAACTTAGTTTCGCATTGTTGAGGTAGTTTATTAATAATTTTACATAACATCTCGGTTTCGCAAGTAGGCATATCTTGAACTGAGTATGCATCGAGATTATTACATATATAAAACTGATTAATACTTTTGACACATTTATTTAGTTCCTGAAGGCATACATATGTTAATTTATCTTTACTTATAGCTATATAATTACAATTAGGTATAATCATTGCATATGAATGAGGCTGGCCCACATCATGTGGGATAGGTACCGAGATAGGTTTATATAACACATATTCTGATTTATATACTAAGGGAATCTTAATTACAAACACTACTTTACTACATATAAAATAACACGATAGTTGGGCTAAGTCAGTTAGCACATGGATACTATCTAAACTTAAGCTAACAGGTAGTTCACTATTCTTATTTAAATCCTTAACACTACGCATCAACTCTTCATACAGTTGTTTAGGGGTTAGGATAGAGGGGTGTATAGAATGACTTTTCGTAAACATTATAGCGTTAATAATATCATCAAGTCTAAATGATAAAGTTAGTAAACTAGAAAACAATTCATTATAAATTTCATTCATTTTAGATTCGATATACAAGTCTTTATGTATATTAGATACATTGTTTAATACGGCTGATAAATTTTCAATAGCGTTGCCTAATCGAGCTTCATTGGTTTTGATTATTTTAAGTGTTTCATTATAATTATTTAATGCCGTATTAGTCATCAAAATATTATCTTTTAGAAGAGATGAAAGTTTCTTATCATTGTTTTCTAGGTGTTCTATTGCAGAGTTATACTTGATTGAGTCGTCCTCATCCAATTACTTGTTTGAAAAGGGAACCGATACCAGCAAACCACGCAGATCTCTTATCTCTATCGGGAATAAGATGAGATATAGCACTATAATCTTTTAAAATAGTGTCAAGGCGAGATGTTAAGGGTTGTAAGAGGTTATGACATTTTGAGACACTTAGTTCGTTCTGTCGGCAAAGAAATCTAGCAGTTCCCAAAGCAGACTTAATATTTTCTATATGGGGTTGTATATATCCAACATCAGTCGGGACTAATATGTGAAGATAATTATTAGATATTTTCAAGGTTCCCACAGGGTCAAAATAGATTCCAGTACTTTCTTTCATGGGTTCTATAACGTCAGCTGAGATAATGGAGATACACGCCGAGGCGATCCTGAAATAATATTCTAAGTTATAAAACTAATTTACGTAACTAACTTCATCATAGTGATGTTTGACATGCCGACGGTTCATCAATAAAGTAAGTGTATTATTTCCATTTATCCGAATTATTTTATAGGGACCATTCCAAATGGGTGATAAAGCTTTACGAAGTCGTAAATGATTTTTCACGTAAACCATATCACCTGCTTTATACTTTGTTGGTTTCGTATGCTTATCGTAATAAGCTTTGGAGGTTATTTCTGATTTTAGTATGTTTTCTACAGCTTTCTCCCTGGAAATTCGGAGACGTTGTTGTAAGATCCTTACTTAATTATTGTATGTGGATTCTAGAGTGGAGTCGTATATGGATGAGGGTATAAGTGCCTTATGACCGAATACTAGTTCATAAGGGGTGAAGTTTGTAGTACTGTGAACTGTTGTATTATAGGTGAGCATGGCTGTATAGACATATCGAGGCCAGTTAGTTTGGTTAACATCTACAAACGATTTTAGGTATTCTTTTAAAGTTGAGTGGCTCCTTTCTAGGGCTCCCTGTGTTTGGGGGTGATAAGGGGTAGACCAAAGCTGTTTAATTTTTTAGAAAGCTGCAAGTTTGTTTGAATAGCTCGGCCGTAAAATTCGGGCCTTGATCAGTTAGGATGGTTTTTGGAATGCCGAATTGCGCGATAAAATGGATCATACATTCAGACGTTTCTTCTGCGGTAGCATTAGAGATAGGATAAGCAGCTGAGTATTTCGTCAAGTCGTCTTGCAGTGTTAGAATGAATCGTAATTTAGCACTTCCTACTTCAGGAAGAGGGCCTACGATGTCTAAAGCTACGCGTTCAAATGGTTGCGTCGATGTTGTGGTGATCTGCATCGGTGCACGGTTAGTTTGACGTAGCGCTTTATTAGCTTGACATGGTACACATTTGCGGACATAATTTTCAATGTCACTGCGCATATTACGCCAGTAATATTTTTCTTGGATTCTTTTCAACATTCTGTTAGAGCCTAAGTGGCCTGAAATAGGAATATCGTGATTTTCACGCATAATTTTAGCGATTTCGCTCACAGTTGGATACATTATAATATTTTTGTAAATATTAATGGTTATACTTGTATTATGAAATAGATACGTGATTATGTTGTATAATTTTTATTAAATTATGGCTATCAAACGGATTTCTGAAATCTGTGATGCTAAACTCGTTTATATTTTCAGATAAAAGGTAATTCTTTAAGTTTTTCAGACTTTTAAGATATCATCGTAAGTAGATGTTTCATAATGATACACTTTAGTGAATAGTAAATAATAAATGGTATTCTCTTTTTTAGACGTCAAGAATGAATATAGAGTTCTTTCCAATGCAAGGAATTCTTTACTTTCAGTCATATTACCGATAATTTCGGATACATAACGATTTGACTCATCAAGGTCAATTGAGGTAGGTATCACAATATGTTTCGATTTTGTCTTTAAAAGGTTTTCACTATGTTCGAGGATTTTGGTATTAAATGTAACTAATCTGTTATTTATAGCTTTAAGGCATTTTGAATAAGTATCGTCATCATTAATGAGTTCACTGGATTGTGGTGTAGGTATATTAAAATCATCAGGGAGTTCCAGGTTTTCAGGAAGGACAAAATCATCAGGTAAGTCTAAGCTTCCAGGATTTGATTGCGGTGAGGACTGCGAAGGAGTTGCATCATCGGTAAGTATTTGATCAGGGTCAGTGGGGACATTTTCAGGATTAGGTATTGGGTAATTATCAGGTAATGTTTTACTTGGTTAAGTTTCCTCCATGTTTTGTAAAGGATTTATTGGATATCGCGAAAGGGCATCAGCATTTGTGTTTGTCTTACCTTTCCTATATTGAATTTCGTAATTATATTCTTCCAATTTAAGGCGCCAACGGATTAATCGAGATCCAGGGTCTTTGCAATTAAAAAGCCAGTTTAGGGGTTTATGGTCTGTTAATATTTTAAACTGACGGCCGAAAAGATAAGGACGAAATGTTTTGGTTCCGTACACAATGGCCAGACATTCTTTCTCTGTGACACTATAATTACATTCCGCTTTATTAAGTATCCTTGACGCGAAAGCGATTGGTTGATCTTTTCCAATTACACCCTGGGATAATATAGCTGAAATAGCGTAATTTGACGCATCGCAAGTTAAAATAAAAGGTTTTGTAAAATCAGGATAGATAAGGACTAGTGCAGTTACCAATTTCTCTTTCAGTTGTTCAAATGATAATTGTTGATTATTGGTCCAGTTAAAATCAATATCTTTTTTTAGAAGAGCGGTAAGGGACTTAGCGTATTTTGAGAATTCTGGTATGAATCTCCGATAGTATGACGCTAAACCTAAGAATGATTTTATGTCTTTCACGCATTTTGGTACAGGGAAATTCACGACAGCTTTTATTTTGTCAGGGTTAGGTCTAACGCCTTCACTGCTTATTACATGTCCTAGATAGGCGACTTCTTTTCGCAAGAACTCGCATTTGTCCGGCTGAAGTTTAAGGCGGAATTTTCTCAACTTTTCAAAGACAAGAAAAAGCTTTTTGATATGGGAAGATAAATCATGCGAGTATATGACGATGTCATCTAAATACACGAAGCAATGAACACCCTGTAATCCGGACAAGACAGTGTTCATTGTTCTCTGGAAGGTTGCGGGTGCATTTTTTAAACCAAATGGCATCCGCTTGAATTCGAAATGACCTTGGGGTGCACTGAAAGCAGTTTTTGGGGCGTCTTCCGGAGACATTTGAATTTGATGAAAACCGGAAGCTAGGTCTAGGGTTGTAAAGTATTTACTTTGACCCAATTGGTCTAATATTTCATTAATT
Organism: Polymixis flavicincta; assembly: GCA_949987655.1. Taxonomy (NCBI): domain Eukaryota; kingdom Metazoa; phylum Arthropoda; class Insecta; order Lepidoptera; family Noctuidae; genus Polymixis; species Polymixis flavicincta. The sequence goes on along the minus strand of OX465202.1, from coordinate 6,654,099 downwards.
TGGGGAATTGGGTAATTTTCCCCAATAGTAATATCATTTAATTTTCTATAGTCTATTACTATTCTCCACCTCTTTTGCCCGGTGGAGTCATATTTTTTAGGTACTATCCAAATAGGGGATGACCATGGGGATTTTGATGGTTTAATGATTTGTTGATCTAACATTTTTGTTATTTGAGAGTTAACTTCTTCTTTGTGTATTTCTGGAAATCGGTACGATTTTACATTAATTGGCTGTGAAGAATTAGTTTTTATTTCGTGTTGAATTACATCTGTACAGGTTAATTGGTCTCCCGGTAAGTGAAAAATGTCGGAATACTGATGACAAATTTCGTTAAGATGATATAGTTCCTCCTGATTTAAATGAGATGTTCGCAGTAGTTTAGATAATTGCTGGGAAGGTCCCAGCTAGGCTATTATTTAATCTATTATGTTGTATTATACTACACTGAGTAAGATTAAGTGAACTTAAAGTAAGCATAAGGTTAGCGTTTAAGTGAACTGGTTTTTCGGAAACATTGATAACTGTCAAATTAATTCTGTTATTATCCTTTACTTTAACAAGGCAATTTGATATAAGAAGGGAATCGGAAATATGTTGATCTAATATAATTCCCTCTTTCAGTTCAGGGTTTTTCACGGAACACTCTATTACTGTTTCGGTACGGGGCTCAATGACATATGATGGTTCATCGAAGGATAATTTAATGTTACAGTTATTTATTTCTAAACAGTCTGTCTGATAATTAATGCGACACTTATATTCCGTAAACAGGTCGGTGCCTATTATACCATCGTAAGGTAAGTTTATATCTTCAAATATTTGGAAAGGATGGGTTATACTTAGTTTTTCATTGAACTGTAATTGTAGTTTAAAACTTCCTACACTTTTCATAGTTTCATTTTTGGAATCTATTCCTTTAATTGTGACGATATTATCTTCTAGTTGCAGAGTATTCGTTATACTTTTCTTTTTCAGAACACAGAGTGATGCTCCTGAATCTATCAGGAAGGTAAGTGGATTTTTATTTACAAATGTTTGTAATTTGATAAAAGGTAAGTATCTTTTTCGGTTAAGGATTTCATATATTTTAAGTTCTTTTCCAGGTTTACAATTAGATTGTTGGTTCAGACCTTCCTTATGGGGCTGGTTACCCTGCGGCGTGGTCCTACTTTTGGAAAGACCTTGAGTTTGGGGCTGGTTACCCTGTCCATTGGTCCTAATGTGTTGTTGGTTCAGACCTTCCTTATGGGGCTGGTTACCCTGCGGCGTGGTCCTACTTTTGGAAAGACCGTGAGTTTGGGGCTGGTTACCCTGTCCATTGGTCCTAATGTTTTGTTGGTACAGACCTTCCTTGTGGGGCTGGTTACCCTGCGGCGTGGTCCTACTTTTGGAAATACCGTGAGTTTGGGGCTGGTTACCCTGTCCATTGGTCCTAATGTTTTGTTGGTACAGACCTTCCTTATGGGGCTGGTTACCCTGCGGCGTGGTCCTACTTTTGGAAATACCGTGAGTTTGGGGCTGGTTACCCTGTTCATTGGTCTTAATATTAGTAAGGGTAGTATCGGCTTGATTAAAAGGGGTTTGCCCCGTGCGATACTTAAACGGGACATTATTTAGTTTAAAATATAATTAATGGGTTCATCTACTTCATCTCTACCCTCCTCTTCATGATTATCAGTGTAGTTTACATGAGATCTTGGTTTAATATCCGTTTGTTTATAGTTAAACGGCGAAGGTCTAAATGGCTGAGGGCCATTTGAAAATCTTTTATTGTTGAACTCACACAGTTTGCAATTTTCGAGAATATGTCCTGACTTTTTACAGTATCTACAGAAAGAAGAATCGTTGAAAGCAATGTTGGGTTGACCATTGTTACTTTTAATAAAAACTTTTGCCTGAGGTGTATTTGTTTCACTTCTTTTAACGGGTTCAATACCCTTTTTCCTGTTGAAATTTCGGTAAGAGAACTGAAGTATTTTTTCTTCAGATATCGCAGCGTTAATAGCATCATTTAGGGTCTTGTAATCTCTACATCTCACAATATTGGCGATTTTAGGGTTTAATCCTAATATAAATGTATGGAGAGCGAGATCTTCCATGGCGGCTAATCTACCAGGAAGTTCGGTCTTCTTCGTATTGGAAACGGTAACTTCTGTAAGAAGTTTTTGTAAACAGGTTTCTACTCTCAAGGAAAATTGGCTAACGGGTTCTAGACTTCCTTGCCTACAGTCTTGTAAGTCAGTGAGCAGGTGAGCATAGTGTTTGCGTTCACCAAACTGATTTTTCAGAAATTCTTTAAGTGATAACCATGTACCAAACTCTTTAATAGAGCACGCGGTCTCGGCCTTGCCCTCTAATTGACTTAGTACATATTTAAAAACTACGTCTTCCTGTTGAGAGGACGCCAAGGATATTGCGCTATCACAGTTTCTTATGAAAGCTGTTAGCTTGTCTCTGTCGCCGTTGAATGGTTTAATAAACTTTAGCACGACACCTAACGGGATTTCCTCCTCACCTTTTAATTCTTTGATGTCTTTTTTAGCTTCAGTTCTAGCCGTCATATTTGTTTATAAATCAATAAGCCTCTGCTTAACCCTTCGGGAATTATTGGCGTGATGATAAATTACTGGTATGGACAAGAGGTGTTTGGTTCTGAGAATTACGTGAGCTACGGATGTTTAAGTTATGCGCAACTGATAAGGACGACTGGGATCGAAGCGTAGGCTTCTTAATACGTTACTTTGAATCTTATAAATATTTTAAGCTAATCTTATAATTATTAACTTATTTTAACACACGGGATTATACGCGATATCGTTACGGACACTTAACGCACAACACACACAAATTTCACAGGATAAGGTAATTTGGACTTACAGGAACAACTTGTAGGAACTCTTCATTCTGGACTCGCTAGATTACGTCTACCTTGGACTTATGGATGAGAAGCCGACGGTTGCCGTCAGGTCGGCGCTGGATACAATATGGTTGGGTGCAGCAAGTGCTACCCAACAACGTAATACCACTTACTACGCAGTGGACCCAGGGCGGCGATATGCAGCTTTGGAACCAGGTCGGAAAGTATCGACCTCCGATGAGATGAGTTCGGGTTTCAGTGTTTATTGGGCGACACAATCACTGGGCACTTTCAGGAACACAGATACACATGAAATTTTACTTCCGGTGACGTATAAACCGTTTTAAGGACACTGGGGACGTCTTATCCCACCGCTGCCACCAAATGTTAGAATTGAAATTCCGGGAATCTTTTTAAAAAAGGTTTATTGCCAACCTAACCAAGGACAATTTAATTTGGGGAAAATTCGGTATACGTCCCAACTCTTTGGATGCCAAACCCGAACTGGCTAGTAGACTGTGGGCAATCATGTTCTAGGAGGCCCGGTGCTGACTAAGCACTAGTGTCAGCACAGACTAGGGATGTAACAGATCACCACTGCTCTCTTCGCCTCGTCTCAAATATGTTTATCTAATGTTATTTTATAACAATGTTTACAGGAGGAAGAGGGAGAACTTGAACCGGTGAGGGCAACTGCGCTGCGGTCATCCCTGTCCAGAAGAACAGCTTCTGGAAACTCCTACCAGCAGGACCTAACACGGAGCGGTGATTATTATATCGAGCTGCGTACTTATAACCATAAGGACGCAGAAAAATTCGGAATGGATCGATGGAAGCAAGCGCTCCTCACTTATAGGGCCTCTGTATTTTATTTTATTTTATTCATTAAGGGATAATAAACAACTACAACATAAATGTAAAACATTAAGGTTAACAAAACTTAAATAATAATGTTGTAATCCACTGCATTATCCGCAGATAAAACATATTTAAAGATCAGTGGTTGCCACTAGGCGAGCATTACCAAAGTTCACAATTATCTTGAAATAAACAAATAAGTAACTATGAAGCTAGCTATAGCTACAAAATAAATAAGAATAAAAACAATTTCATTTAGTTAACATCATGCAACACTTAAATAATAACAATATGGTACCGTACACTTAGGATAAAACATACATAATTATAGATTTAAATTTATTTTTCGAGCATGCAAATATCTCAATGTCAATGAAGTTAGAATTATAGGATTCCAAAATTCTATGAATAGGGCATCGTAGGCCAGAGTTCGTACGACAAGAATTTAGCGCAAACAGAGTACGTTCACGAACCTGACGTACATGAACTGTTCGGGGGACAGAATAACACAGCTCTCGTCAGATCAATGGCATCAAAGTGATTGTGAATAATATCATGAAGCACGTTGGCCTCCAGGTATTTGCGCCGGTTCTCCAAGCTGATAAGCTTATACTTATCAAGAAGTTGGGAGTATGACAGATAAGTCTTAGTCCCATAACATCTGTAGTACATAGCACGGAGGTACTTGCGCTGGACCCTTTCTATTCCAACTACATATTTTTGATAGAAGGGGTTCCAAATAGGGACCGCATATTCTAATTGCGACCGGATGAGCGTTTTATACAAATAGAGATAGGTTGAGGTACGCTTAAATTCGGTTGAAGATCTCATTACAAATCCATACATTTTAAAGGCACTATTGACTATGGCTTCGATATGCTGATTCAAGGACAGTTTGCTATCAAAAAAAACACCTAGGTCTTTCACTATTGATATATTATCTAAGGAGATACAGTTAGGTTGTAATTGAAATTTATTATGAAATTATTCTTAGTAAAGTGTATATAATTACACTTGGGGATACTAAGATGCAGCTTATTGGCAATACAGTAAGCAGATAGTCTGTCAAGATCTTCTTGAAATGACTGGCAGTCGTCCATAGTACGGATCGCTTGAAACGCCTTCAAGTCATCAGCGTACATCAAGAATTTGGACTTTTAAAAGCATTTCTTAATATCGTTGATATAAATAATGAACAAAAGCGGTCCCAGAATAGAGACTTGTGGAACTCCAGAAGTAATATTAACAGAGAAAGACTGATGACCATTAACCACCACCCTTTGTGACCGGTTTTTGAGGTACGACACAAACCAACGCAATAAATCTCCTCGTATTCCATTGTAAGCAATTTTATTCAGGAGAATTTCATGATCGACCTTGTCGAAAGCTTTTTTGAAGTCAGTGTACACCGTATTTATTTGCAATCGCCCATCAATACTTTCAAAAAGGTAGTTAGCAAAAATTATAGGTTAGATGTCGTAGATCGGCGCTTAACAAACCCATGTTGTTCAGGAATTATAACATTATGCAGAAGAGGGTAAATCTCGTTGTGAACAAGTCTTTCAAAAAGCTTTGACAAGGTCGGCAGAATCGAGATGGGTCTATATTGTTCGACGTCATGCTTAGAGCCACTCTTATGCACTGGGGTAATGTTAGCTCGCTTCCACACCACCGGGAACACACCTTCATCCAAACATCTATTAAAAAGGATATAGATCGGCACACAAACACTATCAGCCGTAGCTTTAAAAAAGGCCGCTGGAAGACCGTCTGGTCCTGCCCCTTTGGAGGGGTCCAACCGCTTCAACTCGCTGAGTATTTTGGACTTATCGATATGCAGATTACTAATTATGCTAGCATTCTCTGCGCACTGCTGCGGCGGATCCCACGTGTTGAGCGTTGGCGATATGGGCTCAAATACGGACAAGAAAAAGTCCGAAAACATATTGCAGACAGCATCAGGATCACTCGACTTGACATTCTGGTACTGCATCATGGACGGAATGCCTGATTTACTTTTACGGTTAGAAATATAGGACCAAAAATGCTTTATGTTACTGGAGAGACTATCTTCAACCGAGTTAATATAACTGGAATAACAAGTTTTACACATATTTTTGAAGATAGACCTACATTCGGAGAAGTTATTATAGTCTTTGATGTTGCTGTATTTTTTCCACTTTATCCATGGACGTTGCTTCTTTTTAAATATTTTAACTAATTGTGGCGTAAACCAGATTGGGAAGTCAAGTGACCTAATTCTTGCAGGGGGGACCAGTGGGCTAATTATGTCATTCAACATACTATAGAAAGCCTCCACGGCCTCTTCCGATGATAGATTGTCGAACAGCGCAGACCAGTTGACCTCGTTCATGTGTTTGTTGATGAGATCGTAATTAGCTTTACGGAAATTATATTTATTTATCGGTTTTCTCTTTATCATTTGTGTAGATAGGTCAACAGGTGCGGCTATTATAAAAGGAGGGTGATGGGGGTCGACTGGTAACAACGGATCTTTAAGGAGGCCAGTTGAACAGCAAGTATTCGAGATAAACAAATCCAAGGTCTTTCCTCCACTATTAGGCTTGCTGTTATATTGGTGAACATCTAGCGAGGACATGAGATGCGTCAGTTCCGAGCATATAGGATGTGTACAAACACATGCCACAGAAGCCTCATGCCCCGCCATTATAGTGCTCCACGTGATATTAGGAAGATTATAATCACCAACGATGTAAACATTCATGACGTTCGGTGTATTTAAGGTGTCCTGTAGAAAGTCAAAATGAGATGTATAGACATCGGAGCTAGTCCCCGGTGGGATGTACACTGCGCTGATAACATGTATTTTATGTTTATCGTTTTTGCAAGGCAGTGCAACCATGAGGTGCTCAATACTGGCCGAAAGCTTACAATGTGGGTTATTGAGAATATCGAGTGATGCCGATTGAAGTTCACGCAGTATTGCAATAAGAACACCACCTCCATCACGCTTCCCCGTAGCGTCACGATCACGATCACAGCGGAATACGGCGTAACGAGGGTCAATAAACTCGCTATTCGCTATTTCAGGTATCAGCCAAGTCTCTGTCAATACTATGATGTCATATGAGGATGCCAAGATATTCACGAGCAAAGAGTGTAGCTTAGTTCTGATTCCCCTACAGTTCTGGTAGTAAATTAACAAATTGTCGTGTTTTATGCTTTGCAACAAATTCATATAGATCTCTCGTTCTTTTGTAAAACATGATATATTGTGGAATCCAATAAATTCTAACAGTACGTTTATAGCTGATGAAATAAATTAATAAGATAACATTAAAACTTGTACATAATTTTGAGTTACATAGATATAAGATCGATAAAAAATTATAATTGTATAAACTTTTGATTTACACTTCATAATAAGTGGATTAGATTTGATCAAAATTGTATTTAAAATTGATATAAATTGTATATTAAGTAGATTTAGATTGATAAAGATAGTATTAAGTTTCATGGCATGCACAATTTTGCTAAAATAGGTAACGCAACAGAAAAAAACATAAGAAATATAACAGTAAGAAATAAATAGAATATTGTTACCTATGTGAGTTAAACATTTATTCGATAGATTTGGATCGAATTTTATCGAGGTCTCTTTCTCCACGTATAGCAAACGAGGGTTCACCTTCACGCTCTCGTAGTCGTCACAAACTTGTAGTGGTGGCTTTTGGCGACATCCCGGGCTTTACGAAATAACTGTTTCTTCTTCAGGGTTAAATGTTCATTAAGGTAGATAGACGATGATGTTCCAGCTATGCCAATTTGTTCGGTCTTGAGAGATGATGCCTTGATGATGGGACTCCCTTTTCCGCACGTAGACTCCCATTCGGTCCGTTGTGCGTGGAGATGATGCCTTACAGAAAGCACTAAGTAAGTTGTCTCTGTGTATACACGACGTGAATTTGACGATGACATTTTTCGGTCGAGTGCTATGTTGGTGTGCATGTGGCACTCTATGAACGGCAATGATGTTCTGCTGTGTCACCGGGGAGTTAAGTGCAAGACCAATTGCTTCAATGAGGGCCGGTAGGTTTTCATTGCGCCTTTCGGGCAAATTACCTATTTCAACATTGCATTGGCGGGCCTGTTGCTCCAAGGTATCAATTTTGGTCTCAAGAACATCGACTATCAGCTCCACATCAGCAGACTTAGTGCCATGTATTTCGCCGGTACGCTTCTCAAGGATGTCACAATGCTGCGTCAGATCCTTAGTAGTTGCTTGGAGGCTTATAACATCATTGCGCAAATCATGCACATTCTGCTTCAGAAGGGACTGCTCGGTACGCAGCGAATTTATTTCCTTTTGGATATCAGCCATAGTAGATTTGATATCGTCGCAAATTTGGGTCAAATCTTTATTCAACTCACACCGCCAGTTGCTGAGGGTTTTGTTTAAATCCTGTATGTGTACACCAATTCAGCGACTTGGCGGGCAGCTAATAACCTTGTAACTTCAGCGAAAGCTGAATTTAAGGGGGTGCAGCCTGTTCTGTATCCTAATAATATTATTTAACTGAATAAAATAATATTATTGGGATACCTATTTTACTCTTATACTTTTTTCTAATACTTCTCTTTTTACTTGTATTAAAACTTTACTTCCTAAAGAAATGTTATCCATAAGTTTTACTTTAAATGTTATTTTAATCATATTAAATTGCGATTTATTTACAGGAAGCTCAAGTATATGAAATATAAAAACCGTAAGAATACTAAGAATACTCGATAATTAGAAAACTCGATACTAGAATACTCGATACCAAGAATACTCGATACCAAGAATACTCGATACCAAGAATACTCTATACCAAGAATACTATATATCAAGAATACTCGATATTGAGAAAATTCGATACTAAGAATACTCGATACCGGGAATACTCGATACTTAGAAAACTCGATACTAGAATACTCGATACCGAGAATACTCGATACTAGAATACTCGATACCGAGAATACTCGATACTTATAAAACTTGATACTAAGAATACTCGATACCGAGAATACTCGATTCTGAGAAAACTCAACATTGAGAATACTCGATATTATTTTAATAATAATATTCAATTTGTAATTCGTTTTACATCTAAACTTTCATCCACTTTAAATTCGAATTAATAATAATTGGCAGGAAATTAATAAGATCAGAATTCTGGAATAATTATGTAGTTTTGTAATTATAAATATCTAAATATGTTTTTCTGTGAAGTCTGTAACGTTTCAGTTCCGAAATATTCTGTACACAAAAAAACCAATGTACACAAATCGAATTGCTTATTACAGACACGTTTGGATAATGTTCATATAATAGCAACAGCTTTTCGAAATCGGATAATCAGTTATAGAGTGAATCCTAAAATGGTTAACATTGCACTTGAATTATTTTTAACGCAAATTTCTGAAACGGTTTGCTACCTTATCAAAGACCATGTGAAAAAACATAAGTCGGTAAAAGTTAATTTTGAACTATTTGTTTGGTACATATTACCAAAAAATTATGAGAAATCTTTAAAGTCATTTACACACAGATATTTTGTCCTTATATAAATCATTTTGTGATAAACTTATTTGTAAATGTTCCGAATTCGAATTGTCCGAATCAGGCTGGACGCTGGAGTCTATCAGTCATTTAGAAATTAATATCGTCAAATATAATCCTTTGCGAGGTGGTTCTTATTTACCATTACCTAAACGTATTGTCAATACTAAATCATGCCTAAACATAAAAAATGAAGACCAGCATTGTTTTCTTTGGTGCATTGTCGCTGATATGTTTCCGGAAAAAACCAATCCAAACATAACTTCTTCATATCTGCATTATTCCGACTTATTTAATATTTCTGGCATGAGTTTTCCCCCGAATTTCAATGACATTAAGCGCTTTGAATTGAACAATCCTAATATCAGTATTAATATATACGGTTTACATAATAATGTTACAGTTACAGGTCCATTATATAAAACATCATCACGTCGTTTGTACCATGTCAATTTGCTTTACATTGCCAACAACAGAAAGAGTCATTTCTGTTTAATTAAAAGCTTTGAAAAACTTGGACACCACCAATTGACCCAACATAAAAGTAAAATATATTTGTGTGATGAATGTTTTATTTACTTTCACACTGAAGAGAAATTGTATTGTCACGCATGTGCTGGAATTCAAACCATATTACCTGAGACGGGTACTGAAATAAGTTTCAAAAATTATGAGAGAACTCAAAGAGTGCCAATAGTGATATATAGTGATTTTGAAAGTTTATTGCGCGAATATTCTGACAAACGTAAATCAACATATGTAGAGAATATTCAAGTTCATGAGGCTTCGTGTTTTGCTTACTACATTTGCTGTAATTCAAATCCCGAATTAAATGATTTCGTATCTTATCGAGGGCATGATTGTTCTAAGAAATTTGTCAAATCTTTGACTAATGATGTAAAACGATTATATGAAATATTTTTAGAGAACAAAAATATAATCCCACTAACTGAGGATGAACAAATATGTTTTATCAACAGTACCGAGTGCCATATTTGTAAAAATAAGTTTTCGTGTAATGATAAAATTGTTAAGGACCATGACCACTTTACTGGAAAATACAGGGGACCTGCGCATGACCTATGCAATTTAAATGCAAAACAATGCACTTTTATACCAATAGTGTTTCATAACTTGTCCGGTTATGACAGTCATTTATTTATAAATGAACTTTCAAAGATAAATGGCCCAATACATCTCATACCAAGAACTAAAGAGAAATATATTTCATTCACAAAACTCATAACCATCAATGCAAAAAATGTTGTGCAAGTGAAATTCATTGACTCGTATAATTTTTTAAGCTCAAGTGTGGACAAATTGGTTAAGACTATGAGTCCTGGAGATTTCAAACATTTAAAATCTTTTTTAACAGTGATACTTTATTTGATATTACTCGAAGAAAAGGCGTATATTGTTACGATTATATAGATTCCTGGGAACGATATGATGAGAATAAATTACCAGAACCGTCATTTTTTTTTAATAAACTTACATCTGAGTCTATATCTGATAAAGACTATGAGCATGCTTTAAATGTTTGGAAAACTTTTGATTTAAAAAATTTGGGCGAATATACCGATTTGTATCTTAAATGTGATGTTTTACTTCTGTGCGATGTTTTTGAAAATTTTTGGAAAATGAGTTTAAATAATTATGGTCTGGATCCTTGCTATTACGTTTCATCACCATCCTTAAGTTGGGATGCTATGTTATTGTGTACTAAAATCAAGTTAGATCTAATTTCTGACGTAGAAATATATCAAATGATAGAAAAAGGTATAAGAGGAGGACTTGCTCAATGTTCACTCAGATATGCTAAGGCAAATAATGAATATCTTATCGACTATAATAGCGAAGAACCTGATAGTTTTCTAATTTATCTTGATTGTGTTAATTTATATGGATATGCTATGATGCAAAAGCTTCCAGTAGGAGGATTTAGGTTTCTCCCTGAGAATGAAATATTAAGTTTTGATGTTATGAGCTTATCATCTGATTCTGATATTGGATTTATATTAGAAGTAGATCTTCATTACCCTGACTACCTGCATGATAGCCATTCCGATTTACCATTTGCGCCTGAAAAATTTGTGCCGTTCTGTAGTCGAAATGCTAAACTTATTGCTAATCTTTTCGATAAACATAAATATGTTATTCATTATATTCATCTAAAGCAATGCTTAAAAAATGGTTTACAGCTCTTAAAAATATATCGAATACTAGCATTTCACCAAAGTAATTTCTTAGAATCATATATTTCTTTAAATACAGGGCTAAGGCAAAATGCAACTTCTGATTTTGAAAGAGATTTTTTTTTAAAACAAAATAATTCTATATTTGGAAAAACCATAGAGAATAAAAGAAAACAAGTCGATGTTAAGCTCGTAAATATATGGAGAGACAATTCTAATCGAACTAAAAAGTTTTACGGGGCTGAAAAATATGTTAGTGCACCTAATTTCAAGAACTTTTCTGTTATTTCAGAATCTCTTGTATCAATTCAAATGAACCAAACAAAAATAGTTTTAGATCGTCCAATCTATATCGGATTTAGTATTTTAGAGATTGCTAAATGTCACTTATATAAATTCCACTATTCGGTCATGAAAAGAATTTACGAAAATAAATTAAAGCTTTGCTATACAGACACTGACAGTCTGCTATATTTAAAACAGACAAAGGATTTTTACGAAGACTTAAAAGCACATTTAAAATATTTTGGTACTAACAACTTTGAAAACGATAATGTATTTAATATACCGATGGTTAATGCTAAAAAACCTGGCTACTTCAAAGATGAGATGGGTGGTGAAATTATATCAGAATTTGCAGGTTTAGGAGCAAAATTGTATTGTATAGATTCTAAAATTTCCGCAATAAAGAAAGCTAAAGGTGTTAAGAAATGTATTACCAAAAAACTGAATATAGAAAAATATAAAAAGGTTTTACTGAACAATGAAATACTCAGAGATGATATGTGTATTATTAGATCTAAGCATCATAGAATTTTTACTCAAAAGATAAATAAAGTAATTTTGTCAAACAGCGATGATAAACGGCAAATAATGGATGATAAGATAACAACCTTACCATGGGGTCATTATAAAACCATATTTAAATGAAAACATTTTTTTTTAATTATTTATTACTTATAGATGAGCATTTTGTAATAATAGTACGTAGCTTGAATTGTTAGTTTGTAGTTTATTAATCATTGTGTTTTTATTTTAATATAAATGAAATAAATAATTGTGTAATCTTACAGAAGTTGTTTGATTTATTCTCCTATTTAAACTAAGTAGTAACTAATCTAAGGAGCTCGGGGCTAAGTAATAACATCCAAACGGATCGATTCATCAGGTAAAGCTACGCTTGCCCGATAGTCTGTGGATGGGTGATCCATGTTTACTTACCGAGACTCCTCCGTGCCTCAGAAAGCACCCAGATCCAGATTCCCAGATCGTTGACAGTCGTTACTGGAAAAAAGTCTTCAGAAGCCCAAAAGTCTGACAACCAGTGTTACAAAGGGTATCGTATTTCCCGGTTACTGGGTTTTGGAGGTCAGACAAGCAGTCGCTCCATGTAAAATACTGGTATTCAGCTGTATCCGGATAGACTGGAAACCAGCCTCAACATAGTTGGGAAAAGGCTAAGCAGATTGATTGCAAAGGTAAATAAAAGTAGGTATGTTAAGTAATGATATATTTTTATTCAACTAAGTAATAGAACACAATTTCCAGAACGCCTATCCAATCATCACAGCAACACGCTAATTACTACAATATTGTACTTATACAATAATGAAATTCCTTAATAATTGTTTTTTTTACTTTATATCATCACTTGAATACACAAGTTTGTTACAAATCTACTCATTATTCATGTAATACTATTCATACACACAATACACAACAATACACTCAAAAGCCTATCCAACCCATCATAGCAACCCGCTAATTACTACAATATTGCGCTTATACGCTAATGACATTCCTTAATAATTGTTTTTTTTACTTTATAACTTCACTTGGTTACACAATTTTGTTACAAGCTACTCATTATTCATAATTATAATAGTATTTATATACACAATACACGACAGTACACTAACAATATGTCAGATAATAATGAATCATTAAATAAAAAAATCATGGCTTACATAGAATTAGGTACACTTAATTTTTTAACTATCTTACCAACTAAATGTTCAGTCTCTTGCATAATATCATCATAGTCACTTCTTACTAAATACTGCACATTTACACTTGCACTATCGGGATCACTGCAGTTTATTTCACTGTTATCATTAGAATCCAAATCATGAATTATAATTTTGACAATGTGACGAATGCGTCCTGTCTCTTTCTTTATGACATGCGATGTATTTTCCAGAGATTTTGACTTGTTTTTTTTATTTAAAGTTTGTTTTTGTTTATTGATCCGACTCTCCTCATATGCTTTAGCTGCTACTTCCAAATCCCAGCTCTCCCTATCTTGAGCATAAAAGAAAGAATTGGTAACTGGGTCTGTGTCTTCTATCACATTCTGAAAGAATACCAAGAATATTATAACCAAACAGCATGGACTATGGATTTAATGTTTAATTTAAGAAACATTACATACCCCTAAGTTTCGCGGGTCGAAGATATCTGAAACCGGGCTGTAGGATGTCAAATGTGACATGATTCTGTAAAAAAAAAGATGCATTACATAATAATAATAATTTATTGATGATTAAACGAACTTACCTGTAAGTGAAGTTCTATCATAATTATACGAAACGCCTCGTCCGAAGAGATTAGTAGTTACATGTAGTATCGCATAGATGTCGCCACTTCAGCACTAGTTGAGAATATTCCTTTGCCTATTTTTTTTTTTTTTTTTGATGTGGGTAGGTACTCATATTACTCGGTGGCCGCTGTTACGCTGGTTCCTCATTTAGTTTAGAGTTAGATCCATAAATCATTGATGTATTTCCTAAGAGATTAGTACGGGATGGATAGGGCGGGCGGGCGGTTACTAATCTCTTCGGACGAGGCGTTTCGTATAATTATGATAGAACTTCACTTACAGGTAAGTTCGTTTAATCATCAATTATACTTCACGCCTCGTCCTCGAGATTAGTAGTTACATGTAGAATTTGAGAGTATGTGAGGGAAATATCTTCAATGATACAACCTTTTAGATGAAAAAAGTAAACGAATGTTTATTTTCCAAAAAAGTGAGTATGTATATAAACCGCTTTCTTTTAATTTAACGAAGTCAAAATTTGAATAATCACTTCAACTTAAAAATGAAAGAAATTTCTTCTGCCTTAAATAACATGAATACAAATTATTCTTATAATAATCGTAACAGTTACGAAATAGTAATGTAAATAATTTCCTACATGTAAATAAATGTGTTTTTAGTTATTGATAATCGAATGAGCCAAGGATGTACAATCATTGTTCAAAATCGTTCTATTGTAGAACCTCGCAAACACAGTTGAGTTGCCACTCCAGCCGGCTGTGTTGCGGATAGCATCGACGCTTACACCGAGTGAGTGCGCGCGCGACGTGCTGGCGTGCCTTGTGCTGTGCGCAGAGAACACGGACGTGTCGATCCCGCACTCACTTAGTGTCGTTTTTACCCATCGGCTGAGGGTTTGGGTGCCGACTGCTTTGTGCGGCTTTTTTATACCTACGAACAACAGGTCAGATTTTCGTAAGGGCGTCGATTTATTTGTATAGCAGAGCAATGTGGCAGCGGGACAAATTGCAGGTTTTTGATTAAAGAATGGAATGTAAAGCATTGGTTGTTTGGAACCTGCTTTAGAAGTTTTTATGATATCTGGGATTCTAATAGTGATGTGACTTGGTGCAACAGTAATGTTCTTGATATTTATTTTGGATAACGTTTGTAATCTATGGGCGGTTGTAAGTGCTAGTAATGTGATTGTTTTCCTACTTAATTTATCAAATGACAGCTTTTTCTTGATAGTGCCTCCCGGATAAGATAGCAGCCTCCAGGGTAATCGTCTGGTGTATCCGACTGGAGCTGGAATGCGAGATTAAAGCTCGTTTGTGAGGTGGAAAGGATAAAACTTTAGAGACTGTAAGGCCTTGAAAGACTGGATACCACGGCTGGGTGGGCCATGACGGGACAACTACAATACCTTTAGATTTTTCGGCGATTATTTTCCTGAGAACTTTCAGAATTATCGAGAAAGGGGGAAAAGCATAGAAATGCGTTTTTGCCCAGGATACTGTAAAAGCGTCGATAGCTACTGCATCAGGGTCCCTATGCCATGAGATATAAGCTTCACATTTCTTGTTGATGCGGCTTGCGAATAGGTCAATCTCGGGTGAGCCAAAACAATGAGTTATGTGGTCGAAGGCCTGATCGTTTAACTCCCACTCAATGTCTGGGTGGTTTCTCCGTGACTCTGCATCTGCCACGACATTATTAATAGATTTTATATAAGATGCATAAATGTACAATTCTCGTTCCTCGCACCATTCCCAAATTTCTCTTGTAATTTGTGTAAGGTGTGGGTACTGAACACCACCCATCCGGTTGATATATGCAACTGCAGTTGAGTTATCTACGCGCAAAAGAATCTGGCAGTCGGACAGGTCTTTTGCAAATATTTTTAGAGCAATAAAAGCAGCCAACAATTCAAGATAGTTGATGTGCTTTTTGCGCTCCGTGTTTGACCAACTGCCACTAGCTGTATTGCCCATACAGGCTGCGCCCCACCCCGTCGTTGAGGCGTCAGAGAAAATTTCAAAGTGATAGTCGTCGCTTCTTATGTGACGTACTGAATTCAAACTGTGATTAAGCCACCATTTAATATCTATCTGCAATGAGTCGGGGATGTTTATGACTTTTTCATAATCATCATCATTTTTCAGGTTAAGATATTTGCAGCGCTCCAGCTCCTTGGTGTGGAGAAGCCCGTATTCTATTCCAGGGCAAGCTGACACAAGTAAACCCGTTAATTGAGCTAATTTCCTGACTGAACAGCGACGCAACTTCTGAAAGGCTTGTAATTCGGAACTGATGCGTGCCCTTTTTTCTTGGGGCAAGCTTAAGGTAAGCTTGTGTGAATTAATGATCATGCCTAAAAATTTACATTTCATGGAGGGTACGAAAATGCTTTTTTCTTCATTGATAATGAAGCCAAGTGAAACCAGTAATTTTTTGGTAATTTCAAGGTTTAGTACACAAGCTGAAGAGGTACGTCCCAATAGAAGGAAATCATCTAAATAAAGAGTCGAGAGCAAGCCAGCGGTTCGGAGTAATTTAACTATTGGTTTGGTTATTTTCGTGAATACGAACGGGGCTGTATTAAGCCCGAATGGTAGCACGTTAAACTGATATAGTTTTTGGTCATAGATAAATCGAAGGTATTTTTTGGAGTCGTCATGAATTTTCACCAAGAGGTATGCGTCCTTTAGGTCGAGGGTAATCATCCAACAATCTTGTGTTACAAGTTTTATAGCTGTACGGAGGTCCTCCAGTTTAAAATGATCCGTCTTTATGAAGCGGTTAAGATTTTTGAGATTTAAAATAAATCTATATTTTCCACTAGGCTTGGGGGTAAGAAAAATGCTTGAAATAAACTGGCCCTCGCACGGTTCACATAGGGATACCGCACCGATACGTAATAAATCACCTATTGCCTCATTGAACTGTCTTTTTTCTTCATTGGACTGTGTTCGGGTGGACGGAATATAGTTTTGAGTTGGTGGACTTGAGAAGGGGATTTTATAACCGTCAATCCAGGAGAGGACTGTGCGGTCTTCTGTTATAAGTGACCATTGAGTTTTAAAAAGGTGTAATCGACCGGCATACTCAACTGTATTTACAGGCGGCGTCGGGTTTGAGCAGGGGGTGGCGGCGGCGGCGGCGGCTGCTGACGCGGCCACGGCCTCGATGAGTGCGCGGGCGGCGGCGGGGCCGCGCGTGCTCTCGGTGCAGGCTCGCGGCTCCTTTGCGGGGGGCCCGACTGCCTGTAAGCCGGACCGGGAGCCTTCCTGTTTAAATTCCTCTGGTTAGGGAATTTTGACCGCTTCGATGAGTTAGGTTGGTCAGCTTTAAGCTCGACCCCAGATTTATTTATTGACTTGGCTGCCTTTAGCGTGTCAGCTAACGTTTCCCCAAATAGAAAAGCGTCAATCTTTGTACTTGAAAGATGTTCCGACATGTCCTTTTTCAGTGAAAACAATATAAAGTTTCTTCTTGTCACTGAGTCAGCGTGCTGAACGTCGCAAATTAATCTGCCAAGATCCATCAATTTTTGAAGTAACTCCTTGTCTTTATTTTCGGAGTTTAATTGTGTTGTGATTATATCACCCAGGCATGATATTGCACTAGACACCTGCTTTTGTTTGGCTTCAATGCCTTTATCGCGTTTTATGAAGCTTTCTTGCATAGCGGCTTTGACTTCCGGATTTATTTTAGGGGAGTCAATACGAAGACAATTTCCAGGAGGCGGGTACTTTAACATTAGCTCTTTTCTGGCGTCTTTGTTTAACCCTTCTGAGGCTATATGTCCAAATCGAGAAGCTATTTCTTCATGGATGTCCTTTCCACGTTTTTCTGCTAGTGAAGGGTCTTCACCGAGGATTTCCAGAACTTCAGTGTCTAAACATGTGTTAGACTGCTCTGTGACTGTGACCTCCTCTTGTATGGGTGGCGCGGACGTACCAGGCTGTTCTGGAGGAGCCAGTATGTCGTTTTGGATATCATTAGTTGGTAATGATTGCTCAATGACATTGGTGTCAATGACATTGGTGTCCATGATTTCGAACGTTTCCGGTTCATGTTCATCGCTCAGCCAATCACATGGCTCTAGCGCATCAGGTGGGTCTAGAAAAAACACGAATATCGGTTATGATAATCGTTTTTATTACCTACTTCACTAAGCGTGCGGTGAAATAGCCCCAATGGCTATTCAGGTTACACACTTATTATCATCGCAACGTAAATACGTCGAATTTTTAAGGGTACTTATTGATTTATGTTGAAAAAACTACAGAATTGCACATATTTGCTAACAAACGTTATCTTATTCGGGTTAGGTAACAATCCCCAATGAATTGAACGCCAACCGTCACTTTAAATTGCAACGAAAAAGCCCCAATGGCTGATTCAGGTTTGCATGGTACCCATAACAACACGCTATAAAGTTATCACTTTCACTTTTACAAATATTAGTACATACCTGTTTCAACGCCATAGGTGGTTCCCGGTAATTCCTCGGTTGGTTCCACGGTATTGTTGGTGTGAATTTTCTTTTCAAGTTTACGCAGTTTGCGCATTAAATGTTCGAGCTCTTCTTCACACGACCTAGATACTTTACGTTTCGGCATAATGGGCACGAAATAATGCTACTTGAATTATTTAGGACGATAGTGTCTTGAGTGGCCGAGCACTAAACTGCGAATGAGGAACCAGCGTAACAGCGGCCACCGAGTAATATGAGTACCTACCCACATCAAAAAAAAAAAAAAAAATAGGCAAAGGAATATTCTCAACTAGTGCTGAAGTGGCGACATCTATGCGATACTACATGTAACTACTAATCTCGAGGACGAGGCGTGAAGTATAATTCAAATAGTTAATTAAATTTAAAAAAACTTACCTAAGAAAATCGTAAACAAAATGACTTACACAAAGAACATCTGCGAAGTGATCGCTTGTTAATAAAATACATGCAAAACTAATTGACGCGCAATGTGTGACCCGAGTCATTACCTAGCTCATATTTATACATACCTAACTTGTAAGATGAGAATAGAACCGTTCCTGTAGTGACAAGTTTAAAGATAGCTCAAACCTAGGATGAGGTCTATATTTAGCCATATAAATGTGTATGTAAAGCAGAATTTATATTAATAGACATAATGAAGTTGATTAAACAACCCACATCACTGAACGTTAATAACATAAATTTTGAAGACTCTGTTCGCCAAATAAGACATCACGTTCTATTACCTAATTCAATTCGTTGTATTATATGCGGCCCATCAAATTGTGGCAAAACAAATGCTATGATTAGTCTGATATTGCATGAAAATGGACTCAAATTTCAGAATCTTTATTTGTACTCGAAGACAAATTTTCAACCAAAATATCGTTTTTTACGAGAAGTCATAATGAGAGTGCCTCAGATTAAGTTTTATGAATTCAATGACGGAAAAGATGTAGTAGCTCCGAGCGAGGCTTTAACCAATTCTGTTTTTATTTTGATGACGTAGCTTGTGAAAATCAAATAAACATTCGAAATAATTTTTCTATGGGTAGACATAAGCAAATCGATTGCTTTTATTTGTCTCAAACCTACTCGAAAATTCTGAAACAATTGTTGCGTGATAATGCAAATTTTCTAATAATATTTAAACAAGATGATGTAAACTTAAAACATATTTACGAAGAGCACATTAGTTCCGATATGTCATGGAATCAATTCAAAAATATTTGTAATACAGTTTGGAGTAAACCATACAATTTTGTTAGCATTAATAAAGACTCATCATTAAACAATGGAAGGTACAGAAAAATTTTTGATCATTTTTATTCACTTTGAATGATGTTATAAATTAGGTTCATGCATCAAATTTAAGTTAGTATTACGGTGTTCTTAGTCGAATATAGTATTATCTAAAAATACTTAATAGGTACCATGGAAAAAAATATTAAATAGAATTAATGAAGTCAGTTGACTCAATCAAAAGCAAATTAAGACAAATGAAAAATCAGGAATATGAAATTAACTTACGTTTGATAAAATTCTTAAACCTGTTTCGGAACCCCTTAAATCCCTAGTGAACTCAAAAACAATTGAAGAAAATATTAAAAATATGGAAAATAAATCATCCGAAAATTCTGTAGCAGTAGAATCAGATGAAAATAGTGTAAGCTGCTCAGTTGTGTACGAAGATTTTTATGATGCTGATTTAAAGTCTGCAAGCTCTCCTAAAAACGAAGTAAAAGACAATTTAGAAATTTCACTAGAGCGCGATGATATTTATGAAATTCACGATGGTTTAAATATTCCATATGGTATAAGAAAAGAAAAGAAAACTTTAATGATGGGTGATTCACAAGTAACAATTTCTAAAATTGATAATTTGAATAACGATAACATGTTATTGATTAAAATCGGAGACAAAACTTACAATTTAACACCTGGGCTAAAATAACTCTTACTTCGAAGAAAACCTGATTTGAAGTCAATATCGGACGAAGACAAACTTGTCTATAAGGACATATTACATCATACAAACGCCCACAGAAGAGATTTTAAACCTAACGGTCAAATAAGAGGTGACAAAGGAATTAAGTATCGGGAAATAATCAAACCCTTTTTTTCCGATACTTCAAACGCTAAAATTCAGACAAAATTTGGAGGCAGCTTGCCAAAGCTAATAAAATATAACAAGAACACTGACTTAGTTTATTAGGACGATCCCAACGAATTGGTTGAGAGACTGAAATTATTAGTAGCTTCAAGAGATGCTGGTAATACAAATCATGATAATGAAATTTTATCAATAATTGAAGAATTAAAAGAAGCCAACATAATTAAGCAATAAATACTATTGCTGATAAGCACTTGATGTAGTATTGCAAAGTCATTCTTAATAAACATTACCATTTTTAAAATCTATGTATCTATACGCGTTAAACAAATAACATGATAGTTTGGAGTCAAAGATATAATAAAAGAAACGTTGATACAGCAAATTTCTGAACATGAGCAAAGCCGATGTAGTAAACGAAATTCATAAAAATGCGAGAGTGAATTTTACGCGAAGAAGTGTTATTATGAAAGATATAGATGACTTATGGCAGGCAGACCTAATTGATATCTAAACAAAATAAAAAAAATAGATTTATTCTTACAGTTATTGATACGTTTTCAAAGTACGGTTGGGCGTTTCCTTTGAAATGTAAGAACAAAAACGTTGTATGTAATACTTTTAAGATTTTGTTTGAGGAGCGTGTCCCTAAAATCTACAAACAGATAATGGAACAGAATTTTATAATAATAAATTTCAAAAACTTATGAGATCTTATATTAACCACTATTCAACTTACTCAACAAAAAAGGCTTCAATAGTTGAGAGATTTATAAGAACATTGAAATCTAAATTATATAAAGAATTTAGTTTAAAGGGCAATTATAATTGGGTAGATGCCACTCTCAAAAACGTTATTCACAAATACAATCACACCTATCACAGAACGATTGACGAAATCCCGGCAAATGTAAATATGAATAACAGAAAACGAATATTACAAAGATATGACCGGTTGTTAAACAAAGTTAGAAAAATAAGAAGTAAGTTTCAAGTGGGTGATCATGTACAATCACGACTTCTTCCGCACGCTCACCTTTAAAGCGATAATCGCGTAGCAAGGCTCACGACTCGATCGCACAATGCATGCGTTTTGACCAATAGAATGCACGAAACATATTTTAGTAGTGTTCGTAGTAATGATGTATAGAAGTGTGACACTCACACAGGCGCGTGCTATGTTCACTAGTTTGTGAGATTATTTTTGAATAGGCACGGCCGGTATGAGCTCTTTATGAATGATTGTTGTTGACAAGAAGTAATTTCGTACTCATATTTATCTTCTTTTTGGTTTAGAAAATGTATTATTGCTATTGCTTTAAGTTAAACGAAATAATTTGGTATACAAAATGTCGAACAACAATTTATGTCTAATAACTTTAATATTTTCCTCTCTCCGACATAATTATGCTCCGTCGGGTCTATAAGTTTAGTTATATATGAACACTTTCACTGCCTCCCCAATTATCACGATGTTCTATAATTATGTGATACCGCCGCCATCCATACAAAATGCAGCGACCGTGCTAGGCACGTTGACCACTGCATAGAGGTATAAAATGTTAATAATTATTGTCATTTCTGTTTTATCGGCCTGAGAGGGACTTGTTACTTGTGCAGTTCTATTGAAAAGTAAAAAACTACATTTCAATGTGTTAATACTTGAAAATATATAAAAAAGAAGCAAGTCATATATTTTGTTCAATTCATACAATGTTATCAGAGCTTGTTGTTTACTGCTGTCGGAACTCTTTCAACTGCATTAAAATACGTTCATTATCTATGTGTATACCATTGTTATTTAGTGGGAACTTCTAAAAATCCGGTTTAACAATAGGATGGCTTAAAACCTCGAACGTATTTTATGGCCCTTCTATTGAAGACGTTAGCAAAATATTACAAAATATTTTTAAGGTATATTATTTTATTACCATGTTATTTCGAATGTTTTGCAGGTGTTTCTTGTCGGTATTTTTTTAACACTTTGATAGTTCTAATATCAGTTTTATCCATTTATCTATCACTCTTTTGATTTTTAATTTGATCGTAAATATAACGAGACTTCACGAACAAGGTATCTTTCCAATGTCTGGGGCATTCCGTGCAGGATGTGCTTACCATTGTGTGGTTCACAAACGGCTTGAAAGAGGCAGCATGGTAAGACTGGAGTTTAATTAAACTAGTGAGTGGGTCATCTGTTTATAAAAGGTTGAAAAACCAAGCCATGATCAACGTGACAGGCGCGTTGCCCGCATTGAATACGACAAGTATTTTTTGACAAATATAGCAATAATTCAGTTCCTATGCTACTTTACAATTCGGAAGCTTATCAAGTGATTCAAGTAAACTATAATTTTCATAAGGAAATACTCCATAATTTCTCAGAAACATTTTCAAAAAGCCAGGCCTGTGGGCTCCTAAAAAAAATGTCACTGTGACCGTAGCACTGATAGTGAAACGATTGAAAAAAGAAATTTTAGCTGTTAGTAATTTTTTTTCAATTTTTTCAGTTCGTGTTCATTTAATAATAAGCTGTTTAAGATTAAAGATTTTATAAGGTTGATATTTAAATCTTATCTGTGTATTAAAACATATTCGTAAGAGATTTTTGTTAGAAGCGAAACTGTCGCCTGTAATTTAAGTGTGAAATAATAAACATTGTGTTAAAATTTAAGAACAATTTTAAGGATTCGTAGTTATGAAAAAAAAAAACAATTCAATTAAGTTTCACTTCTTTGTTTTTAATAGACTTTTTCAAGATTTCTAAAGAACACCAAGAAATTAACATAAAAAGATACACAAAAATTATCATCAACTTGTATTTATCTACACTCATATCGTAAAGCTCTTATTACAAAAATTAAAAATAACATCACAATGACAGCCTTTATGCACGTGCGATTCTAATGAAATTAAAAAGTTTTATTATACATTTACAATTATAACACACCTTCTATAACGGAATAATATTTTAAAATAAAAATAAATCTATTAAAGTTCAGATCGACCAAATTAGAAATTTAAAGGCACACAAAATTATTAAATTATGCAACTGACTATTGATGTATAATATGACTAATTATGTATTCATATTCTATAACAGTTCCCACCTATATTTTTTGAAAAAAACATCAAGCTTTTTGAGTTTAAATAAAATGTATGAAAATGCACTCAAAATCAAAAATCATTTATCATAAACCGGCATGGGCACTTATGAAACGTCAGAAGCTAGGTGCGCGGTTCTAATTTGTCGCTTCCTATGGAGAAGAGCCGGCAAGAAACTCCAGGGTTACTCTTATAAAAATAATTGACTTTTACAATGTTTTCAAATTACAGTTATAATAGGTATTGGAGGACAGTGCAGTCTTGTCAATAAGTACCAGCTTAAAGGAATAAAAATACAGAACAAAAATCGTCTACAAATCTAGTCTGTAAGGCCTACAACGTTCTCTCATTCACAAAATGTAAAAGAATCTACATAAATAAAATTAACCTAATTGAACCAAGTGACATGATTTTCATAACAATTGCTAATAAATAGTCGATATCAGCTGGATATTTAAACAATTGTGGATACCCACTCGTGTTAGGTAAAAGTTTCGTGCAAATGAATTTGTATAAATCGTATATGTGTTAAATATTTTGAATGTGTAACCATTATTTATCAAATTTATTTATTTATATGAATACTACAGTGTCTTTTAAATAAACATACGGTTTAAACCGATTATACAGGAGACTTCGTAACCGTTAGCAATATTTTAAACAATGACTACAGTCTACACAATCAACGAATTAGAAAAATACAAATTGGAATACTTAATAATTAAAATAACATCCTGGACCCTACTCCTGATGCCAATGGGCCAAAATTTTTAATATTATGTTTTTTTTTGTACGATTTTTTAATAATATTTAAAAATTTACTAAAATTGTATGAAAGAAAATAAAAGAAAATAAACCTAATATAAATAGCTATACTAGTATATAATTAAAATAAACTCTTAAGCTATACGGCTACAATAAATAGCTACACAAGCTTATTTGTAAAACATTAGTAACCTCCTGGATATAATACTAACATCGTAAATAACAACTTTTGTTTTATGAGTTTTAATACTCATTCATTTTCATATTCCCGTGCAAAACTGCGAGTGGGTGTGAAAGGGCTCTCTTGATAAGCGGTTAATAAATTGTTTAATTGAGCCCGACGTCGAGGTGCACGAATGCGTTCGGTAATTTCTCCTTCTTCTTCATATCTTCGCACCCAGCGGTGCACCGTTGTTCTCTGAAAAAAGAAACAATTAGCATCGATTTTATCGAATATAGGAACACACACACACACTAAAAAACAAAAAAAAGGAAAAAAAACGCATACACAAAAGTCAATACACTACAAAAGTCTTATTATAGACACTGTAAATAAAAATTATAAGTAATAAACTCTTCAGTTTTCTATTATCTAATTTGGGTATTAACATTCTCATTTATATTTAATATTAGCTTCTGTCGCCAGCCCGCGCCATTAATTCGTTTTCGCTTAGCGTTCTGAGTTTTTTCTTTTTGCTCGGTTCCTAAGAGCCGTAGCGTGATATTACATAACCTTCCTAAATAAATTGGATAGCCCAATTCTCAAAAAGAATTTTTCAAATCTGACTGGAAGCTCCAGAGATTATACCCTACATAAAAACTTAAATTTTTTGCCTGTTTATGATATTATTCTATTTTCATATTATATTAAATATATATGGGTAATAAAAATGGCATAGCTTAACCGTATAGTTCGGAAGCGCCCCCGAAGGGACCCGAGCACACGAACCTACGCCGGCTCGGTAACGGGTCCCAAAGGACCCAGGAATCACGACGTACGACACCCTCAATTGATCACTTGTTTTTATTTAATACTACCCGTCAAATCATATGAATGAGCGTTAATTAACAGAGTTGGATAAAAAACTCATAAGTTAACGCCCTTAAATCTTTCAAATTTGGCACGCAAGTTTATTAATTTACCTTTTTAAAATCGAAGTCTGTAAATGCGATAATCGCCATTTTGATGACGGTGGTGTCGAGGCTAAAAAACATAAAAAACTGGGGATTTCAAACATCCAAACTCCACCGCGGGGCAATGGCAGCATACATCATTTAATTAGTTGACGAATTAATCCATTGTTCAAGTTAAATAAGTAGTGATAATGAAGTTTTTTGATATCCAAAGTCGAAGTTTCGCGCCAATCATGCGAGTTAACATTTTACTTTTCACAAGTATCACACACACACATATAGATGCGATTTAAAATGAGACAAATAAGATTTAAAATATTATAAACAACAAGAAAATGCCCAGATCTTAACGTATTATACAAAAACAAGACCAATATCACGTAATATTCATTACCACTACTCAATTTGTGTACAAAATCGCCGACCATTTTTGTTTTTTTTAATTGTAAAGATGTCCGAAAGCGATTATGCCAAACGATTTTTATTTTATTTCGTACGACTCGATTCATTGGTATGACGAATGTCAGGAATCGATACTTACTTGGAAAAGATAAAAATGGTTTTAAACATTCAGTACAAGAAGCATTATTTCTAATAATGTTTTATAGTCTTCTAGTGTAATTTTAATATTTTTCGGATAATTTATTGAAACCTAGTCAACAGTCAGGACCGGTCAGGACTTATGACCATAGGTATTTAACTCAATTTCGCGCCAAATTATTTCTTTAAATGAATTTAAATTCGGAATCCACTCGCTGTTCAAATATTTTAATAATTTGGTTGAATATTCATTGTGGATTTTATTTTTTATACGTTCTGAAAATTTGCTACAGAATGCCCAGTATACATTCTTTAGGTTGGCAATATTTTGTTTGTTAATGATAATAAATTAATTCTATAACTATGAAAAACGAAGTTCATTCTACGGTTGTAATCGGTTACAACCGTAGCATGAACTTTGGTTTTCAAAGTCATAGAATAAATTAATAAATACCCTTGTCTCAAAAACAACTGAAGACACTTAGAAAAACCTGTATCATTATTACCCCACATGCTTATGTGCATAGATTTTTTTTTCGTCATCGGTTACATGAATGGGGAATGCCACCTCAAATTAGTTTATCATAATTTCACTACACCATGGTTTTTTTTTTGGCTGGGAAATTGTCAAATAACTTCTCCCACTCTAGGTGGAGCAGGAGGGCGTGTCAGACTTTTACTGACCAAAACCCACCCGTGTTCCCTCAGTAGCCCGTAGGCCAGGGGCTGCGGTATCTCTGTCGATCAAACCCACATCCCTGGCAGGCATCGGCCCTTGCGGGCCCCGGCACTTTGTGCTGACATCTCTTTGAGGCACGCGTGGAACACAACGCGCCGTCGACCTGGGCTTGGTCCTTACCGGACAGCAAGGTACCCATTACTCGCCGTCCGCAAGCTCATGCCTACGGTGGCCGGAAATCGGCCTGGGATTCCCGACGCCCAGGGCGTCTCGGCGGTGCACCCGGTCGTTTCCTCCCGCCTTATCCGAAACAGGAACCTCCCGAAACAACCATGTCCCGTGAGGACCTGCGTCAGGCGGAAGGTAAGGATGCCATGCCGCCTCTCAAGCCACTCCTCAAAGAGGAGACTTACCGCCGCAATCGTGGCGTGCCCAACTACACCATGGTTTGGCGGTGCAAAGAATAGGTTCAACTTCTTTCAAATCATCAATATAGTGTAAATAGTTTCCGAGAGAAATGACTGTATGGCACACGGCCATGACAATATAAGGGCTTAACCCTTAATTTCTTTGACGGATTTTCGGTATAGCGTTAACAATCGACTTGAAACTAATTTATGTGTGTATTGACTTAAGATATTATTATTATTTGGGATAGCCGCCATCTTAAAATCCAGAATGTTCATCATATTCCATATCAGCACTATCCCCCGAAAAAAATAACGAAAAATAGTCAAATTATAATAGCCTCCATCTTGGATTTGGGTTTTCGTTCTCAGCACCTACCACAATGGGCACGCCACGATTGCGGCGGTAAGTCTTTGAGGAGTGGTATGAGAGGCGGCATGGCGTCCTCACCTTCCGCCTGACGCAGGTCCTCACCGGACACGGTTGTTTCGGGAGGTTCCTGTTTCGGATAGGGTGGGAGGAAACGCCCGGGTGTTTCCACTGCGAAGATCGCCCTGAGGACACGGTGGAGCACACGGTGGCAGTCTGCCCGGCTTGGGTGGAGCACCGCCGTGTCCTCGTGGAGGCGATCGGCGGCGGCGATTTCTCGCGTCCGGGCCTGGTCTAGGCCATGGTACGGAGCGAGAGGGCATGGGTAGCGGTCACCTCCTTAAGCGAAGCAGTGATGCTCGCGAAGAGGGAGGCGGCGCACGTGAGGGAGTGGCAGTCTATGCGCCCTCGCGACCCTAGCCGCCGCAGGATACCTGGGCGTCGGGAATCCCAGGCCGATTTCCGGCCACCGTAGGCATGAGCTTGCGGACGGCGAGTAATGGGTAGCTCGCTGTCCGGTAAGGACCAAGCCCAAGTCGATGGCGCGTTGTGTTCCACGCGCGCCTCAAAGAGATGTCAGCACAAAAAATGATGGGGCCCGCAAGGGCAGATGCCTGCCAGGCGTGCGGGTTTGTTCGAAAGAGATACCACAGCCCCTGGCCTACGGGCTACTGAAGGAACACGGGTTTTTTTTTTTTTCTTTTTTTGGGTGGGAAATCATCAAATAACTTCTCCCGCTCTGGGTGGAGCAGGAGGGCGTGTCAGACTTTTACTGACTAAAACCCACCCGTGTTCCTTCAGTAGCCCTTAAGCCAGGGGCTGTGGTGTCTCTTTCGAACAAACCCGCACCCCTGGCAGGCATCGACCCTTGCGGGTCCCATCACTTTTTGTGCTGACCTCTCTTTGAGGCGCGCGTGGAACACAACGCGCCGTCGACTTGGGCTTGGTCCTTACCGGACAGCGAGCTACCCATTACTCGCCGTCCGCAAGCCCATGCCTACGGTGGCCGGAAATCGGCCTGGGATTCCCGACGCCCAGGGCGTCTCCGTATCCTGCGGCGGCTGGGGTCGCGAGGGCGCATATGCTGCCTCTCCCTCACGTGCGCCGCCTCCCTCTTCGCGAGCATCACTGCTTCGCTGAAGGAGGTGACGGCTCCCCATGCCCTCTCGCTCCGTACCATGGCTTGGACCAGGGCCGGACGCGAGAGATCGCCGCCGCCGATCGCCTCCACGAGGACACGGCGGTGCTCCGCCCAAGCAGGGCAGACCGCCACCGTGTGCTCCACCGTGTCAAAGAACACGGGTGGGTTTTAGTCAGTAAAAGTCTGACACGCCCTCCTGCTCCACCCAGAACGGGAGAAGT
The DNA here is from genome assembly GCA_949987655.1 of Polymixis flavicincta. Classification (NCBI taxonomy): domain Eukaryota; kingdom Metazoa; phylum Arthropoda; class Insecta; order Lepidoptera; family Noctuidae; genus Polymixis; species Polymixis flavicincta. The sequence continues at coordinate 6,625,081 of OX465202.1, read as the reverse complement.
TATTTAATGATTTCCCACGCAAAACAGAAAAAAAAGCACCTACCACAAAAAACATAAATACTGTGAAAAAAACGTAACCTTAAAGTAGTTGTAGGTAATCGTCAATTTGTTTGATTTTAAATGCAATATTTTTAAATTTATTTTAAAAAATATATTACAATAGACCATTCGGAACAGTAGTCTCGGAGATAAGGGGGAGGGGGTGCTTGTATCTGATTAGATTTCATTTAAAATTATCCATATAAATAAAAAGAAAAGTCCTGACTGACTAACTCATCTACCTTGGACCTAGAAAGTAGAAATTTTGCACTGAGGTTGCGTATATAATGTACACAAGGGATGAGGAAGAATTTTTTGAAATTAAACCCCTAAGCCCTAAGCCCGCGCAGAACTTTCATCCCCTATTTAACTCCCTTAAATAGGGGATGAAACTTCCGCGCGGCAAAAGCTAGCCACACATATACATATTCATTTGAGAAACACAAAGTAAAAAAACAACACATACACTTACACACGTAAACTCACAGTGTAGAGAGGCTTTAATATTTTTTTTCTTTTTTTCTAATTCAATTATTTTATTTTATTTTTGTACCGAAACGATAGTAACTAACCGAACGCTAATCCGTACTAATTTGTATAGATTTGAAAATTTTATTAATAGAGAGAGCCCTGGTACCCATAACACAACTTAGCACACATCTTAGCTTGGGTGCCGGAGGTAACAATCAGTTATTTATGCAATTATAAAACAATATTGTCATAGCACTAACCTATCGCCTCTGTAAATTGCAAATTTGGAAATAACGTTTATTGTTTTCTATTATTCTATGTATAAAAGATATGTATGTCACACTGTAGCTACGTTTTGCCAAACAAAAAATATTATTTCCCCCAAAAGTCAACTCCTCATTCAAAATTCATTTATAAACGTTACACATCCTTATTTGGGTCACAGAAATCTATATGTGTACCAAATTTCAACATGATCGGTCCAGCAGATTCGGAACAATTTGGCTGTAACAGACGGACAGACAGAAACACGAGTAATCCTATTAGGGTTCCTTTTTTCATTCAGACGTACCGAACCCTTAAAAGTTACACCTCTATCCTCACTGCATGTGTATGTAAAAATGATTAATTTCAAAAATAAAACAATTAATTTAAAAAGTATCAGCGTTTTAATTCAGTTTCTACATTCTTTTTTTCAAACTCGATTTATTACGAGTATCGATTAGGCTGAATGCACTTTTTGAATCGAAATGAAAAAAATGGGTGGGTGGTCAGCACTAAGAAGTACCTTGTCGCAACACAGTTTTTAGTATTTTTTGACAATATTTGAGCTTGTTTTTATGCAGTTTAGGTATGAATAATGGTGAAAGTAAGAATGCAGAGAGAATCATTATATATTTATTTTGCCCTTTAGCATATTTTCAGCAAGAGAGAAGGCTGTTAGTGGACATATTTTCAGCGAATCTAAGTTGCCTACGTTTTGGAGAGGTGTAGTAATACCTATTTTATACAACTTTCACAGTAGACTGACGCGGTTTGACCAGCCTCATTAAATAATTAAAGATATTTGTCACACACTTATTATATAGAAAAGGCGTGGTAACATATTTTTCTTAATAAAACCGAATGCTGAAAGTTGATGTCAAATCCTGAAATTCATGGCGTAATTTGTAATATCCCGCCGAGTCAGCTGATGTGTCATATGTCAAAATCTTGTCGAGCAGAGAGGTTAAACTACAACATTGTATGAAACTCTCCCAAGCAAATTTGTGCTTTATCTTGCTTAAGAGCGTTACCGCCGTTTTTAATAAAATGTGTTGACGACATGAAATGAAGCACCATTCTTTAGGTGATAGATTTATTATCGGGTCATAAAAACAATGTCTCTGAACTAAGGCAAAAGAAATAAAAAAAACATTGACTGCATTACTATATTATTATCTTATACTGAGATTTATAAGTTAAACTATTTTTATTAACTCGGTGTTATTATCAAGTCATTATATACGCATTTTACTGTTTTTTAATATAAAATAAAACTTTAATAATATAAAGCGAAAATATTTGTATTTTTGTTTGTGATGAATAAACTCAAAAATTAATGGACCGATATAAAAAAAAACTTTCACCAGTAGAATGGTATATTATTACTGAGTAACAGGCTATAATGCCATTAGAATTAAACTCACACTCACTGTGCGAATGATGATATGATTAGAAAGGGTGTGACTACGGAGATGACGACTAATAGAGAAGTGTGGAAGAAAAAGACATGTTGCGCCGACCACAAATAAATTGGGATAAGAGTAGGAGAATGATGATGATGAATTAAACTCACAATATCGGCAGCAACAAAGAAATAAATATAAAAAATGCAGGAAATGAATTCGAGGTGATTTTATTAAATATCCTAACTAATCCTAATTTTCAGGGGGTCAAACTTATGCGGGTGAAGCCGCGGGGCGCAGCTAGTATTAAATAAATGATAAGTAAGCATCATTCAAATAAAATATTTATAAATTGAATTACTAGCGGTGTTAGCAATGTTTTGTTACGAGTTTCAAGTTTAGCACTTTATTATTTTCTGGACGAACAATATATGAATTGTGAGCTACGCGTAAGTCTCGATCTTATGGGAATAACGGAATAAAATATATCTTCTCCAGGTCAGGGTATACCCATGTGCAAAATTTCATCCAAATCCAACAAACAAACCAACTCACTTTAGCATTTAAAAAAATATTTAGAATAAGTTAAGGATTATATATACCGATTATATTATTTAATTAGAATTAACAATTCGTCTGTAAATTACAATTGAAGGAAAATTTGATGTTTATAATAATGGAAACTAAGAAATATATTTTAATTTTATAATAGTATAACATATAATTACTATAAGCACTTAATTTACTTCTATCTCTCTTTCTATCTTAATAAAAAACATAACTTACTTGTAGGTTCAACTCCACCGCAATTTGGGATATATTCAACCCTTGTCTATGCAAGACAATAATTTGATTCCTTTCTTCTTGAATCAGGTTTCGGGTAGTCATGACTAACGACAAACTTAGTCACAGTCCACATTAGGCACAATACACACAAACAGTCACAGTTAGGCAGGAAATCAGTCCGATAGAAATAAACAGGTCGTAAAATGAAATGGCAAAAGAAATGGGAAGCGGCAGCAATTAGCGAGACACAAATTGGCACTGGCTAAATGTTTTTGTTACACCCGCAGGGCGTACACTCACACAAATACATATTGTCTCTTATTGGGCGAAACCAGGAAGGGGTGTGGTTTGTGACTAGCTGCGCTGCCGCAGAAATATTTTCTTAAGTGAGCATGATTAACGAATGCTGATTGTACAGTAGCCTCCACTAATGGTGCCCCAATCTCAAAAAGCAATAGATTGACACTTCGCTTTAACTTACGACCTTCTTATAATAAGCAATTTCTAAATGCTATAATACTATAGACACACACACTCTCATACGTTTACAAATGAATGTATTTCCTAAATTCAACCGTTAAAGCAAATGGCATGATAGCTGAACGGTTACCGCACTTGATTATCGCGTTTGAGCGCAGCGAGTCGCGGTTTCGAATCCCACTCGCTGTGTGATAGTCTTTTTTTTGTTTTAAAAATCACTTTTGAGTATAGTTTCTTGTTCTGTTCTTCTTATTCACTAAAATCGTAAAACTTTATCATTATACCCACAGAAACCTAAATAAATTTAAATGATTTACGACTCATTCACCGCGACTTATAGAACGGTGTTGGTTGATATTGTGTGCTAGTGACGTGTGTTTCATTTATTAGCGTTCTTCTTATTCATTTTAAAATGTAAGCAAATTTAAATATAGAAATGAAAGCGAATATTATTGCGCTGCATAAAAGTGGACTTAATACCTATATCACAAATACCTATGTGATGAAACCTATGTGATGAGTGTGAGTATTATGATTTAAATATTTTATTAAACATTTATTTAATTAAAGTATAACTGCTGATCCTTGTAGTTATTTTTAAACGTTTTATAAATATCATAGGGTCTAAATAGAATAAAAATATAAAATTTCAATGTAAATTTATTTCCTAGATTATAGAACGATGAAAATAACAATAAACTTAATATCTATGTGAAATTGCCCTTTTAAATAATTTTGTTTCTAAATAGTAGGTAATACATAAAGTGTGTATTTTGCTTAGTAGCCCAGTACCCCTTTTTTGTTTTAGTGAAATACTGTGAGTCGGTGGGTGAAAAGATATGAGGAAGGCGGTAGCCTTGCCCGTGGAAAGCAAAGTGGAAGACCCCAGCTACTATAACAGTCACACGTTCAGCGAATATGAAACAAGTGGTTTCAAAACGACAAGACATTTTGCCGAATTATTCGACACATCTTTACGAAACGTGCGCCGTGCACTCCACGCAGAAGGTTCGCATCATCGAAAACCAGCTCGAGAATCAGCTCAAAAAACATAGTTAACGGAACATTAACATTAAGTTATAAATTACAAATATTTATTTATTTTAGTAATTTTCAAATAATATTTTGTCTTATCCGTAATCTGGATTATTTTGAGGTTTAGTTTCAATCTTCTTTTCGGAATGAAAATGAACACTTAAGCTATAACCTCTTTAAGTCCCATTAAATACGATTTGTTAACTTTGAGGTTTGAGTTAGAACGAACTCACTCGCAGTAGAATAAAAGTAGTACTACTGAGTCATTTAATTTTTAACCGACTTCAAAAAGAAGGAGGTTATCAATTCGACATGTTTATATTTTTTTTTTTTTATGTATGTTCGGGCATAACTCCGTCGTATATAGACGGATTTGTAAAATTATTTTTTTGTTCGAAAGGGGTTTATTCCGAAATGGTCCCATATTAATTTCATATAGATCTGATGATGCGTTTCGGAGACAGACAACGGAACTCTTCAAAACTTTACAGCAAATCAACCGCGAATGCTGCTATCGCATAAATATGCATTGTTTTGACCCCAAAGATGATGAAATTTCGAATTGGTGTGGGGTAGGTAACTAAAAAGTGAAAAATAAAAACTTTTTTCAAAAAAATAACAACCGACTTCCAAAAAACACTACAAAGTGCAAAATAACTTTAATTTCGGAAGGCGGTGACAAAGAATTGAAATACCTACACCTCCAAAGTCACCGCCTTCCGAAATTAAAGTTATTTTGCACTTTGTAGTGTTTTTTGGAAGTCGGTTGTTATTTTTTTGAAAAAAGTTTTTTATCCTATTGTGTCAGTCATTTGAATCAGCGTATTTTAATTAAACAACAATATAAAACCTAAAATATATTACAAGTATAATTAAATACTACGTAATCATTTATAGTAACAACATCCAAGATATTTTCAAAAGTTAAGACAGCTATTTTTTAAACATGTAGTCAAATTAGATACTTGTACATTTGTTCAACGCTTCGTTAATGTGACAGATGACATTATCCACCAAACAATATTACAATATCAAAATAAATAATCTAACACGCTCATCAATTTCAGCCGCAATATTATCAGGGTTCAGAACCTCTACATCATTCTGCAACTCATCAAATAAAAACTATGACCAAATAACTGTTTACCAATACTTTATCATTATGTTAAAAAAATATTATTGTCTTTCTGCACTGTGGGTTTCTTTCACTTCATTTACATTTATTATGTACTGTAGCATGCCAAAACACATGTATATATTGCTGTGCCCTAACAGGGTCAATGTATGAAACAAATATTATTGTAACATCTTGTACACTACATTGAATGCAATAAATGATGATTATGATTATGATTATGATTATGAACCCTGACGGATAATGCCTCAAACTTGATAAGTCTCAAGTTAATTCTGTTAATTGTATGTTACTCAACTCATCCTCTTTTGAAATATTAGTTAAATAATTTTTAAACTTAGTGATCTGTCCCTTGGCAGACACCATTTTTGTTATTAGTTCCTTATAGCGCTGCTTATTAGTTTCCATTGTGAATAAACAGTCGTGTAACAGTTTTTTTTTTTTTGGGTGAGAAATCATCAAATAACTTCTCCCGCTCTGGGTGGAGCAGGAGGGCGTGTCAGACTTCTACTGACTAAAACCCACCCGTGTTCCTTCAGTAGCCCGTATGCCAGGGGCTGTGGTATCTCTTTCAAACAAACCCGCACCCCTGGCAGGCATCGGCCCTTGCGGGCCCCATCATTTTTGTGCTGACATCTCTTTGAGGCGCGCGTCGAACACAATGCGCCGTCGACTTAGGCTTGGTCCTTACCGGACAGCGAGCTACCCATTACTCGCCGTCCGCAAGCTCATGCCTACGGTGGCCGGAAATCGGCCTGGGATTCCCGAGGCCCAGGGCGTCTCTATATCCTGCGGTGGCTAGGGTCGCAAGGGCGCATATGCTGCCTCTTCCTCACGTGCGCCGCCTCTCTCTTCGCGAGCATCACTGCTTTGCTGAAGGAGGTGACGGCTACCCATGCCCTCTCGCTCCGTACCATGGCCTGGACCAGGGCCGGACGCGAGAGATCGCCGCCGCCTCCACGAGGACACGGCGGTGCTCCGCCCAAGCAGGGCAGACCAGCGCCGTGTGCTCCACCGTGTCCTCAGGGCGATCTTCGTAGTGGAAACACCCGGGCGTTTCCTCCCGCCCTATCTGAAACAGGAACCTCCCGAAACAACCGTGTCCGGTGAGGACCTGCGTCAGGCGGAAGGTGAGGACGCCATGACGCCTCTCACACGACTCCTCAAAAAGGGGACTTACCGCCGCAATCGTGGCGTACCCAGCACTGAGTTGCGACAATCGCACTCTCCATGTCACCATGAGATCCCGCCGGAGCTCTGTCCGCTGTGCCGCGATTACGCCACGGCGTTTGGCCTCCTCGCGCCACTCCCACATTTGCGCGAGGACCTTTGCCTCCAGATCCCATGGCGGTAATCTGGCAAGGAGGCCCGCCGCCTCGCCGGAGATCGTGCGATATCCTCGGATCATCCTGATCACCATGACCCTATGGGACGCCCTCAACCGGCGAGCTAGTTGGCGCCTCAATGTAGGTGCCCACATCGGCGCCCCATATAGGGCCATGGACCGCACGATCCCCGCGTAGAGCCTCCGGCAGGAGGCGTTTGGCCCCCCTAGATTAGGCAGGAGCCGCTTCAAGGCAGCCCCGGCCCGCTCCAGTCTGGAAGCCAAACGGCGGAAATGCTCCGAGAAGTTCCATCGGCTGTCGAGGACGAGTCCCGGGTACTTCATCGTCGACTCGACGCCGATGTGAACCCCTCCCACCGTTATTTGGGAACCCGTCGGTGGCGCATTCCGAGGACCATGAAACCACATGGCCTCGGACTTGTGCAATGCCACCTCGAGTCCCAGTTGCCGGATCCTATCGACGATTGTCGCAACGCCTTGTGTCGCTAAGTCGGCCACCGCCTGGTACGACCTCCCTTGCGCCACGACCAGCGTGTCGTCAGCGTAGCAAACTACACTGACGCCGCTAGGGAGGTCAGCACGCAGCACCCAGTCGTACCCGATGTCCCACAGATGCGGCCCCAGGACCGATCCCTGTGGGACACCGCACGACATCTCTCGCCGGTTCCACTCTCCGAGGTGACCGGGGTAGGTGATGGCCCTGTCCGTCAAATAGGCCTCGACCACACGACAAAGGTAGGTCGGCATCCGGTGATACCGGAGTGCCTCCCTGATGCAACTCCAGGGCAGGGTGTTGAAGGCATTGGCGATATCCAGAGACATCGCCAAGACGACCCCACCCCGGGCCAAAGCATCCCCCGTCGTGAGGGCTTGGACGCGCATGATGGCATCCACCGTAGAGCGCCCCCTGCGGAAACCAAACTGGCTCTCCGCCAAATCCGGCCCCACCCGCACCAGCCACCCGACGAGGCGGCCTGCAATTACTCTTTCAAAGAGCTTGCCCACCTCGTCGAGCGGCACCGTGGGCCGGTAAGCAGACCGATAGTCTGCTGGGCGCCCCGGCTTCTTAATGAAGACCAGCTTCCCCGTCTTCCAGCGAAGTAGGAACTAGCCCTCCTCCAAGCATGCACTTAGGAGCCCTCTTAGTCGAGGCCCGAGAGCCTTCATAGCCAGGACCCAGGCTTTTCCGGGCAAGCCGTCGGGTCCTGGGGGTCGTGTAACAGTTAACTTGCAATTAAGATTAAGATGAGTTTAATAACAAAGGCAATGATAAAATGGATTGGCTCACGTTCCTCGTTTCGATGTCACCTGCCGGTTAGGAAGCCGAATCCGCACGATTAGCTGACCGCCAATCGCTCAGCCAGAAATTCGCTCGGTACTGGCAGCGGTAGGTAATAGGTAAAACGGGCTGTTGTCCGCAACTCCCCGTCAAAGCGCGTATTTTGCGTACGGGTGGGAGAATCGGTCATTCGATCCACCCCAGCTCCTCGAGAAAGGCCAGCAACGCCTTGTTGTTACTGACAATCTCACGTAGGGTACCTGGGTTACCGAAGTATTTTGCCCTGTAATTAACAACCGCCGGGCAGTTTAACAGCACATGAGCCGCTGTCTCGTCGTCCTCCATGCAGGCCTTGCACAGCGGACTGTCTGTTACTCCTATGACAAAGAGATGTTTATTAAATGACCCATGGCCAGTTACGGCTGCTGTAACTGTACGCAGCTGTGGTTTTGTCAAACGGAGAATCTGTTTCGTGAGGCGGACATCGAACGCAGGAATCGCTTCCTTAGCCTGCCTGCACTCACTTAGGTCCATCCATATTTTGTGATGATGATCCGTGGTTCGTTTCCTTACCAGAGTGCGTAGATACCCGAAGGGAAGTGGCGCAATGGGTTCTGGTCCCACTGGTGTCATGCTCGACCCCCTCCTGGCAAGTTCATCGGCTGCATCGTTGCCTAGCGAACCGCTGTGTCCTTTGATCCACTGAATGGTAATATTGTTGAGGCTACCTACCTCGTTGAGGCGCTGGTGGCACTCGTATATCAGCCCAGAGTCAACCGTGTGACTGTTCAGCGCTTGTAGAACAGCCATGCTGGCTGAGAGTATGCGAATCAAGTGATCCTTAACTTCCCTGGCCATGATAGCAGACGCGGCAAGGGAGATGCCCATGCATTCGGCCTGGAACACTGTGTTATGGACCCCCAGTGGTGTGGCTATGTGGATGTTGAGGTCCTCCGAGACGACTCCAGCCCCTGTGCCACTACCTGTTTTTGATCCGTCCGTGAAAATACGCAGCTCTGCGGGGCGCAAGCCTTCGCGTCGTCGATCCTCATGCAGTTGGATTCTGTATTTTTTATCGAAGATAAATTGTTTGGGCATCCGGTCATTTATTGCCTTCGTAATGGGGAACTCACTGTTGAGTTCCTTAAGCAGCCCGGTGTGTTGTGTGTCTTTCTTACTCCATAGATTTGTAGCCTTTAGACGCACCGCCGCCATCGTTGCTTCCTGCTGTATGAACAGGTGGAGCGGCGGCAGCCCCAGCATGGCCTCGATTGCTGCAGTCGGAGTAGTCCTCATGCAGCCCGTGGTCACCATGCAGGCTAGTCTTTGCATGCGCTGTAGTTTGTTGGTAGCTGTAACTAGCTTGGTGCGGGGCCACCAGACCACGGCCCCGTAGGTGATCATGGGGCGGATTACTGCAGTGTACAGCCATAGTATAATTTTGGGGGATAGGCCCCACTTCTTACCAATCATTTTCCAGCACTGCCAGAATGTGATGCAGGCCCTGTTTAGCTTGGTGTCCAAATGACTGCTCCAGTTGAGCTTACTGTCCAAAGTAACCCCGAGATACTTAACTTCATTGGCCAACTGAAGTTCCGTGTTGAACAGTTTCGGTAGGCAGAAAGGGCCTAATGCTCGTTTATGGGTGAACATTACTAGTTCAGTTTTGGTGGGGTTAACTGATAGCTCAAATTCCCTACACTATCTCTCTACGATACGTAGTGCTTGTTGTGTGAGGTTACAGATCGTTCCGGTCACCTTCCCCGAAACAAGAATTGCGAGATCATCTGCATAACCTATTGTAAAATAATGGTTGGCGTTAAGTTTGGTGATAAGATCATTAATCACCAGATTCCATAGGAGGGGGGACAGTACCCCTCCTTGGGGGCAGCCTCTGGCTATCATGGCCAGCTGCTGCTCGTCCTCTAAGCGAACCACTCGTTTGCTAAGCATGTTTGTAATCCAGTCCGTTAGTACCTGATCTACCCCATGTCTGGAGAGGGCGCTTCCGATGCTTGAGAAATTGGTTTTGTCGAAGGCTCCTTCGATGTCTATGAAGGTGCCCAGGCAGGTGCCTTTTTGGTGTATTGCTACTTCTATCTGACTGACCACTTGATAAAGAGCAGATTCGGTCGACTTACCTGAGCTATACGCGTGTTGGTTACCGTGTAGCGGTATGGTTTTGAGGGCGCCATCTCTCAGCTCCCTATCACATAACCTTTCCAGTGTTTTCAGTAGGAAAGAGGTCAGGCTGATTGGTCGGTGGGATTTGGCGTTAGTGTAGTCACCTTTACCTGGCTTTGGGATGAATATAACTTTCACTTCTCTCCAGCCTTTGGGAACGTACCTAAAGGCCAGGCACGCTCTCATTATAGGCACTAGTCTAAATGCGACAGAGACTCCTCCCCATTGTAATAAGGTGGGGAACACTCCATCGGGACCAGCTGCCTTGAAAGGATGGAAGCTGCGGATGGCCCATTGGAGTTTTTCCAGCGTGATCACCCTGCATGTGTAGTGCCAGTCATTCTCAGATGGTGTTTGGATTACATCCTGCCCGTCGATTACCTGCGCGAAGACGCATCCAGGGAAGTGAGTTTCAATTAGGACGCGTCTAGCTTCTTCAGGTGATGATGTGAGTGTGTTATCAGGTTTGCGGAGGGTGGTGGGCCCGGAAGTCTTCTGTTGCGACAGTACCTTCCTTACCCTGTTGGCTTGCTGGCAGGATTCAATGTTACCGCAGAATTTGCGCCAACCCGCGGTACTCCTGAATCTGTTGCATTTTTTGTAGCTGGATTTGGCTGCATAGGTCTTGCAGCGGTAGGTATCGCTCCAAGGTGTGCACGGCGATTATATTCCGACCTGAAATAGTCAGCAATCTGCACTAAATACCTGCTGCAAGAATCAAACACGAATCTGGTAGGTACCTGAGGGTACGAAGAACGGAGGACTTTCTATAAGACAATTAACGTGCTGAACTATCAAAATATGTATTTAATTTAAAGTAAAATATGGAAAACTATTATTTATTTGCGATATACACTGCAATTAAAAGAAATATTGCAAAATTATTCAAATTCCCAACGAATTTATGGAGGTAGATTGAGAAATATCAGATGCAAGTCGCAATATATGGGAAACTTCGGCAATAATATGCACGAAATCACTTTAATTTACACAAATGGATAACCATTCTCAATATTCAATAACATATTATATTTTATGTGAATAGATATTTTGGATATTGGATGGATTTTCAACGAGGGAGTGGCACTTAACTTTGAGATGACCTTGACGCTCGGCTCGATGCGATGCTTTAGCTGCACCACTGCTCGAATCCTGGCTCCTCTTGTTGTCCAGGCGACAGTCCACCATACGCTGGAACCCGTGGATGTAGTCCCTCCACTGCAAGGCTTCCAATCTTGATGTTCTTTGTCTCCACGCGCACGTTGTCGTACTCGTGGCGGCTTGGTCGAAGATATCCGTAGTTTTTATTTATTTTTCGCGGATAATATATAATTATTTTTGATCCCCTCATGGGCCACCATGTTATATCTTTAGGTATATACTGGTGCCAATCAAAGTCCCAATAAAAGCAAATTACAATATATTTCTTAAATCGTTGTTACATAGACGGAGGATCTGAGGCAAGTGAAAAATGACAGTTGGTTTAATTTAAACATATGCAAAGCGTGGGCACGCCACGATTGCGGCGGTAAGTCTCCTCTTTGAGGAGTGGTTTGAGAGGCGGCATGGCGTCCTCACCTTCCGCCTGACGCAGGTCCTCACCGGACACGGTTGTTTCGGGAGGTTCCTGTTTCGGATAGGACGGGAGGAACCGCCCGGGTGTTTCCACTGCGAAGATCGCCCTGAGGACACGGTGGAGCACACGGTGGCGGTCTGCCCTGCTTGGGCGGAGCACCGCCGTGTCCTCGTGGGGGCGATCGGCGGCGGCGATCTCTCGCGTCCGGTCCTGGTCCAGGCCATGGTACGGAGCGAGAGGGCATGGGGAGCCGTCACCTCCTTCAGCGAAGCAGTGATGCTCGCGAAGAGGGAGGCGGCGCACGTGAGGGAGAGGCAGCATATGCGCCCTCGCGACCCCAGCCGCCGCAGGATACGGAGACGCCCTGGGCGTCGGGAATCCCAGGCCGATTTCCGGCCACCGTAGGCAAGGGCTTGCGGACGGCGAGTAATGGGTAGCTCGCTGTCCGGTAAGGACCAAGCCCAAGTCGACGGCGCGTTGTGTTCCACGCGCGCCTCAAAGAGAGGTCAGCACAAAAAGTGATGGGACCCGCAAGGGTCGATGCCTGCCAGGGGTGCGGGTTTGTTCGAAAGAGACACCACAGCCCCTGGCTTAAGGGCTACTGAAGGAACACGGGTGGGTTTTAGTTAGTAAAAGTCTGACACGCCCTCCTGCTCCACCCAGAGCGGGAGAAGTTATTTGATGATTTCCCACCCAAAAAAAAAAAAAACATATGCAAAGCGCCTGCGCAATTAGACTAGCAACGGATATGCTATGAGCTGATTGTTGCGTAGGTAGTTACGGAAGGCTTTAAGCCTGGACAAGAACAATTTAAAATGTTATATTTCTTAACGTTAATTACGTACTATGACTGTCTGTCAACTATTTAATAGATAAATTTTACATTTATTTTAAAAATTGTCACACGGTTCCGGGCCTCTTAGAAAACACATTAAGTGTGAACTTTATGATCAGACAGCTCGACACCCCTAATAAATAACGAAGTATCTTAGTTCTTTATAATCCTAAAACAATATTGAACTCCTTAGAAACCCATTTCATTTATACTGTATGGGCACTTATGCCAGTTATCGGTCAAAGCAATATATTACGTCACTTAAAGATGCAATATTGTCACAAATTCCAAGAACAACGGACAAAATTAGCCACATCTGGTTACCATCAAACCCAAACGAACCCTCAGAAACAATAATTGAGAAATTGGACAAACAAAAGATTCGGAGAAAGTGACGCGCAACCAAGGCATGGTGGTTTTAGGATGGGGAAAGGATGTGTGGGGTACATACCTACACTAACATTTATTTATGTATATTATAAACACATAAAAACAAACACATTATTTATTCAAATTTATCGATCATCATATTCACATACGCTTTTTTTTTTTTTTTTTTTGGGTGGGAAATCATCAAATAACTTCTCCCGCTCTGGGTGGAGCAGGAGGGCGTGTCAGACTTTTACTGACTAAAACCCACCCGTGTTCCTTCATTAACCCGTGTGCCAGGGGCTGTGGTATCTCTTTCAAACGAACCCGCACCCCTGACAGGCATCGGCCCTTGCGGGCCCCATCATTTTTGTGCTGACATCTCTTTGAGGCGCGCGTGGAACACAACGCGCCGTCGACTTGGGCTTGGTCCTTACCGGACAGCGAGCTACCCATTACTCGCCGTCCGCAAGCCCTTGCCTACGGTGGCCGGAAATCGGCCTGGGATTCCCGACGCCCAGGGCGTCTCCGTATCCTGCGGTGGCTGGGGTCGCGAGGGCGCATATGCTGCCTCTCCCTCACGTGCGCCGCCTCCCTCTTCGCGAGCATTACTGCTTCGCTGAAGGAGGTGACGGCTCCCCATGCCCTCTCGCTCCGTACCATGGCTTGGACCAGGGCCGGACGCGAGAGATCGCCGCCGCCGATCGCCTCCACGAGGGCACGGCGGTGCTCCACCCAAGCTGGGCAGACCGCCACCGTGTGCTCCACCGTGTCCTCAGGGCGATCTTCGCAGTGGAAACACCCGGGCGTTTCCTCCCGCCCTATCCGAAACAGGAACCTCCCGAAACAACCGTGTCCGGTGAGGACCTGCGTCAGGCGGAAGGTGAGGACGCCATGCCGCCTCTCAAACCACTCCTCAAAGAGGGGACTTACCGCCGCAATCGTGGCGTGCCCATATATTCACATACGCTGGCATTCGGATGATGTCGGGCTACCAGTATTCACTGGATTCGCGCACGCCGATCTACGTCATCGTGACGTAGCAGGCGACCGCCGCCCGGCCGAGGTGGGAGCGCGCGTTCGATCACCTTGCTGCGACCTTCAGTCGATACTTGCCCACGCGCCGCTCGGCTACGCATAATTTTGTGACACCGATATATCTCAATTGTTTCGTGTTAAATCTTTAGTAACTGTTATAATTATTGTGCCGTGACTATTGTGACTGTGTGTGCCTATCCTTGTTGTAACTATTCTCCTTCTGACTGTTTCCTGTGTGTGTGTGTATATTTCTCAATACAACTGTAAGTACCCAAAGCAGATTGACTTTCATTTATAACTCTGCCTACACACCCTAACAACGTAATATACTGGTGACCCCGAGTAGAACATACTAAAATACAATGAGTGATAGTGAGTCCGAGCACACCGCGTCGTCACAGCCAGCGAAACACGTTACACGTAGAACGCGCCAACCAAAGCGCGTGTCCATTGAGCACGAGAACGACAATTACCGCGTGTCATTAAAGTTGCCACCATTTTGGCCGGAAGAGCCGGATATTTGGTTCGCGCAAATAGAAGCGCAGTTTGAGAATGCGGGGGTGACCAATGACGTCACCAAATATAATTATGTGGTCGGTCATCTCGACCCCCAGTTTTCAAAAGAGGTGAAGGACGTCATCATGTCCCCGCCCGCCACCAATCGGTACCAAAAGCTGAAGAACGAATTGGTGAAGCGCCTCTCAGCCTCCCAAGAGAAGAAGGTGAAACAGCTGTTGATGCATGAGGAGCTGGGAGACCGCAAACCATCGCAGTTTCTTCGCCATCTGCAGGGGTTAGCTGGACCAACCGTGCCCGAGGACTTCGTGCGCACCATCTGGAGTAGTCGACTCCCCAGCAGTATCCAGCCCCTTCTGGCATCGCAACCCCAAAGCACTTTGGAGGCATTGACTGGGCTGGCAGACCGCGTCCAGGACATCGTCGCACCACCAAGCCACGTGGCTTCAACTTCGGCAGCGGGACCAACCGTGAGTGAGATGGCAGCCGAAATCGCGGAACTTAAGCGTGCGATGAAGGACCTAACGGTGCAGCTGCGTGACAATCGAGCTCGGAATCGTTCACACAGCCACGATCGCGACACGAGACGCAACTCACGCCAGCGATCGTCGACCCGCTCAAACTTCAGCTATCGGAAGCACCCGGTATGCTGGTACCATGCAACGCATGGCGAGAAGGCTAAGCGTTGCATCAAACCCTGCGACTATGAGGGAAACGCCGCGGGCAGTCGATAATGGCGACAGACGATTGCCCCGCTTCTACTGGTCGCCTATTCGTCGCAGACCGAAGAACGAAGACGCAGTTTCTGGTCGATACCGGAAGCGACCTCTGCGTCTACCCTCGTCGTCTGCTCAGTGATTGTCGTGCATCTACGAACTATCAACTAGTGGCCGCGAATGGGACGCCCATTCCGACGTATGGTTTTCTGGAACTTAACTTAAATCTAGGACTTCGTAGAGACTTTAAGTGGCGTTTTGTGGTAGCTGAAGTTCCTAAACCGATAATCGGAGTGGACTTTTTATGTTTTACTCGTTAACCGTTGACTGTAGAAATCAACGGTTATTGACAGTAGCACCAATGTTTTTACTATAGCCTCCAATCACTCAGACTCCTCTTTATTTTCTGTAAAGGTTACTTCTGGTGATTCGAGGTATCATAAAATATTAGAATGTTTTCCTGACATCACCCGACCTGCCGGTACACTACGCACTACACCACATAACACTGTACACCATATCCGCACGACCCCAGGCCCTCCAGTATCTTCTTCATTTCGGCGATTAGCGCCGGACAAACTTAAAATTGCTCAGCAGGAGTTCCAGCTGATGTTGACCAACGGAACTGCAAGACCTTCGGAGAGTCCCTGGGCATCCCCACTACATCTCGCGCCTAAAAAGGACAATGGTTGGCGACCCTGTGGAGATTACCGGATGCTCAACGCTCGGACCATTCCTGACAGGTACCCCATTAGGCACATCCACGATTTTGATCACAGCATTTCAGGCTGTCGAATTTTCAGCACCATCGACCTCGTGAAAGCCTACAACCAGATACCTGTCAGTCCGGACGACATCCCGAAGACGGTGATTACCACACCGTTTGGCTTGTACGAATTTCCGTACATGACGTTTGGTCTGCGCAACGCAGGCCAGACATTTCAACGTTTTGTCGACAAGATGACGAGAGGACTGGACTACTGCTACTGCTATTTGGACGACTTCTTGATCTTCTCCAGGACAGAAGCAGAGCATGAGGAGCATCTTCGCGTCATTTTCGGCCGGATGAAGGACTTCGGCATGTTGATAAACACGTCCAAGTGTGTTTTCGGTGTCCCGGAAGTAACTTTCTTAGGTTACTATATCTCCGAGAAGGGCACCAAACCACTTGACGCTAAGGTCGACGCCATCAAGAACTTCCCTCCGCCGAAAGACGTTCGGCAGTTGCGCAGATTTTTGGGCATGATTAATTTTTATAGGCGTTTCATGCCTCACGCAGCCCAAATACAGGCGCCACTCCACGACCTCTTGATCGGCAACGTAAAGGGTTCGCATCCTGTATGTCTTGCGGAGAATACTTTGCAAGCATTCGAGGACTGCAAGGAAAGCCTTGCTAATGCTGCTTTATTGGCTCACCCCGATTGCAATGCTAAACTCGCATTGGTCACCGATGCGTCGGATACTGCAATCGGCGCGGTGTTACAGCAGCTTAGCGACGAAGGATGGCAGCCATTAGCTTTCTTTTCCCGAAAGCTCAGCCCTTCGCAAACAAAGTATTCTCCCTATGACAGGGAACTGCTGGCCATTTACGAGGCCATCAAATACTTTCGCCATATGCTGGAGGCACGACACTTCGTCGTTTATACGGACCATAAGCCGATCAGTTTCGCATTCCACGAAAGGAAGAAAAACTGTTCGCCTCGGCAATTCCGTTATCTAGACTTTGTCGCCCAATTCACCACCGACATAAGACACATTTCTGGGAAAGACAACGTGGTGGCCGACCCCTTATCTCGCGTGGAGGAGCTCCAAGCTCCAGTCAGTCTCGACAACCTCGCGAAATCACAAGCGTCAGATCCAGAACTGAAGAAACTTCTTCAGGAAGGGTCTTCGCTGGTGCTGGAGAAGGTGCAAGTTCCTGGGGAGCGTACAACCGTGTACTGCGACGTCAGTACAGCGTCCCCCAGGCCATTTGTACCGAAAATGCTGCGCAAACAAGCCTTTGACAGCTTGCATTGCCTCAGTCACCCAGGTGTCTCAGCGACTGCCAAATTAATCGCAGAGCGCTTTGTTTGGCCAGGCGTCAGGAAGGACTGCAGGGAATGAGCACGAGCTTGTCTCGCTTGTCAGCGAGCGAAAGTGAGCCGTCACGTATCCGCGCCTTTAGGGAGTTTCCATCTCCCACGTGCCAGGTTTACAACGGTCCACATTGACCTTGTGGGCCCACTACCAATTTCACAGGGCTTTAGATACTGTCTGACGGCAGTCGACCGATTTACCAGGTGGCCAGAGGTCGTACCTATCGTCGACATTACTGCCGAGACGGTAGCTAAAGCTTTGCTGTCTGGTTGGATTGCCCGGTTTGGCTGTCCTACCACCATTGTTACGGACAGAGGCCGTCAGTTTGAGTCGGCTCTGTTCGAAAAATTGTCGAAAATTGTTGGTTTCCAGCACAAGCGGATCACAGCATACCACCCAGCGTGCAATGGCATGGTGGAGCGTTTCCACAGGCAACTGAAGGCGTCCATAATGTGTCATGCCAATGACAAGTGGACTGAATCATTGCCGTGGGTATTGCTTGGCATACGGAGCGCATTCAAAAAGGATGCCCAAGCGTCCTCCGCCGAATTAGTATACGGCGAGCAGCTAAGACTCCCGGGCGAATTCTTTTCACCCAGTGATGACGGAACGACCGACATCACGGAATTTACCGCGCGCATACGTCAGTTCGCTCTAAAACTGCAGCCAACTCCAGCTTCCCGCCACATTAAGGCGAGCATTTTTGTTTTTAAGGATCTGCAGACCACTGATCACGTGTTCCTCCGTGAAGACGCATTACGTGGTTCGCTGCAACCAGCCTACACAGGTCCTCACAAAGTTCTGCACAAAAGTGATAAAACTTTTAAAATTTTATTCAAGGGTAAGGAGGTCACGGTCTCAATAGACCGCCTAAAGCCAGCTTACATATTGGCCGACAAAGCTGACCCCGAAGAAGATACTCCATCTCCAGACAAAAAAGATTATACTACTCGCTCCGGACGACGTGTTCGATTCCCGGATTTTTATCGCCCTTGACGGTCTCTGGAGGGGGGTGGTGTGGGGTACATACCTACACTAACATTTATTTATGTATTTTATAAACACATAAAAACAAACACATTATTTATTAAAATTTATCTATCATCATATTCACATACGCTGGCATTCGGATGATGTCGGGCTACCAGTATTCACTGGATTCGCGCACGCCGATCTACGTCATCGTGACGTAGCAGGCGACCGCCGCCCGGCCGAGGTGGGAGCGCGCGTTCGATCACCTTGCTGCGACCTTCAGTCGATATTTGCCCACGCGCCGCTCGGCTACGCATAATTTTGTGACACCGATATATCTCAATTGTTTCGTGTTAAATCTTTAGTAACTGTTATAATTATTGTGCCGTGACTATTGTGACTGTGTGTGCCTATCCTTGTTGTAACTATTCTCCTTCTGACTGTTTCCTGTGTGTGTGTGTATATTTCTCAATACAACTGTAAGTACCCAAAGCAGATTGACTTTCATTTATAACTCTGCCTACACACCCTAACAACGTACTATAGATGTTTTAAGTCGAGACAGTTAGTTTGGGAGCACGGTAGGAGACGGTCGATAGAGGCTAGGCTTGGAGACTATGTCTCAGTGAGAGTGTTGTATAAATCGTTAAGTACTTGATAAATGTACAGGTTTAGACTAGGCTATATAATTATTAGTCTAGAATGAGCGTAAGCAGCATGCAAGGCGCGTGAATCCCAGAAAGCGAGTTTGTGAACGAGTTGGTTTTGGACGGCGAAAGATGACGGACGGAGGTGAGAGTCCAGACTAGTTAAGTTAGGCGAGATATACTAAGCGAGATAAAATAGTGTTGTGAGCTGTGAGGGATGGTGCAGGGAGTAACTGGTAAAAGACGCAGTATCTGTAAGTGATTTATATTCTAATTCCCTCCAAGGAACTACCTGGTAAGCGACAACTTCAATCTTTATTAATAGTGTGTGCGTTGTAATAACTGAGACCTGGTTTTATGGTTCTCGCAGGTTGACTGTATATTATGAATTACACATAATAGATTAGTGATATCGCAGTGGAGCTATTAATGATCATTTCTACATAATAGATTAGTGATATCGCAGTGGAGCTATTAATGATCATTTCTACATAACAGATTGGTGATAACGCAGTGGAGCTATTAATTACCATTTCTTTCAGTATGGCGTAACTACTTTTATGGGTTAACTGACTTTGTAACAAATGTCATTTTCTCCTGTATTGCGTGTCTACTTCCTAATCCGTACCTCGGCGGATATTAATTGTCACTTACAGTTGGTTATAGGGGAACGGGGAAGGCCTCCCGCTAGACTTGACTTTGAGCGTAAAGCTCTGACTTTGACGACTGTTGACTTGACTCATCACATTAGGAAGGCAGAACCGTAAATAACTCCTTTCGAGTAAACTAGGCTATAAAGTCGATCTTTTATTGCATTATAAACCAACCAAACGTTAGTGATGATTTCTGTTTCCAAAAAGGTCTCGCCACAGAACATGTTGCGTTAAGATTGTGGCGTGCAGGTCTCTGGGAGAGGGTTAGGCATCACACACGTTCACTACAATACATTGGTAGCCGTTCTAAGAACGCTAGGGATCGTGTCTCGTTAAAACCCCCCACACCCGGCTGTTAGTAGGCCTATTTATGAATCGACAATATTTAGCGAGACATGAAATCTGGATGCACTGCATCCTCTAAATGGGGAAAATTAAGGAGATCTGAAGTGACGATATTCCACTTCGGCAGGCACCAATTACGATCGCAATGAGTTCTGCTAGAGACTGAGTCTACGGTGCGCTTGTGCGAGTCTTGTGTTATCTTAGAAAGGGGATAGGCAGTCACAAGGGTGACGTTCATATGAGTACGTGTCTAAAACTACTCAAAACTTGTCTTCCTCAATAACAGTTGAACTTCGCAGTACGCTATCTTAGGATTGAGTAAGATATTTAATTGCTGCTTAGGGAGCGTATTCTGTTAGAATCGTATAGTGTCCTCAGAGGTTCTATGCGTTAGCCTAGGTCTAACAGAGCACGTACAATGAGGCAAACGTTGTAAAACGGTTCCCCGTCTCACTAAAGTGGGTAAATAATAAACAGATAAATTAACGTAGCTATAAATAATGAATTTAAGCGCAAGCGCAACGGTCCCTTCACCCCTCCACATAATTAAGATTTTATTGCAGATACTACTAGCCTTCACCTGTGAGGGAGGAGAATTATGTGTGTGTTTGTTGGTATGACTGAGTGAGCAATAATGATTCTTAGGTTTTGATTCTCTATCCTTATCTCATCGACATGATCACGTGTCTAGCAGATATGCTTGTTGTGCAACGGGAAACCTTCCATGGGCTTGGGTGACCACATCTATCACATATTCAGTCCAAGGACTGGTAGGGACCATGTCTCCATGAGACCATGATGACGACGTTATGCAGCAAAAACTAGCCACTTCGTCACGTTTATCGGTTCGAGAGAACTGCTAGGGACCATGTCTCGAAAGAGCATGTCGACGTGAAGTGCGAGTAGCTAAAAAGCAGCTTGCGTCACTTTATGGAAGTGTTGACTTAGAATCTCTCTGCTACTTTTAGCTTTCTATAAACACATCCAATGTGTTTTCATAAATGAATTCTTAAGTATAATTGAAAGCTATTTGGAATTCATATAAAGTAAATCGGTGGGAGGGTGACCAGTCCGGTGACGAGCTCTACAGGGCCGTACGGGGAGGAGTGCGGCGCTTCCCCCTTAGGGGGGAACCGACCCAAGAACTAATATTAACATAATTAGGAAAAACGAAAATTTTATCAGCCTGGGGTCATTTAGGAACAGTCACAGTACCTACCATTATACATGAATAGAATCAAGTTCTAACATAACAGACAGCTGTGCTGCTGGGGAGTTTGTTGCGCCACTTCTTCTTCCCAGCGAAAGCACTAGGAAGTGGTGAAGGGCGGGCGTTTTTGGGGACTGTCTTTTGTAATTTTTGACGTTCAAAAAGTGCTGACACCAGCCTAGTTTAAATAATTTGATTTTGATTTTTAGGGTTCCGTACCTCTAAAGGAAAAAACGGAACCCTTATAAGATCACTTTGTTGTCCGTCCGTCCGTCCGTCCGTCCGTCCGTCTGTCAAGACCGTTTTTCTCAGGAACGCGTGGAGGTATCAAACTGAAATTTCTATATGATACTTAGTTCTACTGTCCCTGGAAGCTGTAGAAAAATCAACCTTCTAAGTCAACGCAATCAAAAGATACAGCCATTTAGGCCGCAAAATTCCGCAAATTTTCGAAACTCGCACGGGAATCAAAACCTACAGGGTACTTCCCGTGAACTTAGAATCTTGAAATTTTGTACGAAGTCACGTCTTATAGTACAGATATAGGAAAAATTACGAAAACCGAAAATTTTTAGTTTCGTCATATAAAAAAAATATTTTTGACAATTTTGAACTTTTACTTATATACCCACAGGTTTGTACGGAACCCTCGGTGCGCGAGTCCAACTCGCACTTGACCGGTTTTTTGACTGAATAAGCTAGTCAGTATCAATATTTTAAAATAAATCTTATGTAGGAGCAATGAGTCTCATCTATTATAGGTAGTATATCCAAAGCAAATTGATGCTGTTATTAAGTCGTAGCGCAATTTGAATGTTATCAAATTGAGCTTACATATAAGTATTAAGGTGAAATAAGTCCACATTTTTTCCATACAAATTTCGGGAGGGTTTTACTCCACTGTTTGACAATGTACATCGAAACTTAAACATAGTATGGTTTTGTCTCATTATTAATATTGTCGGTACAGAAACAGAATACTAAAATAAAAAGATAAGAGCCATTAAAAAGTTATGAGACAACAAAGATTCCTTTTTCTTGCTAATTTAACGTTATTTTGGACATGTTTAAGTAAGAAAAGAAGTGTTAAATCTCAAAAATTAAGTCGGTAACGACAAAGCTCAATTATCGAAAAGTTCAATAAACTTAATTGGTCATTGATTTATGCAGTGCTTTTTTCAGAAAACCCGATCTTTCAGAGGAGTTTTCTTATTTTTTTACGCGCCTGTTTTACTATAACTGATCCTGCGGCTCACTCAATAATGTTGTGCGTGTAGACTAGCGTCTAACTGCTCATCACTGATACGACCTTTGTCGGACGCGAAGCCTGGTGAGACAGCGTGCTTTTTAGCCAGGCCCACCAGTGAGTTCGAGCCCGCGACTAGTGTACCCTTTTTTTTTTGGGTGGGAAATCATCAAATAACTTCTCCCGCTCTGGGTGGAGCAGGAGGGCGTGTCAGACTTTTACTGACTAAAACCCACCCGTGTTCCTTCAGTAGCCCGTATGCCAGGGGCTGTGGTGTCTCTTTCGAACAAACCCGCACCCCTGGCAGGCATCGACCCTTGCGGGCCCCATAATTTTTTTGTGCTGACATCTCTTTGAGGCGCGCGTGGAACACAACGCGCCGTCGACTTGGGCTTGGTTCTTACCGGACAGCGAGCTACCCATTACTCGCCGTCCGCAAGCTCATGCCTACGGTGGCCGGAAATCGGCCTGGGATTCCCGACGCCCAGGGCGTCTCCGTATCCCGCGGCGGCTAGGGTCGCGAGGGCGCATATGCTGCCTCTCCCTCACGTGCGCCGCCTCCCTCTTCGCGACCATTACTGCTTCGCTGAAGGAGGTGACGGCTCCCCATGCCCTCTCGCTCCGTACCATGACCTGGACCAGGGCCGGACGCGAGAGATCGCCGCCGCCGATTGCCTCCACGAGGACACGGCGGTGCTCCGCCCAAGCCGGGCAGACCGCCACCGTGTGCTCCACCGTGTCCTCAGGGCGATCTTCGCAGTGGAAACACCCGGGCGTTTCCTCCCGCCCTATCCGAAACAGGAACCTCCCGAAACAGCCGTGTCCGGTGAGGACCTGCGTCAGGCGGAAGGTGAGGACGCCATGCCGCCTCTCAAGCCACTCCTCAAAGAGGGGACTTACCACCGCAATCGTGGCGTGCCCAGACTAGTGTACCCTTAAAGTTATTTTTTAATTTCTCATTTATCTACATGTTTGGAAATTAATTAGCAAACGCAGATTAGATGGTTGTTTTTAATCGGCACAGGCACAGCCACAGGCAGAAATATACTTTGTTTTCAAGATTGTTTTTAATTGACACAGCCACAGGCACAGCCAGAGCCACAGCCACAGCTACAGCCAGAGCCACAGGCTTTAAAAAAAAATTAAAATGCATTTAGCATCTTTAAACTTATTAACACCTGATTTTATCTATTTAGTCATCACCGGCACCGCCGGCGCCAGCAGAGCTTCCTGAGCCTCCATTGGATCCAAAAATCCAGTCTGCTCTTGGCGAGGCAACTGATGAAGGTCCTATATGGGGCCAGGAAATACATAACAATATAACCCAATTATGGTTACCATTACTCAAAAAGGGAATGGTTAAAGAAATGAGAGACAAAATATTGAAACAGTATCTCATACCCAGTAATTGTACATTACTTCAAGCGCCAAAATTAAACATTGAGATCTCAGCCGTTCTTCCAGAAATGGTAAGGTTACTCCACAAAGAAGTTGAGACATCTCAACAACAATTGGGTGCAGGTATGCTTGCTTTTAGCAAGGCGATGACGTCACTAATAACCAATGACAAAATTATCAAAACACTTAGTGATGGCTGTCGCATTTTATGTGATTTACATAGTTCCAAAACCCACGCTCGGATCAAAATGGTTACACCCGAGCTAGCAAAGCCTTTTCTCAATGTCATACTGGACAGCGAGCGAGATGAGACGTTGACCACTGTGTCAAAATAAAGATCTTTGACTTTGACTTTGGTTCCACTTTACCGGATAAAATAAAGGCGTCTAAAATCCATTGAAAAACATGGCCTACAGATAAAGAAGACTGTGCCACTGCCAGTGAAATCTAATACTAATGCCCAGTCCCAAATCACAATTTCTGCGCGCCATCAGTTCCAGGGAAACTGGGCCGGACCTTCTCGTTACCCAACGAACGGGGGGGGGGGGGGAGGGGCAGGTCACGTGCCCTTGCACGCCATTAACACAGGTACATGCAGGTAGGGTACAAAACTTCTAAAGTTGTTGGAACCACATTAGTGATAATGCCAGTATTCTTAATTGGATCACGAAGGGAATACCTATTCCGCTTATATGTGAGCAGTTTCAAACTTGTATCCCTCGAATTACGTGGTCATTGAGTGAACAGCGTGACATGTCATTAGCTGTCAAGAATTTTACTGAACTATGTACTATTTCACAGGTTGAGCCCAGTTCAGATGAGTTTATTTCTAGTACATTTTTAGCTCCTAAGTCCAATGATGGTAAAAGGTTTATTCTGAATTTAAACCTTTAAATCTATTCATATCTAAAACACATTTTAAAATGGAGGATAATAGAACTGCCGATAAAATTAGTACAATAAAAAACTTTTTTCAAAAAAATATCAACCGACTTCCAAAAAATAACTACTCGTACTATCCGTCTGATACATATCTTCAAGTCTCTGCGAGAATCGGCTGCTTTTAACATTCTCAAGATGGTTTACCTCACCTTGTGCCAGTCAGTACTCGGATACTGCATAGCTGTGTGTGGTGGAGCAGCGAAAACTTTTATTCTGAGAGCAGAGAGAGCTCAAAGAGCTGTACTTAAGGTGATGACCAGAAAACCGTTTAGATACCCCACAGTACAACTCTATTCTGACACCAAAGTTCTTACGGTACGTCAGCTGTTTGTTCTTCGATCTGTCCTCAGAGTACATGGCTGCCTACCCCTACCTGACCCAAGGAAGCGAATATATATCCCCTCTGGTGTACAGCACAAAACCTCTTTTGCAAAACACCATTACTACGTATTCACATATATAAAATTATTCAAAAGAAATTAAACATAATAAACTTAAATAAATTCAATATCAAATCTTAAGTTACAGACTGGCTCATACAACAGGACTACAATACCACCGAATCTCTACTGGCATACATCGCTTAACAAATCACTATTAAATAGCAACACAACATATAAACTGACACCCCATAATACACAGCACACACACCACAACACAACTAGCATTACACTCACGAACATGAACACACACCTCTCTCCCATTCACAGCCTCACTCTTTCTCCATCCATCCACGCTCTAATAAATCTAAATTACTTACTCAGCTAACTCACATTTTTGTCTCATGGTAGATTAACAACGACACTCGAAACATAATTTACAGTTCAGTTCGGTCGAATCACTGTCTCCTAAGAAACAGGCAATCCCTAGTTTAGGAGACAGGATTTAATTTTTGTTAATATAGACAATTGTTTTTTCACCCCTTGTGTCCATTGTTAGTTGATTAAGTCTTAGCATGTAACTAAATAGTATACAACCTGTGTCTATGTATATTTTTGGATCAATAAACTTATATATTTTTTTTTTTGGAAGTCGGTTGATATTTTTTTGAAAAAAGTTTTTATTTTTCACTTTTTAGTTACCGACCCCACACCAATTCGAAATTTCATCATCCTCAGGGTCAAAACAATGCATATTTATGCGACAGCCGCATTCGCGGTTGATTTGCTGTAAAGTTTTGAAGAGTTCCGTTGTCTGACTCCAAAACGCATCATCAGATCTATATGAAATTTATATGGGACCATTTCAGAACAAACCCCTTTCGAACAAAAATTATTAATTTTGCAAATCCGTCTATATACGACGGAGTTATGCCCGAACATACATAAAAAAATATATATATAAACATGTCGAATTGATAACCTCCTTCTTTTTGAAGTCGGTTAAAAACTGGTACATGGCGACCGTAGATATGAAGGAAGCATACCTACTTATTCCTGATGCTAAGCAATTTCGTAAATTCCTTCGATTCCATTATACCCCACAAAACTCAAACAAACCAATAACTTACGAGTTTAACGCATTACCTATGAAGTGGCATAGAACTCCGTTTATTATGCCACTTGCAATGTTATACAGGTTGAAATTGAAAACATGCGACAAACCGAAATGGGAGATTATACTCAACATTATGAACTACTTTTATTATGGACCCAAAACTGAAATCGCGAAAAAAAAACCAGCTGTTTCCTACATTTATGTTCGCATAACTCGTCAAAATGTAGGGAACAGCAGTTTTTTTTTTCGAGATTACATCTTTGGTCCCTGAGTAAAAGTTGTTTATAATGATGAGTACAATCTCCCATTTAGATTTGTCGCATGTTTTCAATTTCAACCTGTATAGATGCGGCAGAGTAACAACTGAAATAGGTGGTAATAGGTGGTGAAATGAAATACCAAGCGATAAAGAGCAGCGTTGTATTCCGTAAGAGAGTATAAGCAGTAATGAATGGACATACTTTTTTTTTTTTGATAATGGCATCTCGCAGTTGACCTTGAGAGGCCGTGACTGCTCAACCGGACTTTGAATGGACATACAAAAATGTGCAGGTATTTATACTAATAACTTACGAACTAAATAACAATAATAACGGTTCACGCTTGACCGTTTTGCGCAGGAGTTGCCACGCCCTCGTTAAGGAAGACAATAGATGGGAGCGCCGCCATCTTGCCTCATTAGCGCACGCACAAAGGATGTGTAGGCGCCATGTTCCGGAAGGCGGGGCTAAGTCTGGTCGACGGCTTGAAATGGGCGGAGTCTCAGAACCTGTTTTGCACACGGCGCGCTCTGACGTAAAATCGTATGATCCTGGTGCTTCGTTGAGTCGTGCGAGTAAACTTGCCTACTCGCTACACTACTCCCCCGGTGAGACCGTGACTACGGGCGATAGTAATCAGGAAATCTCACCGTCCTGCCGCTCCTTGTCTTCCTGACCGTGTTGTCCGTTTGCGCTGGATCCGGGGTTTTACTTTGACCTTGACCTGGATCCAGATCTTCTTTCGTCATGAATGCGGGTTTGACTCGGTCTATCGTAACCTTCTGTCTTTTCCCATTCGTTTCTATGACCACTGTCTTCTGATCACGGGCTAGGACTTTATGTGGACCTGTATTTGGGGCCTGCAGAGATCTTCGGGCTGGTCCTTCGCGCAGGAAGACGTGGGTTGCCGTGCTCAGGTCTTTCGGGATGTAGAAGGGATGGCTGGAGCTCGTATGCCATGACGTTGGTTGCGGCGTCAGTTTGGTCATGTGTGCGCGCAACCTGTCGATCAGGTCACTCATGTCTACAACCTCCTTCGTGGCTTCTGTGAGGAACTGTCCAGGTAAACGGAGTGGCTCGCCATAGACGAGTTCAGCGGTTTTTGCGCCTAGGTCTTCCTTCCATGCGCTGCGAATGCCTAGCAGCACCCATGGAAGAGCCTCTGTCCAGCTTGAGTTTGCATGGCACATGATCGCGGCCTTCAATTGCCGGTGCAGTCTTTCGACGAGGCCGTTAGCTGCGGGGTGGTACGAAGTGGTTAAATGGTGCGTAGCCCCTATGAGGTTGGCTAGGTTCTTGAACGTTCGGCACTCGAACTGCCTTCCGCGGTCGGTGGTGATATGTTCGGGGCAGCCGAACCGGGCAATCCAGCCAGTGGTGAGGGCAGCGGCGCAGGTTTCTGCGGTTATGTTCTGCAGTGGGTACGCCTCAGGCCAACGTGTTGCGCGGTCGACGATCGTGAGGCAGTACCTGTAGCTTGAGGACAATGGCAACGGACCAACCAAATCAAGGTGTATGTGTTGGAAACGTGCCGATGGTGTTTTAAATGCCTGATATGGGGCCGAGGTATGACGTGACACCTTGCTCTTCTGACACGCTTCACATTCCTGTGCCATTTGACTGCAGTCCTTTCTAACACCTGGCCAAACAAACCTTTCAGTGACCAACCGAACACTTGCCTTACGCCCAGGATGGCTGAGGTTATGAAGGGAAGCGAATACCTGCTTGCGGTATGATTTGGTGATGAATGGGCGTGGAGTACCTGTTATGTCACAGTAGATTTCAACATTAGTTTCTGGTAGCTTCACTTTCCTCAGTTTCAGAGATTTTCCATCTTTTAGTAAACTCTGCAGCTTGGGGTCGGTTTGCTGTTCCTTGGCCAGGGACTGGTAATCTAAGGGTAGCTGTAGCTCGTTAATGCGGGATAGTGTGTCTGCAACCACGTTATCCTTACCGGCTATTTACCGGATATCCGTGGTAAATTGGCCTATATAATCCAGGTACCTAAATTGCCGGGGAGGGCAGTTTGAGCGTGGATTTGCGAACGCGTATGTCAACGGTTTGTGGTCCGTTGTGACGTGGAATATGCGTGCCTCGACCATAAAACGAAAATATTTTATTGCTTCGTATATGGCCAGCAGTTCTCTATCGTACGGGCTGTACTTTTTTTGCGAAGGGCTGAGCTTTCTCGAAAAGAATGCCAGTGGCTGCCATTCTGCCTTGCTCTTCTGCTGCAGCACAGCTCCGATCGCTGTATCGGAAGCATCCGTCAATATATTAAGTTCTGCGCACGGATCTGGATGCACCAAGAGTGTGGCTTGGGAAAGGCTCTGTTTGCAGCTGTTATAAGCTGCTAGCAGTTGTGGTGTCATGGTAACTGGATGCGATCCCTTGACTTTAGGCCCTGCGAGCAAACTGTTGAGAGGTGCCTGTTTGGAAGCTGCTTCTGGCATAAACCGGCGATAAAAATTGAGCATTCCAAGGAATCGCCTTAGTTCCTTGACTGTCTTTGGTACCGGGAAGTCTTTAATGGCCTGGACTTTGCAGTCTAGAGGCTGAGTACTTGACGCCGTGACTTTGTATCCCAAGAAAGTCACTTCAGCTTGGCCGAAAATGCACTTGTTGGTATTTAAGAGGACGCCGTATTTGACCAATCTCAATACTCAATACTCAATACTTTATTGCATTCCATATGTATTTAATAGATGGTACAAACAGTGAGAACAATATGGACCCTGTCGGGCACAGCAAAAATTAGGAGAGAGGAAGAGGGCTACGTACAAATTCAAGCAATTCAATTCATTATTATTATAAAATTATTAGATGTATAATTGAGTGTATAATTATCTATCTTATGTATAATTATGTACAGGTGTATATGTATAATTATGTACAGGTGTATATATAGATTATGGGGTTTGTGTATATAGGTAAAGTATATTTGTTATTAAAATTGTATGTATTGCACAAGAATTATTATTTGTTATTTATATTTTAATTATTATTGAATTTTGTTGTTATGTATTAGTAATTAATTATTATTTTATTTTTATTACATATTATTTATTTTCACATTTATATTTGATTTTCTATATTCCGTATTATATTGTATATATTTCATTTTGTTTGGTCAATTTAAGACAGATAATTTTATTTTTCAATTAATTTGTCCTCTAAAAACTCCTTTACTGAGTAGTATGTCTTAGATTCTAGAAATTGTTTCAATGTATTATTAAATATATTTGCTTTCTTTACTTCTCTGATGTAATTTGGCAATTTGTTATAAATTTTTATGGACATAACTAAAGGGCCGGTTGAGTGCATTTTGAGTCGGGATTGAGGTACGTTTATTTTGTTTTTGTTGTGTTGAAAGGTGTATCTTGTTTGTGTCTCTTCGCAAGTGGTGTAGAACTCTGGGTGTTTTCTGACAAATTTACATAATTCTAAGATGTATAAACAGGGAAGTGTGAGTATTTTATGTTTTCGAAAGTGTGGTTTGCAGCTATCTGTTTGTTCTATGTTGGTAATTATGCGAATTAATTTCTTTTGTAAAATAAAAATGGTTTCTGAATCGGTACTATTGCCCCACAGCATGACCCCATAGCTGAGCCATGCCTGGGCATATGCATAGTAGGTAATAAGTGCAGTTTGCTGGTTGGTAGTTTTTTTTATTTCGCTTAGGGCATATGAAAATTTTGAGAGCTTTGCTCTTATTTTCTGTATATGGGATTTCCAATTTAAGTGGGTATCCATAGACAAACCGAGGAGAGTGAATTCATTTACTTGTTCTATTTTTGCATGATTAAAAATTAAATTTAGTTTTAATGGGGATTTTTGATGGGGATGAAAAGTAATTAATTTTGTTTTGGTGAAGTTAATTTCTAAATTGTGGTTATCCATCCAGTTTACAGCTGTTGATAGAAGGGAACTTAATTTGGCGTTTATATTGTCATCCCTCTGGCATGAGGTGAGCAGAGAGATATCGTCCGCAAATAGAACACATGGTCCGTTTATAATTTTAGGAAGGTCATTTACATAAACAAGGAACAAGAGGCAGCCCACCACACTCCCTTGGGGAATTGACGCGTTAACTGTTTTACTGTCGGATCTTATTTTTATTATTTCGTATGTGCTGTTATCAAAATATTCAATTTCCACTAGTTGTACCCTATCCTTTAGGTATGATGCAAACCATTTAAGAGCTTTTCCTCGTATACCTATCCCATGTAATTTGTCCAATAGTATTTGAAATTGCACCTTATCATAGGCTTTGGTCATATCAAGCAGCATACCTATGGCATAGTTTTTAGGGTTCCGTACCTCTAAAGGAAAAAACGGAACCCTTATAAGATCACTTTGTTGTCCGTCCGTCCGTCCGTCCGTCCGTCCGTCTGTCAAGACCGTTTTTCTCAGGAACGCGTGGAGATATCAAACTGAAATTTCTATATGATACTTAGTTCTACTGTCCCTAGAAGCTGTAGAAAAATCAACCTTCTAAGTCAACGCAATCAAAAGATACAGCCATTTAGGCCGCAAAATTCCGCAAATTTTCGAAACTCGCACGGGAATCAAAACCTACAGGGTACTTCCCGTGAACTTAGAATCTTGAAATTTTGTACGAAGTCACGTCTTATAGTACAGATATAGGAAAAATTACGAAAACCGAAAATTTTTAGTTTCGTCATATAAAAAAAAATATTTTTGACAATTTTGAACTTTTACTTATATACCCACAGGTTTGTACGGAACCCTCGGTGCGCGAGTCCAACTCGCACTTGACCGGTTTTTTATTATTAATAATAGTTAGGGCCTCTTGCACGTATTTATAGACTGCTAATGTTGTAGACCTGTTTTTACGGAAACCGTTTTGGCAGTCGTCAAATATTCCATATTTTTCGCAAAAAGAGTATACGCGGTCGCACATAGCCTTTTCAAAGATTTTAGACGCAGTCGGTAACAGGGCGATAGGGCGATAGTTATTTGGGTCGGTTTTAGAGTTTTTCTTATGTATGGGTTTTATCAGTGCGTTTTTAAGTAGATTGGGAAAAGTTCCCTCTTCAAACGATTGGTTAATTAATTTATAAAATGGCAGGGTTAGTTCGTCTGCACATTGCTTGAGTAGAAATGGGGGAAGTTCGTCCACTCCATAACTCTTCTTATTTTTTAAATTTTTTATTATTTTATTTACTTCATAGGGATCGACAGGGCTCAGAAACATTGTGTTTTCTGTGGGGTACATCACAGGGGCTCCTTTTGCTGCTGAGGTTTTTTCTCCTATGGAAGCAAAGAAATCGTTAAAAATATTAGCTATTTGCTTAGGTTCGGTTATCAAGTTATCATTTTTATGTAGTTTTATGTTAATTTTTTCGTTTTTTATTGATTTATTTGTTCTAATAATAATCTCTCGAACAGCTGCCTGAGGTGCTGCTGGTGCTGATGGATATCCTTGCTGAAGACCAGTATGTCGTCGAGATATCCATAACAGAAGGTCAGATCCCGGAGAACTTCATCCATGAACCTCTGGAAGGTTTGTGCTGCGTTTCTAAGGCCAAAGGTCATGACGGGAAATTCGAACAAACCAAATGGTGTTGTTATCGCCGTCTTCGGTATGTCCCCTTCAAAGACTGGAATCTGGTTGTATGCCTTGATCAAATCGATGGTGGAGAAGATGGTACTACCTGCCAACTCGTGGGTGAAGTCCTGCAGGTGCCTGATTGGATAAACATCCGGTATGGTTCGAGCATTCAGGGATCGGTAGTCCCCGCACGGACGCCAACCATTGTCCTTCTTAGGCGCTAAGTGTAGCGGCGAGGACCAGGCGCTTTCTGATGGGCGCGTTGTCCCATTTTCCAGCATCTCTTCAAACTCCCGCTTCGCTATCTTAAGGCGTTGTGGGTCCAATCGACGTGGACGGTTAGAGACTGGAGGACCTGGCGTGGTGCGTATATGGTGCACCGTCTTGTGCTTTGCTAAACTCGGTTTACCAGCGGGACGAGTGAGGTCCGGATAGTCCTTCAAAATGCAATGGTAGTTGCTATCTTCAGTTGTGGTGCGGACAGATGATATGCCTTCAGCTGATTTGTACCACGGTGCCTGGATTGCAAGCGACGTCAGGTAATCCAGGAGTCGCTGGTTTCGGCAGTCGACTATCAGATTGTAGTAAGCTAAAAAGTCGACTCCGATTATTGGCTTGGTGACATCGGCAACTATGAATCTCCACGTGAATGCGCGGCGAAGTCCCAGGTCTAGTGTGAGTGGATGAAAGCCATATGTGCTGATGACTGATCCGTTTGCCGCAAACAACTCGTATTTTGTCTTCGTGCGTGGCTCCCGAACAGCGGATCGTGGAAAGACACACAGGTCCGAACCCGTATCTATGAGATATTGTATCTTGGTGTGGCGATCCGTAATGAACAGGCGGCTTGACATCGCATGGCAGTCGTAACCCGCCTTTACTGGCTGCCTTGGTTGTTTAACGGCTTCTTCGTATAAGCACACGGTTGTGTGCATCTACGGGCGTTATCTCCAAATCGGTGGTGGTAAAAACAGTACCGGTTGTCCCTGGAGCGGGATTGCGATCGGTGACGGTTCTCATTGTATCTGCCTCTAGACCGGGAACGTGACGACCTATGACGCAGACGCGCGTCCATAACTTCCAGCTTGCGTGTCAGCTCAGCCACCGTCTGGGTTAATGCCTCGATAGCGCTGCCCGGTGTGATCGCTGCTGGCTGTGAGTTAGGTACTTGCCCGAGCACTGGCATGCCAGTAGCAGCGACTTGCGTGGTTACTGCAACGAGGTCGTTTATACGGTCCGCCAATTCTGCTACTTCTTCTAGCGTGGAACTTGCTTGCATTGCCACAATCGTTTGGAGGTTCGCTGGTAGTCTACTTGACCAGATGGACCTGATAAATTCTGTCGGGACTGTGGTTCCAGCTAGCTGCTGCAGGTGACGGAGGAATTGTGTTGGCTTCCTATCTCCCAACTCTTCATGCATGAGAAGTTGCTTGAGCTTGCGTTCCTGCGAGGCGGACAACCGCTTGATTAGCTCCGTCTTGAGTTTTTCAAATTTGCCAGTGGTGGGGGGATCTATTATGAGATCTCGTACTTGTGCTGAATGCTGGGGCTCCAGCTGTGCCAGCACGTGGTAAAACTTCGTGCTGTCCGCGGTAATATTGGAGAGGATGAATTGACCTTCCAGCTGTGCGAACCATAATTGCGGGTCATCAGCGTTGAAAGCTGGAGCCTTAATCCCCACTCGGTACGTCCCGAGGGATTCGCTGTCTTCTGGTTTGTTGGTCGTCATGGTTTGATGCTGTAGGCTTCAGGTTTCTGATCTTCAATCCGGTACGAACGTCGGGGGTCACCAGTGAAGTGGCATAGAACTTCGTTGATTATGCCACTTGCAATGTTATATAGATGCGGCAGAGTAACAACTGAAGTAGGTGGTAATAGGTGGTGAAATGAAATACCAAGCGATAAAGAGCAGCGTTGTATTCCGTAAGAGAGTATAAGCAGTAATGAATGGACATACAAAAAAAAATTACAACCGACTTCCAAAAAAACACTACAAAGTGCAAAATAACTTTAATTTCGGAAGTCGGTGACTTAGAATGTGTATTTGAATTATTCGTCACCGCCTTCCGAAATTAAAGTTATTTTGCACTTTGTAGTGTTTTTTTGGAAGTCGGTTGTTATTTTTTTGAAAAAAGTTTTTATTTTTCACTTTTTAGTTACCTACTCCACACCAATTCGAAATTTCATCATCCTTGGCGTCAAAACAATGCATATTTATGCGATAGCAACATTCGCGGTTGATTTGCTGTAATTTTTTGAAGAGTTCCGTTGTCTGTCTCCGAAACGCATCATCAGATCTATATGAAATTTCAATGGGACCATTTCGAAGTAAACCCCTTTCGAACAAAAAAAGAATTTTGCAAATCCGTTTATATACGACGGAGTTATGCCCGAACATACATAAAAAAAAAAAATATAAACATGTCGAATTGATAACCTCCTTCTTTTTGAAGTCGGTTAAAAAAAAAATATAAACATGTCGAATTGATAACCTCCTTCTTTTTGAAGTCGGTTAAAAATGTGCAGGTATTTATACTAATAACTTACGAACTAAATAACAATAATAACGGTTCACGCTTGACCGTTTTGCGCAGGAGTTGCCACGCCCTCGTTAAGGAAGACAATAGATGGGAGAGCCGCCATCTTGCCTCATTAGCGCACGCACAAAGGATGCGTAGGTGCCATGTTCCGGAAGGCGGGGCTAAGTCTGGTCGACGGCTTGAAATGGGCGGAGTCTCAGAACCTGTTTTGCACACGGCGCGCTCTGACGTAAAATCGTATGATCCTGGTGCTTCGTTGAGTCGTGCGAGTAAACTTGCCTACTCGCTACACCTACCCTATGGGCTCGCCATAGCCCCTACGGTGTTTTACTAAGATTGTCAGAGAGGTTGCAAGTTTTTTGCGTAATCGCGGGTTTCTATCTGTATCCTATTTAGACGATTTGCTTTGTTTAAGGAGCAGTTACGAAGAATGTCTTCGTAATGTAAAGGAAACTAGCATTACCAGAATGTTTGGGATTCGTAATAAATTACGATAAAAGCAACTTGCAACCTCAAACATCATGCAATTTTTTTGGATTCATTTATGATACAACTGATATGACTTTTGTGAAAATTTTATTGGATGTTAATAAATTAATAAATTCCAGACAACTCAATAATCAACTGATTTATTTTAAAAATATAAGTTCAAGTACAATAAAATTATATGATATGAACAATAATGAGTGAATTAGCCAAAATCCGAAAGCCCAAGAGGCCGGTCCGCTTGTGCTTCGCCGTTATAAAGCCTCTGGTGCCCCTACTCCACGGACCTCAGCAATATGAAACTGCTATCGTTGGTGTCAGTCTCTTCGCTGTCGGCCGCAGATGGCGCTGCAAATGCCATGTTGCCAACACGGCCATGCTGCATGGTGCCTGCCCCAGGCACCTCACGAGTCTGGATAGGATACTGAAATCAGAATAATTAAGTCCATATTAAAATACAGATAAATAAAAGCATTCTTAAGGAGGGATACCACAAGAGGAAGTATTGCGTACCTACATAATGCATTGCATTGCCACTTCCTGCACCTAAAGGGACTTTGCCACACTTAGGAGACCAGGTTTATAGCTGACATATTACTTGCACTCGAAGAGTATTTTAGTCACTCAAGCGTACCAAGTTGATCTTGTACGACACAAAGCAAAGCATTACATTTCAACATAATGTGCAATACGACAGTTAATGCGGTACACATTCATTATATGTATAGTATTCTATCTAGGCTCGCTAACTCAAAGGGAAAATAAATGGACATGCTATACACGGAATATTCAAGAGACTATTAATAACCACAGTTTTCTTTGAACATTATTGGCAAATAAACAATAAAAAGTTATATTATAAATACCTTGCCAACATGGTTTTGATTATTTACTATCCTTTGCTTGCATATTCAATCCATACTCCAATTATCAATATTAATCCACGGTTTCATATTTTCCGCTGCGGCTACTCCATTATACATTTTAGAGCTTCTTTGACTACTTCTTAAATCTGATATTTCATATCTATCATTCTCCCGGACTTTCCTTATTTGAAATGGGCCTTTGAACGCAGGCAATAGTTTTCGACTTTGACCATCATTACTTTGACTTTGTATTTTGACCAATACCAAGTCCCCGTCTTTATACCGTGTGGCTTTGATTCGCGTTTTGTTGAATCTTTTCTTTTGATCCTCTGCACTGGCCTTAACATTTTCGTCCACCATTTCGCGCAACTTTGACACGTCTACCAATGCTTCGCTATCAAGATCTGGGACGAGACTATCACTGTCCATACGTAACCTATAACCGAACATTACCTCGCTAGGAACGGCTTGAGTAGTTTTATGTATCGTACTATTAAGTCCCTGCTGTAATGCCTTAATGCATTCGTCCCACCTATCATCGTTAGTATTCGCACCCATAGTTTTCAAGGCTTCTAAAATGGTTTTGTTAAATCGTTCCGCCTGTCCGTTAGCACGAGGCACTCCTGTCGCTATGATATGTAACCAAATATTTTTATTTGAACAGTACTGTGAAAATTGATTTGAAGTGAAACAAGATCCTGCATCACTAATTATTCTTCTGGGATTTCCAAATATTTTAGATATATGTTCTAATTCTTTAATAACTCCACTCGTATTAGTTTTACGTACAGCACATATAAATATAAATTTTGTAAAAGAATCTACAATTACCAATAAATTTATTTATTTACTATTAACACATACAATTGTTTTTACAGGTTGGGAACCCAATACAACAATGTAGTCATAATTTTCCCACTTAGAGACGTTACCCAAAAACGAATTCGGTACCACCACCGACAAAAAATAAAAAGGAATCATTTTTAACTGTCCTGACTGACAGTGAACAACCACATAAAAATAATAGATAAAATGAATATGTACAGTTTACACAGAGGACAATTCGTTAAGTGTCACCCTCTGGAATTCCGCCAAAGAGCAAGTATAGATATCCAATCGCAGAGATACGCTGTTGAGTATTTTTATTGCCCGCCCCACCGGTGCAAATGTTAACAAGTTCGTACGGGACACTGGGACTTTAAACAGCCTCTCTCTCGGGCCTTGCCGCAGCCTACTATTTGGAACGAGCAATCCCAAAGATTCCAGTATTTGCGGATTATTCAGCATACCACGAAAAACCATAAAAACATATTTGGCCAGTGCTAAATTGCGCCTTACCTCCAACTTGTAGTAGCCAACCATCTCTATTACAAAGAGGGTTGGATACATAAGAGGATAGAATGGGTAGACGCCAAATTCCTTCATGTACAGGAACCGGGTAAACCTGTTTTGCATTTTTTCCACCATTAGACAACATTTTGTTTCAAACGGATTCCAGATGATAGCACTCGTTTCCAGGTTACTTCTCACTAATGCATTATAAAGAGACTTAACCGCTGCTGTGTTAGTAAATTCACGTGTTTCACGCATTACAAATCCAAGATTCCTGAAGGCTTTCTTACACACCTGCACGATATGTGTGCGAAAAGACAGATCTTCGGAGAAAGTGACCCCAAGATCCCGCACCGACACTACCCGCGGTACCGCATGCCCGTCCATGCTATATTCGTGAAGTCGGGGAACCACAGCCCGCGTAAAAGACATCACGTTACACTTCTTCACATTAAAAAGTAGTTTGTTCTCAATACTCCACGCGACTACACGATCACGATAAATATTTGTTATGGTTTTTAGTTGTTACAAACGGTCCTAAATGATCAAGATGGAGGGTGTGGAAAGGTTGTGCATATTTTGGCAGAGGGTACAGTTGTCCCTCTTTGGGACCTCCCTTATTTTTAAAATATATACAGCTCAAGCTATTTATAATATTTTTTTTTACAATGTGACGCAGACGTCGAAACCAATACCGTGTACGTATACGTTCAACACACTTGTCTACAGAAAAATGACCCAAATCATCATGATTACATTTTATGATTTGCCAAATGCATTTCTTTGGAACGACCCACCTACGTCCTTGACTAGTTCTCCTATAAACTTTTTCGCCTAAAATTTCAAAATTCTTAAAAATATCTTCTTGTTCGTCGGCCTCTCCTGATGCCAATATGTCCCTTATTCTTACTATTTCCGAGTCCTGTACCTGTACTGTCAACAACCAATCTGCCTCTGTAATTGACATAATTATCTCAGATTCCGATTTTTCACCGGATGGGACGGGATTGCGGCTCAAGGCATCCACGTGCTGCATCCGGGATCCTTCTCTATGAACTATATCAAACGAAAACTCTTGAGTCGATAGGACCCAACGCGCTATTCGCGGTATAATATCCTTTTTAGTTAAGGCGTACCTAACCGCACTACAGTCAGTAATAACTCGAAATTGTTTACCTAACAAGTACAATCGAAATTTTTGAAGACTACATACAACTGCTAACAATTCCAATTCAAAGGAATGATATTTCTTTTCATCTTCCTTAGTTTGCCTACTATAATAATGTACGACCTTTTCGCCCTCATCATCGATCTGGGTAAGTATACCGGCGATACCATCCAACATGACGGAGCGTTTGCCAAACCGAACGGTAGTCTTAGAAACTCATAATGTCCGTCTTCTGTAATGAAAGCTGTTTTATCTATAGAATCTTTATGTAGTAAAATCTGATAGTATCCACTTTTAAATCTAGACTTGTAAAGAAGCACTTATGTCCTTGAAGCCTATCTAATAAATCTTCAATCCGAGGCATAGGGTATTTATCCTTGATTGTAATTTTATTTAACATCCTGTAGTCAATGCAGAGCCTTTTTTCGCCATTTTTTTATCAACTAAAAGGGCTGGGCTGGCAATTATGGGGAATTACTATCTCGTACAATTTTATTTTCTATTAATTCCTTTACTATTTGCCTAATTGACTGCCTATCCGAATACGAAGTTCTAAAGGGTCTGCATTAAACTGGTTGTGAACTTGATAAGTTAATTGCCATTCCATAATTGTTAACTTTTCCAAGTTCTTTTACACTTGAAGCAACACAATCACTGTATCGATTGAACAAAGCCAATAATTCATTTTGATGTGTACATGTATCTAAATCTATAGCGGCTAAATTATTACAAAATTCTGTAAGTTTACTCGCGCATTGAAATTTAAATTGGTCGCCTACACGCGAGTATATTAAATCAGATCGTTCAGTTACATTTCTTCCAATCAATATATCGCAACCAACCATATCATCCAAAACGTACATATCTATATCACTCAAAAATATAGAATCTAAAAAAAGACTAACCGTAACCTTTTTATTTACGTATTTATACGTTTGTTTAGAAAATCCTTGTAAAACGACGGGTGAGGGTAGTGCGATATATGACAAAGGAATTTTTTTTGCTAAAGATTCGGATATTAACGAGCAACTACTACCCGTATCAATAAATGCTTCGTAACAATTGTTTAATATATTAACGTTTTTAATAAGCTTATTGCGTGGGTTTGTACAAATAAACTTAGTTTCTTGTTCAGGTTTCACTACAGGTTTTGTTGAATTTTTCTTATGGTAACAATTCGATTCTACGTGCCCTCTTTTCCCACAATATTCACATTTATTTGCATCGCATTGGTTCCGTTTATGGTTACCCCCACAGTTATAACATTTAATTATTTTTCGACTAAAATCTTGGCTAACATTGGAGGAGGACGGTTGACTTGCAACGGCTGAGTTTGCGGATACAGGAGTTAGATTTACGGATGTTGATTGACTATGCGTTGTTGGTTTAACCTGTATGACCCGTGAACTACTTTCTTGTCTTAATTTCTTGTAAACACGACTGTGTAAATAACTAGCTAATTCATCACTGGTTTTAAAATTAATAGCTTCTACAGACGCACCGATATTGTGATCACCTATGTTTCCCACTATAATTGAAATAATATCCTGTTCAGAAAAATTCAAACATAAACGATCTATCTTGCATTTTTGCTCAAAATAAAATTCATACAGGGACTGGTTTTTGATAGGTTTTTTATCTATGATTTCTTTTAAAAGATCGAACATATTCCTACGTATTTGGAAACTACCCGACAATTTTAACCTCCATTCGTCCCATTTCCATACGGGCCACTGCTTTTCTGTACGTAATAATGAATCATTACCATACTGTAGCCGATCCTTTTAATTTATTCAAAGCTTGATAGCGAATCATTTTATCGGACCATGAAAAAGTATTTGCGTAAGACTGAATAATGCTAAGCCAGGTGTCTATATCATCTTTTATTGGATCAAAATCTGGTATGAAATTGTTCAAAGTGGTAGAATTTGTATTACTCACAGTTTCGGTGTACTCATGAGATACCTTATCCTTCCGCCTTGGTTGCGGCGAAGGCGTCCTGGCGCTCGAGCTTGAAGAAGAAATGGAGCGAACACGTCTTCGCTTGGAACGCTTCCTGCTGCTACCTCGATTTTTT
Organism: Polymixis flavicincta; assembly: GCA_949987655.1. Classification (NCBI taxonomy): domain Eukaryota; kingdom Metazoa; phylum Arthropoda; class Insecta; order Lepidoptera; family Noctuidae; genus Polymixis; species Polymixis flavicincta. The sequence continues at coordinate 6,584,317 of OX465202.1, read as the reverse complement.
TTACCCATGGCGTGAAAGTTGTTTGTCACTTCTGATGTGAAAATGTTATTGATGTTAATAAATTAATAAATTCCAGACAACTCAATAATCAACTGATTTATTTTAAAAACATAAGTTTAAGCACAATAAAATTATATGATATGAACAATAATGAGTGAATTAGCCAAAATCCGAAAGCCCAAGAGGCCGGTCCGCTTGTGCTTCGCCGTTATAAAGCTTCTGGTGCCCCCACTCCACGGACCTCAGCAATATGAAACTGCCATCGTTGGTGTCAGTTTCTTCGGTGTCGGCCGCAGATGGCGCTGCAAATGCAATGTTGCCAACACTTTATCGTAACCTCTAGAAAAATGCAAAAAGTTAGCCTATTTAGTACAAAATTATTTCAATCTACCCACAGCATCAAATAGGAAATTTCTCCCAAACGATAGGAGTACTCGTAGCAGCGTGTCCAGCGATGCGTTACGGTTGGTTGTATACAAAGATTACGGTACATTTGACATTAAACTTCCTCATAACATCTTAAGTGATTTGAACTGTCTCAAAATATTTACATACTCGTAGTAAATAATCTACTAAAGCCCCAAAGCTATGCGCTGGAAATTTACACTGACGCGTCACGCACAGGCTGGGGTGCATTCAGTAATGGGGTACGAGTCAAAGGTGCTTGGAATGAAAGTGAAATTTGTTTTCATATTAATTATTTGGAACTATTAGCCGTATTTCTCGCCCTTAAATGTTTTTCTCGAGACCAAACTAAATGCTATTCTGGTTCATTTGGATAACACTACTACGATAAGTTAAATAAACTGTTTGGACGGTATTCAATTCCCACACTTAAGCGCACCTTCTCGTGATATTTAGCAGTGGTGCGAGACGCGAAAGCTGTGGTTATTCGCTTCGTATATAAACACGAAAGACAACGTCGAGGCTGACAAAGTGCCACGCAGGGTGAACCCCGACGTCGAATGAGAGTTATCACAACCTGCATTTAAATATTCTGAAAAATGTTTAGGTCAACCAGAGATTGACTTATTCGCTTCTCGAGTCAATTTCAAGTGTGAATATGTGTCACGGAAACAGGACCCAGATGCGATAGCCGTCGACGCATTTACGATAAGTTGGTAGCCAAAAAAAAAAAAAAAATGTTTTCCCACCATTTTCTCTGTTATTAAATTGCATACAAAAATATATATATATATACAGGACAAAGGTATCGGTATCTTGGTTTTCCCAATGTGGCCTGCACAGGCTTGGTATCCTATGTTATTGGATGCATTAATTGGAGAAATTGTTGCCTTAGAACCGCACCCAAAATGATTATTGTCGCATTTTAGACAACAACATCCGCTCCATCAGACGCTTTCCCTGGGAGCAGCGCTGCTCTCAGGCTCACGTTCTCCCGCCACGGTTCGCCGCCAGCCACCCTACGCTTGATGATAGCCTCACTATCAGAAAGTACACTAAAGCAATATAGCGTTTGTTAAAAGTTGTGGTGGCAGTACTGTAGGGACCATAACCTGAATGTGTTCGAGATTTCCATCCCTCACATAGTCATTTTTTTTAACTGAACAGTATGATAAAGGTGCGTCTTACGGCACAATTAACAGCCACCCTTCAGCCTTATCCTTGCTCAAAGGAAACAACTTAGCTTCAGTCGAGTACGTTAAACGCCTCCTTAAGGGATTTTCAAACTGAAACCACCTTTGCCTAAATACTCAACTACTTGGGATCCTCAAATAGTGCTGGACGTTTTGGAATGGTCAACACTCAGCTTAATTTAGAAAAAATAATTAAAAAGCTTGTTGTTTTACTGGATCTGTGCACTGCGCACAGGGTACAAACTTTTTCCTTCATTAAAATAAGTATTATTTAAATCAGTTCAAACGGTATCGAGATCGTTATAACAGATATTATTAAAACCTGTGGGATAGGATGGGACCAGCCGGTTTTGTATTTACCATATTTTCTAGAAAATCCTTCTATTTGTCCAGCTGCAACGCTAGTCGATTACATTTCTGCAACGAAGGCCTTAAAGCCTTCACACACAGATCACCTCTTAATTACTGTGAAGCTTCCCTACAATAACGTGACAGCACAGACTAGAAACAGGTGGATCAAACACTTTGTATGAGAGTGGCATTGACGTATCAGTTTACGGCACACACAGCGCCCGCCATGCTGCCACGTCAACAGTGTGCGCGGCTGGGATAAGTGCTGATCTCATCCAAAAAACTGCCGGTTGGACTGCGTCCTCCCAGGCCTTTGCTAAGTTTTATATGTAATTCTGCCGTGCAGGCCCTAAAGTGCAGTATGAGAGAAAAAGCGGTTTCGAGTAAAGTGCGAAAAACTTTTTAACACTGTTTTTTTTAAATTTATTAATTTGTATTGTGGATATTTTTATTGCCTTGAGGACTACGTGAGAACAAAGATGATATCTACGAGAAAAAATATGAATTTAGTTTATTCAATTCTGAATAAAACGTTTTTTTTCAAAATCATGACATTTACTGCACGCAAAAAGGTACGCATATGCAAATTAAAATGCGGTAAAAATACTTGATACTGCAAAGTCTTTCGATTTATTTGCTACTTTGCAAAGTAATTTGCAGTATAATACTTTCTTTACTGCATTTTAATTAGTGTCTTGAACTAATTGCACGTGTAGTATTTAACAAATTTTCCAACTTACGAGTATGTCCTAGATAAGAATTTACAGAATAAAATGACATTATGTATGTATAAGAACAACGTTTATTTTCTAAAAATGTTACTAAACTTTAGGCGTTTTGAACACATGGGACTATGAATATACTTAGGTAACAATTAAATAGAAACTTTTTGCTTTCACAAGAAACATGAGATCTTTTACTTAATTGACACATTTATACCTATTTAGCAGCATTTAAAACAACAATGTTTTGAAATTTTGAACTGAAGTGAAAAGTCTCTTCAAAATTAAAAATCACTCAGTGCGTCCAGACCTGGCGAATTGCGCCGCGAATGCGCCGTTCGCGCGCCGCGCGCGCACCTTTTCCCCCTGCGCCGTCCGCGCGCGGGGCTGCGTAGGGATTTAAAAGAGCGCGCGCAGTTCGCGGGCAGCGCATTCGCCAGGTCTGGACGGACCATTAAATAAACAACTACTTACTAAAAAAATAAATCTGATTTAAGTAGGTACAATCGCGACTTCTTCCGCACGCTCACCTTTAAGGCGATAATCGCGTAGCAAGGCTCACGACTCGATCGCACAATGCATGCGTTTTAACCAATAGAATGCACGGAATATATTTTAGTAGTGTTCGTAGTAATGATGTATAGAAGTGTGACACTCACACAGGCGCGTGCTATGTTCACTAGTTTGTGAGATTATTTTTGAATAGGCACGGCCGGTATGAGCTCTTTATGAATTATTATTGTTGACAAGAAGTAATTTCGTACTCATATTTCTCTTTTTGGTTTAGAAAATGTATTATTTATTGCTATTGCTTTAAGTTAAATGAAATAATTGTTAGGTTCTAAATGTGTTTTATTTTTATAGGTTTTAGATTTGTTTTTTTATTAGCAGAGGAGAATAAAACTAATTCATGCCTTGCTTGACACGAGACCAGAGAGACGGTGTCAATTTTTTTTTAGCACTGGCAATAAGGCATCACAACAGATCAAACAGTAATTGTAAACAGAATCTTATCGATTAGCTTTATGTTTTCTTTTGTTAGTTTTTCTATTTATTCAGCTACTTACTAGCAGCGCTCCGCGGTTTCAACAGCGTAGTTCCCGTTCCCGTGAGAATACGGGGATAAAATATAGCCTATGTCACCCGGAGATAGCGTAGCTTCCCAACAGTGAAAGAAATTTTCAAATCGGTTCAGTAGTTTCGGAGCCTATTCAATGCAAACAAACAAACAATCAAATCTTTCCTCTTTATTAATAGTATAGATAGATTATTTATCAATAATTTGGAATAAAAATGTCAAACAGCAATTTATATTTATTCTATCAACTTTAATATTTTCCTCTCTCCGACATAATAATGTTCCGTCAGGTCTATAAGTTTTGTTATATATGAACACTTTCACTGCCTCCCCAATTTTCACGATGTCCAATGGTTAATATGCGATAACGCCGCCTTACAAAACGCAGCGGACGCGCTAGGCACGTTGACTGGCACTGCATAAAGGTATAAAATGTTAATAATTATTGTCATTTCTGTAAATTCCGGTTACGAAGTTACGGCCTTTCAAGGTCAACTTAGAAATGCCATTTAAAAAAAAAACTGTATTATCGTGTAAGAGGGACTTGTTACTTGCGCAGTTCTATTGAAAAGTAAAAATCTTCATTATAATGTGTTATATACCTACTCAAAAATGTACAAAAACGAAGCAAGTTAGATATTTTGTTGGAAATTTGCAACATTTGTTATTATCTTTTTATTTTATTGCTCTATATTATGATTGGAATAACACAAATATACCATATAACATACAATGTTATCAGAGCTTTTTGTTTACTGTTGTCGGAACTCTTTCAACTGCAATAATAATACGTTCATTATCTATACCATTGTTATTTAGTGGGAACTTCTGAAAATCCGGTTTAACAATAGAATGGCTTAAAAACATACTTTATGGCCCTTCTTTCAATAGAAGGGCCATAAAGGGCCGAAAAATACGTTCGCAAAATATTACAAAGAATTTTTAAGGTATGCCTATTATTTTATTACCATGTTACCTATCTCGAATGTTTTGCAGGTGTTCCTTATAGGTATGTATATTTTGAATACTTTTAAAAGTTCTAATATGCGTTTTATCCATTTATTTATCACACCTTTGATTTTTTTATTTAATCATAAACAGGCGGCTGTCCCTTTAATGCACTCGTGCGCTGAACTACCAGATTTTAATAGGTGTAGAAAGAATCACAAAATGTTTAATAATCGCATTGTGGCCACTGGTCGTGGTCTATGTAATACTAACAAAACTGACGAAACAATATAAGCTCTTTGCTAAACTATTAAGACTCATTTTCGCGGTACAGAAGATCTCTCGTGCGCTATGCCGAAGCACACGGTGAATGCTCAAACATTTCTATGAGATCCGAGCTAAAACGCCTAGCGCGTGAGGCAGAAGATAGTTCACATAACTTTAAGGAGCGTTATGGAGTAATTTGTCGATTCTCGTGCGCCGCACGGGGGAAACGAAGTTTGTCGAATATTACCGAACGTCGATTAGCGAGAGCGCCCGAGGTTTGGCGAAGTTTGCATGCCGGCCATAATGAATGACCGACTCATTAATGTCACTGCGAAGTTTAGTTTACGTGGAATTGAATACTATTGTTTATTCGTTTAGATTTAAATTACTTACCTATCTGAAATAAATAAACTCTATTTATTTACTTATTACCCCTAATACTTAGTGAGCTAGTAAAGTGCACCACCAGTTCCATGACCTACCAGCCGCCACTGATCATAAATATAACAAGATTACACAAACAAGGTATCTTTCCAATGTCCGGGGCACACTGTGCAGGATGCTTACCGTTGGGTGGTTCACACATGGCTTGCAAGAGGCAGCACGTTAAGATTGGAGTTTATGAGTGGGCCGTCTTTTAATAAAAGGTTGACAAACCATGCTATAATCAACGTGACAAGCGCGTTGCCCGCATTGCGTACGACCAGTATATTTTGACAAATATAACAATAACTCAGTTCATAGGCCACTTTAAAATTCGGAAGCTTATCAAATAATTAAACTAAACTATAATTTTCAATAAGAAATACTCCTTAATTTCTGAAATATAACAGAAACATTTTCAAAAAGCCAGGCCTGTGGGCTTCTGAAAAAATAAAACTCACTGTGACCGCAGTGAGAGTGAAAGGATTGAAAAAAGAAATATTAGCTATTAGTGAAATATATATTTTTCAGTTCGTGTTTAATAATAAGCTGTTCAGGATTAAAGATTTCTTATGGTTGATATTTAAACCGTTTCTGTATATTAAAACATTTTAGTAAAACATTTTTGTTTAAAGTGAAACTGTCGTCTGTAATCTTCGTGCGAAATCATACAAAATGTGTTAAAATTTAAGAACAATTTTAAGGATTTGTAGTTGTGGAAAAGAAGCAATTTAATTTAACTTATTTGTTTTTAATAGAGTTTTTCAAGATTTCAAAAGGAAATTTTAAATATTCACCCAGAAATTAATATTAAAAATTACACAGAAATTATCATCAACTTGTATTTATCTACACTCATATCGTAAAGTTATTATTAATAAATCAAAAATAGTGTCAAAATGACAGACTTTAAGCACGTGCAATTCTAATGAAATTCAAAAGTTTTATAATTTTAGCACACGTTCCTTATGTTTACGTATTAGTGTTTTTTGTAATGTCTTCGCTACTTCTTCTAATACTCCTAGTAATTGTTCTGACTGAGAATTTTTTTGTAAACAACAAAAATAACGTGATGTTACGATGCGTAGATTCCTTTTGTAATAATATTGTAAATAACTTGCACAAAAAACCCAAACACTGCTAATGACGGTCCGGGCTTGCTTCTTATCTAAGGAATGCGATGTCTTTTGTTCTCGAAGCTCAGTACGGTGCACTGTAATCCGGGTCGATTTCGACCATGTTTTGATGGTAGTAAGGTTGCAAATTGTTTGTATGGATTTTTGTGGGAACGAAATGCGTGCTTTGTTGACGACACCTTTATTGCGACTAAATAAATGGACATTGGTTTGCGTCTCTATACGTCATACATTCAACAAACAAAATGGATTTGTGTGAATAGACTCACACAAATACATGTTGTTTCTAATTGGGCGAAACCAGGAAGGGGTGTGGTTTGTCACTAGCTGCGCCGCCGCAGGAATATTTTCTTAAGTGAGCATGCTTAAAGTTTGTCGATTGTACCTACTTACGTTTTGTTAAAGTAAGTAGGTACCTACTTAAATCAGATTTATTTGGGTCCGCGCCCACTCGACCCGCTTAGACTCAACCCGAAAAATAATATCTGGATATTTCTGTTTGTATAGTCAGACAAAAAAGTATCTATTTAACGCTTGCACCACCGAGCGTGTAAAATTTAATAATTTTTGGATAAATAAATCAACAATCTCATTCTCAGCATGGTTTCATAAGTACTCGCTTCCTGATTTTCAAGTACATAGTGCAAACATAGGTATAATATTTGTTCTTGATGTGTCACTCCCTGTCTCCGTGGATAGGTACTACTTATTATTTGTACAAAAGGCTCTGAACAGCAATCAAATGTTCCGTCGCATAAGTAATGCTTCACGTGATTTCTTTCCCTATATGTGATTCTGAATTTGGTCTGTGGCAAAAATTATAATCGCGTTGTCTTTTTCTTCAAAATGCACCAATAAGATTGATTTAAATTTGTCCGAAATTATGACGTCACTAGGCTCATTGAATCGAATTTTTGGGAGCCCAAGATGTCTTTTACGCGCACTGTTTATCCGATATTTTACACTTTTATATTCAGGAATACCTTAGAATAATAACGCAATTATTCTAAGAGGAATACCATGATGTTCTCCTAGTTTCATAACATTTTTTAATTTATTTTTTTAACGAAATAACTGACTGCCAGGATAAATTATGTATCATAACAATATTTGGTGATAATAAAATAAGTTATTTAGAATTAAAATATCGCTTTGCCTGACTGTACGAATGTTATTGAATTGGTAGTAAAACATCTGGTATTATTCTTCGGGTCGAGTCTAAGTGGGTCGAGTGGGCGCGGACCCGGAAGATAGACGTTTGCGTCGCGTCGCGCCGGTGCGTGTAGGCAGTAAAGACTCGTCAAGGAAGCATTTTGGGATTCTCAAGGTTTGTAAATAACATGTGCATTAATCTGTTAATTTCTTACGTACCTAACATTGTAAACAATAGAAACCCAATAATTTATGATTACATTAGATCGATCAACAGAATAATTTATTATTTTATCAGTTGGGTTGTGCAGCGCGCAGGATAGTTTATTAGTTTATTTTTGTCAAATTAATAATGGCCCGTAAATAATTAAATACCTAATATGTAATATACACAACTGTATGCACGCAATGGTGTGTGTGTACCTATGTAGACAAGGCATAATTAGAAGGTAGTCGTAGTTTATGTAGTATGAAAAAGATTTTGGGTAAATGAATAGGTATAGATGGGACAATTTTATTGAATTTAAATATGACTTGTCATAAGTGTCAAAACAATCATATTAAAAGTTCTGAAAATAAATGGGTCCGCGCCCACTCGACCCGCTTAGACTCGACCCGAAGAATAGTACCAGATGTTTTACTACCAATTCAGTAACATTCGTACAGTCAGGCAAAGCGATATTTTAATTCTAAATAACTTATTTTATTATCACCAAATATTGTTATGATACATAATTTATCCTGGCAGTCAGTTATTTCGTTAAAAAAATAAATTAAAAAATGTTATGAAACTAGGAGAACATCATGGTATTCCTCTTAGAATAATTGCGTTATTATTCTAAGGTATTCCTGAATATAAAAGTGTAAAATATCGGATAAACAGTGCGCGTAAAAGACATCTTGGGCTCCCAAAAATTCGATTCAATGAGCCTAGTGACGTCATAATTTCGGACAAATTTAAATCAATCTTATTGGTGCATTTTGAAGAAAAAGACAACGCGATTATAATTTTTGCCACAGACCAAATTCAGAATCACATATAGGGAAAGAAATCACGTGAAGCATTACTTATGCGACGGAACATTTGATTGCTGTTTCAGAGCCTTTTGTACAAATAATAAGTAGTACACTATCCACGGAGACAGGGAGTGACACATCAAGAACAAATATTATACCTATGTTTGCACTATGTACTTGAAAATCAGGAAGCGAGTACTTATGAAACCATGCTGAGAATGAGATTGTTGATTTATTTATCCAAAAATTATTAAATTTTACACGCTCGGTGGTGCAAGCGTTAAATAGATACTTTTTTGTCTGACTATACAAACAGAAATATCCAGATATTATTTTTCGGGTTGAGTCTAAGCGGGTCGAGTGGGCGCGGACCCGTGCAGACGTGGAGAAGATGTTTCGTCAGGTTCTTCTCCAGTCTGATCAAAGGTCGTTACAGTTAATATTGTGGCGCGATAATCCTTCGGATTCATTAGATACCTACCAACTTAATACGGTTACTTATGGAACTGCGTCAGCTTCATATTTAAGTATGCGATGTATCAGACAGTTAGCGATAGAGTGTGATGACAGCGTCATCGCTCGCGTCATCACTCAAGACATTTTCGTAGATGATGTTATCACTGGTGATGATTATTTAGATCATTAACTTCAAGTCTGCCAGAAAACTTCAGAAGTGCTACAGTCAGGGTGTTTTCCTTTGCGAAAGTGGACATTTAATTTAGACGTATCTGATAATTCCACAAAACATTTTATAGGCGAGCATGCGCAGACTAAAACGCTCGGATTAGGTTGGCCCAAACTGGTGATGAGCTTCATTTTGTTACGAATATTGATAACAATAATATCAGTTATATCACAAAAATACGATCCGTTAGGCCTTCTTTCTCCTGCAGTCATAATTTCAAAAATGATTTCACAAAAATTATGGTTAAGTAAAATTGACTGGGATACTCCTGTTTCTGGGGATATTGTTAACATTTGAAGACATTTCATTTTTACCCCCGACGCAAAAACGACGGGGCTGTGTGTGTGTGTGTGTATGTGTGTCTGTCTGAGGCAACGTAGCTCCCAAACGGATGAACCGATTTTGATTTTGTTTTTTTTGTTTGAAAAGTCGGGAGTGTTTTTAGACATGTTTCATCAAAATCGGTTCAGCCGTTTAAAAATTATCAGCTCTTTTCTGGTTTATCAACTCGAAATTTGGTGTTCTATTATTTAAATGATATTAGACGAACAAAGTAACCTTAAACTGATCCTGGTGCAACATCTGGAATTTCCAGGATACCCAAGTTACTCACCAACGAACAGCAGAAGTATCGTGTTTGGGCTCATTGAAAAGGTCTCAATGAATATGTTATAGATAAATGGTGATTAGGACGAGGAATGAGGATAAATTAGTAACACACTTTACTGTAGAAAAAATAGGCAACGCTGCGCAGATTTAAGCGGGACATTACGTTTAAAAAGCAGGAAATAAAAATCAAATTTAAAAACGGGGGACGGTCAATGAATACGGCAAACAGAGGCCTACAATTTTCATTAGCCATCCCCCGACTTGACAATACCTTGATCAAAACATTACCTACAACTTAAAAGGCCTAGAAATATTATTGTTTTACTTTTTAGAGTTTTTTTTTGAGTCCGGGGTTTTTAGTAGATCATAATCATCATCATTCTCCTGCCCTTATACCAATTTATTTGCGGTCATAGGGAACATGATTCATAACAATATTTATATACAGAAAATAAGCAGTAACCATTCTGACATTCAAACCTTGATATTTGTTTTATATATACACACTTATAAATTCAAACACCCACTCATAACCGAACACACGCATCTTTTTCGGGAATAAAAGAAGATATATTAAAAATGGCATCTGTCAGTCAGAGTAATGGCGGGAAACAGGGAAGGTGAAGCAGGTCTGCTCGGTAGCGCTGTGGTGGTGAGCCAGTGAAGTGATATAATCCACTAAATTGTAAAATCAACAGGATGCTACAAATGGCGACGAGGATAAAGGTCAGAAAAAATAAACAATAGGTATAGGTAGGTACTTATGGAAAACATCTAATTGCAGGTACGTTTGTGGCCGACAGTTCAATTTATATAACACAAAAAATGATTGCATTGCATAGCATACCTACCTAAACTAATGTAAGTTGTTAAATTTCGCACCTAGTGACAAAGTATTTCCAACAGAGTTGAGGAGTCTGTAGGTGTTTATCTTCAGGATTAAAAATACGTGATATCTACCCCGACGATTTTACGTTAAGTACTTACGCGGACTGAGGAGAATTAAGTTTGGCGCAGGTAAGGTTTTTATGGAGGATTGCAGAAAGCTAATGTTTTTCTGTACTATTGTATTTCTATTAAATGAATTATAGTAGAGTATTGACCACAGTGTTAATAAAATCATGATTGAGGGCGAATCAGAGATCCATTCTACGTTGATCGTGTTTAGCTATCACAATATGACTATTACACTCAATATAAAGTTAAGAAAGGGTACAAACCATAGTCATAAGTTAATAGGAGTGCTAAGTGTCTACTTGCTTATATGAAAATAGAGTAATTAATAATATTGTAACACCTATTAAAATAATTATATTAATTAAACAACGATAGCAGTTTAAATTGCGTGTTTAATTACGTCCTTTGAACATATACATTGGCATAATTACGATAAAGTCATTGGAACCTCATAAAACAATAGAATTTAGCTCGTTAATCACTTACAATTTAAATAAACCCCAGTAAGCTATCCCCATGAAATCAAACGCAAATTGCCCAAAACAACAAATTAACAGCGAATATTAATTACATTTAAATAAGTAAAGTGAGCACTTTTATAATAATTAAAGGAAATACTTAGCTTCTTGTTAAAATCAGAAATATCTAACGTTATTTTACTTAGAGGCTTTTAATCGTATGCAATTACAGAAATGAACTGCCTAAAAATGTTCCCGGCAAAAACTCCACACCTCGTTATTCTTTCTTCAAAATCAAATCTCCAGCCTGATTGGTTCGCGTTGGCGGCGCGATAATATCCTCTTCCTATTGGTCGACGCCCGCCGTTTAGTACCGCAAATATCCACCGATGGTAGCACCGTTTTCCTTGACGACGACAGTTTCGTGTAATTGATTAAATTGAATTTCTACGCGTTCTGTCACCCCATCTAGCGCCTAATGTGTGAAATATTCACACTCGTCCGACCTGACGCCTTTGCGACTCTGCAAAGGAAAACAAAACACGGGATGTACATAAATTGTTCAAAGGTGGCATAACCAGTCCTAAGGGAGGAATAAGAACTCAAGTCTGAGAATTGTAAAATACCTATTTTTTGGCCCATATATAATACAAAATATCGTCATAAATATGTCTTATAAGTAAATCATTAGAAATCATCCAGTAAAGTGATTCCAGAAGTTCCAGTACTTGTTTACCAAAACAAGTTTCCAAAAATACCATTATTTTCCATCCCATAACGTTTTACCATTGTTAACAAAATATTTCCATCAGTAATTCCAATTTTAAACCACTAAAGTATCCATCATAGTTCCAATCATAATAATTTTTATTTGTACGTATAGTTTTGTCCGACAAAATTATAAAATCCCATGGCCACATATTTCATTCATAGAAATGAGTATTAACCTGATTATTCCTTGAATTAATTAAAGTTCAGCCTTCAAGCAAGTCAATCAATTCCTCCGTACTGTCCACTTCTGTATCATTTGAGCTAGCGCCCGAGTCCTCCTCCCCCTGAAAAGATTTTAACGAGTCCGATGCCACAAGTGCTCTGAATCGCTTATACCCTTTCACACCTTTCAGTGAAGTAATCATGTACCTATCATTGCCTACCACCTTCGTTACCTTATAAGGCCCGCTGTACTTTTCCTTCAGTTTTCGTCGAACGTTCACATTTCGGTCAGCAGCTCCTCTCCATAATACTAAATCATTTACCTTGTATTTTGTTGGGGGTTTACGCTTTGCATTAAAATATTTCCGCATTTTGTCCGCCGTCCGGTTTAGGTTCGCTATAGCTTCTGTCCTAGTTCATGCAGCTGTCTCCTCGTTATCCACGATGTTATCCCCCATACCTTGATACCTGCTTCGAGTCGCGGAAAACATGAGCCTGTATGGAGTAAACCCAGTCGAACCGTTTTGTAAATTATTCATTCCCCAGGTGATGTTTGTGATCCGAGTATCCCAATCCTTTTCATCTTCCACGCTTGTGTTGAGTGAATCTAGTAATGTACGATTATACCTCTCCACTTGGCCATTTGCGCGTGGACATGCTACAGCATTGATTATATGTTTTATTTGATTATCGAAATAAAACTTTTTAAAATTTTTACTTTTGAAACTCGTACCGCTGTCGGATATCATTCTCTTTGGATAACCAAATAAACAAAAAATGTCATTTAAGGATTTAATTACCTCTCGAGTCTTAGTGGTTTTAACTGGTACCGCCCATGTGAACTTCGTGAAGGAATCGACCATAATCAAAACAAAACTGTTACCTGCTCGACTTTTGCAGAAAGGACCGAGGTGGTCAATGTGCAGAGTGTGCATTGGCTCCGGAACTTTTTCAATGGGATGTAACTCACCTTCAGGTTTTCCGTACTGCCCCTTCTTGTATAGACAGTCTAGGCATGAGTTGACATATTTTCGTATGAAACGGGTCATTCCTGGAAACCAGAAGTTACCTTTGATTATTTCCTCACAAAGCTTCAGTCCTGGATGTCCAATGCAATCATGATACTTCTTCATGACATTCCACCTTCCATATTTAGGGACAACTAACCTCTGTTCTCCATCCTTAACCGCTCAGCGGCATTTGGTCGCATTCGGAACCGCCATTTTTTAGTCCCAAAAGCCTTGTGGTCGCATCCCCGACCGCGCCGTTCAGGCGGTTTTTAGCCTTATTTCTGAATATAAATAAAGTTCTATATCGTCTGTGACAATTTTACTGTAATGCTAGTTACACACACAGTCTGTTGAACTAAATCTCTATGGAAAATATAATCTGGTAACACGAAAAAAAAAAGTTGAAAGTGACGTTTCGAACTCGTTGGTCATCGGTACTTTTTCGTGGTATGCTCTCTAGTTTTATAGTGTTTTTTCTTATTATTTGTGTGTTTTCGACGATAAGTGGATAAATATTCATTTAGAAGTAGTTATTACATCGTTTTAGGTAATATTTGTATCAAATAGCATCATAAAAACTTATATTTCGACGAAATATGAAACGTAAACAAACCTTTGTGAACAATGTGCAGTGATATGAGAATTGTGTTTATTTTGAGTGATTCATGGTGAATTATGTGGATCCTGGTGTATAAAATGGTATGTAAACAATGTATTTTCTTATTAGAATAAGAATCTCATTCTATGTAATGAGAAAATTCTTTATATAAACCCTTTGAATGTTCGAGTGCACAACACGGGCGTTGACCTCCGCGCGATATGAAGTTTGAGTTTAAATATTACGAAAATGTTGAGTAGGATTCCCAAAAAAATACTGCTGTTCGATTATTAGTCTATTCAATAAGTAACATCCAAAATTTCGAGCAAATTGAGACAGCAGTTCTATGACAAATCAACAACAAACGGGAACAAAGACATGCTCAGTCATTGTCTCTAATTTCCATTGTTTATAATAAACTACAACGTATTTTAGAACGACTCACAATGTTTATGTTATGGCTTGCCTATTCAGGAAGCCATAAAACTTATCTCTAAGTAGCTGGAGGCAACAAAAAATCGACACGGACGTTTTTTTTGCTCGCCGAACGAAAAAATCTCAAGTGTCAAATGACGTCGGGGCTTTGGTGTCCGGACGCCACTTTTTCGACGGGGAAAATGTGGGGTTTGAAAGGTTAACGAGCTTGTATACTCGACCATCTTTTAGCTTGTAATTTTTCCGTATATCTGGATCGTTATCCCCAGATTCTAATTTTGTTCGAACTATGCGAATCTTCTCATCTTGATCTTGAAGACATACTAACCAATCAAATACGTCAATCACGTTGATGTCTGCTACTAAAGGAGGGTCCACCGGAAATCGGCTCAGCGCGTAAACGTGCCCATGAGACTTACCTGGCCTATGAACGACTTCCATGTCGTACTCTTGAATGGACAACCACCATCTTGCTATTCGAGGTAGTAAATCCTTTTTCAAGAAAGTGTCTCGAACGGCTGCACAGTCTGTCACCACCTTAAAATTATTGCCCGCTAAATAAATTCTGAATCTCCTCAACGATTCCACTACAGCCAATGTTTCAAATTCGTAGGAATGATACATAGCTTCTTCTTTGCTTATTTTTCGGCTGAAATACGCAATGGGCTTCATGCCTCCATCCTGATCCTGAAAGAGAATTCCAGCTACACCTTTACTGCTTGCGTCAGTGTGAACTTCTATGTCGCCTGTCCTACAAAATAATGAGAGTATTGGTCGAGTCCTCAAAATCTTCTTCAGCAGATCAAAAGTGCTCTGCTGTGCTGGATGCCAAATCCACGCTGCATTCTTTTTTAGCAAGCCGTACAGATCATACGTGACAGACGTGTAGTCTTTAACAAATTTCCTGAAATAACTAGTCAGACCTAGAAACATCCTAAGCTCATGTACATTCTTAGGTTCTTTATAATTAGTCACAGCATCAATTTTCTTACTTCTAGGCCTGATACCCTTTTCGCTGATCTCGTAACCGAGGTAATCTATTTTGTCCTGCAAGAAAAAACACTTAACAAGATTTAACGTCGACTTTGCGTCCCTAATTATTTCCAAAACTATTCGAAGTAGATCGAGGCCTTCCTGTTCAGTTTTTGTGGGTAGCAACAGATCATCTATAAAAGGAAGCACCTTATCATGACGTAATGAAGAAAATATCTTGTCCATAAGACGCTGGAAAACTGCTGGAGAATTGGCCAAACCAAAGGGCATACGCAAAAATTCATAATGGCCCTCGGGAGTGACAAAACCAGTTCGGTGGATTGAAGTTTCCGCTACAGGAATCTGAAAGAAACTTTGCGATAGTCAAGGCTCGTAAAAAGCTTCTTCCCACCTAGTTTCTCGATTTGTTCTTCTATGATGGGCAGAGGATATTTATCTTTCACTGTGATACTATTTAATTTTCTGAAATCCACACAAAATCGATAATCTCCGTTCTTCTTCCTAACTAATACAATCGGACTAGCATAATTAGACGACGATTCCCTAATAATACCGTTAGATATCATGTCTTCAATCTTTTCTCGTACTATTGCCTTTTCTGAAAAAGAAAGCCTGTAAGGACGATAACAAACCGGTTTGTCCGTGTTAAGTTCAATATTAAATTCTATTTTGTCCGTCCTGCCTAATTCTCTTGTATCAATCGAAAAACAATCTGAATATTCCTTTAAAATCTCTACCAACTCTTTAACTACCTGTGGATCTCCGGATCCACATTTGACTTTTGTTGTATCAATGCTCATGATCGATACGCGATTATCTGCAGAATTATTAGGCAAGAACAAACTATTTCACCAGTAACCAATCCATGAGCCATAATCTGGTCTTTCTGGAAACAAACCGGCTTTTTACAGCGATTAACTATGAAAATGGCCTGTACTGGAAAAAAAATTACAGAAACAGGAATGCTATAGTTGTTACCATTATAAGCAACTGTACGAGTATCTACAAACAGTAGAGTTGATTTGTCACTTTCTGCATTATTGTAGGTCTCAACAAACAAGGATGAATAAGCTGGAACGACAGTGTCTGCAGAGCACAAAATGTTAACCTTACCAACACATGTACCTACTTGCATAGAATTTATTTCAAAAGATTCAATTTTCTTTTTATATAAATCTGCATATCCTAAAAAGACGGTAGTACCACTAATTGTAAGCTTGAATTTTTCATTGTTCAAAATAGACTGTCCAATAAAAACGTCGGCGCGGTTAACAGTAGCGTCCACGACAACTGCGTCTGAACACACCTTAACTTCCCCCCCGAGTGGGTTCCCGCATTGTCGTTGCGGGGGGGCTCAGTAACCGTGGATGCCGGCCACGGTGAAGCCAAGAGGAACCCAAAGGTGGGGCCGCTCGTCAGGGCTTTTGCCTCAAAGCCGACGACGTAGCGGCCAAAAAGTAGGTTGCGGTGAGGTGCACTGCAACTGAGGTGGGCCGCGATGTCGAATGGGAGGCATCGCGGCTGAGGGTTACGGGCTGCGGTAGAGGAGGGGTGCCGGTGCTTCTGAGCAGCGCCCTTCCCTTCCGTGGCCTGGACGGGGCCGCCACCGTTTGATGGCGGACGCGGTGGGGCCGCAGGGGAAGAGGAGTGTCGGTATAGCGTTAGCCGCTCTCCCTATCCTCTGCGGCCGAAAAGTGGTAGACGGGACGGCGCGTTGTGTTCCACACGCGCGCCGTCAAAGATGTCAGCAACCACCGATGGGGTCCGCAAGGGCCGATGCCTGCCAGGGGTGCGGGTTAGTTCGAAAGAGATACCACGGCCCCTGGCATACGGGCTACTGAGGGAACACGGGTGGGTTTTAGTCAGTAAAAGTCTGACACGCCCTCCTGCTCTACTCAGCAGGAGAAGTCATTTGATGATTTCCCACCCAAAAAAAAAAAAAAAAAAAAAAAAAAAAAAACACACCTTAACTTCATCTACAACGAATTCTAATGATACCTGTCCGTGAGCTTTAATTGGTGGTCCACCAAACCCATTGACAAAAACTACACAAGGTTGCATTGCAACACCAAGCTTTAGAACACAATCATGAGTGATCAGGTTGACTTGAGCCCCCGTGTCTAAATAAGCGATACCTTTTAAACCATTGATCAAAACATGTTTAAAATAACATTCATTTACCTGTGTCTGTACTATGCTGACAGCCGTTTGATAACACTGCTCCTTTTTGTGGTTGGTTTTCCCACAGATTTCGCATTTTATAGTATTAGGATTGTTAGGGCATGATCGGACGATATGCCCCGACTCGTTACAAAGAAAACAAGTAACACCTGGCTTTCGTTCTTTTGGATCTCTGATTGCTTCTTTTGAAGACCCTGATGCGAAATCTTGACATCGAGGAACGATTCTAGAACCTTGATTATTTTTTTATCGTCGTTCATGCACAGAAAATGAGAATAAAGCTCGCCTGGTGTTTTATAATTGCCAGCTCTTGCAGAAGTCCTTATGTGGAACGGTAACCCTTCTATGATACAAGACACCGCTTTCTCTCCAGTGAGGTCACACTTAGTTAGCATGGTACATTTTGAATAATAGTAATGAGTCATCGTTTCATTAATTAACTTTTTCCTATTTAACATTTCCCTCAATGCGTCTGCGTAATCTATGTTTTGAGGGAACGCTTCCAGAATTTTTTGTTTCCATTCCGGCTACGTAAATTCATAGCTTCGTAGTGCACCATGCCACAACTTTGCTAACCCAACAAGACGTGCCTGCATATAATAACTTATAAGATTTTTTTTTTTTTTGGGTGAGAAATCATCAAATGACTTCTCCTGCTGAGTAGAGCAGGAGGGCGTGTCAGACTTTTACTGACTAAAACCCACCCGTGTTCCCTCAGTAGCCCGTATGTCAGGGGCCGTGGTATCTCTTTCGAACAAACCCGCACCCCTGGCAGGCATCGGCCCTTGCGGACCCCACCAGTGGTTGCTGACATCTTAGACGGCGCGCGTGTGGAACACAACGCGCCGTCCCGTCTACCACTTTTCGGCCGCAGAGGATAGGGAGAGCGGCTGACGCTATACCGACACTCCTCTTCCCCTGCGGCCCCACCGCGTCCGCCATCAAACGGTGGCGGCCCCGTCCAGGCCACGGAAGGGAAGAGCGCTGCTCAGAAGCACCGGCACTCCTCCTCTACCGCAGCCCGTAACCCTCAGCCGCGATGCCTCCCATTCGACATCGCGGCCCACCTCAGTTGCGGTGCACCTCACCGCAACCTACTTTTTGGCCGCTACGTCAATGGCTTGAAGGCAAAAGCCCTGACGAGTGGCCCCACCATTGGGTTCCTCTTGGCTCACATCACTGCTTCGCTGAAGGAGGTGACGGCTCCCCATGCCCTCTCGCTCCATACCATGGCCTGGACCAGGGCCGGACGCGAGAGATCGCCGCCGCCGATCGCCTCCACGAGGACAAGGCGGTGCTCCGCCCAAGCAGGGCAGACCGCCACCGTGTGCTCCACCGTGTCCTCATGGCGATCTTCGCAGTGGAAACACCCGGGCGTTTCCTCCCGCCCTATCCGAAACAGGAACCTCCCGAAACAATCGTGTCCGGTGAGGACCTGCATCAGGCGGACGGTGAGGAAGCCATGCCGCCTCTCGAACCACTCCTCAAAGAGGGGACTTACCGCCGCAATCGTGGCGTGCCCAGCACTAGGTTGCGACAATCGCTCTCTCCATGTCACCATGAGATCCCGCCGGAGCTCTGTCCGCTGTGCCGCGATTTCCTGCGGCAGCGGAGTTACGCCCCGGCGTTTGGCCTCCTCGCGCCACTCCCATATTTGCGCGAGGACCTTTGCCTCCAGATCCCATGGCGGTAATCCGGCAAGGAGGCCCGCCGCCTCGCCGGAGATCGTGCGATATCCCCGGATCATCCTGATCGCCATGACCCTATGGGACGCCCTCAGCTTGCGAGCTGGTTGGCGCCTCAATGTAGGCGCCCTAACAAAAACTCTAAAAAGTAAAAATAATAATATTTATAGGCCTTTTAAGATGAAGGTAATATTTTGATCAAGGCATTGCAAAGGCGGGGGACGGCTAATGAAAATGCTAGGCTTCTGTTTGGCCTTTTCATTGACCGTCCCCCGACTTGACAATGCCTTGATCAAAATATTACCTTCATCTTAAAAGGCCTATAAATATTATTATTTTTACTTTTTAGAGTTTTTGTTAGGATCGGGGGTTTTTTAAATTTTTAATTTAATTTTTATTTCCTGTCAAGTCGGGGGACGGTCAATGAAAACGCCAATCAGAGGTCTAGCATTTTCATTAGCCATCCCCCTTAGAGGTCTAGCATTTTCATTAGCCAGCCTTTACAATGCCTTGATCAAAATATTGCCTTCATCTTAAAAGGCCTATAAATATTATAATTTTTACTTTTTAGAGTTTTTGTTAGGGTCGGGGGTTTTTTAAATTTTAAATTTAATTTTTATACGTTATTACTTTCTGACTGATACGTTAACCTCATCACCAAATAAAAATACTAGTTTCGTATCTACGCTTGTAAATATTAGATGAAATGTTATTTCATTTTCATCCTTACATAGTATACAACAAAGTCGCTTTTCGTGTTAGTACGCTTAGATATTTTTAACCCCCGACGCAAAAACAACGGGATGTTTTTGCGTCGCAAACTCATTCTTATAAAATGTGCCATACATCACAAAAATGAGTTGAAATGATAAAAAACTGGTCTGATTTTGTTAACGTAATCGCCTTTTTTTCAAGATATCGAGATTTTAAAGATACCAATCCATAGAGCGGAAAATTTGCAGTCGAACTGTATATTTAACTCATTTTCGTCATTTTGGCGGTTACATTAAATAATATTACAACTGACGATATAACTGCACTGTCGAGGAGAGAGGAAAATATTAAAGTTGATAGAATAGATATAAATTCTTGTTTGACATTTTTATTCCAAATTATTGTTAAATAATACTGAGTAAATAGAAAAACTAATAAAAAAAACATAAAGCTAATCTATAAGATTCTGTTTACATTTACAGTTTGATCTGTTGTGATGTCTTATTGCCTGTGGTAAAAAAAATAAAAAAGTGACAGTCTCTCTTCTATGTATTTTACTGTGTACATAAATAATAAAATAAATAAATAAATAATACTCTCAATCTAAGATAACTATATATTAATGCTCACTCAGTCATACCAACAAACATACACATATTTCTCCTCTCTCACAAGTTGCTAAAGCAAGTTTCTGTAGTAAGTTTTATTTTTATTTTTATATATTAACATATCCGAACGTGGTATATTTCATTATTACGTACGCGTTTCCAAACGCGTCTCATACGCAATATTTTTTCTGTCATGTTGCCAGCCGCAGTTTTGAACTACCCATCTCCTTCCTTCCTATTACGCTCCCATGCGACAGAAAGAGAAGGAGTGTCGCCGCCTACGCCCAATCAGGGCGCATTTTCGCAGTGACAGGAAGAAGAATCACGCCGTGATTGAATACTCGCAAAAGAAAAGTCATCCGCATAACAGCTCACGCAATACTGCTGAGCAAACACACCAAACCGCAAACCGCATTAAACTCTAAACTAAAGACAATCTGTGAATGTTGGCTGACACGATGAAACAAACTTAAGTGCAGGAAGAATCCACCAGAACACGCGCTGGGCTTCAGCACCTCCAGCGGCATCAGCCATCTTCCCAGGCGATCAGCTTCCAAGTAAGTCCTTATTCCCCTACATAAAAACTGCGTGCCGGCAACATACTATTCCGCGTAAATTAATTTCCCGCCAAAATTTACAGCCCCACGAGGTCCTTCGAACCGCTATTCCAACTTATCACCATAAGTTTTTGGTCCATTTCGAGTCGGATACAAAGAATCAGCATTTTTAGGTCTCATACCTAGGATTTAGGTCAAATACCTAAGTTCGTAAAACCGCCATATTGAACGCGTACTAACGTTCGTACATCCCGCTAGGTACATATTCATTGGGAATTACTGTATCAACTTAATATTGCTTCTCCAGCATTAAAATAGCTTAGGACAATATTAAAACCGCTAATTATCGTGAGTTAGCTCCGCAAACTTGCCTACAACATACTCAACCGCAATTACTTCTTAAACCCGCTTAGAATAAAATTATTATTATAAGTCTACCCGCTATACCTAAATTATTTTGTCCGTTGTATTTTCTAGAATAATCCATTATGGAAGAACTTAAAATGAAAGTAAAATTACTTCAAGCTAAAAATCAAGCAATATTTATCGTCGTTAAACGTAACGTCAAAGGAAATAAATACGACTAGTATTGAGCCTCGTTCGTCGGAAACGTTCATGTCAGATACACAAATACTCTCAGTCACTCGTCAGGAATTTCATAATAACCTAGATAAAATAAATACATATTCTTTACAAATAAATCCAGTTCATAAAATCGATTATAAAAGTCAAATATCCTTTGACGGCGTTTACACTCGTGTCGAAAGAGTGCGCTCACTTATCGCCGCGAAGTCTTCAAGGTCATTAGATGACTCAATGTCTCAGGACAACGCGAAACATTCTAAAACTTCTATCAAACTACCTCCAATTCAGATTCCGTTCTTTGATGGTAGGATTGAAAACTGGCCTGTTTTTTATGAATCATTTAAGTCAAATATCCATAGCAATATAAATCTCACAGATTCTCAGCGAGTGCAGTACTTAATAGGTAACCTAAAAGGAAACGCATTGCAGATTACCGCAGGAGTTGTTCCATCAGGAGAAAATTATGCTTCTATGTGGAACAGCTTAGTTCAAAAATATCAAGATAGGCGAGCACTGGGCTCACACTACATGTCTAACATATTAAATATTAAACCTGCAACGAAAAATTCCGCTTCTTCAAATAGTTTTATTGAAAGTTTTCACGCTTCTGTTTCTGCCTTAGAACAATTACAAATTAACGACATAAAGGATTTCATTTTATTAAATTTAGCTTTGAAAAAATTAGATCCCACTACTATACTGTCTGTCTTTTGACGGACGTCAAACAGTCATACCATACAGCTCTTTGTTTACTCCTCGCAAATTAAATAAAAATACGAGTTTGGTCTTCTAAAGTTTATTGTAGAAATACTTAAATAAGTGCAACTTACAAGTAACATTAATTTCTAGTGTTTATGTGCGGTGTTAAATATAATAAACAAAAAATACGTTCTGTCGATCCCCGGAAATATTATAGTACCTGACAACGAAAGGAAATAAACAGTGTTTTATTTGTGTACGGGAAACAAACCGTGACAAAACTTTTAGTGTACAATCGCGACTTCTTCCGCACGCTCTCCTTTAAGGCGATAATCGCGTAGCAAGGCTCACGACTCGATCGCACAATGCATGCGTTTTGACCAATAGAATGCACGAAACATATTTTAGTAGTGTTCGTAGTAATGGTGTACAGAAGTGTGACACTCACACAGGCGCGTGCTATGTTCACTAGTTTGTGAGATTATTTTTGAATAGGCACGGCCGGTATGAGCTCTTTATGAATTATTGTTGTTGACAAGAAGTAATTTCGTACTCATATTTATCTTCTTTTTGGTTTAGAAAATGTATTATTGCTATTGCTTTAAGTTAAATGAAATAATTGTTAGGTTCTTAATGTGTTTTATTTTTATAGGTTTTAGGTTTGTTTTTTATTAGCAGAGGAGAATAAAACTAATTCATGCCTTGCTTGACACGAGACCAGAGAGACGGTGTCACTTTTTTTTACCACAGGCAATAAGACATCACAACAGATCAAACAGTAATTGTAAACAGAATCTTGTCGATTAGCTTTATGTTTTTTTTTGTTAGTTTTTCTATTTATTCAGCTACTTACTAGCAGCGCTCCGCGATTTCAACAGCGTAGTTCCCGTTACCGTGAGAATATGGGGATAAAATATAGCCTATGTCACCCGGAGATAGTGTAGCTTCCCAACAGTGAAAGAAATTTTCAAATCAGTTCAGTAGTTTCGGAGCCTATTCAATTCAAACAAACAAACAATCAAATCTTTCCTCTTTATTATTAGTAAAGATAGATTATTTATCAATAATTTGGAATAAAAATGTCAAACAACAATTTATATCTATTCTATCAACTTTAATATTTTCCTCTCTCCGACATAACAATGTTCCGTCAGGTCTATAAGTTTTGTAATATATGAACACTTTCACTGCCTCCCCAATTTTCACGATGTCCAATGGTTATGCGATATCGCCGCCATACAAAACGCAGCGGACGCGCTAGGCACGTTGACTGGCACTGCATAAAGTTATAAAATGTTAATAATTATTGTCATTTCTGTAAATTCCGGTTAAGAAGTTACAGCCTTTCAAGGTCAACTTATTAAGGCCATTAAAAAAAAAAACCTGTATTATCGGCGCGGCGCGGGCGTAAGAGGGACTTGTTACTTGCGCAGTTCTATTGCAAAGTAAAAATCTTCATTACAATGTGTTATAAACTTGAAAATGTACAAAAACGAAGCAAGTTAGATATTTTGTTGGAAATTTGCAACATTTGTTATTATCTTTTTATTTTATTGCTCTATATTATGATTGGAATAACACAAATAGGTATACTTTGCGCAATTCATACAATGTTATCAGAGATTTTTGTTTACTGTTGTCGGAACTCTTGCAACTGCAATAATAATACGTTCATTATCTATACCATTGTTATTTTGTGGGAACTTCCGAAAATCCGGTTTAACAATAGAATGGCTTAAAAACATACTTTATGGCCCTTATATTGAAGGACCATAAAATACGTTCGCGAAATATTACAAAGAATTTTAAGGTATGCCTACTATTTTATTACCATTGTAGCGGCACTACAAATAAAAATGCATCGCAACGAAATCGAAAAACACAAAAAGAAAAGTGGCGCCATCTACAATGCCACAGACGAACTAACTGAGCAATTCTACATCGCGCAATCAGAGTTTACCACGCTACTCAGATAGATAAAATATTCCGACATCAACTGTCGGGCAGTTGCCCGGACCAGACACAATACCCGTCTGGTCGGAGGATCCTCCTTTTCAATAGAGGATGAGCGAACTTTACACCCTGTTCGACCTACCTCTATACCATGTTACCTATCTCGAATGTTTTGCAGGTGTTCCTTATAGGTATGTATATTTTGAATACTTTTAATAGTTCTAATATTGGTTTTATCCATTTATTTATCACACCTTTGATTTTTATTTAATCATAACAGCAGTTTGTGCAGAGGGTGATTGGTACTAACACTAGATAATAAGTTGTTTTCATATTATATTACTAACACTCTATGGATTTCTTTTCCGAAATAAAATAAATATTATCATTATTTATCATTATAAACAGGCGGATGTCCCTTTAGTGCACTCGTGCGCTGAACTACCAGATTTTAATAGATGTGGAAAGAATCACAAAATGTTTAATAATCGCATTGTGGCCACTGGTTGTGGTCTACGTAATATTAACAAAACTGAGGAAACAATATAAGCTCTTTGCTAAACTATTAAGACTCATTTTCGCGGTACAGAAGATCTACAGTGAATGCTCATACATTTCTATGAGATCCGAGCTAAAACGCCTAGCGCGTGAGACAGAAGATAGTTGACATAACTGTATGGAGCGTTATGGAGTAATTTGTCGATTCTCGTGCGCCGCACGGGGAACCGAAGTTTGTCGAATATTACCGAACGTCGCGTCGATTAGCGAGAGCGCCCGAGGTTTGGCAAAGTTTGCATGCCGGCCATAATGAATGACCGACTCATTATTGTCACTGCGAAGTTTAGTTTACGTGGAATTGAATACTATTGTTTATTTTTTATTCGTCTAGATTTAAATTACTTACCTATCTGAAATAAATAAATTCTATTTATTTACTTATTACCCCTAATACTTAGTGAGCTAGTAAAGTGCACCACCAGTTCCATGACCTACCAGCCGCCACTGATCATAAATATAACGAGATTACACGAACAAGGTATCTTTGCAATGTCCGGGGCATGCTTTGCAGGATGCTTACCGTTGGGTGGTTCACAAAAGGCTTGCAAGAGGCAGTACGTTAAGATTGGAGTTTATGAGTGGGCCGTCTTTTAATAAAAGGTTGACAAACCATGCTATAATCAACGAGACAAGCGCGTTGCCCGCATTGCGTACGACAAGTATATTTTGACAAATATAACAAAACTCAGTTCATAGGCCACTTTAAAATTCGGAAGCATAACAAGTAATTAAACTGAACTATAATTTTCAATAAGAAATACTCCTTAATTTCTGAAATATAACAGAAATATTTTCAAAAAGCCAGGCATGTGGGCTCCTGAAAAAATAAAACTGTCACTGTGACCGCAATGAGAGTGAAAGGATTGAAAAAATAAATATTAGCTATTAGTGAAATATATATTTTTCAGTTCGTGTTCATTTAATAATAAGCTGTTCAAGATTAAAGATTTCTTATGGTTGATATTTAAACCGTATCTGTATATTAAAACATTTTAGTAAAACATTTTTGTTTAAAGCGAAACTGTCGTCTGTAATCTTCGTGTGAAATCATACAAAATGTGTTAACATTTAAGAACAATTTTAAGGATTTGTAGTTGTGGAAAAGAAGCAATTTAATTTAGTTGAACTTATTTATTTTTAATAGAGTGTTTCAAGATTTCAAAAGGAAATTTTAAAAATTCACCCAGAAATTAATATAAAAAATTACACAGAAATTATCATCAACTTGTATTTATCTACACTCATATCGTAAAGTTAATATTAATAAATCAAAAATAGTGTCATAATGACAGACTTTAAGCACGGGCAATTCTAATGAAATTAAAAAGTTTTATCATAAATTAATAATTTTAGCACACCTTCCTTATGTTTACGTATTTGTGTTTTTTGTAATGTCTTCGCTACTTCTTCTAATACTCCTAGTAATTGTTCTAACTGAGTCATTTTTTGTAAACAACAAAAAAACGTGATATTCTTCAAAATAACGTGATGTTACGATGCGTAGATTCCTTTTGTAACAATATTGTAAATAACTTGCACAAAAAACCCTCAAACGCTGCTAATGACGGTCCGGGCTCGCTTCTTATCTAAGGAATGCGATGTCTTTTGTTCTCGACGCTCAGTACGGTGCACTGTAATCCGGCTGGATTTCGACCATGTTTTGATGGTAGTAAGGTTGAAAATTGTTTGTATGGATTTTTGTGGGAACGAAATGCGTGCTTTGTTGACGACACCTTTATTGCGACTAAAAGAATGGACATTGGTTTGCGTCTCTATACGTCATGCATTCAACATACAATATGGATTTGTGTGAATACACTCACACAAATACATGTTGTTTCTAATTGGGCGAAACCAGGAAGGGGTGTGGTTTGTCACTAGATGCGCTGCCACAGAAATATTTTCTAAAGTGAGCATGCTTAAAGTTTGTCGATTGTACCTTTACACCGATACTGTACGCAGCCTATGGTGTTTATCGCTACCATAATCACCGCAAAACTGCCATAAACGTGTAACTGAAAACAGCGCCATCTGTTGCTTTATCGGTGTACTTCTTTATCATGGCTAAGTGCGGTGCCTGTGGTAAGTTCCTGTCGTCGACAGAAGCCGCAAATTGCACTAAATGTAGGGCTTGGTACCATCGAGGGTGCGTTGGTTTACAGAATACCGGCTCTCTAACAGCCCCCTGGCACTGTTCAGAGTGTAATAAGAACCTACCGAGAGACAAACATGCTGAAACGCCGGTAAGGGCGCGTACACCAGTGCCAGTTGCGCACGAGGAAAGCCTCGTTAACCTCATGGATACCAGCCCCCTAAACAGCACAGCCCTAGATGTCACACAGGAGCTCAACTTGGACATCCTTAGGGCAGAGCTAAACATTTTCAAGGAGGATTTTTTGAAGACGGTACGGAACGAATTCCTACAGCTCCGTGATGATCTTTCCAAGCTAAGATCCTCTCTAAATGCAACTAATGATAGAATGAGCAATCTGGAGGAACGATTGGCGGTGTTAGAAAATAAACACACACAGCCCCAAGTATCGTCAGAAGTAAATAATTTAATAACACAACTACGAAGCGATATAAATGATCGAGATCAGGAGCTGCTCGCAAATGATATCCAGATCACTAACATACCCCAGATCAGTGGTGAAAATCCACTCCATACGGCGATGTTAGTTGCGTCTAAGATTGGCGTGAAACTCGAAGCACGCGACATAGTGAGCGCCGAGCGTGTCGGAGGGAGGCGCATCAACGCGACGCGGTCGTCGGCACCGGTGGTGAGCCGCCCGCGCTTCCTCGTCGTACGCCTCGCGCGCCGCGACCTGCGTGACGAGCTGCTGGTGGCAGCACGAGTGCGACGTAGCATGACCACTGCGGACCTAGATCTGCTGGGCCTTGTCATGCGCTTTTACATCAACGAGCGGCTTACGAAGGTGAATCGAGAGTTGTTTCGGAGCGCTCGTGAAGCCGGCAGTTGCCTCAGGTGGCAATTTGTATGGGCCAAACGAGGTCGTATTCTCGCCCGGTACAAACCCGGAGACGCCACTTGCCAAATCCGCTGTGAGGCTGACTTACAGCGTACCTTCGGACCGGCTCTGGGTGATGGCGGCAGCGGCAATAGCGCAATTTAAATTTCACCTTTCGTTTGTTTGTTTGTTTTGTCCTACTAAACCAATTATTTCTCTGATCAAGGTCATACTTTGTTATGTTGTCACGCTAACTTTTAAAGCAAGTGTTTTCGTCGTGAGTGTCAGTATTTCTAAAATGTTAAGTTTGTGTTGCTACTATTTGTTATCAATTTCCTTGCTAGGTGTATGTCTCACGGCGCGCCTCAGTCAACTACACGTAAATCAGTTTTATAACACCATACATATTTATCTATTACACCTATACCTACCTACCTACCTACCTACCTACCTACCTACTACTTAATTGTACAATCCTTCTATTTACATTTTATTTTATTATAATCAATACTTACATATTCACAATTGGATTAAAACTTATATTATTTGAAATTGGAATTGAAGCTACTGAATGTGCACTGATCATATTGCTAAATAACAGAATTATGTTATATTATTACAATGATGACTAAAGGAGATAAGTTTCTTAAAGTTGGATTTCTTAATGCTGGTTCATTGGGTACAGGACATGATAACTTGATTGGTGCACTCGACAGGCATTGCTTTGACGTTATGGCCATTAACGAGACTTGGCTGCGACCGGGCGAGGAGGGGCGTGCTCCAGTGGTGTCGGGCTACCGTCTGCGTCACACGCCGCGGCCGGCGAGTGTGCGCTCGGGTCGTGGTGGGGGCGTCGGCTTTTATCTGCGACGGGGTTTGAGCGCGCGCACATGGACTGGTGCGATCAATCCAAGGTTCGAATCGGTCGAACAAATGTGGTTAACGTTATCTATGAACGGCAAAAAAATTGCTTTAGGTACAGCCTACCGCCCACCATGGCTTGACCTAGTCCTTTTCCTAGATGCCATAACGGATACCATTAGTTCACTAGGTAACTGCGACCACTACATACTACTTGGAGACTTCAATGTCAATTTGCTAGACACGAACGGGATAAAAACTAAAAATATCAATGAGTTTTTGAATTGCCTCAGCCTTTCACAGTTGGTTACAACTCCTACCCACTTTACGGCATCCAGTAAAACCCTCATCGATATCCTGTGTACCGACCTACGAGCCAAAAATACAGCGGTAGAACCTTTCGGTTCAATTAGCGGCCATTCTATTGTAATTGGTGAACTGCATATCAAGCGTGACAAGTTCAAACCATACTTGGTAAAATATCGGCCACTTAAAAATGTATGCGCGGAAAGTTTTAATTTAGAATTGTCATTTTTAAAGGACATCGTCGGAAATGGCCCCAGGACCAACAAACATCTGACCTACATAATAATTATAAATATATTTTATTAGACTAATTGCGAGTATCTGTATGAAACGGACATTCTGCGTTCCATATTGAATAATTAAAAGAGCGACTATTGATTGACATCATATACAATATGCCGCCATCTTGGGCCGCATTCCGAATTAGAAAAATAGCGCTGTGAGCGCTCGCATCGATATTTTGCGTTCCGAGTTAGATATCACGATTCTGAAAGCTAGGAACCGTCATTTTTGTCATCAAAACGGAACGCTCGTGACTATCTAAGTTAGCTAAAGATTCGATGCGACTGAAAACAAAACAGCACAACTGTCATTTTTGACACCGCTCACGGTGATATTAGTATCGCAAGATGGCGCATGTCATGACGTCATCTATGACGATTCGCGGGACATCGTTGTCGCGCTCACGCCATGGCAGTTCGGAAAGGGCGTGAGCGCGCTCAAATCGATATTATCGTAACTCGGAACGTGGCCTTTGACAATTAGATTAAATGACAATTAGTGATGTCCAATCTTTCATGTCACACTCATCGAAAACGAGATTACTTGTGTTCGCCACCTGCTCAAGGATTTTACACGCATTCAAACGTACTTTCTTTTCAACCTTTTTCGCTGTAGGTTGGGTGACTCAGAAGTGTATCACGCTTTTTTTTTTTTTTGTATGACGCTTCTGTAGGAACTTTTGCGCCGCTTTTATTGGTACCGTACTATATACTCTAGGTACGTAAAGAATTCAACGACAAAACCAATTTTTATATCTTAATCCATACATCCTAAATAATAATCCTTTTAAACAATTACTACACATAAGTGAGATGCATTGTAATATTCGAAATAGAAATAACTCGCTGGGTACTAAATGGTATCGATTTTATTTAAAATAATCGATCTAATGTATTGGCATCCTTAGGGATCATCATCATTGTCATATCTGTCAATCAACTCAACTGTCAAAGTGGTAATGCAGTCAAGTCACACTCGCGCGCATTTCTTCGTGATTGCTTTGTGTACCTAGTGATTTCAATTTGCTTTTATTTTCGGAATACATTCGACGACCTTGCTATTTTTTACGGACTCTGATTGCTTTCACTAACGTGTTACAGGCATTTATTAGCATGTATTTCGAAGTATTGAAAGCATTGTTTCTTACTAAATATAACCTCAAAATCTTTATTTTCTTTTGAAATATATCCTTTCTGCAAGTTGTCCGTCATTAAACTTTGTCTTCATAGGCATATACTTGTAATTTAGAACACGCAAAGTAATTTTCCTTTGCTGTTGGTTCTGGGGCGAACGATGTATGGATGCAGAACAATCTCCTTTTAGAATTATTTCGTCGCTTGACAACGTTAATGATATGGTGCATGTATTTAACACCCATATTATTTTCCTGTTTGATGTTCACGCACCGATCAAGACGTGTACAATAAAGGAAAAGTCGTATCCATGGATTACAGATACGATCAAGGTTATGATGCGTTTACGTGACGACGCTCTTAGTAGTTATAGAAAAACAAAAGCTGATACAAAAAAAAATATTACAAAGAGCTAAAACACTTGGTGATTAGTTCATTGTATAGTGAAAAAGTTGCGTATTTCAAGCATAACGGCACGGTTGGCGCAGTGGTTAAGCGATTGACTGCTGTGCTACGTGTCGCGGGTTCGATTCCCGCACGAAACAATTATCTGTATGACCTACTAGTAGTTGTTCCGGGTCTGGCTGTTTGTGTATGTTAGTTTAAATGTTTGTAAACGCACCCACGATACAGGAGAAATTCCTAATGTGGGGCAACGTTATTTAAAAAAAAATTAAAAAAAATTATAATAAAAAAAAAATGCCCTAAATTACTATGGAAGAATTTAAAATCCACCTTATCGTCCTATAAACCCAAACAAGACCTACCGTCACACTTTACAGATCCTAACGTAATTAATAACAACTTTTTAACTGTCCCCGGTAATCCCGTGGCAAGCACATCCCTTATAAACTATTTCGAAAATCATAGACATGGTGAACAAGTTTTCACAATAACTCCAGTGGAAGAAAATGACATCTCTCGCATTATCTCCAACCTCAAAAGTAACGCTGAAGGTTACGCCAACATTACCCTGGAAATGATTAACATGACTCTGCCACACATTAAATGTTATAACGGACATAATAAACCGGTCTATAGTAACGTCTACGTTCCCCGACCTATGGAAAATTGCCTCCATTAGGCCCTTGCCAAAAAAATCAAATCCATCCACTTTAAAAGACCTACGCCCTATAAGTATACTACCGCGTCTATCTAAAGTATTAGAAAAAGTCGTCCGCCGTCAATTAACGCTTTTTTTGGAACAAAATAACGTCCTTCCTGATTTGCAATCTGGTTTCAGAAAACAGCGCAGTACATCTACTGCATTACTGGACGTTACTGATAATATATTGTCTGCCCAAGTTCGGAGAATGTGCTCATTGCTGGTTTTACTCGATTTTTCTCGGGCATTTGACGCAATAAATATTCCGCTATTACTATCGAAGTTAAAGTATTATGGTTTCGACCCCGGTGCTACGCAATGGTTCTATAGCTATCTAAACAAGAGGGAGCAATTTGTTGACTTGCGTTTGGGTGACGGCACTATCCTTAGGTCGACTCTAATTTCTGTAGAGAGAGGAGTCCCACAGGGTTCTATTTTGGGTCCGATTCTTTTTATATTGTACTGTGCAGATATTATAAAATGTCTCCAGAAATGCAAGTACCATATTTACGCGGATGATGTCCAACTATATATATCTTTTAGGCCAGACGAGTACGACACTGCCATTAAGGATCTTAACGATGACCTTAAAAGAATCGCCGCCTGGTCAGAAGAGAACTGCCTGTCGTTAAATCCAATAAAAACCAAATATATGGTATTTGGCACAAGACAGCAGGTGGCTCGACTACCTGTGACTTTTGATTTGAAACTCATGGGCGAACCAATTGAGCGAGTGTATGAAGCGCGAAATCTAGGTATTGTTATGGACAAGGACCTTCGTTTTGAGAAACACGTAGCGGACTCGGTTAAAAACTGCTTTTACCGTCTAAAGGTTTTGTACAACGTGAGGCCTTATTTATCAGAAAAACTACGGGAGCAACTAGTCGAAACCCTGGTTCTGTCCAGGTTAAACTACGCTGACGTAGTTTACGGCCCGCGCCTATTAGCTCGAACAGACCGCCTCGTCCAAAGGGTACAAAACGCCTGTGCTCGATTTTGTTACAATATTCCTCGCAGAAGCCATGTTACACCTTATCTAAACAAGCACTTCTCATTGAAAATGAAGTCTAGACGCAAACTACACTTAGCTTGCCTTCTATTCGGAGTGGTTAAATATCAGAAACCCGACTACCTATATAACAAGCTGAGTTGGGTTGCGAGTAGACGGGAATGCAGGAGAAGGCAATGCTCTCAACAACTCTCGACTCAGTCTCAGGGTTCAGCCGCTTTTAGAGGCAGCTTTCGTTATGCGGCTTCTAAAGTATGGAATAACCTGCCACCACCGATTAGAGTTTTGAAGACAATAGACACTTTTAGACGACGCTTACGGCAGTATCTCATAGAAGCGCAACGGAAGCTGGATATGGTCACATTAAATGTCTCAATCATATGATTTAGGTTCCTACTTGCCTATTTTACCCATTGAGTATGTGTCAGTGTTTTTGTCGGTAAATATTGAGCGTTGTAATACTATACGGTGTCTTTGCTGGAAATTGCTCTTGCTCTTGCTCTTTTTCGCGCTCGGTTCGGCTTCCTAGCCTAAGTCCCCTGTATCTTCGCCCCAGAGGTTGTTATTGCGATACCGCGTTATTGCTGCGTCCCAGTCGCAGAGGTGAGGCCTGTAGAATACAAGACAACACATTAAAATACACGTTTATTTCCAACTTATGCATTATGGAACCACGTTTGCTTTTCAACATACCTAATGTGCCTGGCCTTCTGGTACACGACTGTGACGTACATACGATGTCGTGATAGCGCCTTTTTCACCTTACATCCTACGCCAAGATCTATGGCAGTGGCGAACCTCGTACAATTTGCGATTTGTCATCCCCATAGAGAAGCATAAGACTGTAGACAGAAAAAGGAAAATTAAAAGAGGTTACTTGTGGAAGACATTATAAAAGAAAGAAAAGAAAGAAAGAAAATACATTTATTTAGCACAGACTAAAAAAAAGGCACACAATATACAGCAAAATAATAAAGATAATAACTAACAAAAAGTGTAAAGTGCGTAAAAGTGTGCCTCACGGCTGCGCTAAAAAGGCCCAGTTCAGCATAAATGCCAGACAACTAGTGCCTGACGCTGGTTTTCAACTGGACCTGACGTGTGAGGTGACGGATGTAAATCAGTTTTATCCAATACTGCAACGTGACGTGTCTAAGCATACATAAATAAAATACATTTGTGTCAGATTAAATAAATAAAAATAGTAACGAGTAGTACTTATTTGGTGAGACATTTTGATATTTATATAAATATGTAGTTTGTTAGTAATTGAGTGTAGTAACTAAAATAAAAAAAATTAAACTTATTTGTGTTAAATATTGTAAAAGATCAATATTACAGTGTGATAATTAATAAAATTGCAATTTGCAAAACACAAAAAAAAAAAAAAAAACAAATACTTAGGCCGGTAAATAAATAATTGAGACAGATGCATGATAGAACTTCGCTAATATGTAAACAAAGATAGGAATGCTTTGAAAGGAGTTACATAAAAAAAAAAAAAAAAAAAAAAAAAAAAAAACCCAGTTCTAAACAATGCGACGACACTTCCACGATCCAAACACATTTTATATTTTATTAATCCATGACGACTTTTTTCTACGAATGGGTAATAATATTAATCATTGATTAGCACTTACCTTTCATACTTGTCTTCTTAGTCTATCTGGCATATTTTCTAACTTTCAATTCCACTTTTCACCTAAAATGTTTAGCTAACTTATAAAATATATTATAACCATCGGCATATTAGGGTCAATCTAAGCGCTAACCTTAGCTTGGACAAGAGTTAAAACACAAAAAGTTGCAATCTGTCCGTAAATAGTCCGTCGCGCTCGGTTGCTTGCAGCGTATTGTGCGATTAAGTGCATGGATGAATAAATTATGAAATGTGTTTGGATCGTGAAAGTGTCGTCGCATTGTCTAGGAACAGGTTTTTAATGTGACTCCTTTCAAAGCATTCCTTTCTTTGTACATATATTTTAGCGCAGTTTGTTCTGTTTTGTTTCATGTGTCATACTCAAATTTTCAAAGTTAAATCGGTAGGTAAGTTGACTTACTTCTTATCTTTTACAACATTTAACACAACTATAATTATTCTGCTAAATACCGCTGTTAAGGACTAAATCTAAGTACTTTCTAACAAATTATATTATCAATAGCAACATCTCACTAGTTATGTACATAATACTACTCGTTGCTATTTATTTATTTGTAACTGACACAAATTTTATTTAAGTATGCTGATTGACATCCGTCACCTCACACTACAGGTCCAGTTGAAAACCAGCGTCAGACACAAGCTGTCTGGCATTTTTTGCTGAACTGGGCCTTTTTAGCGCAGCCGTGGGCCACATTTTAATAATGCTAGTTTTGACATCGCACTTTACACTTTTTGTTACTTTGAATTTTTAGTTTTATTTTTTGCTGTATCTTGTGTGCCTTTTTAGTCTGTGCTAAATAAATGTATTTTCTTTCTTCTTTCTATACATTTATTCGAGATGCATATGAGAGATGAGGAGATTTCTACTTATACGGATCTCGTTGAGTTCTTAAAATCGCAAGTTAAAATATTGGATAGGACTATTTCTTCTCGAACTGCACCAGTAAACAAAAATAACTCATACCGTTACCAGTCACGTGATAGTGCAGTGCATACCTTTGTTGCTTGTGACAATAACCAAACTTGTTTATACTGTAACAAAAATGATCATTGGAAGCTGTACACCTGTCCAAACTTTCAGGCACTATCAGCCAACGCGCGTTTGGATTTTATTAAAAACAAACGTGGATGTGTAAACTGTCTTAGTGCAACACACACTGCTTCATAGTGTAAATCTATACATACTTGTAGAACATGTAACAAAAAGCATCATTCGCTTTTGCATCTGGAGCAAAGTTCGCCGCCGCGATCGGTATCGGTATCTAGTTCCGCGTATTCACAACAGGTGGCGCTGTGTGCATGTTCACGCTTAGGCACAAACATATCGCGCACTACTGTACTATTGTCGACAGCACAAGTCTACGTTGACAATAAACATAACAAATACGTTTCTGTAAGATGTTTGATCGATAACGCTTCACAGAACAACATAATTACTTCAGCTTGTTGTAAGAAACTACAATTAAATATTATACCGCTTCCAAATTCATTTATAAAGGGTGTAGGAACCTCTTCACGGCCTATTATAAGTTACGTCGAGATAAAAGTTACTGCTAAAAATAAAACTAATTCTTTTAAAATAACCGCTCTTGTGGTTGATTGTATAACGGATAAATTACCATCACACTTTGTGGATACCTCTGCTGTGCAACATTTGTTCGAATTACCGCTGGCAGAACCCCAGTGGCATATACCAGGTGAGGTTGAGCTGCTTCTAGGGGCAAAGCTGTTCCCGTATTTATTACTCCATAATAAAATTATCTCACCTACCGCGCCTTCCGCAATTGAAACCGTGTTTGGTTATATTCTTATGGGTGAGGTACCCGCTAGTTTATCTAATAATAAAAATAATAATACCGCTTCATATTTTTCTACCGCGTTGAATATAGATGACTCGTATTGTTTTCTGTCGTTAGACGAATCTTTGCATAAATTCTGGAATATCGAAGAAATTCCTTCAAAATCTTTTATGAGACCCGCAGAACGGGAGTGTGAACAGCTGTACGCTTCTACGGTGTCACGTGACTCCAGTGGTAGGTACTGTACTGCGTTGCTATTCTGTAAAGATCCAGATTCACTCGGAAATTCTTATGCTGTCGCTTATCGACGCTTAATTAATTTGGAAAAAACTAAGCTTCGCGACCCTGCTTTGCGCGCTAGTTATAACGAAATTATCCAAGAATATATTGATCAAAATTATTTAACTGAAATTATACATAGTGTTGCTGATCAGACTATAGGTTATTACATACCACATCACCCTGTCATTAGGAATGATAAACAAACTACGAAAGTGCGCATCGTTCTTGACGCGAACGCTAAGTCTCATAATGGCGTGTCATTGAATGGTTTATTACACACAGGGCCGAATTTACAGGCTGACATATTTTTAATACTTTTAAATTTCCGTTTGTTCCCTATTGCAGTTACAGCCGACATAAAACAGATGTATCTTCGAATTGCTGTTTTTGATGAGCATCGAAAGTACCAGAAAATATTGTTTCGATTTAATACAGCTGAACCTGTTCGCGAATTTCAATTCAACCGAGTTGCCTTTGGTCTTAAGCCCAGTCCCTTTCTAGCCATGCGCACTGTGCGCGAGCTGTCAAAGGATGAAAAACATCGCTTCTCGCGCGCATCCATTGTCGCTTCTCATGAGCTATATATGGATGACTTGGCTAATTCTACCCCTACTCTGGAGGAAGCCAAGATTCTATCCACAGTATCAATTAAGAATTTCTCCGAATTGATAGGAGTACTCGTAGCAGCGTGTCTAGCGGTGCGTTACGGTTGGTTGTATACAAAGATATTAGTAAGAAATAAATATTTGTTTCTAAAACAACACGGTACATTTGACGTTAAACCTCCTCATAAAATCTTAAGTGATTTGAACTGGTGGTCTCAAAATATTTAAATAGTAATTAATCTACTAAATCCCCAAAGCTATGCACTGGAGATTTACACTGACGCGTCATGCGCAGGCTGGGTGCATTTAGTGACAGGGTATGAGTCAAAGGTGCTTGAAATAAAAGTGAAATTAGTTGTCATATTATTTATTTGGAACTATTATAACACAACTGCGATAAGTTATATGAACCGTTTGGGCAGTATTCAATTCCCACAAGCGCACCTTCTCGTGATATTTGGCAGTGGTGCGAGACGCGAAAGCTGTGGTTATTCGCTTCGTATTTAAACACGAAAGACAACGCCGAGGCTAACAAAGTGCCACGCAGGGTGAACCCCGACGTCGAATGGGAGTTATCACAACCTGCATTTAAATATTTTGAAAAATGTTTAGGTCAACCGGAGATTGACTTCTTCGCTTCTCGAGTCAATGTATCACGAATATGTGTCAATAAAACAGGACTCAGAGCGATAACCGTCGACGCATTTACAATAAGTTGGTTCTCAAAAAAAAAAAAAAAGTATTCTCACCATTTTCTCTGCTTTTAAATTGCATACAAAAAAAAAAAAACTACAGGATAAAGGTATCGGTATCTTGGTTTTCCCAATGTGGCCTACACAGGCTTGTTATCCTATGTTATTGGATGTATTAGTTGGAGAAATTGTTGCCTTAGAACCGCACCCAAAAATGATTGTTGTTCAAAATCAAAATCAAAAGTCATTTATTCAAACTAGGCTGAGAGTCAGCACTTTTCGAACGTCAAAATTACATAAGACAGTCCCCCAAAAACGCCCACCCTTCGACACTTCCTAGTGCTTTAGCTGGGAAGAAGAAGTGGCGCAACAAACTCCCCAGCAGCACAGCTGTCTGATAAGTTGGAAGAACTTGATTCTATACAGTGTAAGTAATTAAATTTCATCAAAAAATGGAAATTTCAATATTAAAACAAAAAAAAAAAAATGGTTTATACAGTCAAATAAAATAAACAATGCCATGGAGTAACTCATATAACCTGTCAGTAGGTATGCTAGTTCTGGTGAAAGAACACAAACGTTGTCTTGAGTTAATCACAGCGACCAACAATTCTTATCGTTTAAGTAGTCGTTGATATTATAGTATGCCATCGAACAAAGAATTGAATTTACTTTAGCTTTAAACGCATTAAAATGTAAATCTAGCAAAGAAGAGGGAAGCCTGTTATAAAAGGTGATACCGAGCCCAACGAATGAGTTATCAACTTTATGAAGCCGGTGAAAGGGACCACGTAGTTTGTCCTTATTTCTGGTATTAATATTATGAATATCACTGTTTTTAGTGTATAAGTGTATTTTTGCCTAATATATAAGATGTTAGCGAAGATGAATTGTGATGCCACTGTGAGAATACCAATATCTTTAAAAAAATCTCTCAGAGAAACTCTAGCACCTAATTGGTAAATTGCACGTACAGCTCGTTTTTGCAGAACAAAAATATTTTGAATGTCAGCGGCTTTGCCCCACAGCAGAATGCCGTAGGACATAACGCTATGAAAATAACTAAAATAGACTAACCGAGCTGTATCAACATCAGTGTATTGTCTTACTTTCCTGACGGCGTAGGCAGCCGAACTGAGCCTTCCCGCTAGGCTTGATATGTGTGATCCCCACTGAAGTTTGGCATCTACTGTTATGCCCAGAAAAACTGCCGAGTCTACAGTTTCAAGCACCTCATTTTCTAAGAAGATGTTGGGTCCCAGATTTTTTACATTCGGCAAAGCGAACTTTATACATTTAGTTTTCTTAGCATTGAGAACTAAATTATTCGTGGTAAACCAATCCGTAACCATTGAGAGTGCACTGTTTACGTCGTCAAAATCTTGTCTATTCCTGTCTACTTTAAAGATAAGAGAGGTATCATCAGCAAACAGTACAACGTCACAGATACCCTTTAAATAGAATGGTAAATCATTAATGTACACTAAGAATAAGAATGGAGCCAGTATTGAGCCTTGAGGTACACCTAACTGAACTGGTAGCCCGGAAGATTTCACACCATTAATATCTACACATTGGTGCCTATTATTTAAATAGGAGTTTATTACGTTAAGCGCTTCATTTTGAACACCGTAATGACGTCATTTACGCAAAAACGTGTCATGGTGCACGCAATCAAAGGCTTTGGAAAGATCACAGAAAACTCCAATAGCATTTTGTGAGTTCTCCCATGCGTTAAATATGTGTTTCAGCAGGGCAACACCCGCGTCTGTAGTTGAACGACCTTTTGTAAAGCCATATTGTTCATCATGAAGGAGGCTATTTAAATTAAAATGTCTTAGCAACTGCTTGAGTATTAACTTTTCAAATGTTTTACTAAATGCAGGTAAGATAGAAATGGGCCTAAAATTGCCAACGTTATTTTTATTACCCGATTTAAATAATGGTATGACTTTACTACTCTTCATGAGGTCAGGAAACGTTCCTAAATCAACACATTTATTAAAAGTAATAGCTAGATAGGGGGCTACGACGTCGATTATGTTACTTAAAAGTTTAATAGAGATGCCCCAGTAATCACCAGTGTTTTTAGACTTAAGTGTGTTAAAAATATTAACTACATCACGAGGCGTTACATGTTCGAAACTAAATAAGAGACTACATTTGGGCAAACTACTATGCAAAAGGTTTTCCGCCTCAGACGGGGACGAATTTAAGGTGCGAGTTGTAGTTAAAGGTATGTTGGCAAAAAACTCATTAAATGCCGCAGCTGCGTTAGCAGCTTCATTAACTAATTCATTGTTGACTATAATCTCTAGTTGCTTTTCCTGTTTAACCGACTTACCCGTTTCATTATTAATAATTTTCCAAGTGGTTTTTACTTTATTATTGGAATTTTTAATTGTATCGCTTAAAAATTTTGATTTAGCAAAGACACAGATTTTTTTAAATAATTTTGAATAATTTCGGACATACTCTAGAAAAGGACTATCAAACCTGTATTTTTTCAAACCATATAACTCGTATAGTCTCGCTCTACTTTTATAAATACCTGGAGTGGCCCATTGGTTGAAGCCAACGGAGGTGCCATTAATCTCAATGGTTTTGGTCTTGAAAGTAGATTGGTATTCTTTTTGCACAACTTCAAAAAGTGATCCAAAGATTTTATTAGGATTCTCGTGCTCTGCTATAGATGGTGTAATTCTATGAGCTACATTATTTTTAAATTTGTTGCAACTACTAGCTGTATATGGCCTGCATTCTACTTTATGCGGCTTTTTATGTAATGGTACAGGGAAGCTAGCCAATAATCCACAGTGGTCAGACGTCAAGTCAGATAATACTAATTTATTTTTGGCATCACAATCACTAAATATATTATCAAGACAAGTCGACGTAGAAGCCGTGATCCTAGTAGGTTCAAAAAACAAGTTAATTAAATTAAAAGACCTAAACAGATTAAGTAGTCTAATACTTAATGGAGAAACATCTAAAATATTAATATTAAAATCTCCACACAAAATTATACTTTTATTACTTGATTTTAACTTATTGAGTAAATCCTCCATTACCGATTCAAAACTAATAAAATCCCCAGAGGGTGGACGTTTTTTTTTTTTTTTTTTTTTTTGGGTGGGAAATCATCAAATAACTTCTCCCGCTCTGGGTGGAGCAGGAGGGCGTGTCAGACTTTTACTGACTAAAACCCACCCGTGTTCCTTCAGTAGCCCTTAAGCCAGGGGCTGTGGTGTCTCTTTCGAACAAACCCGCACCCCTGGCAGGCATCGACCCTTGCGGGTCCCATCACTTTTTGTGCTGACATCTCTTTGAGGCGCGCGTGGAACACAACGCGCCGTCGACTTGGGCTTGGTCCTTACCGGACAGCGAGCTACCCATTACTCGCCGTCCGCAAGCCCATGCCTACGGTGGCCGGAAATCGGCCTGGGATTCC
The DNA here is from genome assembly GCA_949987655.1 of Polymixis flavicincta. Lineage (NCBI taxonomy): Eukaryota > Metazoa > Arthropoda > Insecta > Lepidoptera > Noctuidae > Polymixis > Polymixis flavicincta. Next base: position 6,543,250 of record OX465202.1, on the reverse strand, counting down.
CGACGCCCAGGGCGTCTCCATATCCTGCGGCGGCTGGGGTCGCGAGGGCGCATATGCTGCCTCTCCCTCACGTGCGCCGCCTCCTTCTTCGCGAGCATCACTGCTTCGCTGAAGGAGGTGACGGCTCCCCATGCCCTCTCGCTCCGTACCATGGCCTGGACCAGGGCCGGACGCGAGAGATCGCCGCCGCCGATCGCCTCCACGAGGACACGGCGGTGCTCCGCCCAAGCAGAGCAGACTGCCACCGTGTGCTCCACCGTGTCCTCAGGGTGATCTTCGCAGTGGAAACACCCGGGCGTTTCCTCCCGCCCTATCCGAAACAGGAACCTCCCGAAACAACCGTGTCCGGTGAGGACCTGCGTCAGGCGGAAGGTGAGGACGCCATGCCGCCTCTCGAACCACTCCTCAAAGAGGGGACTTACCGCCGCAATCGTGGCGTGCCCAGCACTGGGTTGCGACAATCGCTCTCTCCATGTCACCATGAGATCCCGCCGGAGCTCTGTCCGCTGTGCCGCGATTTCCTGCGGCAGCGGAGTTACGCCCCGGCGTTTGGCCTCCTCGCGCCAGTCCCATATTTGCGCGAGGACCTTTGCCTCCAGATCCCATGGCGGTAATCCGGCAAGGAGGCCCGCCGCCTCGCCGGAGATCGTGCGATATCCTCGGATCATCCTGATCGCCATGACCCTATGGGACGCCCTCAGCTTGCGAGCTGGTTGGCGCCTCAATGTAGGCGCCCACACCGGCGCCCCGTATAGGGCCATGGACCGCACGATCCCCGCGTAGAGCCTCCGGCAGGAGGCGTTTGGCCCCCCTAGATTGGGCAAGAGCCGCTTCAACGCAGCCCCGGCCCGCTCCAGTCTGGGAGCCAAACGACGGAAATGCTCCGCGAAGTTCCACCGGCTGTCGAGGACGAGTCCCAAGTACTTCATCGTCGACTCGACGCCGATGTGAACCCCTCCCACCGTTATCTGGGAACCCGTCGGTGGCGCATTCCGAGGACCATGAAACCACATGGCCTCGGACTTGTGCAATGCCACCTCGAGTCCCAGTTGCCGGATCCTATCGACGATTGTCGCAACCCCTTGTGTCGCTAAGTCGGCCGCCGCCTGGTACGACCTCCCTTGCGCCAGGACTAGCGTGTCGTCAGCGTAGAAAACTACACTGACGCCGCCAGGGAGGTCGGCGCGCAGCACCCAGTCGTACCCGATGTCCCACAGATACGGCCCCAGGACCGATCCCTGTGGGACACCGCACGACATCTCTCGCCGGTTCCACTCTCCGAGGTGACCGGGGTAGATGACGGCCCTGTCCGTCAAATAGGCCTCGACCACACGACAGAGGTAGGTCGGCATCCGGTGATACCGGAGTGCCTCCCTTATGCAACTCCAGGGCAGGGTGTTGAAGGCATTGGCGATGTCTAATGACACCGCCAAGACGACCCCACCCCGGGCCACAGCATCCCCCGTCGTGAGGGCTCGCACGCGCATGATGGCATCCACCGTGGAGCGCCCCCTGCGGAAACCAAACTGGCTCTCCGCCAAATCCGGCCCCACCCGCACCAGCCGCCCGACGAGGCGGTCTGCAATTACTCTCTCAAAGAGCTTGCCCACCTCGTCGAGCAGCACAATGGGCCGGTAAGCGGACGGAGAGTCCGCTGGGCGCCCCGGCTTCTTAATGAGGACCAGTTTCCCCGTCTTCCAGCGAAGTAAGAACTGGCCCTCCTCCAAGCATGCGCTTAGGAGCCCTCTTAGTCGAGGCCCGAGAGCCTGCAAGGCCAGGACCCAGGCTTTGCCGGGCAAGCCGTCGGGTCCTGGGGCGGTATTCTTGGCATTCAGCCTACGTACCGCCACTCTCAGGTCTACCTCGGTCACCTCTGGAGAGTCGTCGTCGTCGTCGGTGTGGTCCGCATCGGGCACCGCAGGAGGCGGAGCCATAGGCGGGGGAGCGTGCTCCCCTCGCGAGGGGAACAGAGCGCTCACCACGTCCTGCACGAGATGAGGCCGGAGACTCTGCGTCAGCGGGGGAGCCCACGGGCGGATTTTGTCCCGCACCGTTTTGTAGGGGCGTCCCCACGGGTCTCTGTTCAGAGTCTCCAGCGACTCCTCGCGGGCCACTACTCTGGCCCGCAGCATCTCGTCTCGCAGGGCGGTCTTCGCCACTCTGTACCCCTCGTACAGCTCCGCCTCAATGGCTACCGTATCCGGAGGGCGGATACGGAGCCTGCGGTGCCTGGAGTAAAGGTGTCGCGCAGCAACACACGCCTCGCGCAGTGCTGTCAACTGTGGCGACCACCAGTACACTTGGCGTGAAGCACGACCTGGCTGGACCCGGGGCATTGCCACGTCACATACCTCGGACATGGTCTCCCGGAACCACTCGGCCTCGTCGTTTATGTCGGCAGGCCTGTCCGGTGATGACACCCAGGCCTGCACGATCGAGGCTTCCAGGAGAAGCTCCCGGTCCAGCTGCTTCAACGCCCACCGCGGACCACACGGGGCCTGTCGGACCGGCGCGCTCGAGGTCTGGGCGGAGACGTCAAACCGGATGTACCGGTGGTCGGAATACGTCTCCACCCCCTCCATGACGCGCCAGTCGATGACACGCGGCGACAGAGCGGGGCTGGCGAACGAAATGTCCACCACCGACTCACCCCGCATCCGCACACACGTGGCGACAGAACCCCGGTTTAGGACGACCAGGTCTGCTTCCAGAGCCCAGTCCTCCACCATCCTGCCCCGCACGTTCGTCAACCGGGAACCCCAAGCCAAGCTCTTGGCATTGAAGTCCCCGAGGACGAGTACGGGGAGGGAACGAAACCCGACGACGACGTCTCTCAACTCCGCAAGGGAGTTGTGGAACTCGGCGAGAGTTCGGCTCGGGGAGAAGTACACCTCTACCACGACTATCTCCCCGAACCGTGCTGCAACGCAACCCCGTCCCCTCTTGACACTCTCGAGGGTCGGGGTACCGGCGGCGGCCGACGAAATGAGGGTCACTGAGCCGCTCAGGTCCTCCACCCAGTCATCCCTGGGCGGGACAAAGTACGGCTCAGCGACCACGGCGATGTTAATCGACCACTGCGCCATGCTCTGGATCAACAGATCCTGAGCGGCGGCGCAGTGGTTGATGTTCGCCTGGAGGAGGCGTAATGGGGCCGTTACTGGCATTCCATAACAGCCCCCTCCGAGGCCTTCTGGGCAGGCCCAGCCGCAACGGCGGCAACAACAACGGCGGTGGAGGCGGCAGCGGCGGCGGCAGTGGCGGCGGTTGCGGCGGTGACGGCGGTGGCGGAGGGCTTGGCCCTGCCTCGGCCCCTGGCTTCAGCGGGTGGAGCGCAGGCTTTGCTCCCAGCCCGGTGTTCGGCCGGCTTTCCAGCTGCCGCACATAAATAACAGTGCGGCTTGGGTGCGACGCACGAGCCGGCCTTGTGACCGGGCTGACCGCAGCGGAAGCAGTGACTGCTGCGGTCCACCTCCGAGGTGCATTGCACTCCCACGTGGTGACCCACCTGGCAGCGGAAGCACCTCAGAGGTCTGGGTTCCAGCAGTTTTACCTGCGCGGATACCCAGCCCACCAGAAGCCTACGGCCCTCCTCAGTGATTTTTCGGGCCGCCGACACGGGGCAGCTCACCGTGACGGTTCGCATGCCCGTGTTGTCAGGACGGATGGTGCCTGCCTTCACCTGCTCGGCAGAGCATTCTCCCGTCCTGACTACGGCGGCCACCACCTCGCCCTCCGTCACGGAGTCGTCCAAGCCCAAGATGCGCATGTCAGCGCACTTGGTGGGCCTGGACACTCGGACCTCGTCCGCGTCTAAGGACGCCCTAAGCCTTTCGGCTAGGGCGTCAGCGGTCGGGCCACTGGCCGCGCCGGGGATCTCCAGCATGCGGGCTCCGGCCGCAGTGACCCTCATCCGCATGCCATTGGTGACCCCCAGCTCCGCGAGGTTCACCGCCGCCCTAGCTTTGGAAAGCAAGTCGCGGTAGGACACGCCCTTCAATTCCGCTTCCGGCTGTAGTGTGATTACTACAGCGGCGGACTTCGGGGCGCGTAACCTAGCCGCGGCACTACGCTTTTTGCGCCGCTGCCGCCTCTCCTTCCTTTTGGCAGCCCTCGCTGCCTTGCCCGCCTTCTTTTTCTCCCCGGCTACTTCCCATTCGGCGTCAGCCGCGGGAGATGGGGGAGGCAGGGCCGACCGTCCTGGCACCACCGCTGGGGGCGAAGCCGCCTGAGCAGCCACCCCACCCTTCTTGGGCTTGGGCTTGGGCGGCACCGGTTTTGCCGGGGTCCGAACCGACTACGGTGGCGACTTGGCCGTGGCAGTAGTGGCGACGGCATACGTGGACCTTTGCTGGCCCGTTGCTGACCGGCTCGCCGCTAGGGGGAGGCGAAGGACTATGGCCTCCAGGGCAGAAAACCGGCTCTGGAAGGCCGCCAACTCTTTCCGCACCAGGCTCAGCACCCGGTCTTCCTCCTCTGGCTTGGATCCACCTTGCCCTTGCCGCGCCCCCTTCTGAGGCACAACCGTGGGACTAGCACCTCGGAGCACGGCCAGGTCCGCTCGGAGCTCCTCGTTCTCCTTTCGGAGAAGCTCCATGGCGGCTGCCAAGCGGGCGACCTCCGCCCGCATTTCGGCCATGCTGTCCGACGGAGGTCCGGTGTGCAGGTCCTCCGCTGCCGCCATAATGGAGGCTCTGGCTGCGGTTATGGCCTTGCCTTTAGAGGCCTGGAGCCTCTTCAAGGCCACACCCTTGACCGCAGCAGCCACAACCTCAGCGAGCCTGGCCATTTGGTCCTCATTGGAGCCGCCAGCGGCATCCAGCTCGTCGCCAGACGTCTCCGAGAGGGCCCTGCTGCTGGTCCCCCCCGAGAGCTGCCCCTCCGTGGCCAACGCCTCGGATCGCTGGTCCGCCTCGACACTGGGCTCGGCGGGATCCTTCGTGGTTAGGCCTCTGCCTAACCGGACCCCACCGCTCCGACAGACCTTCCCGAGCTTTCGGGTCGAGGCCATCCCGCCATCCGAGGACGACCCCTGGCCGTCCTTTGGTTTGGGGCGCTTCTTGAGGAACTCCGTCCTCCTCGAAGCGCCCACCGCCGCATGCTCCGGGCCCTTTTCAGAGCCCTTCATGCTCGATGCGGTGTCGGACTCCGACCCCGCATCACTCTCCTCCTGCTGTTGTGGTTTTTGGTTTTTATTTATTTCCATAGTAGTTCCCACGAGTAAAAACTTTGTGTACTGGCTCAAAAATAGTGGTTCGCACTCGAGACTAATTAAGCTACTCATTAGTTAAGCTTACAACCTCCCTCACGGTGCGCCGCCGCTTGGAGGTTTGGGGTAATTTTTTATAGAGGATTTCTTCCTCGCGGCCCGGGCGGTTAAGCCAAGGCCCTCGACCCCCGTCAAAAGTCAGAGACATGACCGTGACAATCTTCGGGGCTACGAGATTAACGGTGGCAGAAGGAGAGCACTCCTTCTTGCCTGCCCGGTGGCAGGGTGAGTGCACACCGAGCCCGCTCTTACTCCGCCGCTGTGCGTCTCTGCATGAGCGCAGAGATACACGCGTTGGAGCGTCCCGCCGACAGGATATTGGCATACGGGCAACGACACCCATTAGGCACACAGTACCCAATGGGGGATATTGCCCGCATCCCAGGGTGCACCGTCCCGGAGACTGGCCTTTCCCCCAGACGTATCCAAGGGAAACTCCAGCCCACGGGCACATGTGGAGGTTTCCTGTCCAAGCACCCCAAAGGGTGGACGGTAAACGCAAATTATAATGTAACGCTCGAGTTCAACACAAGACAACTCAATAGTACGCTCAATAGAAAGATTAACTAAATCTAAACGTTGTTTACATTTCAACTTGTTTGAAACAAGGACTAAAGATCCACCGCGAATAGCAGTCTTTCTTGCAAATGCACTTTGTACGGTAAAATTATCATAATTAATAAACACTACTTCGTGTTCTTTCAACCAGTGTTCAGTCAGACATAGCACCTGAACATCATAGTTCTCCAAAAATAAGCTTAACTCTAGCTCTTTGCCGGATAGACCCTGCATATTTTGATGAACAACATTCAACATAATATGCGGCTTATCTGTTGTCGCACCTAATAGTTTAAACTACTAGGCGTATCAAAAGTAGTGTTAGTAGCACTACTAACAGTACGCGATGGTAAACTACAGGTACCAGTGTCATGGTGTAAACTGTATGCTAAGAGATTAGCAACTTGTCTCCTACAACTAGGTGGCAAATACATAGAATAATTTGTCAGCTTGGAATCAGAAATAAATTGATTACAATCAAAAAATAAAATGGCGTCACTGTGACGACTTGTCCTATTAAAAATTTACATATTTAAATTATAAATGTGCCTATTTTGCTCATAAGATAAGTAATGTGAATAAGGCAATGCACATAAAATAAATTTACAATTATTGGTCTCATTGAGATGTAACATCAAATGGACACATTTAATTATGTCCTTTTTTCTAACATTTAGGCTATCCCCGCATAATAATATTACAGTTGAACTGGGGTTTATTTTAGACAACTTAATATTACTTATTAATTGGCTAATACTGGCACCGGGTGAACAATTATTAATTACATATTGTTGAGAACACTGATTAAATATTTTACCTAAACCTTGACCAAATTTGTCAGAAAATACATATGTTGTGTTAATCAAATTAATCTTACTATTATTATCATCATCACAGCTACCTACTGGCTGAGCTGCTGAGGTTGTGGGTGTGACAAGTTGAGGCTGAGGTGCCTGAGAACAGGCACAGCTAAAAGAGAGGTTATTTGTTAGAGACTCGTACCTCTCTGCATTGTACCTGACTAAGTCAGCCAACTCACTAGCCTCCTGCATACGCTTACTCAGGTCTTGTTGAGTAGCCTCATATTTACTGAATATATCCTTTAGAGCATGTTCCCTAACAAACAATTCATCCTGTAGGTGCTGAGTGTCAGTAACATACAAGGTATTACATAATTGCAATTCACTATAACATTTATTCAATTCTCGTATTAAATTTAAATTTTGTTGCCTAAGTTTTGTGTTTAATTTGTTAACTTTTTGCCTTTTTAATGATTTCTGATATTTTCTAATTAGTCTATTAATTTTAATATATTTTTTTACTTTATTGTGACTAGTGAACAATCTGTTTTTAGTGATGGTATCATCAGTTAAGTCTATCGTTACAATTGGTTCAACATGTATGGGTTCAGACCCGCTACCAACCAACTCATCATAGAGACTGCTGGTGATCGCAGACTCTTCACTGGCTCTGAGAGATGCCGCATGGGTGATTGTGTTGTGGGCCCTGCTTAATTCCAGTTCCAGTTCAGATATCCGTCTCAGAGCAAGTTCGTGTGTATCAGTACAATGATGGTAATTTGATACAAGTTGACGGAGGTGTTGATGCTGGTCAAGTACGTCCATATGGTTTACATGTAGTTCAGCCAATTGGTTCTTAAGCTCAGTGTTCCTCTTATTGATTAATTATATTTCGACCTCGCTGTCTTCCCTTTCCTGTATCAGTTGATTGCACTGCTTTAGACTTGATTCTAATTCCTTCAACGTGATATAACTTTGCTTCCCGGTGAGGTAATTTGACGCTGTTTTCAGCTACGTTATTCATAATTGGGCTACCTGAGACCATCCCATCGAAAATAATTGACAAAACGCGGAAAAAATTTTCTTTTCGCCTATAGACATAGAAAATTCATTCAATTTTTGTACTGGAAACACATTTTTATTTTTAAATCAAAATTCTTCCATAAAAACCTGCTTAAATTAGTTTCAATAGATACTTACCTGCCTTACCTGCATTCCGGTGCGCGTTGCGCGAGTCCGAGTCTTATGGGGTAGTCAGTAGTCCTGGTTTTGGTTAAATTTTCGGTGAAAATTCATGTTTTTCATCTGAAACTCAAAATTTTTGTTCAGCATAATTTTCAGTGACGTCATAATTAGCTAGTTCGCGCGGAGACGCGTTTTTCGACACCTCGCCCGTCCGTCTAGCGTATATAGCCACTTAGATACCTAGAAATTTTCTTTGTTCTATACAAATTGTAGCTATCAATTAATTCTACCTAAGCAAACCAAGTTTTGGGCACGCCACGATTGCGGCGGTAAGTCCCCTCTTTGAGGAGTGGTTTGAGAGGCGGCATGGCGTCCTCACCTTCCGCCTGACGCAGGTCCTCACCGGACACGGTTGTTTCGGGAGGTTCCTGTTTCGGATAGGGCGGGAGGAAACGCCCGGGTGTTTCCACTGCGAAGATCGCCCTGAGGACACGGTGGAGCACACGGTGGCGGTCTGCCCAGCTTGGGTGGAGCACCGCCGTGTCCTCGTGGAGGCGATCGGCGGCGGCGATCTCTCGCGTCCGGCCCTGGTCCAAGCCATGGTACGGAGCGAGAGGGCATGGGGAGCCGTCACCTCCTTCAGCGAAGCAGTAATGCTCGCGAAGAGGGAGGCGGCGCACGTGAGGGAGAGGCAGCATATGCGCCCTCGCGACCCCAGCCGCCGCAGGATAAGGAGACGCCCTGGGCGTCGGGAATCCCAGGCCGATTTCCGGCCACCGTAGGCATGGGCTTGCGGACGGCGAGTAATGGGTAGCTCGCTGTCCGGTAAGGACCAAGCCCAAGTCGACGGCGCGTTGTGTTCCACGCGCGCCTCAAAGAGATGTCAGCACAAAAAGTGATGGGACCCGCAAGGGTCGATGCCTGCCAGGGGTGCGGGTTTGTTCGAAAGAGACACCACAGCCCCTGGCTTAAGGGCTACTGAAGGAACACGGGTGGGTTTTAGTCAGTAAAAGTCTGACACGCCCTCCTGCTCCACCCAGAGCGGGAGAAGTTATTTGATGATTTCCCACCCAAAAAAAAAAAAAAAAAAAGCAAACCAAGTTTGCATAGAATCGATATAACTTTGCTTCCCGGTGAGGTAATTTGACGCTGTTTTCAGCTACGTTATTCATAATTGGGCTAGCTGAGACCATCCCATCGAAAATAATTGACAAAACGCGGAAAAAATTTTCTTTTCGCCTATAGACATAGAAAATTCATTCAATTTTTGTACTAGAAAAACATTTTTATTTTAAATCAAAATTCTTCCATAAAAACCTGCTTAAATTAGTTTCAATAGATACTTACCTGCCTTACCTGCATTCCGGTGCGGGTTGCGCGTGTCCGAGTCTTGTGGGGTAGTCAGTAGTCCTGGTTTTGGTTAAATTTTCGGTGAAAATTCATGTTTTTCATCTGAAACTCAAAATTTTTGTTCAACATAATTTTCAGTGACGTCATAGTTAGCTAGTCCGCGCGGAGACGCGTTTTTCGACACCTCGCCCGTCCGTCTAGCGTATATAGCCACTTAGATACCTAGAAATTTTCTTTGTTCTATACAAATTGTAGCTATCAAATTCTACCTAAGCAAACCAAGTTTGCATAGAATCGATATAACTTTGCTTCCCGGTGAGGTAATTTGACGCTGTTTTCAGCTACGTTATTCATATTGGGCTACCTGAGACCATCCCATCGAAAATAATTGACAAAACGCGGAAAAAATTTTCTTTTCGCCTATAGACATAGAAAATTCATTCAATTTTTGTACTAGAAACACATTTTTATTTTTAAATCAAAATTCTTCCATAAAAACCTGCTTAAATTAGTTTCAATAGATACTTACCTGCCTTACCTGCATTCCGGTGCGCGTTGCGCGAGTCCGAGTCTTGTGGGGTAGTCAGTAGTCCTGGTTTTGGTTCAATTTTCGGTGAAAATTCATGTTTTTCATCTGAAACTCAAAATTTTTGTTCAGCATAATTTTCAGTGACGTCATAATTAGCTAGTTCGCGCGGAGACGCGTTTTTCGACACCTCGCCCGTCCGTCTAGCGTATATAGCCACTTAGATACCTAGAAATTTTCTTTGTTCTATACAAATTGTAGCTATCAAATTCTACCTAAGCAAACCAAGTTTGGGGTGCTTGGACAGGAAACCTCCCCGTGTGCCCGTGGGCTGGAGTTTCCCTTGGATACGTCTGGGGGAAAGGCCAGTCTCCGGGACGGTGCACCCTGGGATGCGGGCAATATCCCCCATTGGGGACTGTATGCCTAATGGGTGTCGTTGCCCGTATGCCAATATCCTGTCGGTGGGACGCTCCAACGCGTGTATCTCTGCGCTCATGCAGAGACGCACAGCGGCGGAGTAAGAGCGGGCTCGGTTTGCACTCACCCTGCCACCGGGCAGGCAAGAAGGAGAGTTCTCCTTCTGCCACCGTTATTCTCGTAGCCCCGAAGATTGTCACGGTCATGTCTCTGACTTTTGACGGGGGTCGAGGGCCTTGGCTTAACCGCCCGGGCCGCGAGGAAGAAATCCTCTATAAAAAATTACCCCAAACCTCCAAGCGGCGGCGCACCGTGAGGGAGGTTGCAAGCTTGACTAATGGGTAGCTTAATTAGTCTCTAGTGCGGACCACTATTTTTGAGTAAATAAAATGATTACATACTCGTGGGAATCAAATGGAAAACTTTAAACAAACAAAAAACGTAGAGGAAGGGAGTGATGCGGGGTCGGAGTCCGACTCCGCATCGAGCGCGAAGGGCTCTGTGAAGGGCCCGGAGCATGCGGCGGTGGGCGCTTCGAGGAGGACAGAGTTCCTCAAGAAGCGCCCCAAACCGAGGGATGGCCGGGGGTCGTCCTCGGATGGCGGTGTGGCCTCGAACCCAAAGCTTGGGAAGGTCTGCCGGAGCGGTGGGGTCCGGTTAGGCAGAGGCTTAACCATGAAGGATCCCGCCGATCCGAGTGTCGAGGCGGACCAGCGATCCGAGGCGTTGGCCACGGAGGAGCGGCTCTCGGGGGGGACCAGCAGCAGGGCCCTCTCGGAGACGTCTGAGGACGAGCCAGATGCTGCTGGCGGCTCCAACGAGGAGCGAATGGCCAGGCTCGCGGAGTTTGTGACTACTGCGGTCAAGGGGGTGGCCTTGAAGAGGCTTCAGGCCTCTAAAGGCAAGGCCATAACCGCAGCCATAGCCTCCATTATGGCGGCAGCGGAGGACCTGCACACGGGACCTCCGTCGGACAACATGTCCGAAATGCGGGCGGAGGTCGCCCGCTTGGCAGCCGCCATGGAGCATCTCCAAAAAGAAAATGAGGAGCTCTGAGCGGACCTGGCCGTGCTCCGAGGAGCTGGCCCGAGGGTGGAGCCTCAGAAGGGGGCGCGGCATGGTCCCGGGGGTGGATCCGTGCCTGAGAAGGAAGACCGGGTGCTGACTCTGGTGCGGCAGGAGCTGGCTGCCTTCCAGAGTCGGTTTTCCGCCCTGGAGGCCATAGTCCTTCGCCCCCCACTAGCGGCGAGCCAGCCGGCCTCGGGCCAGCCAAAGCAAACGCAGAAGGCGGCCACGTATGCCACCGCCACGACTGCCACGGCCAAGTCGGCGCCGTAGTCGGGTCGGCCCCCGGCGAAACCGGTGCCGCCCAAGCCCAAGAAGGGCGGGGTGGCGACGGCACCACCCCTGGTGCCAGGACGGACGGCCCCACCTCCTCAATCTCCTCCGGCCGACGCCGAATGGCAAGTGGCTGGGGAGAAGAGGAAGGCGGGCAAGGCCGCAAGGGCGGCCAAACGTAAGGAGAGGCGGCAGCGGCGCAAGAAGAGTAGCGCCGCAGCTAGGTTACGCGCCCCGAAGTCCGCCGCTATAGTGATTACGCTACAGCCGGAGGCGGAGAAGAAGGGCGTGTCCTACTGCGACGTGCTCTTAAAAGCCAGGGCGGCGGTGAACCTCGCGGAGCTGGGGGTCACCAATGGCATGCGGATGAGGGTCACTGCGACCGGAGCCTGCATGCTGGAGATCCCCGGCGCGGCCAGTGGCCCGACCGCTGACGCCCTGGCCGAAAGGCTTAGGGCGTCCCTAGACGCGGACGAGGTCCGAGTGTCCAGGCCCACCAAGTGCGCTGACATGCGCATCTTGGGCCTGGACGACTCCGTGACGGAGGGCGAGGTGGTGGCCGCCGTAGTCAGGACGGGAGAATGCTCTGCCGAGCAGGTGAAGGCAGGCACCATCCGTCCTGACAACACGGGGATGCGAACCGTCACGGTGAGCTGCCCCGTGTCGGCGGCCCGAAAAATAACTGAGGAGGGTCGAAGGCTCCTGGTGGGCTGGGTTTCTGCGCAGGTGAAGCTGCTGGAACCCAGACCTCTGAGGTGCTTCCGCTGCCAGGTGGGCCACCACGTGGGAGTGCAATGCACCTCGGAGGTGGACCGCAGCAGTCATTGCTTCCGCTGCGGTCAGCCCGGTCACAAGGCCGGCTCGTGCGTTGCCAAGCCGCACTGTTATTTATGTGCGGCAGCTGGCAAGCCGGCCGAACACCGGGCTGGGAGTAAAGCCTGCGCTCCACCCGCTGAAGCCAGGGGCCGCGGCAGGGCCAAGCCCTCCGCCACCGCCGTCACCGCCGCAACCGCCGCCACTGCCGCCGCCGCTGCCGCCTCCAACGCCGTCGTAGTCGCCGCCGTTACGGCAGGGCCTTCACAGGGGGCCCCGGGGGAGGCTAATATGGAGTGTCAGTAACGGCTCCATTACGCCTCCTCCAGGCGAATATCAACCACTGCGCCGCCGCTCAGGATCTGTTGATCCAGAGCATGGCGCAGTGGTCGATTAACATCGCCGTGGTCGCTGAGCCGTACTTTGTCCCGCCCAGGGATGACTGGGTGGAGGACCTGAGCGGCTCAGTGACCCTCATTTCGTCGGCCGCCGCCGGTACCCCGACTCTCGAGAGTGTCAAGAGGGGACGGGGTTGCGTTGCAGCACGGTTCGGGGAGATAGTCGTGGTAGGGGTGTACTTCTCCCCGAGCCGAACTCTCGCCGAGTTCCACAACTCCCTTGCGGAGTTGAGAGACGTCGTCGTCGGGTTTCGTTCCCTCCCCGTGCTCGTCCTCGGGGACTTCAATGCCAAGAGCTTGACTTGGGGTTCCCGGTTGACGAACGTGCGGGGCAGGATGGTGGAGGACTGGGCTCTGGAAGCAGACCTGGTCGTCCTAAACCGGGGTTCTGTCGCCACGTGTGTGCGGATGCGGGGTGAGTCGGTGGTGGACATTTCGTTCGCCAGCCCCGCTCTGTCACAACGTGTCATCGACTGGCGCGTCATGGAGGGGGTGGAGACGTATTCCGACCACCGGTACATCCGGTTTGACGTCTCCGCCCAGACCTCGAGCGCGCCGGTCCGACAGGCCCCGTGTGGTCCGCGGTGGGCGTTGAAGCAGCTGGACCGGGAGCTTCTCCTGGAAGCCTCGATCGTGCAGGCCTGGGTGTCATCACCGGACAGGCCTGCCGACATAAACGACGAGGCCGAGTGGTTCCGGGAGACCATGTCCGAGGTATGTGACGTGGCAATGCCCCGGGTCCAGCCAGGTCGTGCTTCACGCCAGGTGTACTGGTGGTCGCCGCAGCTGACAACTCTGCGCGAGGCGTGTGTTGCTGCGCGACACCTTTACTCCAGGCACCGCAGGCTCCGTATCCGCCCTCCGGATACGGTAGCCATTGAGGCGGAGCTGTACGAGGGGTACAGAGTGGCGAAGACCGCCCTCCGAGCTGAGATCCTGCGGGCCAGAGTGGTGGCCCGCGAGGAGTCGCTGGAGACTCTGAACAGAGACCCGTGGGGACGCCCCTACAAAACGGTGCGAGATAAAATCCGCCCGTGGGCTCCCCCGCTGACGCAGAGTCTCCGGCCCCAGTTCGTGCAGGACGTGGTGAGCGCTCTGTTCCCCTCGCGAGGGGAGCACGCTCCCCCGCCTATGGCTCCGCCTCCTGCGGTGCCCGATGCGGACCACACCGACGACGACGACGACTCTCCAGAGGTGACCGAGGTAGACCTGAGAGTGGCGGTACGTAGGCTGAATGCCAAGAATACCGCCCCAGGACCCGACGGCTTGCCCGGCAAAGCCTGGGTCCTGGCCTTGCAGGCTCTCGGGCCTCGACTAAGAGGGCTCCTAAGCGCATGCTTGGAGGAGGGCCAGTTCTTACTTCGCTGGAAGACGGGGAAACTGGTCCTCATTAAGAAGCCGGGGCGCCCAGCGGACTCTCCGTCCGCTTACCGGCCCATTGTGCTGCTCGACGAGGTGGGCAAGCTCTTTGAGAGAGTAATTGCAGACCGCCTCGTCGGGTGGCTGGTGCGTGTGGGGCCGGATTTGGCGGAGAGCCAGTTTGGTTTCCGCAGAAGGCGTTCCACGGTGGATGCCATCATGCGCGTGCGAGCCCTCACGACGGGGGATGCTGTGGCCCGGGGTGGGGTCGTCTTGGCGGTGTCATTAGACATCGCCAATGCCTTCAACACCCTGCCCTGGAGTTGCATAAGGGAGGCACTCCGGTATCACCGGATGCCGACCTACCTCTGTCGTGTGGTCGAGGCCTATTTGACGGACAGGGCCGTCATCTACCCCGGTCACCTCGGAGAGTGGAACCGGCGAGAGATGTCGTGCGGTGTCCCACAGGGATCGGTCCTGGGGCCGCATCTGTGGGACATCGGATACGACTGGGTGCTGCGCGCCGACCTCCCTGACGGCGTCAGTGTAGTTTGTTACGCTGACGACACGCTGGTCCTGGCGCAAGGGAGGTCGTACCAGGCGGCGGCCGACTTAGCGACACAAGGGGTTGCGACAATCGTGGATAGGATCCGGCAACTGGGACTCGAGGTGGCCTTGCACAAGTCCGAGGCCATGTGGTTTCATGGTCCTCGGAATGCGCCACCGACGGGTTCCCAGATAACGGTTGGAGGGGTTCACATCGGCGTCGAGTCGACGATGAAGTACTTGGGACTCGTCCTCGACAGCCGGTGGAACTTCGCGGAGCATTTCCGCGGTTTGGCTCCCAGACTGGAGCGGGCCGGGGCTGCGTTGAAACGGCTCTTGCCCAATCTAGGGGGGCCAAACGTCTCCTGCCGGAGGCTCTACGCGGGGATCGTGCGGTCCATGGCCCTATACGGGGCGCCGGTGTGGGCGCCTACATTGAGGCGCCAACCAGCTCGCAAGCTGAGGGCGTGCCATAGGGTCATGGCGATCAGAATGATCCGGGGATATCGCACGATCTCCGGCGAGGCGGCGGGCCTCCTTGCCGGATTACCACCATGGGATCTGGAGGCTAAGGTCCTCGCGCAAATGTGGGAGTGGCGCGAGGAGGCCAAACGCCGGGGCGTAACTCCGCTGCCGCGGGAAATCGCGGCACAGCGGACAGAGCTCCGGCGGGATCTCATGGTGACATGGAGAGTGCGATTGTCGCAACCCAGTGCTGGGCACGCCACGATTGCGGCGGTAAGTCCCCTCTTTGAGGGGTGGCTTGAGAGGCGGCATGGCGTTCTCACCTTCCGCCTGACGCAGGTCCTCACCGGACACGGTTGTTTCGGGAGGTTCCTGTTTCGGATAGGGCGGGAGGAAACGCCCGGGTGTTTCCACTGCGAAGATCGCCCTGAGGACACGGTGGAGCACACGGTGGCGGTCTGCCCGGCTTGGGCGGAGCACCGCCGTGTCCTCGTGGAGGCGATCGGCGGCGGCGATCTCTCGCGTCCGGCCCTGGTCCAGGCCATGGTACGGAGCGAGAGGGCATGGGGCGCCGTCACCTCCTTCAGCGAAGCAGTGATGCTCGCGAAGAGGGAGGCGGCGCACGTGAGGGAGAGGCAGCATATGCGCCCTCGCGACCCCAGCCGCCGCAGGATACGGAGACGCCCTGGGCGTCGGGAATCCCAGGCCGATTTCCGGCCACCGTAGGCATGGGCTTGCGGACGGCGAGTAATGGGTAGCTCGCTGTCCGGTAAGGACCAAGCCCAAGTCGACGGCGCGTTGTGTTCCACGCGCGCCTCAAAGAGATGTCAGCACAAAAAGCGATGGGACCCGCAAGGGTCGATGCCTGCCAGGGGTGCGGGTTTGTTCGAAAGAGACACCACAGCCCCTGGCTTAAGGGCTACTGAAGGAACACGGGTGGGTTTTAGTCAGTAAAAGTCTGACACGCCCTCCTGCTCCACCCAGAGCGGGAGAAGTTATTTGATGATTTCCCACCCAAAAAAAAAAAAAAAAAGCAAACCAAGTTTGCATAGAATCGATATAACTTTGCTTCCCGGTGAGGTAATTTGACGCTGTTTTCAGCTACGTTATTCATAATTGGGCTACCTGAGACCATCCCATCGAAAATAATTGACAAAACGCGGAAAAATTTTTCTTTTCGCCTATAGACATAGAAAATTCATTCAATTTTTGTACTAGAAACACATTTTTATTTTTAAATCAAAATTCTTCCATAAAAACCTGCTTAAATTAGTTTCAATAGATACTTACCTGCCTTACCTGCATTCCGGTGCGCGTTGCGCGAGTCCGAGTCTTGTGGGGTAGTCAGTAGTCCTGGTTTTGGTTAAATTTTCGGTGAAAATTCATGTTTTTCATCTGAAACTCAAAATTTTTGTTCAGCATAATTTTCAGTGACGTCATAGTTAGCTAGCTCGCGCGGAGACGCGTTTTTCGACACCTCGCCCGTCCGTCTAGCGTATATAGCCACTTAGATACCTAGAAATTTTCTTTGTTCTATACAAATTGTAGCTATCAAATTAATTCTACCTAAGCAAACCAAGTTTGCATAGAATCGATATAACTTTGCTTCCCGGTGAGGTAATTTGACGCTGTTTTCAGCTACGTTATTCATAATTGGGCTACCTGAGACCATCCCATCGAAAATAATTGACAAAACGCGAAAAAATTTTTCTTTTCGCCTATAGACATAGAAAATTCATTCAATTTTTGTACTAGAAACACATTTTTATTTTTAAATCAAAATTCTTCCATAAAAACCTGCTTAAATTAGTTTCAATAGATACTTACCTGCCTTACCTGCATTCCGGTGCGCGTTGCGCGAGTCCGAGTCTTGTGGGGTAGTCAGTAGTCCTGGTTTTGGTTAAATTTTCGGTGAAAATTCATGTTTTTCATCTGAAACTCAAAATATTTGTTCAACATAATTTTCAGTGACGTCATAGTTAGCTAGCTCGCGCGGAGACGCGTTTTTCGACACCTCGCCCGTCCGTCTAGCGTATATAGCCACTTAGATACCTAGAAATTTTCTTTGTTCTATACAAATTGTAGCTATCAAATTCTACCTAAGCAAACCAAGTTTAGGGGTGCTTGGACAGGAAACCTCCCCGTGTGCCCGTGGGCTGGAGTTTCCCTTGGATACGTCTGAGGGAAAGGCCAGTCTCCGGGACGGTGCACCCTGGGATGCGGGCAATGTCACCCCATTGGGTACTGTGCCTAAGGGTTGTCGTTGCCCGTATGCCAATATCCTGTCGGCGGGACGCTCCAACGCGTGTATCTCTGCGCTCATGCAGAGACGCACAGCGGCGGAGTAAGAGCGGGCTCGGTGTGCACTCACCCTGCCACCGGGCAGGCAAGAAGGAGAGTTCTCCTTCTGCCACCGTTATTCTCGTAGCCCCGAAGATTGTCACGGTCATGTCTCTGACTTTTGACGGGGGTCGAGGGCCTTGGCTTAACCGCCCGGGCCGCGAGGCAGAAATCCTCTATAAAAAATTACCCCAAACCTCCAAGCGGCGGCGCACCGTGAGGGAGGTTGTAAGCTTGACTAATGGGTAGCTTAATTAGTCTCGAGTGCGAACCACAATTTTTTGAGTCAATTAAATTGTTTATACTCGTGGGAACAAAAATGGAAATGAATTTAAACCAAAAAAACTTACGTCAAGAGGAGGAGAGTGGTGCGTGGTCGGAGTCCGACACCGCATCGAGCATGAAGGGCTCTGAACAGGGCCCGGAGCATGCGGAAGTGGGCGCTTCGAGGAGGACAGAGTTCCTCAAGAAGCGCCCCAAACCAAAGGACGGCCAGGGGTCGTCCTCGGATGGCGGGACGGCCTCGGCTCTAAAGCTTGGGAAGTTCTGTCGGCGGGGTGGGGTTCGGTTAGGCCGAAGCCTAACCGTGAAGGATCCCGCCGAGCCGAGCGCCGAGGCGGCCCCGCGAGCCGAGGCGACGGCCAACGAAGGACAGCTCTCTGGGGGGACCAGTAGCAGGGCCCTCTCGGAGTCGTCTGGCGATGAACCAGATGCCGCCGGCGGCTCCAACTCGGAGCGAATGGCAAGGTTCGCGGAGGCTGTGGCTGCTGCGATAAAGGGTGTGGCCTTGAAGAGGCTCCAGTCCTCTAAAGACAAGGCCGTGCCCGCAGCCATCGCCTCCATCATGGCGGCAGCGGAGGAAATCCACACCAGACCTCCGTCGGACAGCATGTCCGAGATGAGGGCGGAGGTCGCCCGCTTGGCAGCCGCCATGGAGCTTCTCCGAAAGGAGAACGAGGAGCTCCGAGCGGACCTGGCCGTGCTCCGAGGAGCTGGCCCCACGGTTGTGCCTCAGAAGGGGGCGCGGCATGGGCAAGGTGGACCCATGCCAGAGGAGGAAGACCGGGTGCTGAACCTGGTGCGGAAGGAGTTGGCGGCCTTCCAGAGTCGGTTTTCCACCCTGGAGGCCATCGTCCTGCGCCCCCCGCTAGCGGCGAATCGGCCGGCCTCGGGCCTACAAAAGGGGGCCACGTACGCCGTTGCCACTTCAGTCACGGCCAAGTCGGCACCGCAGTCGGGACGGCCCCCGGCGAAACCGGGGCCGACCAAGACCAAGCCCAAGAAGGGTGGGGTGGCTACGCAGGCGGCGACGGCCCCAGCTGTGGTATCGGGAAGGCAGGCCCCAGCCGTGGTGCCAAAACGGACGGCCCCACCTCCTCAATCTCCTCCGGCCGACGCTGAATGGCAAGTGGCCGGGGAGAAGAAGAAGGCGGGTAAGGCCGCAAGGGCGGCCAAACGAAAGGAGAGGCGGCAGCGGCGCAAGAAGCGTAACGCCACGGCTAGGTTACGCGCCCCGAAATCCGCAGCTGTAGTAATTACCCTACAGCCGGAGGCGGAAAAGAAGGGCGTGTCCTACCGCGACGTGCTCTCCAAAGCAAGGGCGGCAGTGAACCTTGCGGAGCTGGGGGTCACCAATGGCATGCGGATGAGGGTCACTGCGACCGGAGCCCGCATGCTGGAGATCCCCGGCGCGGCTAGTGGCCCGACCGCTGACGCCCTGGCCGAAAGGCTTAGGGCGTCCCTAGACGCGGACGAGGTCCGAGTGTCCAGGCCCACCAAGTGCGCTGACATGCGCATCTTGGGCCTGGACGACTCCGTGACGGAGGGCGAGGTGGTGGCCGCCGTAGTCAGGACGGGAGAATGCTCTGCCGAGCAGGTGAAGGCAGGCACCATCCGTCCTGACAACACGGGGATGCGAACCGTCACGGTGAGCTGCCCCGTGTCGGCGGCCCGAAAAATAACCGAGGAGGGTCGAAGGCTCCTGGTGGGCTGGGTTTCTGCGCAGGTGAAGCTGCTGGAACCCAGACCTCTGAGGTGCTTCCGCTGCCAGGTGGGCCACCACGTGGGAGTGCAATGCACCTCGGAGGTAGACCGCAGCAGTCACTGCTTCCGCTGCGGTCAGCCCGGTCACAAGGCCGGCTCGTGCGTTGCCACGCCGCACTGTTATTTATGTGCGGCAGCTGGCAAGCCGGCCGAACACCGGGCTGGGAGTAAAGCCTGCGCTCCACCCGCTGAAGCCAGGGGCCGAGGCAGACCCAAACCCTCCGCCACCGCCGTCACCGCCGCAACCGCCGCCACTGCCGCCGCCGCTGCCGCCTCCACCGTCGTCGTAGTTGCCGCCATTCCGCCAAGGCCTACCCAGGAGGCCCCGGAGGGGGCTGAAATGGAATGCCTTTAACGGCCCCATTACGCCTCCTCCAGGCGAACATCAACCACTGCGCCGCCGCTCAGGATCTGTTGATCCAGAGCATGGCGCAGTGGTCGATTAACATCGCCGTGGTCGCTGAGCCGTACTTTGTCCCGCCCAGGGATGACTGGGTGGAAGACCTGAGCGGCTCAGTGACCCTCATTTCGTCGGCCGCCGCCGGTACCCCGACCCTCGAGAGTGTCAAGAGGGGACGGGGTTGCGTTGCAGCACGGTTCGGGGAGATAGTCGTGGTAGGGGTGTACTTCTCCCCGAGCCGAACTCTCGCCGAGTTCCACAACTCCCTTGCGGAGTTGAGAGACGTCGTCGTCGGGTTTCGTTCCCTCCCCGTGCTCGTCCTCGGGGACTTCAATGCCAAGAACTTGGCTTGGGGTTCCCGGTTGACGAACGTGCGGGGCAGGATGGTGGAGGACTGGGCTCTGGAAGCAGACCTGGTCGTCCTAAACCGGGGTTCTGTCGCCACGTGTGTGCGGATGCGGGGTGAGTCGGTGGTGGACATCTCGTTCGCCAGCCCCGCTATGTCGCCGCGTGTCATTGACTGGCGCGTCATGGAGGGGGTGGAGACGTATTCCGACCACCGGTATATCCGGTTTGACGTCTCCGCCCAGACCTCGAGCGCGCCGGTCCGACAGGCCCCGTGTGGTCCGCGGTGGGCGTTGAAGCAGCTGGACCGGGAGCTTCTCCTGGAAGCCTCGTTCGTGAAGGCCTGGGTGTCATCACCGGACAGGCCTGCCGACATCAACGACGAGGCCGAGTGGTTCCGGGAGACCATGTCCGAGGTATGTGACGTGGCAATGCCCCGGGTCCAGCCAGGTCGTGCTTCACGCCAGGTGTACTGGTGGTCGCCGCAGTTGACAGCACTGCGCGAGGCATGTGTTGCTGCGCGACACCTTTACTCCAGGCACCGCAGGCTCCGTATCCGCCCTCCGGATACGGTAGCCATTGAGGCGGAGCTGTACGAGGGGTACAGAGTGGCGAAGACCGCCCTGCGAGACGAGATCCTGCGGGCCAGAGTGGTGGCCCGCGAGGAGTCGCTGGAGACTCTGAACAGAGACCCGTGGGGACGCCCCTACAAAACGGTGCGAGATAAAATCCGCCCGTGGGCTCCCCCGCTGACGCAGAGTCTCCGGCCTCATCTCGTGCAGGACGTGGTGAGCGCTCTGTTCCCCTCGCGAGGGGAGCACGCTCCCCCGCCTATGGCTCCGCCTCCTGCGGTGCCCGATGCGGACCACACCGACGACGACGACGGCTCTCCAGAGGTGACCGAGGTAGACCTGAGAGTGGCGGTACGTAGGCTGAATGCCAAGAATACCGCCCCAGGACCCGACGGCTTGCCTGGCAAAGCCTGGGTCCTGGCCTTGCAGGCTCTCGGGCCTCGATTAAGAGGGCTCCTAAGCGCATGCTTGGAGGAGGGCCAGTTCCCACTTCGCTGGAAGACGGGGAAACTGGTCCTCATTAAGAAGCCGGGGCGCCCAGCGGACTCTCCGTCCGCTTACCGGCCCATTGTGCTGCTCAACGCCCTGGAGTTGCATAAGGGAGGCACTCCGGTATCACCGGATGCCGACCTACCTCTGTCGTGTGGTCGAGGCCTATTTGACGGACAGGGCCGTCATCTACCCCGGTCACCTCGGAGAGTGGAACCGGCGAGAGATGTCGTGCGGTGTCCCACAGGGATCGGTCCTGGGGCCGTATCTGTGGGACATCGGGTACGACTGGGTGCTGCGCGCCGACCTCCCTAGCGGCGTCAGTGTAGTCTGCTACGCTGACGACACGCTGGTCCTGGCGCAAGGGAGGTCGTACCAGGCGGCGGCCGACTTAGCGACACACGGGGTTGCGACAATCGTGGATAGGATCCGGCAACTGGGACTCGAGGTGGCATTGCACAAGTCCGAGGCCATGTGGTTTCATGGTCCTCGGAATGCGCCACCGACGGGTTCCCAGATAACGGTGGGAGGGGTGCACATCGGCGTCGAGTCGACGATGAAGTACTTGGGACTCGTCCTTGACAGCCGGTGGAACTTCGCGGAGCATTTCCGCCGTTTGGCTCCCAGACTGGAGCGGGCCGGGGCTGCGTTGAAGCGGCTCCTGCCCAATCTAGGGGGACCAAACGCCTCCTGCCGGAGGCTCTACGCGGGGATCGTGCGGTCCATGGCCCTATACGGGGCGCCGGTGTGGGCGCCTACATTGAGGCGCCAACCAGCTCGCAAGCTGAGGGCGTCCCATAGGGTCATGGCGATCAGGATGATCCGAGGATATCGCACGATCTCCGGCGAGGCGGCGGGCCTCCTTGCCGGATTACCGTCATGGGATCTGGAGGCAAAGGTCCTCGCGCAAATGTGGGAGTGGCGCGAGGAGGCCAAACGCCGGGGCCTAACTCCGCTGCCGCGGGAAATCGCGGCACAGCGGACAGAGCTCCGGCGGGATCTCATGGTGACATGGAGAGAGCGATTGTCGCAACCCAGTGCTGGGCACGCCACGATTGCGGCGGTAAGTCCCCTCTTTGAGGAGTGGTTTGAGAGGCGGCATGGCGTCCTCACCTTCCGCCTGACGCAGGTCCTCACCGGACACGGTTGTTTCGGGAGGTTCCTGTTTCGGATAGGGCGGGAGGAAACGCCCGGGTGTTTCCACTGCGAAGATCGCCCTGAGGACACGGTGGAGCACACGGTGGCGGTCTGCCCTGCTTAGGCGGAGCACCGCCGTGTCCTCGTGGAGGCGATCGGCGGCGGCGATCTCTCGCGTCCGGCCCTGGTCCAGGCCATGGTACGGAGCGAGAGGGCATGGGGAGCCGTCACCTCCTTCAGCGAAGCAGTGATGCTCGCGAAGAAGGAGGCGGCGCACGTGAGGGAGAGGCAGCATATGCGCCCTCGCGACCCTAGCCGCCGCAGGATACGGAGACGCCCTGGGCGTCGGGAATCCCAGGCCGATTTCCGGCCACCGTAGGCATGGGCTTGCGGACGGCGAGTAATGGGTAGCTCGCTGTCCGGTAAGGACCAAGCCCAAGTCGACGGCGCGTTGTGTTCCACGCGCGCCTCAAAGAGATGTCAGCACAAAAATGATGGGGCCCGCAAGGGCCGATGCCTGTCAGGGGTGCGGGTTCGTTTGAAAGAGATACCACAGCCCCTGACATACGGGCTAATGAAGGAACACGGGTGGGTTTTAGTCAGTAAAAGTCTGACACGCCCTCCTGCTCCACCCAGAGCGGGAGAAGTTATTTGATGATTTCCCACCCAAAAAAAAAAAAAGCAAACCAAGTTTGCATAGAATCGATATAACTTTGCTTCCCGGTGAGGTAATTTGACGCTGTTTTCAGCTACGTTATTCATAATTGGGCTACCTGAGACCATCCCATCGAAAATAATTGACAAAACGCGGAAAAATTTTTCTTTTCGCCTATAGACATAGAAAATTCATTCAATTTTTGTACTAGAAACACATTTTTATTTTTAAATCAAAA
This sequence comes from Polymixis flavicincta, assembly GCA_949987655.1. Lineage (NCBI taxonomy): Eukaryota > Metazoa > Arthropoda > Insecta > Lepidoptera > Noctuidae > Polymixis > Polymixis flavicincta. The sequence goes on along the minus strand of OX465202.1, from coordinate 6,520,004 downwards.
TTCTTCCATAAAAACCTGCTTAAATTAGTTTCAATAGATACTTACCTGCCTTACCTGCATTCCGGTGCGCGTTGCGCGAGTCCGAGTCTTGTGGGGTAGTCAGTAGTCCTGGTTTTGGTTAAATTTTCGGTGAAAATTCATGTTTTTCATCTGAAACTCAAAATTTTTGTTCAGCATAATTTTCAGTGACGTCATAGTTAGCTAGCTCGCGCGGAGACGCGTTTTTCGACACCTCGCCCGTCCGTCTAGCGTATATAGCCACTTAGATACCTAGAAATTTTCTTTGTTCTATACAAATTGTAGCTATCAAATTAATTCTACCTAAGCAAACCAAGTTTGCATAGAATCGATATAACTTTGCTTCCCGGTGAGGTAATTTGACGCTGTTTTCAGCTACGTTATTCATAATTGGGCTACCTGAGACCATCCCATCGAAAATAATTGACAAAACGCGGAAAAATTTTTCTTTTCGCCTATAGACATAGAAAATTCATTCAATTTTTGTACTAGAAACACATTTTTATTTTTAAATCAAAATTCTTCCATAAAAACCTGCTTAAATTAGTTTCAATAGATACTTACCTGCCTTACCTGCATTCCGGTGCGCGTTGCGCGAGTCCGAGTCTTGTGGGGTAGTCAGTAGTCCTGGTTTTGGTTAAATTTTCGGTGAAAATTCATGTTTTTCATCTGAAACTCAAAATTTTTGTTCAGCATAATTTTCAGTGACGTCATAGTTAGCTAGCTCGCGCGGAGACGCGTTTTTCGACACCTCGCCCGTCCGTCTAGCGTATATAGCCACTTAGATACCTAGAAATTTTCTTTGTTCTATACAAATTGTAGCTATCAAATTAATTCTACCTAAGCAAACCAAGTTTGCATAGAATCGATATAACTTTGCTTCCCGGTGAGGTAATTTGACGCTGTTTTCAGCTACGTTATTCATAATTGGGCTACCTGAGACCATCCCATCGAAAATAATTGACAAAACGCGGAAAAATTTTTCTTTTCGCCTATAGACATAGAAAATTCATTCAATTTTTGTACTAGAAACACATTTTTATTTTTAAATCAAAATTCTTCCATAAAAACCTGCTTAAATTAGTTTCAATAGATACTTACCTGCCTTACCTGCATTCCGGTGCGCGTTGCGCGAGTCCGAGTCTTGTGGGGTAGTCAGTAGTCCTGGTTTTGGTTAAATTTTCGGTGAAAATTCATGTTTTTCATCTGAAACTCAAAATTTTTGTTCAGCATAATTTTCAGTGACGTCATAGTTAGCTAGCTCGCGCGGAGACGCGTTTTTCGACACCTCGCCCGTCCGTCTAGCGTATATAGCCACTTAGATACCTAGAAATTTTCTTTGTTCTATACAAATTGTAGCTATCAAATTAATTCTACCTAAGCAAACCAAGTTTGCATAGAATCGATATAACTTTGCTTCCCGGTGAGGTAATTTGACGCTGTTTTCAGCTACGTTATTCATATTGGGCTACCTGAGACCATCCCATCGAAAATAATTGACAAAACGCGAAAAAATTTTTCTTTTCGCCTATAGACATAGAAAATTCATTCAATTTTTGTACTAGAAACACATTTTTATTTTTAAATCAAAATTCTTCCATAAAAACCTGCTTAAATTAGTTTCAATAGATACTTACCTGCCTTAACTGCATTCCGGTGCGCGTTGCGCGAGTCCGAGTCTTGTGGCGTAGTCAGTAGTCCTGGTTTTGGTTAAATTTTCGGTGAAAATTCATGTTTTTCATCTGAAACTCAAAATTTTTGTTCAGCATAATTTTCAGTGACGTCATAGTTAGCTAGCTCGCGCGGAGACGCGTTTTTCGACACCTCGCCCGTCCGTCTAGCGTATATAGCCACTTAGATACCTAGAAATTTTCTTTGTTCTATACAAATTGTAGCTATCAACTTAATTCTACCTAAGCAAACCAAGTTTGCATAGAATCGATATAACTTTGCTTCCCGGTGAGGTAATTTGACGCTGTTTTCAGCTACGTTATTCATAATTGGGCTACCTGAGACCATCCCATCGAAAATAATTGACAAAACGCGAAAAAATTTTGCCCGCCCATCCACCCTGTGTCTACTAGCTAGGTCGACGAATCTGGTTTTTAGCAAAGGGTTTTTTAATTTTAAGACTTTTAATTTCTAATTGTTAGTAGTTTATTGACTTGACGGTCGTTCGACCGTAAGACGACATATTTGATTTTATTTTAACTGCATATTTGCTGCTTCTGTGCACCCCCCTAAACAGGGACACAGAAATATAGCCAGTGACCTCTGACGGTGGTTAATGAATCTCACCTTTACGAAAGATACCGCCATGTTTCGTACACCGGCCAAGACGACCGCGAGCTTGCTGGACTCTAGGGCCTCGCCATGTCCAAAAGACTCGGAGGTGAGTTCGGACGAGGGAAAGTCACGACCGATACAGGCTGGCCCGTCGGTGAGGCGTAGCATTGGTGAGTGGGAGGCCGATAGACCATCTGCACGTCCTCTGAAAACACCAACGCCTCCGAAGAAGGCCTCACAAAATACTCCTCCTAAGCTTAGGTCCAAACTTACGCTCGCCCATCAGAGTAAGTTGGATGGACCACAGCTGGAGAGGACCGAAGAGAGCTCGCCTCAACCCGTGAGGTACTTAAATCGCACCACGGAGGCAAAGGCGTGCCTACAAAAGGCCAAAATGCAACTCCTCAGCTCACGTAATCTCAAAAAAGAGATTAAAGACGAGATTACGAAGGCGGTCGAGAGACTTTACCAGCTCGTCAAAGATGCTGAAAAGGAAAATGGAAGAGCAACTGAGATGGGAGCACAACATGAAACCCAGACGGAACCTGAGCCGACCTTGGAGCAGCCGACGGAGCTCATGAAGAGCCTTGTGGAAGGCCTCCAGCAGCACAAGCTGGTGATGCTGGAGTGCCAGCAACACACACTGGCTCTGTCGGAGCAACTTCAGGTGGCCCCTCGCTTTGTTGCCGGCCAAGGTCAGAGTTTCGCCGAAATCACCGCCGGCCCAAAGCAGAACATCCAAGGGCCTCTTCACTCGGTAGTTGTATCATCTGTGAATGATCAGGACACGAGTGAGGAGGTCATTGAGAAGCTGAGGACGGCGGTTGATGCCCGTAATGAGGGCACAAGGGTGGAGCGGCTGCGAAAGGCGAGGGACCAGAAGGTGGTGATCGGGTTTAGGACTAAGGAAGAGCTTACCACGGTGACGGAAAGAATTCGGAGGGCTGGCAATCTGGTGGCAGAGGAGGTTAAGAATAAGGACCCACTCGTCATCATAAAGGACGTCCTTTCCTGCCACTCAGATGCGGAGCTTACGCAGGCCCTGCAGCGGCAGAACGGTTACCTGATCGGGGACATACCTGCAGGTGATGTGAGGTTGGGGGTGAAGTACCGTCGCAAGACGAGGAACCCCCACATGTGCCACGTCATCTTGCAGGTGTCCCCGATGGTCTGGCAGAGACTTACGATGGCGGGTCGCGTGCACATTGACCTGCAGCGGGTGCGAGTGCAGGACCAGTCTCCACTGGTGCAGTGCACTCGCTGCTTGTGCTTCGGCCACGGCAGGAAACTGTGCACGAAGCCCGCCGATCTCTGCGTGCACTGTGGTGACCCCCACCTGCGTGTCGACTGTCCGTCGCGATTGGCAGACGAGGCTCCAAAGTGCCACAATTGCGTGTCAGCCAAGCTTGACAGCACGGACCACAACGCCTTCGACAACGTGTGCCCCATTCGCGTGAAGTGGGACGCATTGGCGCGCCTGTCGGTGGCGTATTGCTGAAGTGGTTTTTGCCAATCCCAGATATAAAAATCAGTGCAGTAAGGTCCTTCTTAACGCGTATACTCTCAATTATGATGGGACCACATCAGACCAAATCCTCAAAATTAGAGTAGAAAATGATAAAACGTCACCAATAATTACAAACGGAAGAATTTCAAACATAAACGTAGCAAATTGGTGCCAATTTTATGGAAAATTGGTCCAATTAGAAGCAGAGACTTATTTAAATTCTTTAGTTACTTACAATAACTCTAACAAAACTAATATAGAATGGAATAAAACCGAACAAATAAAAATTGAAAATAAAACCAAAAACAACAAACCTTTCCTAATTATGTGGTCCCACGAGCTCGTTGATGTTGAGAGGGAACTAGAAGTGTCAAATTATAGGATAGGAATTAGGTATATTTACACAAGTAGAATAAGAAAAATATGTCTATATGATATATTGCATATATATTACGATAGTCATAACATAAATAGTATTAAATAAGTTACAGATATAAATTTATAGAATAAGAATCTTTAGACGTTGTTTATTATAATAAATTAGAATAAAATAAAAACATAAGAAAAAATAAAATAAAATAAAAACCAAACAAAAAGAACAAAGTAGATAATAAGATAGCGAAATAGGTTTATGAGTTATTAGGTACGTAAGATGTGGCTTTTAGAAATACTGTACAAAATTAAGATTTTAATATTAGCAAAATTAAAGTGAAATGAGGCAACTGCTTCCGGGAATTCTTAACGTCCTTTACCAGGACTGAGTAACACTATAAACAAAAAAGAATGACAACAAATCAGAACATAGTCTTACCAAGGTCTCTGATCAAGTCAGAGGGACACTGAGCAAGGGCAGGAGTGGGTTTTAGCCGGTAAGAGTCCGGCACTACCCAGACTACGTCACTAGTGAGGTAGTCTGGGTGTCCATGAGGATTTCCCACTCCTGCCAAAAAAAAAAAAAAAACAAAAAAAAAATTCCTTCAACGTAGCCCTCAGTTTTTCTTCTAAGGATGCAGCTCTACGGGTCAACATATTAACAGATTAACCCTAGAGGCACCCTGGAATGAGAGAAGAGAAAGCTAAGTGTGTGAAAAGAATAAGAGAGAGAGAGATGTGATGTGGACAGTATGTACTAGGATGAAAAGCCTTTATGGAAGTTCAATAAACAAGTAAACAAAACAAAATAATAAAAGTTTTGAAAAATGTAATCACAAGTTATGGGATGAAAATTGAATTATTCATAGGGAGAATAATAATAAGTATTAAAAGGAGTGTCTAAATTGAGATACTTAGTAATTTTTGCGATAAAAGGGGGAAAAGAAACAGCAAAATAAAGTTTGCATAAATGGTTGGGGGTAGGTTGTTAAGTTATTGCAATTCCAGTTACTAACATCAATTAATTTCTATTCGTTCTAATTAAGTACTTATACATGACAGAAATATGTAAGGTAATAACGTACAGTGATTTATAAGGGGTTTTTAACGTAATTTGAGTGATTTTATCCTACTATTGCATGAACTTAGTGTCCAGCACCGTATAATATTTTATAGATTGTTTACAACGTAGCTCACTGAGACGAGCAGTACAAACGTTAAAGGGGAAAAGATGCAACGAGAACTAATAAAATTATGGATAAATAGGCTTAAATTAAAAGAAATACTCCCCGGGTTAAGTGGTGATTTCAAATCCGTCCGCTGGATGACAGCTGGTACTAGTTAGTTGATTTTTCTTTGATTTTGCAACGAAATAACTCACAAACACATATCCTTATTATTTATAACTACATATATCGAAATGAAGTACGTTTTTGGTTTAATAAACGCGAAAAAAAAAAAAAAAGAAATGCATTGTTAAAATCGGAAAACGGAGATTTTAATTTAAAAACATCAAGACTGAGAGGAATTAGATCTCCAGTAGAAGCAGACGATGCTGTGAACAAGGATTATGTAGATCGTATAAATGCTAACACGTTAAAAGAATTAAATAATCTGGCTGTGAATAAGGATTATGTAGATCGATTGAATGCTAATATGCTAAAAGAATTTAATAATATGATTGGTTCATTGCGTTCTCAAATCATAAAAGATGCAAAAGGTGCAATTCAAACTACTTTAAAAGCAAGAATCTCTGAGGTTTCAACTCATTTGCAAGATACGTTTTATACTAAAGCAGAGGTAGATAAATTACTTCAAAAAACTCCGTAATGGTAAAACAGCAAATTGTAAATGAAATACACAAAGCGGCTCTGAGAAATTTCCTTCGACGTTCTGTTATTTTGAAAGGAATCCACGACTTATGGCAAGCAGATTTGATGGACATGCAAAACCTGAAAAAGTATAACAAAGGTTTCATCTTAGTGGTGATTGACTGCTTCTCAAAAAATGCCTGGGCTGAACCGTTAAAATCGAAAAATAAATTTGTCGTTACTCGTGCATTCGAAAATATTCACAATATTAACCATTACTCATCGTTTTCTACTAAAAAAGCGTCAATTGTAGAGAGATTGATTAGAACTGTAAAAAATAGATTATTTAAATATTTTAGTTTCAATGGAAAATTTATAAGGGGTTAGGTTTACCATTGGAAGATACTGTTGAGCCGCACGATTGATGTTTGCTTACCACTAGCGCCATCTCTTATCGAATAGCGGAATTAATGGTCAATATCTTTCCAGAAAGTTCGATGCTAGAACTTTCTGGAACTATCGACATGTGTTCGGTCAGGGCCGATATGTACTCGAACATTCTAGATGCTTCTACGGTAGAAGGTTCTGGAACTATCCGAGGGCCCTATATAAGCGGGAACGGAGCGCGTCTCGGGGTAGTTCATTGGAAGCGATACATGCGAGAACATCTAAAGCGATCTTCAAGTGCGACTTAAGAGTGATCCGTAGTGCTATTGCGTTGTGTTATTAGTGTGTTTAATTAAAGTGTTATTTTTGGTAATTCATATCGGCAGTTTTTAATTGTCACGAACCCCTAGCTCGTAACAATTGGTGTCAGAAGCAAGGATTAAAATCATGCCGATTTTACCTAAAGACGACACGGAGGGTATCCGTACCCGGAGTCAACGCCAGCAGGAGACGGACCAGAGGCGATTTGGTGGAGCAATGCCACAGACCTCGGAGGGCCAGCTACCAACCACAGAGGCCGGCCCGTCCACAGCTGCTCCAGCATCACCAGCACCAGATTTTGCTGCTCTGATGATGATGTTGCAGGAGCAGGCCCGCCGACAGGAGGAACAGGCCCGCCGATTGGAAGAACAGCTCAAACGGAATAAAGAGGAGAAGGCCCGCCGACAGGAGGAACAGGCTCGCCGACAGGAGGAACAGGCTCGCCGTTTGGAAGAACAGCTCAAACGGGATAAAGAGGAGCAGGCCCGCCGACAGGAGGAGCAGGCTCGCCGACAGGAGGAGCAGGCCCGTCAATTGGAAGAACAGCTCAAACGGGATAAGGAGGAGCAGGTGCACCGCCAGGAAGAGCAGATGCTCCTCATAAAGGACCTTCACGCAACCTTCGGGAAAGACATGAAGGAGGTGAAGGAGAAGGTTGCCCAGCATGACAACCGCTTGTCAGAAGCTGAAACTCAGATCAGCAAGTTTAGTGACGTCATTGCTGATGTGAAGCAAGAGTTGGGTAACCTCAAACTTGGGGATGGAATCGCAGCTCCCGTAGCGACAACACCTTCACTACGTGGATTCAAAGTGCCGCCGTACGATGGAACTTCTTCCTGGTCGGCCTACAAAATTCAGTTTGCGGCTGTCATGAAGGCGAACGGGTGGAATAAAAGTCAGGCCATGACTGCCCTCACCCTAGGCCTGCGCGACCAGGCTTTAAATGTGCTGGAAGCTCTCGGTAAGGAAGTGACTTACGAGCAGCTCCTCGAGGCATTGGAGGCAAGATATGGCGACGCTCACCTGGAACACGTGTTTCGTGCGCAGCTCAAGGATCGTGTGCAACGCAGTAACGAAAACCTGCAGCAGTGGGCCCTTGAAGTGGAGAAGCTGGTTCGAAAAGCGTACCAGTCCGTACCTGCGCTTATTGATGGGAACCTGGTGCAGGCATTCATCGACGGCATCCGGGACCTTGAAGTCAGAGCTGCTGTGAGACTCGGTCACCACGGGACGCTTAAGGACGCCTTGGCCCATGCACTGGAGGTGGAAGCTGTGCGGCAGCATCATCGTTCCCATCGCGTCAGGGAGGTTGTAGCAGCTACAGTTCGCGATCGTAAAGGATACAGCCCTAGGTGCTACGGCTGTGGGGAAAGGGGCCACCTTCGATCCAGTTGCCCTAAGCGAACTGCAGAAAGGGAAGATGGCCGGTCTCCAGAGGGTAATGCGGCTAACAGCACTACCCAGCAGCAGCAGGGAAACGAGTAATAGCCAGGACTGCGGGGCGGGTGCTGGCTGATGTTCAAAGAGCCCCAAGGATTTCGATCACACAAACCCATGACGGGAACACCTTAATCATCAAGGGCGAGGTCAACGGAATGCCTTGTAAGCTGACCATAGACACGGGAGCCTCTCGTACGGTCGTCAGTTCCAAAGTTATGAGTCGGCTCCTTGGGGACTCCGCATACAACCGGGAACGCATTAATTTGGTGACAGCCACCGGTCAGCGCATACCCGTCCGTGGAGAGAAGGAGATGGAGTTGAAGCTAGGCAACAGGACCTACCTGCATAATGTCATCGTGGCTGATATAATGGACGATTGCATCCTGGGTCTTGACTTTATGAGGAAGAATTTTTGCGAGATTGACGTCAAGCAAGGAGTTATGAAATGTGGACGAGAGGAACTTTTTATGGAAGAGGCGTTATCAGGGAATGTGTACAGCCTTAAGGAAATTGTTCTTCCTCCGAGATCAGAAACGATTGTGCCGGTTAGTCTTCCTCGGAATCCTGGGCAAACTCATCGTTGTGTACTCGTGGAAAGGGTAGACAATGACCTTCCATGGAAAGTGGCACGAACTTTGGTCAGAGCCACCGACATCTCAGGGATACGTGTGCTGAATCTTTGTGATCAACAACAGACTATTGATAAAGGCACACTGATTGGTACTTGCGAGGAAGTGGATTGGCTGCGTCAATGCAAACATCTATCGACTAGGACCCCCAGCAAGGATGCACAAACGAGAGTGACCACACTTTTAGAAGAGTGTCGCAGCGCTCTGTCTCATAATGAAATGGCCAAGGCGAAAAAGATGTTACTGAAGTACGCCGAAGTTTTCTCCCTAAACGATAGTGACATTGGAAAGACTGGCTTAGTTCAACACAAAATAAATACAGGAGAAGAGTTGCCTATCCGTCAGCGGCCAAGGAGATTGCCGGTAGCGCGTGAAAAGGAAGTAGAAACCATGATTGAGGGAATGGTGAAGGATGGTGTTATTGAACCTTCATCTAGTCCATGGTGTTCACCGGTAGTGCTGGTAAGGAAGAAGGACGGCAGCATGCGGTTTTGTGTTGACTATCGTCGTCTGAATGACGTTACGAAGAAGGACAGCTACCCTTTGCCAAGAATTGATGACACTTTGGACATGCTTACTGGAGTAAAGTGGTTTAGCACGCTGGACCTGAAAAGTGGCTACTGGCAAGTTGAAATTGACCCCAAGGACAAGGAGAAAACAGCATTCTCGACAGGAAAGGGTCTGTGGCAATTTAAAGTTATGCCGTTTGGATTGTGCAACGCTCCGGCAACGTTTGAAAGGTTGATGGAACTTGTACTAACTAAGTTGATTGGCGATGCCTGTCTGGTCTACTTGGATGACATCATCATCGTAGGCCGTACGTTTGAAGAACATCTTCAAAACCTGGAACGCGTGCTCATGAAGATCCAGAGTGCCAACCTCAAGTTGAGTCCGAAGAAATGTTCACTATTCAAACGGCAAGTTAGCTTTTTGGGATATGTAGTATCGGAAGAAGGAATCCGCACGGATCCAGAAAAAATCGCCGCTGTCAAGGATTGGCCAGTTCCAAAAGACAAGACGCAGGTCAGAGCGTTTTTGGGGTTGTGCTCTTACTATCGGCGATTTGTTAAGAACTTTGCAGATATAGCCAAACCCCTGCATAAGCTAACCGAGGAGAAGCGACATTTCTGCTGGGATGAAAGTTGTGATATCGCATTCCAGGAGTTAAGGGACCGACTATGCAAAACACCAATTTTGGGGTACCCTGATGCAGGCAAGGAATTTATAGTTGACACAGACGCAAGTGACATAGGACTTGGTGGTGTGTTGTCTCAACGGAATGGTGATCAAGAGGTTGTGATAGCGTACTTCAGCAAGTCGTTGTCAAAGCCGGAGAGGAACTATTGTGTCACGAGACGGGAATTGTTTGCTGTGGTAAAGTCATTGCAGCATTTTAGCAAATATCTTCTGGGGCGGAAATTCCATTTACGTACCGACCATGCTGCACTGAAATGGCTATTGAAGTTCAAAAATCCAGAAGGACAAGTTGCGAGATGGATTGAGCTACTACAGGAATACGACTTTGTGGTGGAACATCGCAGCGGGAAATCTCATGGCAACGCAGATGCATTGTCAAGAAGACCTTGTCCTGAAGACTGCAAGCATTGTACTAGGCAAGAGAGTAAGGAAATGGTACCTGTGAGGATGCTCAGGACAGACCTCAGCAACGAGTGGAGGGAAAGCCTACAACGTGCACAGCAGGAAGATTTGGACATCAAGCCGATTCTGGAGTGGATGAAGGCCAGAGCTCCTAAGCCCAGGTGGAGCGACGTCTCAGCAATGAGTTCCATCACAAAGAGCTATTGGGCCCAATGGGACAGCTTGGTGATTCAGGATGGAGTCCTGTGCCGTAAATGGGAAAATGCTCGGGGAAACAGCTGTCATTTGCAAATGGTAGTCCCTAAATCTCAAGTACCGGATGTTCTGCAGCTGTACCATAATGGTTGTTCAGGAGGTCATCTGGGAGTAAAACGGACTCTACTGAAGATACGAGAACGGTTTTACTGGGTCCACTGTCGGGACGATGTCGAGGACTGGTGTCGCAAATATACAAGTTGTGCAGCTGTAAAGGGACCTCAGACGCGTAGCAGAGGTGCATTAAAATTGTACAATGTTGGTGCACCATGGGAGAGGATAGCCCTTGACGTTGCGGGGCCATTTCCAGAAAGTGAAAGTGGTAACAAGTATTTCATGGTTGTGATAGATTACTTCATTAAGTGGCCGGAAGTCTTCGCCATTCCAAATCAAGAAGCTTCGACAGTTGCAGATAAATTAGTTCATGAAGTCTTCTGTCGTTTTGGAGTACCTTTGGACATTCACAGCGATCAAGGAAGGAATTTTGAGTCCCAAATATTCCAGGAAACTTGTCGAGTTATGGGTACTCATAAAACAAGAACAACTTCTTACCACCCACAATCGGATGGAATGGTGGAACGATTCAATCAGACATTAGAGAGGTACCTAGCAAAAGTTGTGGAAAATCGGCAACGAGATTGGGACAAGCACATACAACCGTTTTTGTTGTCATATCGAAGCGCTGTTCACGAAAGCACATCGGTGACACCAGCTTTCGCAAACTTTGGAAGGGAATTACGGCTACCTGCAGACCTGATCACCGGAATACCACCTGATGCCCCACGCAGTATAACCGATTATGCGAATGACTTGCGGAACAAGATGAATGACATTTATGAGCACGTCAGACAATCAGGCCAGCAAATGTCTGAAAAGATGAAAACCCGTTATAACCGCAAAATGAACAATAAGGGTTTTGACGAAGGTTCACGAGTGTGGTTGCACAATCCAGTCCGCAGCAAAGGGAAATCTCCTAAGCTTCAAGCTAACTGGGACGGACCGTACCGGATTGTGACAAAGATCAATGACGTTACCTACCGGATACAGAAAGGTGCAAGACGTACTCCTAAGATAGTCCACGTGGATCGACTGGCGCGTTATTATGGGGCCGATAATGCTCGGGACGAGCATTTCTTAGGTGGGGGCAGTGTTGAGCCGCACGATTGATGTTTGCTTACCACTAGCGCCATCTCTTATCGAATAGCGGAATTAATGGTCAATATCTTTCCAGAAAGTTCGATGCTAGAACTTTCTGGAACTATCGACATGTGTTCGGTCAGGGCCGATATGTACTCGAACATTCTAGATGCTTCTACGGTAGAAGGTTCTGGAACTATCCGAGGGCCCTATATAAGCGGGAACGGAGCGCGTCTCGGGGTAGTTCATTGGAAGCGATACATGCGAGAACATCTAAAGCGATCTTCAAGTGCGACTTAAGAGTGATCCGTAGTGCTATTGCGTTGTGTTATTAGTGTGTTTAATTAAAGTGTTATTTTTGGTAATTCATATCGGCAGTTTTTAATTGTCACGAACCCCTAGCTCATAACAATACGATGAAGATATATCACAACACAAAACATCGTACTATTCAATTTAAACCGGTTGATGTAAATAAATATAATGAACAAGTAATCAAAGAAAATTTTAAAAAAATAAACAAACATGATTTAGTTCAGTGGAAGCCTAAATTCAAAGTAGGTGATTGTGTTCGTATAAGTAAATACAAAAATAATTTTGAGAAAGGTTACACTCCTAATTGGTCAACTGAATTATTTATTATAAAAAGGTAAATAAAACATTACCAGTGACATATCATATAGAAGATCAACGAAAGCAAAATATTTTAGGAGCTTTTTATGAACAAGAACTGCAAAGATCTAACTATCCTGATGTTTATTTAATAGAAAAGGTTTTGAAAAAGAAAGGAAATAAATTGTACGTGAAATGGCTAGGTTTAAACAATGCAGAAAACAGTTGGATTGAAAAAGCTGCAATTATGGACTAAGATATTATATAACCATTTTTCACCTAAAATCCTATCATTACAATTTGGGTAATGAAAGGGGGTGGACTAGTTAACAGCATAATTAATCGTCTACCATTCGAAGTTCATTTGCCAGGATACAATTATTGCGGACCAGGAACCAAACTTCACAAACGCTTAGCGCGAGGTGACCGAGTTGTAAATAAGTTAGACGAAGCTTGCATGCAACACGATATTGCATATACAAACTATACAGACTTATCAAATCGCCACAAAGCCGATTTACAACTACTTAACATGGCTAAACAAAGACTTAAATCAAAAGATGCAGGGAAAGGAGAAAAACTGAGCTCATGGCTAGTGAACAAAGTTATGAAAGCTAAACTAAAGTCTGGATCCAGCATTAAAACATTTAAAAGCATAATTTCGAAAATAAAATCAAAAATTAAGAAACTCAAATGCAAAGATAATAAGACTTTAATAAAAGCAGCTTACTTAACCGCAAAAAAAGTTATTTCTAAACATTCATCATAGAATTCGAGTACCCCGAGTAATACCCATACCAAAGACTGGAGGAATTCTACCTTTAATTCCAATTTTCGCTGGTTTATCGGCTTTAGGAACTTTAGCTGGTGGTGCAGCTGGCATTGCAAAATCCATCAATGATTACAAAGCAAGCAAACAAAATTTGCAAGAAACAGAACGACATAATAAAGCTATGGAGTCTTTAGTGTTGGGCAAGGGTTTATACATTAAGCCGTATAATAGTGGTAAAGGATTGTTTATAACATCTTCAAAAAACTGAATAATGTGCTACCCAATCGCCCACTAACTAATGTAGACATCCAAAAGTTTTCAAGAGACATTCCATACTTTCGTGGGGTTTACATGAAGGATCGTCTACCTTGCAAGCCGAAACGCATTGAATGCGGTATCGTTAACTTAGACGATTCTAAGAACGAAGGAACGCATTGGGTAGCTTATGCTAAAGTATATGATCACTGCGAATACTTTGATAGCTATGGAAATTTAAAACCTCCAAAGGAATTGATGCAATATTTTAAAAATTGTACTGTGTTTTATAACTATACAAGATATCAAAAATTTAGCGCAGTCAATTGTGGTCATTTATGTTTAAATTATTTGCGAGCTTTTTGGAATAAAAATGTATTATAAAATATATGCTTTTCTTTTATTTCAATCATTTGCAAGATGTCACTCACTTTGTCGATAACTGGAGACTCGTCAGTATTAACTACAAACTATTCTAATGCGTTGCAACTAGATGGAGAGTATGAATGTGCTTTATTACACTTTTCAACTTTTAATTCTATTCCAAACATTGATAAAAGTAATAATAAGTTCTATTATGGCTTAAATGAAGTTATTGAAATACCGGAAGGCACTTATGAATTGCGATTATTTAAAATCCGAAATAAAAGATGCAGCGATCAAACTGCGGTAAAATAATAATACTTTGAAAACTACCATATTCTGTACCAAAGACATTAATTTTATCAAAGAAGACTCTTTTAGAAGGCTATTAGGATTTAACAAACAAATCTTGAAAGCAAATAAATGGCATGTGTCACAGTCTCCAGTCAACATTCTACCTACGACCGTAGTCAGGATTGATGTGATATTTTATAAGCGGTTCATATGTAAACGGTGAACCAAGTCATATTATTCACGAATTTGCACTTAATGTGCCGCCTGGATACAGGATCATAGACATTCCGAAGAACGTAATATACTTTTCAATCAATCAAAACAACATAAGCTGCATACATATTAGACTATTAGATATAAACAAAAGATTAATCAATTTACGTGGTGAAGAAGTACAGGTATATCTGCATCTTAGAAGAAAAAATGATTGACTATAATAAAATTGTGTCCCAACAAGTAAAGAATATCAGTTCTGCTCGAGCTGTCAATCAAATAACACCTCTCTCTAAGAAGAAAATAAAATTAACCAAAGACAATTTAGCATTCCTTAAAGCAATCGGATTGTTAAAATGAATATCTTAGACGTTCTATCCGCTGGCCTCCTTGCCGGATTACCACCATGGGATCTGGAGGCAAAGGTCCTCGTGCAAATGTGGGAGTGGCGTGAGGAGGCCAAACGCCGGGGCGTAACTCCGCTGCCGCGGGAAATCGCGGCACAGCGGACAGAGCTCCGGCGGGATCTCATGGTGACATGGAGAGTGCGATTGTCGCAACCCAGTGCTGGGCACGCCACGATTGCGGCGGTAAGTCCCCTCTTTGAGGAGTGGCTTGAGAGGCGGCATGGCGTCCTCACCTTCCGCCTGACGCAGGTCCTCACCGGACACGGTTGTTTCGGGAGGTTCCTGTTTCGGATAGGGCGGGAGGAAACGCCCGGGTGTTTCCACTGCGAAGATCGCCCTGAGGACACGGTGGAGCACACGGTGGCGGTCTGCCCTGCTTGGGCGGAGCACCGCCGTGTCCTCGTGGAGGCGATCGGCGGCGGCGATCTCTCGCGTCCGGCCCTGGTCCAGGCCATGGTACGGAGCGAGAGGGCATGGGGAGCCGTCACCTTCTTCAGCGAAGCAGTAATGCTCGCGAAGAGGGAGGCGGCGCACGTGAGGGAGAGGCAGCATATGCGCCCTCGCGACCCCAGCCGCCGCAGGATACGGAGACGCCCTGGGCGTCGGGAATCCCAGGCCGATTTCCGGCCACCGTAGGCATGGGCTTGCGGACGGCGAGTAATGGGTAGCTCGCTGTCCGGTAAGGACCAAGCCCAAGTCGACGGCGCGTTGTGTTCCACGCGCGCCTCAAAGAGATGTCAGCACAAAAAAAATGATGGGACCCGCAAGGGTCGATGCCTGCCAGGGGTGCGGGTTTGTTCGAAAGAGACACCACAGCCCCTGGCTTAAGGGCTACTGAAGGAACACGGGTGGGTTTTAGTCAGTAAAAGTCTGACACGCTCTCCTGCTCCACCCAGAGCGGGAGAAGTTATTTGATGATTTCCCACCCAAAAAAAAAAAAAAAAAAAGACGTTCTATCCGCTCCGACTTACGATAATACTATAGAAGGAATCGAATTTCATTCCTACAAGCCATATGTAACGAGTTTCAACAGGAACGATGAAATCCGCATACCTATCAACCAACAGGACTTGTACATATTACCATCAGCTAGCACCCTATATTTGGAAGGAACTGTTATCGTTAGCAAAAAAGATGTGAAAGACATAGCTACTAGTGTTAATTTCACGAACAACGGTCTACTCTACTTGTTTCAAGACATTCGGTATGAGCTGAATGGAGTAGAGATTGATAAAATAAAAAATGCAGGTATAACAACAACCATGAAATCACTCATTTCAATGAACGAAAGTGAGTCAAAAATATCTCATGCCTGGGGCTGGAATATTGATGGCATTAAAAATATCAATGGAGGAAAATTTTCTGCTTCCATACCACTTCGTAACCTCCTCGGGTTTGCTGAAGATTTAAAAAAAGTCGTGATAAATAGTAGACACGAACTGATATTGTTACGAAGTAACACTAATTTGAACGCTGTAAAACTGAATACTGGCGAAGTAGTGGATGATGTTCAGATCAACAAAATCATATGGCGCGTACCGCATGTTAAAGTATCAGACAAAGAAAAAATTGGTTTGTTAAAAGTATTATAAAAAGATCGACCACTTCAAATGATAAACAGAAATTGGGATCTGTACGAATATCCATCTTTGCCTAAAACTACAAAACATACCTGGTCTATGAAAACTTCATCTCAAATAGAAAAACCAAGATACATTATTATTGGTCTACAGACAAATAGAAAAAATAATGCAAGTTCTGACATGTCTCAGTTCGATCACTGTCATGTTCGAGACGTTAGTGTATCTCAATTCAACATATTTTCCGTATGAAAACCTAAATGTGAGTTTTTCTAATAACAAAATCGCTTTATTATACGAGCAATACATCAGATTTCAACAGTCGTATTACGGACGTCGGCCGGAGCCCATACTAAGCGAGAAACAATTTAGAGATTTAGCACCGCTGTTTGTAGTCGATTGCTCGAGACAAGCGGATAATCTAAAGACAGGTTCGGTTGTGGATGTGAGAGTAGAAATTGAGAGTGATTCAGAGATACCAGATCAAACTTCAGCATACTGTCTCATTCTGAACGATTGCATTGTTGAATACAAACCATTAAGCAACATTGTTAAGAAGATATCATGAATGCAGATACCATTATAGTAGAACTCCAAGGATTTAAAGATTCTATAAATAATTTTATTGTTAAAGAATTGGCTATTGCGAGTCAGGATCATACACAGACGTTCTTGGTAAAACCTCCATATTCATTCCATTACCTTACAGAAGAAGAAAAAAGCAGGTGCGAAGAGTTTCAATGCGTAATTTTACCATATTTAGAAAATTTAAAAATTATGACAAAGGATTTGGAGAAGATTAAGTGGATTAAAGAGTTATGTGCAAACTGTGAAGTGATTGACGTAGGTGAGAAAGAGAGTCCTAATTTTTCAACATAAAAAATAATTTCTGTAAAAATAAAACTGATTTTAATTGTGCGAACCATAAAATGAGTTGTACATTAAATAATGCGGTGTGTATCAGAAAATGGTATGCCGATAATTATATGTCTGTATTCAATTTATTTTAATTATTACTGTTTGAACATTTAATAAAAATGTATATCTTATTAAGAGTGTTTTATTTAATACAATCAGGGTAACCTGCATAACAAACTTTAAATTTTCTGCAGTGAAATGATATTTCTTCTTCATTTTAAACGATTATTCTAATATGAAATATTGAAGGCAAATAATTTATAATTAATAATAATTGTATCATTACACTAGAGCTAATTTAGAGTTCGAGTATTCATAAGTATAATAAAACTTAGTTTAAATTATCAAAGAAAATGTTTTTATTTGCTTTTTACATTATTTTCAATTATTACAAACTAATTATAACTACCTACCCTATAATAATTCCTCACATAGTTATTTAATGTTTTCTATACATACTTAACTTACAAATTGTGATCATTATCCCAACTAGATTACACAAAGAAATTTATTTTACCTACATTTATTTTTATTTATTGTTATTATATTTTAAATATACATTTCATATAACTTTATTATAATTTTTGTACTATGTACATGACAAAATAAAAAGTTCATTACAATAAATCTTACATTATTAATATTTCAATAACTTATACATTTTAAACTTACACAACATAAAAACCTATGATGTTTAAACACGAAAGAATAAGAAAACAGATAAATGTTAAACATACCTAATAATAATATATCTAATAACTATCTATAATACTACTTACATAATTTATTATTGCATATTACCTAAAAATCTTACAGAATAACTTATAAAGTATTTACAAAATAATGACACTAGTTAATAATAACTGTCCCCACAAAGTTTTTTTGATATTTTATTAATTAACGATTGCGTCTCCTCCATAACATATTCCACCGATTCAGTCACTACATACTGCGCACTTAACACTACCACGTCCTGATTGTCACTTGCAGGTTCTTTTTGATCACTTATATCCAAAACTTGTACCATGATCAATCGTAAACCTATTTTCTTCTCATTATTTATAACGAATGATTGACATGTAGGCAAATATGACTTTTGTTTTAGACATTCCCGTCTTGTTCTAGGCTTTTTGTTAGCAGGTCCGCAGTCTTGTCTTGCTCTAGGCTCCTTGTTGATAGGTCTTTGTTGTTCTGAGAAATCTGGGATATGCCAACTTAAACTCGGAGTCGGAAAACCTTGAGCGTATTGTGAGAAGTCGATAATATCTGGAGAATCACACATTATCAATGATCTGAAACAAACGAAATAATAATTAATTATAATAACATAAAACAGCATTAGAAAATAATTTTATAAGTACTTATACGCTTATAAAATACTTACAATTTGTTTCGTTTTTATTCGATGTGATGTGACCGGTCCGGCTGACAGTAGGGTATTATTGGGCATTCTACCCCACCTTCCGTTCCATCGGCTCTCTCCGTTCGCCTCGTCACTCTCGGTGGTGTAGAATGCCCAATAATATAAATGAAATCCTACATAGTGCGGTAAAATACTGGTTCGGCGCCTATTCCACTCGATGGGAACAGAAGGTGGAGTATGAATTCCTACATAGTGTAGTAAAATACTGTTAGTATCGATGGCTTACCTCGATCAACTAGTTACCGCAGATTATTGTAATTATACTCACCAGGTTAAAACAGCTAAAACTTTACTATACCAATCATTTTTCGACCTTTACGCGGGCGAAGCTGTATGCAATAGCTAGTACCTACATACAAAAGTATACAGAGACTTAGACTTATCAATCAATTTCAAGCCAATTTAAAGTTTGTTTATTTTCAGTTTATCTAAAGAAGGTGCGTTGTGTGTCAATACGTCTGTCATTATAGGAACCTACCTACTAATAAGAGTGTCTACACTGTCTGTCAACTTTTCTGCTACCATCCCTCACCTTCTAATAAAACACAATGTAGTCCAATAACCGTTTCTGAGGTTGATACTTTTTTATTACCATTACCTGTACCAATGTTATTTTGACCTTTGAACTTGTAGTTATAGAAGTTTAATTTAAAAGATAATTTTTCAAGACCAGTGTATCCAACTTTGGTAGCAATATTTGATGCTGTGAAAACACTAGTTTTGGCCACGTAAATATTCTATGATTTTAAAGTTTTTATTTTATCGTGTATTTTCAATTTGTTTCAGAAATATTTTCAAAGATATATTTGGTCTGAAATATACATTTTAAAAACATTTACAAATCATAGAAGAGAAATAGCCTAGGTAGGTATATAATTTAAATCCATATTGAAATGTATCAATAATGATATTGATCGAAAGGTTACCGAACAAAAAACCAACCGCATAAAGCTAAAACTATTTTTTCCAGGACGTGACATACTCGTAATTGACGACTTGTCCTATTAAAAATTAACATATTTAAATTATAAATGTGCCTATTTTGCTCATAAGATAAGTAATGTGAATAAGGCAATGCACATAAAATAAATTTACAATTATTGGTCTCATTGAGATGTAACATCAAATGGACACATTTAATTATGTCCTTTTTTCTAACATTTAAGCTATCCCCGCATAATAATATTACAGTTGAACTGGGGTTTATTTTAGACAACTTAATATTACTTATTAATTGGCTAATACTGGCACCGGGTGAACAATTATTAATTACATATTGTTGAGAACACTGATTAAATATTTTACCTAAACCTTGACCAAATTTGTCAGAAAATACATATGTTGTGTTAATCAAATTAATCTTACTATTATTATCATCACAGCTACCTACTGGCTGAGCTGCTGAGGTTGTGGGTGTGACAAGTTGAGGCTGAGGTGCCTGAGAACAGGCACAGCTAAAAGAGAGGTTGTTTGTTAGAGACTCGTACCTCTCTGCATTGTACCTGACTAAGTCAGCCAAGTCACTAGCCTCCTGCATACGCTTACTCAGGTCTTGTTGAGTAGCCTCATATTTACTGAATATATCCTTTAGAGCATGTTCCCTAACAAACAATTCATCCTGTAGGTGCTGAGTGTCAGTAACATACAAGGTATTACATAATTGCAATTCACTATAACATTTATTCAATTCTCGTATTAAATTTAAATTTTGTTGCCTGAAGGGGATGTGAAATATGAAGGTCCTCTTCTTGGAATTAAAAGTTTATTTATTATAACTTGCATTTACAAGGGGTGATTACTCTTCTACTCTCGCGTACATTTATGCGCGTGAGTCGTTCGAAGTCTGGTGTAGTAATGGCCGCGAGCTGCTCCGTCCCGCGCCCCGCGTGCCTCGCCGACGTTGTAGTGGTGTGACGCGAGCGACGCCGCCCGCGGTTCAGTACGGTTTTTCTTGGTGCACACGATGGCGTGCACATACTCCGCGGCGTTGAAGCTATTTCAACAGCTATGGTGTCGTGGGCAATATACACATTTTGTGGACGGCCCGTTTTACAAGGCCTTTGTTGGTGTGGACGTCCGCAACCCGGACAATCCCATCTTTACCCGGGTGTAATTTCATCACTCGCCCCATGCGCCAGTCGAGAGGCATTAGGTTGTCCTCTCGTAGCAAGACCAAGTCGCCGACTTGAAGTGATGGTTTATCTCTCCTCCATTTAGTCCTGTTCTGCATCTCTGCCATGAACTCCCGGCGCCAACGTGCCCAGAATTGCTGTCGGATCTGCTCGATGAGCTGGTATCTGTTTGGTCTAATGCAGTTAACCGGTAACGACGGCACAGACATTAACGGGCGGCCTATAAGGAAGTGCCCAGGAGTCAAAGGATTAGTGTCAGTTGGATCAGAAGAAAGAGGAGTAATGGGGCGGGAGTTAAGGATCGCTTCGATTTGCGCGAAAAGCGTCGCCAACTCTTCAAATGTAAGGGAGGCACTACCAGCAACGCGTTTTAAATGATATTTAGCGGACTTAACGCCAGCCTCCCATATTCCACCGAAGTGTGGTGAGTAGGCTGGACAAAACATGAATTTGATTTCCTCATTTGACGCGAAATCCGAGACTGATTGACGGCTGGCTTTTATAACTCTCCCCAACTCATTGTTAGCCCCTACGAAGTTTTTCCCATTGTCGCAATAAATCGCGTAAGGCTTGCCGCGACGTGAAACAAACCTGCGTAAACAAGATATAAAAGCTTCAGTGGTGAGGTCACTGACAACTTCAAGATGTAGAGCTTTAGTAGCTAGACATACAAAAACGCAGAGGTAGGCTTTAGTAATGCGGTTACCTCGACCCTTCTTTGAGGATATCATAAATGGTCCCGCAAAGTCGATCCCACATGTACTGAACGGGAAACCTGGATTTACTCGCACACTAGGCAAGTCCCCCATTAAAGGCTGTATCGGCTGACCTCGCAATCGAGTACATACAACACAAGTCTTGGCAATAGTTCGAGCTAAGTTTCTGCCACCCAGCGGCCAAAACCTCTCGCGAACAGAGGACAAAAGTAACTGAGGACCTGCGTGAAATAATCTAAAATGTTCACAGTGCATTATTAACCTAGTTAAATGTTGTTTAGCATCCAATAGAAGTGGATGTTTCTTATCATATGTAGAATCTGACTTATTTATCCTACCTCCTACTCTAATTAAACCCTTATCATCACAAAATGGATTTAAGGGCAACAATTTGCTTTTGTGATGTAAAGCCTTGCCATCTTTTATTAATTTAATCTCCTTTGCAAATGACTCTAGCTGACTGAACTTTAATAATAATGTTAATGAGCGATCAAGTTCCTCAGTTTGCAAAGGTCCTAACACTTTAATAGAATTCTTTTTACAGTTATGTACAAAACGTAGAACGTACGCAAAACATCTTTTTATTTTTATATAACTAGAATATTTATTAAATTGAATAAACGAATTAATGTTATCTAATGTTTCATCCACAGAAATGAGTACCTTTGTTTCAGGTAAGTTAATAAGGCTGAGCTGTGGCTGGGTAGGCCATTTAGATTTACCTTCCTTTAGGAACGAAGGTCCCTCCCACCACAACGATGATGCCTGTACATTCTGTGGGTCAATACCCCTGGACGCTAAGTCTGCAGGGTTAAAATTTGTTGGAACATGTTTCCACTCGAACTTTTCAGTAAGTTGATTTATTTTATTGATACGGTTACGCACAAATGCTTGCAAGGCCTTATTTTGTGTTTTTAACCATCCCAGTACCACTGTGGAGTCAGTCCACATGTAAATATTTTTAACGTTGCATGTTACTGACTTTAATACCTTAGAACACAACTCAGCTCCTGTTAGGGCAGCACATAACTCTAACCGTGGAATAGTAAGTATTTTAATTGGTGCTACTCTTGTCTTAGCACATAATAACCTCACAGTAACTGTATCATCTTCTTTATTATTAGAGCGCATATAGACACATGCGCCATAAGCTTGTTGTGATGCATCAACAAAGCAGTGCATCTCTACGGACTGAACATCTAAATTGTCACATAAAACATTGCGAGGTAAGACAAGATCCGACAAGAAATGTAAATTTTTTATAAAGCTAAACCATTTTTTAGCATAATGTTCTGGTACTGTGTCATCCCAATCCAATTTGAGAGCCCATAAATTTTGCAATAATATTTTCGCTTTGATAATGCAACATCCAACCAATCCCAATGGATCAAATAGCTTGCAGGTAGTTGAAATAATTATTCTTTTTGTAACCTTATTTAAGATTTCAATACCACTAGGAAAATGTAATTTGTCTGAGGAGGGTGACCAATTCAATCCTAAAACAGTGGTTTCATCATGAAAAGTAAGACAATTAGTCAACTCTGAATTATCGCTAAGTATATTAGGACAATTTGTTCTAAACTTTCTTAATGGAAAACAAGCCGCATTCAAAGCTTGTGATACACCTAGATATATGTGTTTTAATTGGTCCTCAGAAGAGGCACCAGTTATTAAATCATCCATATAAAAATTATTCTTGATTACCTCAGCAATAACCTTATCTTTACATTGGCTACCTAGCTCAAACAGACACCTGGTACTCAAAAATGGAGCCGATGCCATACCATATGTTAAGGTTTTCAGTTGCAGAATTTTAATAGGCTCCGATGATTTGTCTCTCCACAATATCATCTGTAGGTGCCGCTGAGATTCATTTAAGTTGATTTGTCGATACATCTTTTCGACATCCGCTGTTAATACACATTTATGTAATCTAAACTGGACAAGTATCGAAAACAAATCTTTTTGCACTACTGGACCAACTGCCTGGATGTCATTGAGTGATTTGCCTGATCTTGTTTTAGCAGATGCATCAAAAACCACCCGAAGTTTTGTGGTTTCATGTTGTTCACGTATAACACAATGGTGCGGTAAGAAGCATCCAAATTCTGGCCTATCAGTTTCAACCAAGTGTCCCAGTTTCGCATATTCATTTATAAAATTGGCATATTGTTCCTTTAATTTATGATTTTTATTTAATTTGGTTTCTAAATTATAGAAACGCTTTATTGCTAAAGGAAATGAGTTACCAAGTGCCTGCTGAGGGACCTCCTTCAATGGCATCATTACTGAGAATCTACCATCAGGTAAGCGATAGGTATTTTTATTGAAATGAGACTCGCAAAACTGTTCATCAACAGAATAAATATTAGTTTCAGAAGGTACTTCTTCAACCTCCCAGAATTTTATTAGAGAATCATGCAAATCTTGATCAATATTTGATCCCTTTTGAACAAAGTTACAGTGTATTTTCTTATTATTGTGAGTTTCCCCGGTGGGGCCAGCCACTATCCAACCTAGCATGCTATCTTGTAAGACAGGTCTGTTGGTACCTAAACTTATTTTATTTGGTAATATAATATTAAAGAAATGATCTGCACCCAGCAAAATATCTATTTCAGATGGCTGGTAAAACAAAGGGTCAGCCAATTGAATATTATCTGGTAAACCGAGCCTTTCTACATTAACTTGAAAGTTCGGTAAATTTCCAGTAATTTTTGGAAGAATTAAGCAATTGACATGCATACTAAACATGCCTACCCTTGAACTTATTTTAATTTTGCATCGTTCTGTAACATCACATGCTACATTGTTTATGCCTGTTACATTAAAGGCATTCAGTTTTTCAGTCTGTAGTCCTAGCTTTTCTTTCAGGTTGTTAGTCATAAATGAAGACTGGCTTCCAGTATCCAGCAATGCCCGAACTAGGTAAGTACAATTTGTTTTTGTATTAGCCACTTCAACCTGTGCAGTGCACAATAAAACTTGTCCCATTGAGAGTGAAGATAAACTAACAGGGACACTAGTAACTGAAGGGTCAGTGTTTTCAGTGGCTACATTTATAACCATACTGTTTTTATGTAATAAGCTATTGTGTTTCTCCTGACATTTCCGGCAGAAACTTTTCAAAGTGCATTCTGTATGTGTGTGACCACTGCGAAGACAGTTGATGCACAGCCTTTGTTTATTTACCAAGGAAAGCCTATCATTTAATTTCATTCCTTTAAATTTAAAACACTGATGCACAAAATGGTTTTTATCACACACAACACATGCCTTATTATGAGTATTATCTGTAACGGTAGCAAACGACTTTACAGATTTATTTTCTTTGTTATTATTATCTCTAGAAGAGTTTTTATTATCTTGATAACTATGACAGTGTTTGGCTGTTTGCAGAACGTTAGCTCTTTGTATTAAAAAATCTTGAAATTGTTCAAGTGATGGACGGGATGACAAAGTACCTTTAAGATCTTCCCACTTGCTCATTGTCCTGGGATCTAACTTTGCAGCCACCAAATGTATTACTAAAGGATCCCAACTATCTGTGGATATCTCTAAAGTATTGAGCGCACTTAAATTTTTGAAAATAACATCACTTATATCCCTTAACGCCATGAAAGACTCCTTTTGAATAGGAGCAATATTCACTAATGCATTCAAATGATAGTCCATGAGAATATTGGGATTATTATATCTTTTACATAAAGCCTGCCAGGCGCTTTTATAATCTTTAGCTGCAAAATTTATTGAACTAATAGCAATCCTAGCACTGCCTACCAACGAATTTCTCAAATAATGATATTTATTTATTATAGGTATGGAGTCATTATCGTCAATGAGAGATTGGAATGTGTCTCGAAACTCCAACCATTTTACAAAATTCCCATCAAACGTTGGTAGATTAATAGTTGGCAATTTTATGGAGGCATTTACCCCACAACTAGATTTGATTGAATCATCATTTATTGATGTTTTGTTTTTAGATGAATAACAATCTATTATTTCCTGCGCTAACGCAATTAGGTAACTAAATTCACTTTCAGTGATATTTCTTTCAGAGTATTGTTTTTCTGCATTTACACAAAGTTCTTCAATTTCAGTTTGAACTCCATCAAATTTAAGAACTAATTCTTGCAACTGTGTTAATTTTATCGATAATTCTCGTATGTCCAAACTAGTTACGCTATCTAATTTATTTAACTGAAACTTGGCGATAAAGTTTTTAAAATACGTTACACGACTACGTAGGCCAGACCGTTTACGGATTAACTTAGCCATGATGGAATTTGTATCATCGTTTTCTTGTTCACTTTCCGACATTTTGTTCAATCGATTTAGTACCTACCACAGTTTAAGTAATTTCACGAAACTTTATCGAAACAAAAAGAAATTAACACCGCTATGTACGTACCCGGAAAGAATTCAGTAATTTCAACAATGAGAAAGGTTTAGTTAAAATAAAATGTTCTTTCTAACCAAATATATCCAGCCAGCAGTCAATCAGCTCAAACCTCGCAGCTGCCACCGAGCTTGCCAACAGCACGGACCGCGCCCGCAGGGCACCGCAGCACCGCGGCCGACCCGCGCTGCCTAGCACGCTGGCTGATAGGAGCAGCACGTAACGTACGCCGCGCACCGACACATGCGCGAGCGACGTGAGGATCGTCTGGAATGTTCGGCAAATAACCGTTTACTTGTAATACTAACAATATTAACTCGTACCTAGAAGAACGAAAACGTACAATTAGTTTTATTATTTTATCTTGGAATACCCAATTCTTTGGTTACGAGGATTTTTAAAGCGCCGCGTGCTCACACGTGCATAGAAATAGAAAAGCTGGCATGCGTAGTATAGGCCAATAAATCACGCAGCTAGGCACCTCTCCCCACAGCTTGAATGTAGATCGGCATTTACACGCAAACAAAGCTGGGAAATAGGGATAAGGATTTATTATGGAACGGGCTTACTTCCTTTCTTTATGTTCGCCACGCCACCGCCATCTTGGTCCAACATGGAATTTTTCCGATCGACGACAGCAATTCGGGTTTTCTTTCCAGCAGCAGCAGTTTCGATTGATCACGGTCGCCACATGAAGGGGATGTGAAATATGAAGGTCCTCTTCTTGGAATTAAAAGTTTATTTATTATAACTTGCATTTACAAGGGGTGATTACTCTTCTACTCTCGCGTACATTTATGCGCGTGAGTCGTTCGAAGTCTGGTGTAGTAATGGCCGCGAGCTGCTCCGTCCCGCGCCCCGCGTGCCTCGCCGACGTTGTAGTGGTGTGACGCGAGCGACGCCGCCCGCGGTTCAGTACGGTTTTTCTTGGTGCACACGATGGCGTGCACATTGCCTAAGTTTTGTGTTTAATTTGTTAACTTTTTGCCTTTTTAATGATTTCTGATATTTTCTAATTAGTCTATTAATTTTAATATATTTTTTTACTTTATTGTGACTAGTGAACAATCTGTTTTTAGTGATGGTATCATCAGTTAAGTCTATCGTTACAATTGGTTCAACATGTATGGGTTCAGACCCGCTACCAACCAACTCATCATAGAGACTGCTGGTGATCGCAGACTCTTCACTGGCTCTGAGAGATGCCGCATGGGTGATTGTGTTGTGGGCCCTGCTTAATTCCAGTTCCAGTTCAGATATCCGTGCGTCTTACGGCACGATTAACAGCCACCGTTCAGCCTTATCCTTGCTCATAGGAAACAACTTAGCTTCAGTCGAGTATGTTAAACGCCTCCATGAGGGATTTTAAATCTGAGACCATCTTTGCCTAAATACTCAACTACTTGGGATCCTCAAATAGTGCTGAACGGTTCGGAATGGTCCCACATACTCAGTTTAATTTAGAAAAATTAAATAAAAAACTTGTTGTTTTACTGGGTCTGTGCACTGCGCACAGGGTATCTACAAACTTTTTCCTTCATTAAAATAAGTATTATTTAAAATCAATTCAAACGGTATCGAGATCGTTATAACAGATATTATTAAAACCTCTGGGATAGGACGGGACCAGCCGGTTTTGTATTTACCATGTTTTCTAGAAAATCTTTCTATTTGTCCAGCTACAACGCCAGTCGACTACATGTCTACAACGAAGGCCTTAATACCTTCAGACACAGATCACCTCTTAATTACTGTGAAGCGTCCCTACAAGAACGTGACAGCACAGACTATTAGCAGGTGGATCAAACACGT
This sequence comes from Polymixis flavicincta, assembly GCA_949987655.1. Lineage (NCBI taxonomy): Eukaryota > Metazoa > Arthropoda > Insecta > Lepidoptera > Noctuidae > Polymixis > Polymixis flavicincta. Next base: position 6,492,343 of record OX465202.1, on the reverse strand, counting down.
TGTATGGTAGTGGCATTGACGTGTCAGTTTACGGCACACACAGCACCCGCCATGCTGCCACGTCAACAGTGTGCGCGGCTGGGATAAGTTGTGACGTAGCAAAAGTAGTATTGATCGCGACATGTAGCGACATCTGTCGTGGGAATTTGAAAGCAAGGTCACAGCCGTCAGCGTTCGTTATTTGTTATCTTTGTGTACAGCAAATTATTTCAATTAAATAATATTGATAAACAAACGCACATAATTTCCCACATCTTTCTTCTTCTTCTATCTATCTATATTTATAAAAGGAGAAACTGACTGACTGATCAATCAACGCACAGCCGAAACTACTAGGAACGTGAAATTTTGTACACGGCTTCCTTTTATAATGTAGGGGAGCACTAAGAAGGGGTTTTTGGAAATTCGACCTTTAAGGGGGTGAAAAGGGGGGATTTTGTTTGTATAAAAATCTTATTCCTTGAGTCAATAAACTTGAAACTTGGCACAAATAATTATCTAAGTAAATTATAAAGTAGGTTATTTATTGTTTTTCTAAACTACAAGGGAAAGGAAGGGGGTAAAGGGGAATTGGGGGGTGTCAAAGTTTGTATGGAAGAATTTTAACGCGCGGTCTGATTAACTCGAAACTCAGTATTTATACCTAAAACCAAAAATAAGTAATAACGTGTGTCAGAATTTTTCGAAAATATACCCCTAAAGGGGTAAAAAATTGTAGTCCGTAATATTAAAAATGTGAAAGTTTGTGAAGATGATTGGATCTTTGTTACTCAATCACGCAAAAACGGCTGAATGGATTTGCATGAAATTTGGAACACATATTATAACATAGATTAACACACATGATACTTTTTTTCAAGGTAGTACGTTCCCGCGGGATAATTTCAGACTTCCACGCAGGCGCAGCCACGGGCGGAAGCTAGTTTAATATAAAAAGGTAATGACAGTTACAAATCGATATGAATATCGATATTGTCCGTGCAAAAATATTCCAGAACTGTCAGATTGGTTCTCGAAAAGAAAGGAGGGGGGTTTCCTGATTGACGATCGAGAACTCGCTGACGAGCGAGGCAAGGGAATTATTCCAGGAAGGATCTGGATGTGCCCAAATAACCCAATGGGGTTTGTTAATCCTTGGTGGAGCTGAATCCTGTGAGTATTCAACCATTATCTATGTTCTTGCTGGATAATATCTAGCCTAGGTCTTACATGTGTGTTCTGACACGTGGGCGTTGTTACAGGTCTGGCTTAAGCTAGCCTTTTAAGATTGGTGCCTATGCGCAATCAAGTAGATGCCTGGGTGTAGCGCCGATTGATTGTGAACTCATCGGAGCGCAGGCGGCTTAAGGTTAACCCTCGTGGTGTGGTCTTCGAGGTGAAGAAGGCCTTACTTATAAGTACCTCCATTTTTATTTTATTTTTATAATCTATTCTTACCCTTCTTAACCTTTGAGGGAAACCCCCCTCCTTTCTTTTCGAGAACCAATCTGACAGTTCTGGAATATTCTTCCACGGACAATATCGATATTCATGTCGATTTGTAACTGTCATTACCTTTTTATATTAAACTAGCTTCCGCCCGTGGCTGCGCCCGCGTGGAAGTCTGAAAATATCCCGCGGGAACGTACTACCTTGAAAAAAAGTCAATCAATCAATCAAAATATTTTTATTTCATATAAACCTGCATGGGCACTTATGAAACGTCAGAAGCTAGGTGCACAGTTCCAAAATGTTGTTTCCTATGGAGAAGAGCCGGCAAGAAACTCCACGGTTACTCTTTTAAAAATGATTGGCTTTACCAATGTTTTCAAATTACAAAGATTAAATGTATGGGAGGACAGTCAGTCAGTCAGTAGGAGCCTGTCAATAAGTACCAGGTACTTATACGAATACAGAGAAAATCGTCTACAAATCTACAGTCTGTAAGGCCTACAACGTTCTCCCATTCACAATATGTAAAATAATCTACATAAATAAAATGAACCTAATTAAACATAGTGATATGATTAACATGACAATACTAAAAAATAGTTGATATTAAAATTGATGTATAATGTCAAATAATGACGAGAACATGTCAGCATTGAAAAAATAAAAAGAATAAAAAAGAACATTGAGAGCAGTTAATAGACTTTCACATAGTTATGCTGTTGATGAGGTACCAGGGAAGCCACATGTGCAGAAGGAATTAATGCCAAACTTCCCTGTCTTCAACGTAGTCTTTTATCTTATAATATGCTTTTTTGATAAGGACACGTTTGATGTGCGTTTTAAACTTTCCATCGCTAAGTTCTGTAACTGACTTTGGCAACTTGTTATAGAAGCGGATACTGTTTATTAGAAATGATTTGCTAGTTTTAGTCAATCTATATTATGGAATCACAATTTCATCTTTACTGCGTGTATTCAGATTATGGAAATCGCATCGTTTTTTTAAAAGGCCCAAGTTTTTGCGAACATACAAGATATTTGCTAGGATATAAAGAGACGGCAGAGTTAGAATGTCAATTTCGCTGAATTTGTTTCTAAGAGACTCGCGAGGCGCCATTTTATAGATTGCGCGGATTGCCCTCTTTTGTAAAATGAAAATTGAATCTACGTCAGCTGCCGATCCCCACAACAGAACGCCATAAGACATAATACTGTGAAAATAAGCAAAGTAAACTAACCTGGCTGTGGCTACATCCGTCAACTGCCTTATCTTTCTTACTGCGTAAGCAGCTGAGCTTAATCTACTTGAAAGAGCTCTAATGTGAGCACCCCATTGCAATTTTGAATCTAAAGTAATTCCCAAAAATACAGTTTCCGATATAGCATCCAGTTTCTTGCCATCAAGTTTTAAGTTTAGACCTACTTGGGGTACATTTGGTAACGAGAACTTAAGACATTTAGTAGCGGCAAACCATTTCGAAAGAACAGCTAGACTATCATTGACATGTAAGACATCTGTATCTTTTCTATCTATTCTAAAAATAAGAGAAGTGTCATCAGCGAATAAAATTATATCCGAGAAGTTAGCCATCAGGTAAGGAAGGTCATTAATATAAACTAGAAATAAAAAAGGGCCAAGAATTGAACCTTGAGGCACGCCCATCTTAACTAGAGACCCCGAGGACGTCGCCCCGTTAACGTTTACTTTTTGCTGCCTGTTTGATAATTAGGAAAGTACAAGATCAGCAGCCTGTCCACGAATTCCATAGTGGTGTAATTTACAGATCAGTGTATTGTGGTCAACGCAGTCAAACGCTTTTGAGAGGTCACAGAAAATGCCAATCGCGTCCTGGGAATTCTCCCAGGATTCCAAAATGTGACTGATGAGTTTTTCTACTGCGTCAGTCTTCGACCGACCTTTCGTGAAACCAAACTGTCGACTATGTAAAATCCCATTTGAGTTAAAATGTGACAACATCTGGTCTAGCATGATTTTTTCATAAATTTTGCTCAATGCTGAAAGCACAGATATAGGTCTATAATTAGAGGGATCACTCTTACTACCTGATTTGAAAATTGGTACTACTTTACTATGTTTCATTAAGTCAGGAAACGTACCGCTGTCTAAACATTGATTAAGTATGCCTGTTAGGATACGGGCAATTGTGTCAATGATATTTTTGCAATTGGTAAATACATTTTCTATGCATGAAGCTGTGGTTGCTGTTATTCTAGTCGCTTCATTAAATATATATTTTAAATTGAATGATTTAAACAAAGTGATAAGCTTACTTTTTTCTGCTGAATTTACTAATAAATCAATATTTAGGTCACCACACACAAAAACTAATTTATTATCTTTGAATATTTTACCTAATATTTCTTCCATAGTTTTCAAAAATGATGACAAGTTCGTGGCTGGTGGTCTATACACAGACAAGAAAGTATGGCCCTCAACCTCTGTACATGCTACCTCACATAAGCGATCAACAGAGCAAGCGGTGATATCCTTTATTTCCTTATATTTAAAACAACTATTACACAATATCAAAGTACCACCCCCCATCGAGTGGGCACGCCACGATTGCGGCGGTAAGTCCCCTCTTTGAGGAGTGGTTTGAGAGGCGGCATGGCGTCCTCACCTTCCGCCTGACGCAGGTCCTCACCGGACACGGTTGTTTCGGGAGGTTCCTGTTTCGGATAGGGCGGGAGGAAACGCCCGGGTGTTTCCACTGCGAAGATCGCCCTGAGGACACGGTGGAGCACACGGTGGCGGTCTGCCCTGCTTGGGCGGAGCACCGCCGTGTCCTCGTGGAGGCGATCGGCGGCGGCGATCTCTCGCGTCCGGCCCTGGTCCAGGCCATGGTACGGAGCGAGAGGGCATGGGGAGCCGTCACCTCCTTCAGCGAAGCAGTGATGCTCGCGAAGAGGGAGGCGGCGCACGTGAGGGAGAGGCAGCATATGCGCCCTCGCGACCCCAGCCGCCGCAGGATACGGAGACGCCCTGGGCGTCGGGAATCCCAGGCCGATTTCCGGCCACCGTAGGCATGGGCTTGCGGACGGCGAGTAATGGGTAGCTCGCTGTCCGGTAAGGACCAAGCCCAAGTCGACGGCGCGTTGTGTTCCACGCGCGCCTCAAAGAGATGTCAGCACGAAAATGATGGGGCCCGCAAGGGCCGATGCCTGTCAGGGGTGCGGGTTCGTTTGAAAGAGATACCACAGCCCCTGGCATACGGGCTAATGAAGGAACACGGGTGGGTTTTAGTCAGTAAAAGTCTGACACGCCCTCCTGCTCCACCCAGAGCGGGAGAAGTTATTTGATGATTTCCCACCCAAAAAAAAAAAAAAAAACCCCCCATCGAGGACCTATTGTACGCACTGGCAACTGAAAAATTATTTACATTACACAACATCCTATCCGGTTTTAACCAAGTTTCAGTAAAACATAAGATATCCATATGATATTTATCTATTAACATTTCCACGTCTAGGATTTTGCCAGAGAAGCGATTTATATTTTGGTGATACGGTAAAATACACTTATTATGCTTCTCTTTTGTCGTGTCTAAAAGTTTAAAGAATTAATTACAGTATTATTAGAAGTACTAGATAATACTGTTTCGTCACTAAACCTAGTCTCAGTTAAATTATCAATAACTGCGTGTATATTGTAAGCTAACAAAGTAGCTAATACATGTCGACTAGTCTTGGGAAGAAACATATGTTCCCGAACTAGTACAAAATCTCTAACAAAATTGTTAGTATCAAAATACAATAAACGGTCACTATGACGACATGTCAAAATATGCATTAAATTATATAGACTAAAAATGTAATCATTTTCTTCATAATTCAAATGATTTGAATATCGCAAAGCACATAATATTATTTTTCCTAATTTTAATTTAAGTAGGGTGTCAATATCATTAACTAGGTCCCTTTTAGTTAAACTCGGACTGTTTCCAATTAAAAGAACTACAGTTGTCTGCTCATTCAATTTTGTGTGTTTTATTTTATGAACAAGCTTATTAAAATGCAGGTTATGGTAACAATAATTTGTAATAGTATGTTTGGAGCGGTTATTTAACAATGATCCAAAACCTGTTCCTAATCTATCAGAATATACCAAAACATTACTTTGAGTGGGATTGACACTGTCTAGTGTATGAGTCAAAATGGGTGAAGCGGCAGAAACAACATGCTGTGACATGAGAGGTGGTGGAGTGGGAGCACAACTACAGGTGAGATTGTTTGTCAGTGACTCATACCTCTCCGCATTGTACTTAACCAGGTCCACCAACTCACAGGCCTCCTGCAAACGTTCGCTCAACATTTGTTGACTAGACTCATACTTACAAGATATTTCTCTAAGTGTATTTTCCCTGCTCAGTAATTCCTTATGAAGGTTTTGTATGTCAACATTATACATTAATCTGTTTGTTTCCAACTTATTATTACATACATTTAGTTGGCTTTGTAAGTTGACACGTTCTTTCCTCAGATTTAGGTTAAATTTGTAAACACTTTGTGTCTTCAAAAGTTTCTTATACTTTTTAATATTCTTACTAATTTTAATACATTTCTTCATTTTATTATGACTAGTTAGAGTTGGACATCTAGTTATGGTATCGTCCCCAGTCAGGTCTATGGCAACGGTGGGCTTCACATACTCCAGTCCGGATATACTACCAACCAACTCATCAAAAAGGTTACTGGTGTTGGCAACCTGTTCGCTGGCTTTCAGAGAGTTGATAGTGGAAATCGTGTTGTTGGCCTTGCATAATTCTGCTTCAAGGCCTGATATCCGTTTCAGTGCCTGGTCATGAGTGTCACTGCAATGTTGGAAGTCTGACACTAGTAGACGAAGATGGCGATGCTGGTCAAGTATGTCCATGTGCTGAGTGTGAAGTTCAACAAGCTGGCTCTTGAGTTAAGTGTTTTTGTCAATTATCTTCTTCACTTCAATCTCACTGTCCTCTCTTTCCTGTAGCAGCTGGTCACATTCTTTTCTTGATGCCTCCAGCTCCTTCAGTGCTGCTTTCAGCTTGTCACTCATGTCACGAACGGTGGCTCCGCGGGTCATCATACTTATAAATTACCCCAAGTGGCACCTGGAATGTGACAACAAACAGCTAAGTGTATGAGGAAGCTAGATAAGTTTAGAACTTGGGAAGATAATTATGAGAGTAAAATTGGAAGAAATTGGTAATTAAAAGTAAATAAAAATAACAGACAAAAGATGGCTACAGAAGTGAATGAAGCGTTGAATATAGTAGAAAAAATTGCACATACTTTGAAGAAGACCCAGACCAATCTAAAGAAGTGCCCGAAGGCTAGATTAACCCAAAAAAATATGTTGAATCCCGCATTAAGTCTGTAGAAGATTACTGGAGTGAATATAAACAAGCTTACGGTGAAATAATGCGAAGCGTACCGAAGGAAAAGCGCGACAAAATACCTTACATAGTAAATGAGGATTTTGTTGAACATGAGGAGCTGTATTTATGTTTGATGACCGACTTGAAAGATTTGTTGGTTTCTCAACCAACCATTCCTGACAATGTTAATGGTTCGTTGCCTATACCTAGTGATACTAGCAAAAAGTCCGTTTAAAAGTAAATTGCACAGCCCCCATAGTCTTTCAATTAAAAAGTCCTAATTATCTTGTTCTAATTGTCAAAGAGAGGTTCAGTTAGTTTGGATACCTAGTCATTGTGGCATTAAGGGTAATGAGTGCGCTGATGCTTTGGCCAAAGATGCTTGCTCATCAACAGTAGCCGACCTCACCCACAATGCTCTTCAGGGGTATGACCTGCTAAACCTTCCACGAGTTAATCTCCAATCTTCATGGCAAGAACAATGGAATACCACTGGAAGAAGAAAGGGCAGGTTTTATTATGCAGTACAACCAACTATAAAACCAAAACCATGGTTCTACGGTTATAAAAAGTTATCAAAATCTATCGTATCCGTCCTTTGTCGTATTCGTCTAGGATTTTGTAGTACTCCCGTGTTTTTTCATAAAATACGTGTTCGAGACTCCTCTATCTGCGAATGCGGATTGGCGGAGGGCACTCTGGATCACATCTTTTTTGAATACTCAAACAACATTCCACCTCTAGATCTGTATAGCCGTCTCCCAAAATTTAAAATCCCTCTTCCTATTAATTTCACTTCCTTGCTAACTTATTCCTCCCCTGAACTGCTTGTGGCGTTGATGACGTTCATCCGTCACAATGACATAAAATTATAAGTTATTCTTTCTGTGTGGGTGTGGTATGCGTATAGTTTACGCTTTAAAAATTCTATTACTCATATATTTATTTTTATTTTTTGTTTGTTTCAGTCCCATACTAACTAATCAAGATCTACATTGTGCTCAACTGTATCAATCGAAGAATTTTACTTGTGTATTTATTATTATTACCAATTTTAACATGCACACTTGTTTTTCCGATTCACTTTAGACATTGGCAGAATAGTAGACATCGGCTTTAATTGCCATTTAATAAAAATAGAATAGAATAGAGGTTGTGTAACGTGTGTAGTGTTTACAAGTTAGTTTTCTTATTTTAATAATTTAACTGAATATAATAAGTGCCAAACCGCTACAGTTTTTTTTTTTTTTTGGGTGGGAAATCATGAAATAACTTCTCCCGCTCTGGGTGGAGCAGGAGGGCGTGTCAGACTTTTACTGACTAAAACCCACCCGTGTTCCTTCAGTAGCCCGTATGCCAGGGGCTGTGGTATCTCTTTCAAACGAACCCGCACCCCTGAGTATTACCAATGAGTACAAAGGTACTGCTTATTTGTTTAGAAATTTCTTCCAGCAGACCTGCGAAAGGAGAAATGAAAAATAAATGTAGACAATAGTGTGTGAGAACAAGGAGAGAAAATATGAATATGTGACGTCTTAAACTAAAATATACTTACACATATAATGCAGAAAATTTACACACTTCTGCTTAAATAAATACATAACGATAAAATATATAACTATTATATATTTGTGCATATTTATATACATTCACAATTAAGAGGAAAGGTAATGCTCTTTTACTCGACATTTGAATGTGGAAATAGTTTTTAACCGGTAACGGCTTGGCCCGCCCTATTAACTTCCGTAAAGCCCCAGCCGGGCCGCGCCGCGGCCCGCCCCGGCTACCTGCGGTTTTTCTGTAATCATTTAAAATTAGTAAGTTATTAGACGTCTGCAAAAAAAAAAAAAAATTGTGGCCAGATAAATATTCTCCTCAACTTACTAATTCTATACCAAAAATATTGTCTGGAAACATAAAAATAAAAAGCTGAAAGTGCCGCCATTACTGATACTTCAACACGTCAACGTTGTGATACGTGCTCCATCTAATAAAATCATATTTAGTGAGTTTTTGGGTGATATGCAACGGTAATTGGATGAATATTCATTTATTATTAGTTATTACATCGTTTTAGATAATATTTGCACTAAATAACATCATAAATACTTCATTTTTGGCCAAAAAACAATTACGTAAAAATCGTTGGGCTCATGGCGTCATTACTTTGATGAATTTTGACTGTTTTACAATGAATTGAGTGTATCTGTATGAATTGAGTTGCTCTAAATCTAATAATAACAATAGTTTTGATCATTCGATGTGTATTTCGTACTGTATTTTTTACATTTCAATGATTTCGGACTTTGACACTCGGACCTTCAATTTTTAGTTCTAAATCGTCGGCCTAATTCGTTAACCTGCTAAGTCCATTTTTTGGCTAAATTCACTTTTTATACCAGTTAAAAAGTTCAATCTAATATCTACCGTATCGTTTAAGGAATAAGTGCGATATTAGCAAAAAAAGGTGACAAATGCTATGCCCGAAAAACTGCTTTCTGAACAACAGTCAATCTCCACAACGAAAACCTGCTAAATCCTGTTGGGACCTCAGTTTTGTACTTTTTCAGACTGATTTCTAAATATTGTTAATTTCAGATTTTTGGAAAATTATTTCTGTTTTATTATTATTTTTAATTTTCTTTTTCGATATATTCACCTGCAAGCCCAATACATTTTTCAGATCTTTCAATAAGCTTATGCATACCATCAAAAAACAAAAAAAAAATCCTTAAAATACCCTAAAACTGCGTCCTTCACTTGAAAATTTCTTGCCACGAAGTAATTTTTTCATGTTTGAGAACAGATAATAATCGCAGGGGGCCAGATCTGGACTATATGGGTAGTTAATTATTTCGAAGCCAGACTTGTGTAGGGCAGCCAGGGCAACACGGCTCTTGTGAGCAGGCGCATTGTCGTGCGAGAGCAAGATGCCTATTGTCAATTTTTCTCTTTGATAGCTTCCCTTAAACGCTCCAAAATTGACGCACAGTATTCTCCGGTTATATTAAACCCTTGTCCTTATAATCTATCAGCAGGATTCCTTCAGTATCCCAGAACAATCGCCATGAGTTTTCCGGCCGACTGCGACACCTTGAACTTCTTAGGCGTGACGCGTAGACGTGTGCCTTTTTTATACCACTGCATAGAGTCTTGTTTAGATTCAGTTTCATAATGATGAATCCAAGTTTCATCTCCAGTCACAATTTGACTCAAGGTACCCTCTTGGTGTTCGTTACAGAGCACGTGCACTCTCAACGCGCTGTTGCTTTTGCGGTGGTGTGAGCATTCTCGGCACCCATCATGCACTGACCTTAGTCATACCGACATGGTTATGAAGAATTTGTAAAAATGGTTTTATCGGATATTTCAACCATTTCTGCAAGCTATTCCATTTCTGCTAACCTAACTTCTTAAGACGAGCGTCATCCAATATTAATTTTTCGACTTTAGCGATGATTTCTGGTGTGGTCACTTCGATGGGGCGCCCAGGCCGATGATCGTCTTCAAGTGATTCTCGTCCTTGCTTGAATAGACGATGCCACTTGTAAATCATGGTTTTACAAGGGCAAGAGTCTCCATAAACGGAGAACATCTCTTTCGTAATGGTTTGGACGTTTTTCCTTGCTTGGTAAGGAAGTTTATAACGGCGCGTTGCTCGATTTTTTCCATTGTGAATGCTGCCTTCCCGATTAAGTTGCTTGGTTGATGGTAGTTCATCGTAATAATAGGTACTCGGTATTTATACTAATAGTGAATCACTCAACTCGTTGACGTACTAATGAGACCCCTCTTCAAACCCGCCATTCCGCGAGCTTAAAAACGCACCCTCGTCGTAAAACAATATTAAATGGCTGTCATTAATAATTATAAAAAAATACTTAGGAGTATCCTTTCAATATGTGTTGGTTTTGTAGTATTACGTGTTGTACGACACGTAATACTACAAAACCAACACATAATAACGTATAATAAAACTATTACAGATTGTTTATGAAAAGAGTATATCTTAGATATTTTAACCATGTTTCCTATTAGAGAAGACTGATTGTTAAATTTTTATTAATAATTTTTTTGATTAGGTACTGATTGAATTCGTTTTACTGCACAATTCATTAATCTATACACCATACTCAATTTTTATTTTATTTAGAAAACTGCCAAGTCCTCCAGCAAATTGAAACTTCACCTCGACAAGCTGCTGAATAATTGCTTTTCTAAATTTTATAAAATGTGTATAAGTTATGCTGCTACATTTATTGTTAAAATATCAAGAAAAATTAAAGAAACCAACGGGATTTTCAGAATTTTGATTGATAAATTAATAGAGATATCATTCAGATTTTTCTTTGTCCTGTAAACTATGTCAAAACGAACTTAGCAGGTTAACGAATTAGGCCGACGAAATGTGCATTGGATGATCTTTCGCTTGGTTCAACAGTCTCCATGAAATCACGGTTGTTAGAAGACCATTTTTTCAGTTCGAAGCCACCTAGACGTAGTAGCTTTTTGAGATCTTGACTGATTCTTATAGCTCGTTCCAGATCATCATGTCCGGACATAACGTCGTCGACGTAAAAGTCTTCACGCAATATTTTTGCAGCTTCGGGATATTTGAAACCTTCGTCATCAGCCAATTGCATAAGTGTCTTCACGGCTAGATAGGGTGCGGAAGCCGTTCCGAATGTCACAGTCAAAAGTCTGTGGTCTTTTATGTCTTCTGATGTCTATTCTGATGTATCTCTCCATAGAATTCTTTGATAATCGATATCTTCTTTGTTTGTCCAGATCATTCTATACATCTTGTGAATGTCAGAGACATAACAAACAAATGAATTCTCCATCTAATGATTATGCTTCTCAAGTCATCCTGTAATATTGGACCCAACAAGAGATCATCGTTTAGTGAAGTACCGTTAGAGCCTTTGCACGAGGCGTCGAATACAACACGAGTCTTCGTTGTTTCCTTGTCGCTACGGATCACTGCGTGGTGAGGTAAGTATACTGATTTATTATTTATTTCATCCTTAGGGATTTCTTCTATATGTTTTAATTCTTTATATTCGTTAATCACCTTTATGTATTCATGCTTCAGTTCTGTGTTTTGATAAAATCTTTTTTCTAGTTGAAGAAGTCTCCTTTTTGCTATTTCTCTTGTGTTGCCTTCAACTGATTTTGGTTCTGTTTGAAACGGTAGCTTAACTATGTATTTTCCATCTTTATCTCGCTTGTGTGTCTTTTCGTATATGTTTTCACATAGTTGTTCAGTTAGGGTAAGTTTTCTTTTCGTATCCGTATCAACTTCCCATATTGTGGTCAGTAAATCTTCTATGTTAATTTCTTGCTTCATGGCCGTCAAGGATTTTTCTCGTGCATTCAGTTTGATTGTTATTCCACCCATTAAGATCCATCCCAGGTAGGTATTCTGGGCGCATGGTGAATCTGGTGGACCTTTAATAAGTCCTTGCTTGAGAATTAATGCATATTCGTTTACACCCAACAACAGATCTATAGGTCCTGATGTATGATAGTTTGTATCTGCTAGTAGGAGGTTTGCTATATGCGGCCAATCAGTCCCCATCGTGGTGTTTATTGGTATATTAGAGGTCAAGTGCTTGGACATCACGTAGGCTCTGATAGGTAAATTGAATTGGTTTTCCCATCGTGATAATACTTTAAAATTGACCTCATGCTTGACTCTGACTTTCATGGATTCCATTCCGGAGACGATAAGATTTACGGGTGATTTTTCTAAGTTCAGGATCTGAGTTGCCTTCTCGCTTAAAAAAACGTGCTTGAGATCCTGAGTCTATCAGCGCTCTTAGAACAGTAGTGTGTCCATGTTCACTCTTCAAAATTACTACTGCGGTAGCTAATAGAGAAATCTTCTGCCCCGCGGTATAATGAGACGCAATCATTGTATGAACCTTCTTCTCTTCTACATCTGCTTGGCTGGATGAAGTCGGTTGCTTGGTTTCTACATTTGGAGCCGCTTCATCAATTTTCTTGGGTTGATGTAAAAGTGTGTGATGCCGTCTCTTACAGGTGCGGCACGACATTGGCATAGGGCACTTGAACACCGAATGTCCTTTTTTTTTTTTTTTTTTTTTTGATTACGGAAAGAAGGGAGGGCGGAGGGGTCTGTCAGACTCTTACTGACTAAAACCACCCCGGTGTTCCGTCTCTCACTTACGCCGGGGATCACGGGAACTAGTAAGTCTTCCGCGATCCCCGGCTAGTGCCGGCCCGCCTATGCGGGCCACCTCGCGATAGGGAGGGAGTGAGGTGTTAAACTCCCCCCCACATCAAAGAGAGGCGCGCGTGGAACACTACGCGCCGCCATCTCGGGTCCTAAGAAGTAGGGGGCGACGGATTCCCCAGTCCGTCGCCCCTGGACCCATTCAGGGGGGCTGGAAGAGGGCATTGTCCACCCTCCGCCGACGCCCGGTGCGTCTGCTGCGGATCGGGTTAGCAGAAGCAATCTCCCGCTCCCTCTCCGCAGCCTCCTTCTGCGAAATAACTGTATCGCAGAAGGACACCACCGTGTCCCAGGACTCCTCGCTGTCGACCATCGAGTCGACAACGGAGATGCGAGCAATCTTCTCACCTCCGCATCTGCAAGCGCAGGGGCCGACAATGGGACCGGAGATCCAGTGGCCGCGGGAGTTGCCCTCTGGGCGGCAAACTGTCGCTTGAGGTCCTCCAACTCGGCTTGGAGACGGCGGTTCTCTTCCCACAGCTTCGCCGTCTCCTCAGTGCTCGACCGACTCTGGAGGACCTCGACGGCCTCTTTAATGCCGTCAGCCGCTTCCTTAAGAGCACGTGTGAACTTGCCCTTCAAGTTGCCGGATTTAGTGGCAACCTGAAGGACAACGCCCACGCCGTCCAAAACCTGGCGACTGAGCGCCACCGCCGATGGGCTCTCCCCGGCAGCCATCCGGGCTGAGCGCCGCTCCCGCAACTGGCGAGCCAACTCTTCCACCTCGTCAGCGGCTCTGGCTTTGCGCTGCGCCCGTTTGGCAGCATTGGCCTCGGCCTTGTTGGACCCCAGCAGAAGGCCATCGTTGAGGTCCGACATCGTGGACACGGAGTCCACACTCTCCACGCTTTTCGCGTGCTCCACCGGGGCAGGTGTTTCGGGCTGGGACACCGATACGGAACGATCCCGCTCCGGCAAACGAGCAGAGGCTCCACTTGCCGCTGCGCGACCTCGCCTGCTCCTGCCTGTTGGCACTTTAGCGGCCGGCAGGTTTTCCTCACTGTGGGAGCGTGGCGAGTGCTTCCTCCTTCCCTTGGAGGGACGCCCAGCCATACTCCCTTCAGCCTGCTCGCGCTCTGAGCTCACGCTCGTCACGCTAGCCATTTTTTCGGATGCAATGTCGGAATCCGACATTGCACCCACACTCATCCGATCGACCAAAACGATCGGCAACTTCAAAATTTTTTTTCTTTTTCAAAATCCATAAGATTCCCACGAGTGTGGGGGATATAAAAAGTCCGCCTCGGGTAACCCCCTGTCCCTAGGTAAGTGTACATTTGTTTCCCAACCAGGGGTCCACCAATCCCTGGCTGGGGGTGCGCTTGAGACTGATGCGCCACCTGCAACTAAGAAGCTCCAGATGACACTCTTCAGCCATTCATACCCTCGCCGCACACCAAAACTTGGTATTAGAGGAATCTTTTATAGAGGTTATCTTCCTCGCGATCCGGGCGATTAAGCCAAGATCCTCGTCCCGCTCCGAGTCATAAAACATGACCATGATCTCGTTACGGATTACGATTTTGACGGTTGCAGTCGGGAGAATCAGATCCCCCGCTGCTAGCCCTTGGCAGGGTAAGTGCACAACGAGCGCCGCCCATGTTTCTCCACCTTGGAGAAACGTCCTACGCCCACTCAACCCATCCTCTGTAAGCAGAGGAGGGAGTGAGCGACCGTAGGGCGGTCTAAACGACCGACCCAGGAGCATAAGCTCCCCCCCCACGCAGAAATTCGCCACAGACAATACCCTCTCCGACGTGGAAAGACTATTGGCCGTGCCCAGGATGCACCGGCCGTCCGACTGCCCTTTCCCCCGAACGTATTCGAAAGGAACGAGCAGCCGTCAGGCACACGAGGAGGTTTTCTGCCCGCACCCCACACCGAATGTCCTGCCCCAAGGCAGTTGAAACACAGTTTGTTTGCTTTGACATGTTCGCTTCTTTCATTAATCGTCATTTTATTGAATATGCTGCAATGACACAGTGTGTGCGTTTCTTTACATAAAGCACATGGTTTTTGTTTATCATCTGTTGCTGTAACATGAAGAACACGCTCTTTGGTAGGTTTAGTGGTAGTCGTCGGCGAAACCATTTCAAGCGTCCGGAATTTGGCTTCTAAAAACTCGCGCAATTCCTTCCATGTAGGCAGCTCTTGAGCGTTCACCGAGTAGGCAGTCTGTTCCCATTCTTTGTGTGACTCCGGGTCCATCTTCTGCACAACCAGAAATATAATTACTGGATCCCAGGAATCAGTAGGCACTTTTACGTTTTTTAAGCTGTTAATAACCTCAGTGGTACAATCTAGGAGGGCTTTCAGCTGTGCCGCAGTTTGATTGGTACATTTCTTCTGATAAAATAATCGCTTCATTAATGCGTTTACTATTATGCGCCTATTATCGTATCGGTGAATCAACGTTTCCCAAGCTTGAACATAATTAGCATCCGTCACCTGAATGTGCTTCAATAATGATGCTGCTTCGCCCGTGATACTGGTCTTCAAATAGTGTAATTTTTCAACATCACTTAGTGTAGTGCACTCATGGATTAATGACACATACAAGTCCTTAAATGTAGGCCATTCTTCGTAGTTACCGGAAAACGGAGGGAGTTGTATGTTAGGTAGCATTACTTTAGGTCGTGATTTTCCATCACACCACTGTATTGCTGCATGAAGGTTGGTCAGTCGTCTCCAAAGTACGTGAAGCCAACATGTCTCTAAGATCTCCTAATATACATAGATATAAGTCTTCATGAAGGAGGAATTCATCACTCACGTAGTACGGGATGACTGCACGTTGTTCCCGAGTTGTATTTATCAACAGATCATGGTGTGCATTCTTAAAGGCTACCCAGTATTCTTCAATTGTTTGAATACGCGTTTTTAAATATCCCGGGTTCGATAACCGTTCTTTTGGACACTTTTTAAGGTTTATTTGAGTCTTTTTGAGTATTAACGCCAAATCTTCTAGAACACTTAACGCTTTGTCTGCTTGAGTTGTCATTGTTTAGGTGTAAATCACAAGTCTTTAAAAATTTAGTGTATTTGCTGTAAGTTATTATTAATGTTCAAATGATACACAGATCCACTTTACACACACACTTATTGACCAATTCTAAGAAATCCGTGCAAAACAACACCAGGTGTTCTCTTATCGCTCAATGGAATGCGGCTCTTTTGTTCTCACGGTGGCGCTCTGTCAATACTTAATGAGGTTCGATCCGGCTCGTATTCGACCATATGTTGTGGGGATAAGGTTGACTTTTGTTAGCACGGTGTCAATGATTTTTGAAATGAAATGCGACTGTCTTTTACGAGGTTTATTGGCAACTAAATCAATGTGGGTCATGCTTCTCTTAATATACTTTAAATTGGCGTCAACACAACCCATAATGAATGCGTTACTAAATTGTTTATTGATATAATAAATAACTTTTAGAAAAGGATAAACGATTAATTGAATATTTTTGGATTTCGACCGCACGCGGCGAAAGTACACAACGCTACGAATTTCTGCAAGTGACAGCGGTTCCCGCGTCCTAGCTGGCACAGAGTAAATATGACGTCGGCGATGGTAACGCCATCTAGTATTCTAAAGGTAAACTAAGAATCCGTACTATTGACCGCACTTAAAAAAGGTAAGTATACACTGCTTCTTCATAAACAATGCTGTATGTTTTCCGGAGGCACATCAATACCTATCTAAAAAATCTCTCATGTTGTAATAATGTTGCATGCCTACAATCCTTGTACAATCTACCTAATAGTAGATTGTACAGTCGCCAGCACATCAAGCTAAACCCTATGCTCGATATTGTTTGATACACCTTACTATTTTCTTTGTATTCATTAGTCAGTGACATGTCCCATCCCTAATCCTTCCCCCCGCACCTTGCGGAACTTCGAAGAAGGTCTCACGCTCGATGCATATGGCGCGCGCGCATTAGAAGAAACAAAAAATCGTTTTAAATAAGTTATTGGCCAAATCTAACTCTAAACTAGTGTTTTCGCAATTATAATAACAATTGTGAAGTGTAATTGCTGTGGTGGACGCTCGAACAAGCCTTAAGGACAATATTTGGTGTTTTGTTATCGCGTGCACGCGGAAGAATAGTCCGCCATCAAGCAAGAAACTTCAGAAAGGTGAAAACTGGACAATCGTAAGTGTTTTGCAATCCCTTCACCCCCTAAACCTCTTTTCTGTTGCTCACTGACTTAAATACGCTTTATCAATTCCATTCAGCTAGCCATCAACCCCCTCAAAAATTTAATTCTAACAATACAGTCCACAACTTCAAAATCAAGCGTCCGTTTCAATAACCGACCTTTCTTTTTTATTTAACCTTTTCGCAAAAATCACCATATTTTTGGTCCAATCGAACCGGATAATTCTAGTTCATATTTTCGTAATTAAAATTCGTATATCGAACAAATACCTACTCAATCAGGTCACATCTCTGTTGAATTCTATTACTGCAGTAGGTATTCAGTGTTGTGCTGGCTGAGCTTGTTTTCGTAACTGATTATTACAGATTTACGTATTCAATATCGTAGGTACATATTACACTTAACAAGGAAAATATACTTATTCGGTGTTATAAGTACAAGTAGTATTGGTCAATTAGCTACCTACCTACTCATAGTAAAAGTTGTCTACTTAGTTCGTTCATTGTTCGTAGTCGAAAGCGCGCGCCGATACACGTAGGTAGGTACCTACCATAAACAAGCCGTGGCTTCTGTGCCGCTACTTGACACTCGTTTCGTATATTCGTTGATTACGAGTACCTACATCTTTTGTTAGTATAGTTGTGTCTTGAACGTCGTTTATTTCATTTCGTTCGTTAATTCGTAAAACTATTAGGTACATTAGTGTCTACTCATACATAATATTCGTCCTAGTACATACCTATAAGTCGTTAAGGTTGTGTATTCAGGAGCCCTATTCGGGGGCATCTCGTTGTTCGTATTGAGTAGCCTACTACCTACTTATTGGTGTTTTCCCACTCGTTGTTGTCGCATATTTATCGTTGTCGTTTGCTTTCGTTACTCTCGCGTTGGAAATAGGTAAATTGTTTACTCATTTCATTAATTTAAACGGCAAGACGCAATTACGTATTTCTTTAGCTACGTCACCTTTCTAGTTTACACATTCGCATTTTACATATTGGTTTTAATCATGTCGAACGACGACAATAAAAATAAATTAACCTTATTACAAGCTAAACGTAATGCACATTTCGAACGTATGCAAAATATATTCGAGTTATCAAAACAGGATATGAATGATGAAACATGTAGGGAGTCATTTTTAAATAATGTCGCAATCTTCAAAGTTTGCGTAATGAATTTCAAAGCGTATTAGACGCCTTCAATACGTGTTCTATTAAAGTGGATCCTACTGCTATTATAAGTTACCAATCTTGGATTTCGTTTGAGGAGCTGTACTGTCGGGTTCAACGTGTCGTAAATTCACTTAAAATAGAACAATCTCAAATAAAGGAAACGCCAAAGAATAATTTCCCAAAATTACCTCGTATCGATTTGGTTTCGTTTGATGGCGATATTCGTAATTGGTCGCTGTTTTATAATCAGTTTAAGCGCGTAGTTCATGATAACACGCAACTGTCCGACTCGGAACGCATTCATTTTCTTGTTAGTAAGCTGACTGGCAGCGCCGCTTCTTTGTGTGCAGGGATACCACCTACACCTGAGAATTATAAAATATTATGGGACTCGCTCGTGGATAAGTATGATGATCCGCGTTTTCTCGCCGCGTCATATTTGAATCAACTATTAGAATTTAAATCTATACCTGCTAAATCTACAACCGGTTTAGAGTCTTTTGTAAACTCATTTGATACCGCTGTGAGGGCGCTCAAGCAGGTACATTTGGGAGATCTTGCGGACTTTATTTTGTTACATCTCGCATTGCAAAGGTTAGACTCCGAGACAGTTAAGTTATTCGAAATGAGTCATCGCAAAAAGGGCATACCTTCTTATGATGATTTAGTTGAATTTGTTAAAGAGCAAGATAAAATAGTACGCTCCAGTCCTTTAGTTTCCAAGCCTCAACAAGATGGCCAAATTAAAAACTTGTCTAATTCAAAACCAAAATTCACAAAGGCCTTTGTCGCTCAGAGAGCCGACAATTGTATTTTGTGTAAGTCAGACAAACATAATAAATTATATTTGTGTTCTGAATTTACAAAAATGACCCCTCATGAAAGATTTAATTTTGCGAAATCTAATGAGTTGTGCATTCATTGTTTAAATCATGGGCACAAGGTCGCATCGTGTTCTTCAAAAAAATTTTGTCGTCATTGTAAGTCGAAATATCACTCAATCTTGCATTTTGGTTCATCTGATTCGCAAAATAATGCGTCAAGTTTGTCCGCTCCCGCTACCGCTCCCGCTACCTCTCAACAGGATGACCGCACCTTAAGCGTAAGCGGAGTGGAATCTAGTTCGCCATCGAATAACAATAATATGTCTGTTTGTGGTGTTGCTCGTGACTTTTTTGATAACAGGTGTTTGACTACTCTGTTGAGTACCGCTAAAATAAAGGTTTTAGATAAACATAATCGTGTGCATTTTGTGCGATGTTTGATTGATTCCGGATCGCAGAGTGATTATATCACAGCTTCGTGTTGTAAACGTCTATCGTTATTTATTTCGAATAAAAACCGGTTTGTTGAAGTTCAAGGCATCGGTGGTGCATCTCAACGTATATTGGGCAAGACTAATGTTCTGTTTCCATCTCGTTTTGACGCTAGGACACAGTATAACTCGCAGTCATTTGTAGTTGACAAGATTACGTCACAGTTACCAGACGCTTTTATTGATGTAAACGCACTTCATTACTTAGATAATTTACCGCTTGCCGATGATGAATATCATTCACCCGGACAAATTGACATGCTTTTATGTGTCAATTCATATTGCAAAATTTTGTTATTTGATAAAATTAGTCCTGGTAACAATTTGCCTACAGCAATCGAAACTAGTTTAGGATATATTTTAATGGGAAACGCACCCACCCTACTTTCATCACCTCGGGCTACTCGGTCATTCTGCGCGTTCACACATGAGCAGATTAATGATTCGCTTCAGAGATTTTGGCAGTTAGAAGAAGTGCCTTCTACAAATTTTATAAGCCCTGATGAACAGGTTTGCGAAGAGATTTATACGTCTACTACTACTCGAAGTGCCGATGGTAGTTATACTGTTAATCTGCCTTTTAAGGAGAATGTCGATTTGCTTGGCAATTCTTTTATAACTGCAAAGCGTAGATATTTGTTTCTTGAACGTAAATTCGCGCGGTCTCCTGGATTACGTGAGGAATACAATGCCGTTATCACGGAATATCTTAATAAAAAATATTTGTCGCTCGTCCCGCCAGAGAATTGTCTCGAGTCAGGATTTTATTTGCCTCACCACCCCGTTATTCGTCAGGATAAATCTACGACTAAACTTCGTATCGTACTCGACGCTAGTGCTAAGACAGACTCCGGTTTGTCACTTAATGACGTTTTGCATACTGGCTGCAATTTGCAAAATGATATTTTTCATATACGTTTAAAGGTTCGTGTATTTAAATTCGCTTTTTTCGCTGACGTTCGTCAAATGTACCTCTGCATCGAGGTCCATCCTTCGCATCGTTCTTATCAAAGAATCTTATATCGTTTCTCGGATGACGCTCCATTGGAGACTTATCAATTTAATCGTGATACCTTCGGTCTTCGTTCTTCGCCGGTTTTAGCTTTGCGCACTATGCGACAACTCGCTCATGACAAGCGTGATAGCTTTCCTCTCGCTTGCAGCGTGTTAGAAAGCGACATGTATATGGACGATCTAGCTTCCTCTGCTTCTAGCCTTGAGGAAGCGGTTGGAATGGCATCCGATCTAATCCAGCTTTTGAAGCGTGGTGGTTTCGAGCTAGTGAAATGGACGAGTAATTCTATTGACTTGCTCCGTACCATTCCTGATACTCACCGCCAATCGGAATCAGTTTCCTTCGACACCGACACATCGTTCAAAATTCTCGGCCTTCAGTGGTTGCCATCTTCTGATTCGTTTAAATTCACTGTCGCGCCACCTAATCCCGAAGGTACTAAGCGTGCGATTTTGTCTGTCACAGCTCGCTTGTATGACATTCTTGGTCTTGTTGGTCCAGTTATTCTTTATTCGAAATTGCTTATCAAGGAGCTTTGGCTTCTCAAACTCGACTGGGACGACCAACCTCCAGGAGCTGTTCTCCGTTTGTGGAAGCAGTTTATTTCGGAACTACCTTTAATCTCTAATCTTTCATTTTCCCGCCATTTGGGCGTTGATTCGCGTTCTCGGCTTTATCTCTTGGCGTTTTCCGATGCATCTGAAAAGGCATATGGATGCGTGGTCTATACCTATGTTTTGAATAATAACGAGAGGCCCATTGTTCGGCTGTTATGTTCGAAATCTAAAGTCGCTCCTATTAAAACTGTAACACTTGCTCGGCTTGAACTTTGTGGTATTCTTTTAATGGCTAAATTACTAAGGGTAGCTTATGACACTATTTCAAACCGACATCCTATCGAGGATGTGTATGCCTTTTCGGATTCACAAGTCGCTCTGTGCTGGGTGCATTCTTCTCCTCATCGGTTTAACACGTTCGTCGCTAATAGAATAGCCCAGTGCCAAACCTATTTCTCGTCGGAATATTTTCGTTTCATCCCGGGTACTCAAAACCCCGCGGATCGTCTGTCGCGTGGACTATTACCTTCACAATTAGTTCAACATGAACTTTGGTTAACCGGTCCACCGTGGGCATCGCTTCCAATCGATCAATGGCCTATTTCGGAACTTTCTCACACTTCTACTCCAATGCCTGAGGAGAAGTCAGCCGTATTCACTTCGAAAAATAAATCTGAACATATCCTTACAACGCTAAGTTTAAAGTTTTCTAACTGGGATAAATTTCTTAGATGTGTGGGTTATATGCTTCGGTTCATAAAAAAGCTCCCACGCAATAATTGCATAACCGCGTCAGACTTGGATTTCGCAGAATTGACAATCGTAAAGGCTGTACAACACACGTATTTTTACGAAGACATAGAAAACATTAAAAATTCTAGATTATGTTCACATGCGTTACGCAAGCTTTCCCCCTTCTTAGATCAAGGAATAATACGTGTTGGCGGTCGCCTCTCTAATTCGTCGTTAGATTACTCGAAAAAACATCCAATTATTTTGCCTCAGAATGGACATATCGTTGAGCTTATTATTGACGCTTACCATGTTCAACACTTTCACACAGGTCCCAATTTATTATTATCGATACTTAGACAAAGATTTTGGATTTTATCTGCTCGTCGCATCGTACGTATGCGTATTCATCGCTGTAATATTTGTTTCGACTCAGTCCGAAACCTACATTTCCTGTTATGTCAGATCTTCCAGAATGTCGCGTCGAGCAAAGCAAAGCCTTCTCACACACTGGGGTAGACTTTGCTGGGCCATACAATATAACTTTCTCTCGTAAGCGTGGCGTACGCAGCCAAAAGGCGTACCTGTGCCTTTTCATTTGTCTAGTAACCAAGGCAGTTCATCTAGAACTTGCTTCTTCGCTTAGTTCGGCATCATTTTTGGATGCTTTCAAAAGGTTTTTATCTCGTCGTGGCCCTTGTCAATGTATTTACAGCGACAACGGTACTAACTTTGTCGCATCTAAGGCTTATCTTAGCGAGCTACATACATTTCTGCATTCTGAGGAATACTTTAAAACTTTTACTCACGAGTTGACAAACACTCGTATAGCTTGGAAACTCAATCCACCCAGTGCGCCTCACTTCGGGGGCATATGGGAGTCTAATATTAAATGCGTTAAATCTCACCTATTTAAGGTCATCGGGACTCAGATTCTGACGTATGAGGAGTTGAACACAATCCTCATCCAAATTGAGGCAATTCTTAATAGTCGTCCACTCTATCAACTAAGTTCAGACCCTTCTGAACCTAGTGCTCTTACGCCCGCGCATTTTCTTTCGCTCGCACCACTTCCTTTATTACCTGCGGCTGACCTCAGCAATGAACGAGCTAATTTGCTTACTCGATTTTCGCTGCTAGATTCTCTTGTTCAGTCATTCTGGACTCGTTTCAAGTCTGAGTATCTCCATAATCTCCAGTGTCGCGAGAAATGGAATACCTCATCTAATCCAGTTTTGGTCGGCACAGTAGTGCTACTAAACATGGAGAATGTACCTCCTCTTCAGTGGCCTCTTGGTGTTGTCACTAAGTTGTTCCCTGGAAGGGATGGAGTAACTCGCGTCGTTGAAGTTAGGACCAAGAACGGTGTACTTAAAAGACCGATCGTAAAGTTGTGTCCATTACCAACTCAATAATTGCTCAGCCAGCATACATAAAGTTTACCTAGTTCGTAGTAATAATTTGTATTAATTTTGCCTCATCAACCTTACCTTTACCTCGTAGTTTAATACTCCTAGGGGTTCCTTCAAGGCGGGGGGGATGCTCGATATTGTTTGATACACCTTACTATTTTCTTTGTATTCATTAGTCAGTGACATGTCCCATCCCTAATCCTTCCCCCCGCACCTCGCGGAACTTCGAAGAAGGTCTCACGCTCGATGCATATGGCGCGCGCGCATTAGAAGAAACAAAAAATCGTTTTAAATAAGTTATTGGCCAAATCTAACTCTAAACTAGTGTTTTCGCAATTATAATAACAATTGTGAAGTGTAATTGCTGTGATGGACGCTCGAACAAGCCTTAAGGACAATATTTGGTGTTTTGTTATCGCGTGCACGCGGAAGAATAGTCCGCCATCAAGCAAGAAACTTCAGAAAGGTGAAAACTGGACAATCGTAAGTGTTTTGCAATCCCTTCACCCCCTAAACCTCTTTTCTGTTGCTCACTGACTTAAATACGCTTTATCAATTCCATTCAGCTAGCCATCAACCCCTCAAAAATTTAATTCTAACAATACAGTCCACAACTTCAAAATCAAGCGTCCGTTTCAATAACCGACCTTTCTTTTTTATTTACCCTTTTCGCAAAAATCACCACTCTATACATAACTATAACTACGACGCGCCATGCAGTGTTAGAAAGAAAGTATCATAGACGTGATTGGTGGAATTTTAAACGTTTCTAAAATTGCCCAATTGCTGCACATACTAATATTTGGGAGCCAATTACCATGTTTTACTAGGAATAAGCCACACCCACACCCCACTGCGCGTACGTCACCGCTCCCGAGTTTCACTCATCACAACGTTCGTTTATTCTTTACGTCAGTGATTAAAAGTTCGTGGAGCCGTACTGTAGTCGTCCTGTGCGTGATATTAGTAACTCTAAATCTATTAAATAATATTAATATGGCGACTGGCGCCTCAGTTGACGCAAGTTGAAAGAGAGTATATGATAGCGCATCGATTGAGTGGGTGACAGAGATTTGTCGGCAGACGGGCATAACGGTGAGTAATATTTTTTTTTTTTTTTTATTTAAAATAAACAAAGGCTAATAAAAATGTGTATTAGGTGTTTTTCTATAGAATATTTGAAATAAGTTAACAGAAGGGTCAATAACGTAGGTAAAGTTTTTAATTGTGAGCGTTGTTCCAAGTAGCATATAAAAAGTTTCTTTTTTTCATATTTAACTGTTCTAGGAAAACGCAGAAGTAGGTAATTCGTTTCTATTTCTTAGGTTATGTGTGTGTATGTCTTTTTTGTAAGTTTAATGTTGGTTTGTGTAGTGTTATCTAAAATTTTTTTTTATGATTATGCAAGTATTATAAGTTGTATAGTTGACAGAGATTGAAATGTTTGATTTTTTCGTATAACTCTTTGGTAGGTGTTAGGAAGTCATAACAATATAACCGTTTTATGATTTTGTTTTGGGTTCTCTGTTTGGAATTGAGGTTAGTCTTGGATGCTGATCCCCAAATCTTAATCAGGTATTCTAGATTAGGTTTTGCTAAAGAATCGTGTATAGTGCGTTTAATCTTATGTGGTAAGCAGTTTCCCATTTTGCGTAGAGCTCCAGAAAGTGACATAAGTTTGGCTTTTACGTGCTCGGCTCGATATGAGGTTTCCAGACAGTTTGTCATCTAATAGTAGACCAAGATACTTTCCTGTACTGGACTGCTTGATAGTAAGATTATTAACAATCAAGGGGGCAAGGGTGGAATCTTTTTGTTTTTGGCTGCAAATATCATGTAAGATGTTTTCAAAGTATTTATAGTATTTTATGTAGAAACCACTCATTTATTACGTTTAAAATATTTTGCGTCTCACTTGTTACGTATGTATCCGAATTATAAATATATTATCTGTGTCTCACGCATTTCGGCCCGCTCTTTTCCGTCTGTCATGGCTGAGCACACTCAACACAGTCTGGTTGTTTTATTTCCTAATCCTAAACACCTCTACACAAAGTAGACGAACACAACATAACATGGTGTCAGAAGCAGTCAGAGGTGCGCCAGAAGTCGAGACAAGCCAGCCTTTATGTAAGTCAGTCAAAAAATCTCAAAACTTGTAACGCCGCTGCATGTTCTTAAAATGGCCGAAGGAAACGCAAATGCAAGTCCCCTGCCGCCAAGCAACTTCAGTCTCGATGTTAACGCCTCGAACATGCCATTGGCTTGGCGTAACTTTAAAACTACTTTGAGCATTTATATGATTGCCAACAATTTGGAAAAAGAATCCGACAAAAGAAAGGTAGCCATTTTGCTGCAAACAATAGGCCCGGACGCTCTTCGGATATTTTACTCGTTCAATACGGAAATAGAAAAAATCACATATAAAGAGATACTCGCCAAATTTGAAGACTATTTTACGCCGCGTGTAAATATCTCCGTCGAAAGGCATAAGCTATTCAATAGGAGACAAGGCCCAGATGAAGAAATTGAGACCTATGCAACTGATCTGAAAAACCTAAGTATCCAATGTAACTTGGAAGGTCTCGCCGAGGATATAGTAAAGGACATATTCTCCTGGAACCTGAATACATCAAGTGCGTACATCAGAGAACGTATCCTGATCGAGAAACCATCATCATTCGATGCCGCCGTCAGTCTCGCTAAAACGTTAAGAAACACTAGGTTAGAGGCTAAAGCATTATCAAACCACGAAGTAAGTGTCGTCGCCAGTCGACAATCGCATCACAGTCGTAGTCGTCAAACAAATCATAGTCAAAGAAGTCACAGTCGTCAAAGAAGTCCGTCAAGAAAGTCAAGGTCATCAGTCTCAAGGAAGTAAAAGTCAAAGTCGTCAGTCAAGTAAGGCATCGTCCAGTCAAGAATCTCAATTCAAACAGTCCAAGATCTGCTTCAGATGCGGACAAGTTCACCGAACAAAATGTCCAGCCATAGGAGTCATCTGTAAGAAATGCAACAAGACGAATCACTTCGCCAAGTGCTGTCGCAACAAGCAAGTAAGATGCATAGAAGAAGAAACTATTGGTAGTCCTTCTGAAACTTATTTCTTGAATAGTCTTTTCACTAATGAGATTTCTGTCAGTCAAAAAAACCCATATCACACATCTTTGTCCATAAATAGTATAAATGTAGACTTTTTACTAGATACAGGTGCAGACACTAACATATTGTCATTCAACTCTTATAAAAAACTCAATTTACCATTAAGTAATATACAGAAAAGCAGTCACAAACTCTCAACCTTTAGTGGTGAAATATTACCTACTGTAGGTCAATGCACACTACCTGTCAGCCATAATAACTTAACATACAATGTCAATTTCCACATTATAGATATACTTTGTAGAAACATTATTGGTCGCAACAGTTGTGAAATTTTAAAATTAGTAAAAAGAATTCATAATGTCCAATTTCATGAGTCGGTCAATGTATCACAGCGTGTTGAATATAAAGATCTCTTCTCAGGAATAGGTTGTCTTAAAGACTACGAATGTCATTTGTCAATAAAGCCTGATGCTATACCATCGGTTGATGCCTGCCGTAGAATTCCATTCAGTCTTCTAGAACAACTAAAAGAAAGAAAGAAAAGAAAGAAAGAAAAAACGTTTATTTGCGGTAAACATGACGCAAAAAGAACAGGAATACAAAAATAATAAAAGGTTGAGCGAAACATGCGTCACATCCACGCAAAACGGCTATCGCTCAGCATTATGCTGCGACCCTATGCAAGACAGAGCCCCAGCGCTGGTTTTCAGTGACAGCCGGCTTTGACGTATTGACGTCGCCCGGTGCCTCAAACAATTAATAGGACACTGAACTGGTACAGCGAACTTATAGACAAAATAATAAATTTAAATGTAAATATGATAGAACTAAACAGGAATATAAAAAATTATAAAACAAAATAAAAAAAAGAAATAGACAAACATGCTACGAGAATATCATCCTCAATAAACTTTTACTCTTTATGTAGTGGCAACATTTCGAAGCGTCATTCATAGAGTTAATGTGCGTGTGCGTCATAAAATTGATGTAAGAAATTACAAAATGGCCAATTATGTGAATTATGTAATGTGTTTATGCAATAATAGTTGTGTGTCAGTGCCGTAGGTCAGTGTTTTAAGTGTATATGAGTGAATGTGATTATGATAGATGAGATGAGATGGACCCAATAAAAGACAAAACAAAACCTGGGAATCTGGAGGGTGACCCAACATGCCAAACACTTTAAAAGAGCTCCAAAAGCTGCAAAAACAGGAAGTGGCCATTGACGCGTGAGAAATCCGAGTTAGCGGGCCGCCGTATGGCAAACTGCTGCCAGGGGGCGAAACCCTGGTGCCAAAAACAGGAAGGTAAATAACAAAAATGGAGTGGAAGTCAAGAGTCATGAATAGAAATACAAAATAGAACAACATAACTTAATTAGATAATACGATTATTGGAATTAAATTTGAAATTAGATTGTAAATGGGCGATTATATGCATAAATATTTAGCGATAAACATGGATAAGTAATATGATCAAAATATATTTCAATAAATAGGTTGTCAACATAGAAAGAATGTGGACTGGGGAAACGCTACCAGCAGTCCCGGCATACAGGGGTCCGAATGCCATGTCACAGTGCTGCTGGAGATCCAAAGCCAAGTACTGCAGGCCATGACCCATACGGTAAGCGAGGAATAAGACTTTTCATGAGAAATTACAAAGTTTATTGCTCAGAGAGCTGTTTATGTAACAATAACTTTTTAAGTTGTAATTTAAATGACTGTATTGTTGTATTGTTGTGAAATGACTGTGTTGTAGAAGAATTAGCCATGTTAGAAAAAGATCAAATTATAGTCAAAGTAGAGGAACCTACTGAATGGGTGAGTTCAATTGTACTAGCGTCAAAGAAAAATGGTAAACTACGTCTTTGCATTGATCCAAGAAAACTAAACAAAGCTATTATGCGTCCTCACTATCAATTCCCAACCATCGATGAAATTAAATCCAGTCTCTCCGGTTCACAGTATTTTACAACCCTAGATGCAAACAAAGGTTTTTATATGTTAAAGTTAGATGAAGCTTCTTCAAAGCTATGTACATTCATCACACCTCAAGGTAGATATAGATTCTTAAGGCTTCCCTTTGGTATAAATGCAGCCCCAGAACTGTTTCATTCCATTATGACAAAAAGATTCTCTGATATCTCAGGAGTCAAAATCATGATGGATGATTTCTTAATTTATGGTCAAACAAAAGAAGAACATGATCTTAGATTAAAACAAGTCTTAGAAAGAGCTAGGGAAATAGGCATAAAATTTAATAAAGAAAAGTCCAACATATTTAATAATGAAGTCAAGTACTTAGGACACATCTTTTCTAAAGATGGTGTGAGAGCAGATGAAAACAAAGTCAAAGCCATTTGCAGTATGCCACCACCTACAAATGTCACAGAATTGCAAAGATTTTTAGGTATGGTCACATATCTAGGCTCATATATAGAGAATTTGTCAGAAAAAACTTCTAATTTGAGAATACTTCTTTCTAAAGATAATGTATGGTCTTGGCAAGATAAACATAATATAGAATTTAATGTATTAAAGGAATGTATAACAAAAGCCCCTGTCTTGGCATACTATGATCAAAATAAACCAATAACACTGTCTGTAGATTCATCTAAAGATGCAATGGGAGCAGTGATTTGCCATGATAAACACCCCATTGCATATTCTTCAGCTTCATTAAACTCATGTCAACAGTCATACTCACAGATTGAAAAAGAGCTATTAGCTATCCTATTCGGTTGTACAAAGTTCCACCAGTATGTCTATGGTCGCCACACCTTAGTAGAAACTGATCACAAACCAACAGTGTCCCTATTTAATAAACCAATTTACAACATTCCACCCCGTCTTCAAAGAATAATGCTTAGATTACAACCATATGACCTGAATGTAACTTACAAACCTGGTAAATATCTTTATATAGCTGATACTCTGTCTAGAGCAGCTTTACCAGAACAGTCATTATGTGATCTTGATTCTGACTTAGACTTACATGTCAATTTAGTTATTAGATCACTGTCAATTAGCCCAAATAAACTTAAATCTATTCAAGAACAGACTTCCCAAGACAAGGAATTGTCACTCTTAAGTAAATATTGCATATCAGGTTGGCCTGAACATACAAAACTACTCCCTGATATCATCAGGCCATATTTTTCTTTAAAAACAGACATACACATTATTGATGGTATTGTCTTCAAAAATAACAGTGTTATCATACCTGTAGCCATGAGGAATGACATATTAAAACAGATCCATGAAGGTCACCAGGGCATCCACAGTTGCCAAAGATTAGCAAGAAATCTAATATACTGGCCCAATATGTACTCTGACATAGAAAAATATGTAAATAGTTGTCATATCTGTCTTACCAACAGACGCAGTAATTCAAAAGAGCCACTACAGCCTCATGAAGTGAAACCAATCCCTTGGAATAAGGTTGGTGTTGATCTATTTGATCTCAATTCAGACAAGTACATCATAGTCGTTGATTATTTTTCACAATACATAGAACTTGTTAAGCTAGTAGGTGGTTCCACTAGTAAAACTGTCATTAGTCACCTTAAGTCTATTTTCTCCAGGCATGGAATTCCCAACATTCTAATTTCAGACAATGGTCCTCCATTTAACTCAAAAGAGTTCAGTAATTTCGCTTTAGATTGGCAAATACAACATATAACATCAAGTCCTTACCTTCCACAGTCCAATGGTCTTGCAGAGAGAACCATAGGTACTGTAAAGCAAATATTAAAAAAAATGTCTTACTGATAAATCTGACCCTCACTTAGCTATATTACAATATAGGAATACACCTAAAGGAAACATGTATTCACCTGCACAATTACTCATGTCCAGGACACTTAGAACTAAACTTCCAGTCTTAGAACAGACTCTGAAACCTAAAACACCTGACTATAGGTCACTAACAAATAAAACTCACATAAAAGATAGCAAATCACAGATTTATTATAATACACATACAAAACCATTGCCTTCACTAAATATTGGTGATAAAATCTATTTTAAGAAACAGCCAGATAGCATTTGGACACCGGGTACTGTTTCAGGCACAGGTCCACAGCCCCGATCGTATACTATTGTCACACCAGAAGGTAGCTTTCGTCGTAATCGCCAACACATATTAAAACCAAAACATTCTCCTACTTCCAATAAAAGTCCACTACCATCTCCATTGATTCCACTAGATAGTGTTCCTCCGCCGCCTTCTAATCCACCGCTGTCGTCTTCGCCATCGAACCATCAACCACCCTGTCCAGCTAGTCCCGTCGAAAAACCTGAAACAAAAACAAACACAGTAAATACACCAAAAACTTATACTTACTCCTCATTCGGCAGAGCTATCATTAAGCCCCGAAGATTCTGGTAGTTATAAGTCTAGATTAAGTCCCTATTTGTAATAATTAGTAGTAACTAACATTTAATGTTTATATACATTTTGCTTGTTTTTATATAAAACTTAGTCTTATTATGTCAATGTCATAACTGTCAAAATTGTAAACGTCATGTCTACTTGACAGATGTCGCTGTTTTATAGAGATGTATACTTAAGCTTTTAGTTCACCGATTTTAACTTGTCTTTTATTATGGGAGATGTTACGTATGTATCCGAATTATAAATATATTATCTGTGTCTCACGCATTTCGGCCCGCTCTTTTCCGTCTGTCATGGCTGAGCACACTCAACACAGTCTGGTTGTTTTATTTCCTAATCCTAAACACCCTCTACACAAAGTAGACGAACACAACATAACATCACTAATGATATCGTGTATGGATTGACCACGGATGATCGAAGTAAAATAGGCTTGTATCATCTGCGTAAAGTGTTAGATAACGTGTTAACACTATCTGGTTGATGTTGTTCACATAAATTAGAAATAATGGTGGTCCCAGAATGGATCATTGTATTGTATGTTGTTGTGTTATGTATTACCTAGTAACTGGGTTTTAGAGGTCAGATAGGCAGTCGCTCCATGTAAATAGTGGTATTCAGATGCATCTGGTTAGACTGGAAGCCGACTCTAACATAGTTGGGAAAAGGCTAGGCAGATTATATTTTGTAGGGAATATATTTAAGTTTTAATACATGTTTGCCTGTAGTAATAAATTAAGTAAAAATGTGTAAATAAACTAGAGCTATTTATTTCGTTCCAGAATAAAGAAATCTTTTTCTTCGGTTTCGGGCGGCGGCGGCGGTGGCAAGAAAGCGGAACCTTAGAAGCCCTCCACCGCCAACTCTAGGCGAGAACCACGACGGCGGCAGACGATGCGATTATGGTCGGTGCCGATCATTTTTTGAGCAGATGAGCGTACAGCGTGAGTCCATGCATAGCTTAGCTTGTAATCACACTTATCACATTAACTTATTCATCGTTTACATAAAACATGGTGTTCCTAAGAAGTGAATAACAAACTTGATTCATCATCTGCCTTGCCTTTTCCCAACTATGTTGGGGTCGGCTTCCAGTCTAACCGGATGCAGCTGAATACCAGTATTTTACATGGAGCGACTGCCTATCTGACCTTCACAACCCAGTTACTGGGTCATACGATACCCCTTGGTAAGACTGGTTGTCAGACTTTCGGGCTTCTGACGACCCGTAACGACTGTCAAAGATCCACAAATGACAGCCGGGACCAACGGCTTAACGTGCTTTCCGAGGCACGGAGGAGTCTTGGTATGTAAAGATGGTCACCCATCCACGGACCAACCGCGGCAAGCGTAGCTTAACCCGGTCGACCGACCCGTGCAGCTATTGTTACTTAGCCACAAGCACAAAACAAAGAAACTTGCTTAAAATAGGTAATACCTACTACTTAATAGACATGTATTAGTAAGAACATTCGGCGCGCACTCAAACTGGGTTTACGCGCGTCGCCAGACCAGACTCAGTAAAAATTATTACTATTAGACAAATGTTCAGTTGTTTACAACCCGCCTCAACAAAGGTGGAAGTTCTCAATACGACAGATTATTTATCTGTATATGTTTATATTTTGAAGAATAATATTTTTAACCGTCCCATACCTACTCATTCAGTTAAGTTGGCCCGTCCCGTACAATTTGTCAAAATAAAGAATTTTATGTAAGTATTGAAATTCAGCAGTGGTGACCAAGTAGTAAGGGCCGCGACTTACGAGTTGTAGGTCGTGAGTTCGAACCCAGACAGGCGCTTTACTTCGTGTAAATTATTTCATCACCACTGCTCTCAAAACGGTGACGGAAAACATCGTGAGGAAACCGGCATGTCCTAGAACCAAAAATTCGAAGACATGTGACATCTACCTACCCGCACTGTTCCCGCGTGGTGGAATACGGCCCAATCCCTCTCACCGAGAGGAGGCCTGTGTCCCAGTAGTGGGAACATTATAGGCCGATGATGATTGAAATTGACAACATTTAATTGTATCAGATTTCAATAGACACCATCAGAACGCGCCTGAAGAACGTCGGAAAGAAATGCTGCCGTCCTGCCAAGATTTTAATGACCTAGGCGCAGAAAGAAGCACACTGTGTCGGACACTGAGTGCACGGTGTATAGTTTGGTAGCCTTAGCTTTAGATGACGAACTCCAATTCTAGGGCACTAGTAAACTGCACTAGTGCACTTTATTCACCCGGGTTTCCGAAGGAACCAATCCTATGTGTTCATATCATACAGGTCATGGTCAATTTAAGTGCCAAGTTTCACTGAAATCCGTTTTTCCGTTAGCGTGAAAAAGTAACAAACAATATTTATCCATTCTCACAAACTTTCACAATAAATAGTAGCACAGTTTTACAATCCATAAGTAGTATTTTAATTTTGTAATTATTTTATTTATAAAAATAAAAGAATTAAGGTATTTCTAAGCATTGTTTTTCAAACCCTGATTCTTTCTTCCATTGCTCGATTTGGGAAAGACGCCAGTCATGTCGGTCGTTGATGTTGTGTCATAATTAGAGATCGGATAATCGGATGCATATTTAAATTATTCTTAAATTATTGTTTAAAAAATATCCTGGGATTCCAGGAACACCGGGAATTTATAAAGCTTTCTAGTCAGGTATTTAGTATGGAAGTGACTTAAATTATCAGGATTGCATAAGTATTCAGATGCATATTTATTTAAAACTAGCAGCGCTCCGCGGTTTCACCTCCGTAGTTCCCATTCCCGTAGTAATACGGGGATAAAATATAGCTTATTGCTGGGAATGGGAACGTGTCGTTGAAACCACATAGAATTATAATAAAAGTAAAAATATAAGTACTAAGTTACTGGTAAGATTTTATAAGTAGAAATGATATGTAATAAGTGCTCATTTAGTAACTTGTCGTTCAATTTTGCATGCTATACTTAATCAGAAAACATACACCGACCTTTTTCCATGTAACGTTTTGAAGTTGACCGCGCTATCTGTATTACTAATGAGCGGCAGGCTAGATAATAGAAGTTTACATTTCTGGAGTTGCCTATTACCTATTATGTTTGCTTCTTTTGTTACGCCGACCCGGTTATTTGGGGCCATAAATCATGCACAAAGGATTAGTAAATACCATTTCTCAAAATTAGTATCACACCTGCACAGTTAAAAGGATGTCTTTTTTGTTATCAGTAAACTGTCGAAAATTCTCAGTAACACATTGTGGGTGTAAAAGATATGCATTTAATTTCTGTCTTTTATTATTTTATTAAGAAACATGCGATAAGAAACGTAATCTAAAACGTTCAAAATTGAAAAAAATAACTTTAACTTATGTGTTAGTATTCCCACTAACTGGGAATGTTCTGGTGCCCAGTCAAATTATACTAATCTATCCTCCGTTTGAAATAACATTAGACAGTTAAATAAACCTTTTTTTACAGTCCGTTCAACTGATTTTGACCTCTATTGCGTTGTAGGCATGATAAATGGTATCTGCAGTAAACAGTTGGTATTGTAACCACTTTTTTGCTTTAACGCCATCCTTATTCCTACGGAATAGAAGTCACAATCGGTTGAACCGATTTTAAAAAAGGTTTGTTTAAATGTCTAATCTTATTTCAAATGGAGTATAGGTAACATTTTACATTTGTTTCGCGGCAGCATTTAATATTGCTTGGTAGTCATTGGTAGACTGTATAATTAATCTGTTACAAATATCAATAAAAATATAAACTTGTAAAAAATCGTTTATCAACTTGTTTTTAATCTATTGTCTATTTGTATAGTTTGGTTTTATAAATTTTGTTGTAAGTGTATTTTAATTTAGAGTAGGTGTAGGATTGGTTTTTAAGTTTTCAATTATATTGTAAGAAATAAGGACAAACTAAGTTGTACCTTTCACCGACTTCATAAAGTTCATAACTCATTTGTTGGGCTTGATAATTATAACCTTTTATAAAAAGCTTCCTTCTTCTTTGCTAGATTTACATTTTAATGCGTTTAAAGCTAAAGTGAAATCAAATCTTTGTTCTAAAGCATACTATTCTATTAACGACTACTTAAACGATAAGAATTGTTTGTCGCTGTAATTAACTCAAGACAATATTTATGTTCTTTCACCAGAATTAGCTTACCTACTGACAGGTCATATGAGTTACTCCATATCATTGTTTACCTATTTCATTTGACTGTATAAACCATATTTTTTCCCGTTATGAATGAAACTTTCATTTTTTTGTTGAATGTTAATTACTTTATGTATAAAATCAAGTTTTTCCAACTTAACAGACAGCTATCACAGGGGAGTTTCTTGCGCCACTTCTTCCCAGCTAAAGCACTAGGAAGTGTCGAAGGGCGGGCGTTTTTGGGGGACTGTCTTCTGTATTTTGATATTCAAAAAGTGCTGACTCTCAGCCTAATTTGAATAAATGACTTTTGTTTTTTTTTATAAATATGTTGAAGCATAAGCTTACAACAAGTACCGTACCTATATTCTGTGTACTTATAAAGAGACTATCAATGTGGGTGTATGCACATCTGCTTACTCCTTCAGGGAATACAAGCTTGATGTTATGTGTAACAGGTTAGGATGTTATGTACAAATAAAATAAAACAACTGATTACAAGAATAAAGTTTATTTTTCTTCCCTATGTGACACACACACAGTACACAAACATACATAGTAAAATACATTTTATTAATAAATCAAAATCATGAAACTGAATTTTGTTATTATTTCCTACAATGAACTTCTATTCCTAAACCAAAATTATCGATATTAGAGAGAGTGAGTGAGTCACATCCGTACGAATTTGTCGAACTCCATACATTTTTATAGGTAATTTCAGAGCTTGATATCTTTACTTTTTCCCATGAAAATGAGTAAGTTTTTACAGTTACTAGCAAGTCTAGTTTATTCTTATGCGGTTTAGACTACTTATTCAAATTTAGAAACCTATGGTACCATGTAAAATTTGCTAATACCAAAACATGACCAATTAGTTATCTCTTCACATGCTCTTCACTAAAGTTCTTGAAGTTTGAACTTTCATGTGAAAGCAAACTTCGGTAGGTATAGGTAATTCCGTTACTAAGTTCAGCCTTATAACTTTGGGAATAAGATCGTGTCAAACGTTAATGTCAAACAAGGCGGACTGACAAGAGGCGTTTTGTAGGTATAATTAATTAAAACTTCATCCTCGTTTGCGATGGGTAGGTTCTATATTGTTTTCAAAATTTCAAGCAGATTGTGTGCATTGAACTTCGTAAAAATACTTAGAATAGAAGAGCAAGGAACGCACGAAAACGGGTGACCGCCAGCCCACCAGTAAGTAGGTTACAAAACCCGGAAAAAATAATTAAAAACTGCGTGAAATAATAAAAAAAGTATTTTTCTCACATCAGATTACCTACCTGTCTACTTAACACTATTCTCCGAGAGCGTGAAATTTCACTACCTACCTGTTTAAATACACGAGTAGGTAACACCTACTTAATACTTACAGGTATTTCCAACAATTAAGTAAAAATGAAGAAATAAAATATTAAAAAAACTATTATGTCTAAGCTTTCTTAAGTAGTTTAGGCAATGCGCCGTGCACGGGCCGCTTCCTTTTATTACCACGCTATTATTTGGATTATATTCAAGTATTCAACCTGCAACGCTATTTCTTATCGCAAAGTATCTTATTCTACACCACGACGCGCTTATGCACACACTCTCACGTACGCACTGCAGCACGAAACATTACGAGTAAAAACGGACAAAAAGCTATATATCTCTTTCACACGATTCTCGTAGTTGTTGCTTCTAAAGCGTTCAAGGTCAAAGTGGGGTAACTTGATGTGCTGGCGACTGTACATACAAGGATCTACCTTTTAGTAGATTGTACAAGGATCACCCATATTTTAACTGTCATCTTATTTACTGTACCTGCAATCTATGCAATTTTTTTTTTTTTTTTTACTTTACTTTACTTTTTACTTTAATTAGTTAAATAAATAATCTTCCAACATTCTGACTCCTAGTGTGACAAACAATACAAACGATGGTGCTGATCTCTTAATAAAGGACTTAATACTTTCACATGGACCCATCGTAATAGTTGTAATTGGACCTTAAAGAAGGCAGTATTATTATGATAAAATTATAATCTCATTATTCAATAACACACCTGTTCTCATTGGAGGGCCAGGCAGAGATATATGGTATTGTATAATTAACTAACCTCAGCCAGTCCTGTCCAAATCCATGCAACAGGGAGTGGGTCCACAGCCATGAACTTTGCACAAAGCTAGTCTATTGCCGAAATTGACACCTAGGAATTCCTGAAGGGAAAAACCACAAAACACTTGGTGTCACCCGGATATCAAACCCAGGACCCACGCCCAGTAGTAGCGCTTGCCACTAGACTACAAATATTAGTTACTATTGTAGCGACCCTAGCGATGCGATTGTTGATTTGCATTTTTTATATTGAACGGGAGCGCCCGCGTCGGGCTCGCCAGTCGCTTACATATCATCGCCCTGCCACGTCCTTAAATATTGTCTAACTATAATCAAGTACTGTGAACCCTTATTAAATACTAGCTGTGCCCGCGACTTATCGTTCGCGTGTCGTGTCGGAAAACAATAATGTGTCGCTTAGATGGTGTAGGTTACTACTCCTCCTTTAAAAAGGAAGAATTTTCCGATCTATCCTGGTAGGAACCTACCACAGCTTGAATTGACAACATTTTGTAACGCATGGAAAGATGAAACAATAGGTAAAACATGCAAAGCGGCTCTTACCAAAGGATGGAATGTCTATTATGTGGCAGCATTAATAAATATACTTTATGGTGATAAGGTTGCTTTCATTCTGTTTGTTTACATTCTCAAAAACACCGACCGCGGCGAAGGCGGCTATAGATGTCAAAGGCCGAACCAACACAGTGGCGATATCATTTAACAATGTACTTTAGGCACAGTTGTAATAAGGTCTATGTTATTTTTTTATTAGTCCATTTGACGACGCGCTTACAAAGGATATTGGTTTGGAGACTTAATGGAATCCTTTTTATGAATATGTAATGTACCGATGTACCGATTAGATCCGCGGATAAAGTAGTCTTTAGCCGCGAATATAGGAATTTGATCGCATTTTTTTAATCCCCGAATAATGAAAACGCGAATGAAGGAAGCGCGAATAAGGAGCTTTTACTGTAGGTACTCAATAAATCGACTGCGCGTCTGGTTGAGTGTGCTGAAGCATTAATCCACGTTTCCACGGCGCGCTTTCTCACAGGCCAGACTGCGTCAAGCCAGGCCGACAGGCCGTGGCAACATTCGATGCCGATGAGGTCTCCGATTGCCAGTCGTCGCCAGCGCGGGGTGGCGCAGAGCGGGGGCGGGCGCCTATCTCGGCCCGTACCTGCGCTTGTCTTTTAGCTTTGTTTATCAAACGTTGACCACTGAATAAAACCACAGCAGTGGGAATGCTCTGCACGGACTGCGATAGGCCTCTACAGGTAGCAGTGCAGTAACACCTGGCGCCACCTGTCAGTTAACAGCCCGTGGGACCGTGGCGTTATCACGATGAAGAAAGATCACGCTGTAAAGGTGGATACTGACCGGCGTCACGGGTCAAAATGCACCTAACATGTTACCAAGCAAGCATTTGTGCAGTGCAGTCAGTAGTAGGTACCTACGGCAAAACATGCGAGCGAGCAACACTAATTTTAGCACACGGCGTAAAGACATGCTTGATGCGAATGTTACATTACGCCCCGTAACGTCGGTCATTATCCACATTACTCGTAAGAGCGCTGTTGAATAAAGAAATCCAAACCAGGCAAAAAACTATTTATTTGTCAATATTTTACAATTGTGATTTCTATTGTCTCTATGTATGTAGGTATACTTTGTTGGAGATACCAAATGGATAAATAAATATATTTTAAAACTTGTTTTAACTAACAAAATGCTTCTCTGTAAGCTGTAAGAGTGTAAGCGATGTTCCTCGGAAAAGCACCGATATACCTACAGTTGCCCGTGTGAAAACCTACGAGTATCTATTTATTCAGATCCACCAGTAGTTATGGCCGATTTTTTTTTTTCCTGATTTTCACCACCTGACCTCCCTCGAACCCGGGGGGGGGGGGGGCTCCCCACCTCAAAAACTAACATCACGAAAATTAGCACATATTTAAAACTCTTTTTACTCCCAAAACTCCCAATAAATTATACCCTACTTTAGGATGAATTGTTTGTCCATAATACTATTTAATAATAATACATTTTTAGATTTAAAAGTAGGTAGTAAAATACCCTATTGGCTTCCATCTGCTTTGCCAAAATATTGTTCGAAGTAGTTTATAAAAGCAGACATCTACTTCGGAAACACTGGTCGAACAATAAAAAAAAACAGACTGCGTAGAAAGTTAACAATACTATCGATACCTACCATAAATCCAAATGGTAACATCCCTACCACAGGCATCTAGTTTCTACCTAGCGTCACCCCGCATTGCCAGACCTCGGATTTACCGGTTTATCCATAGATCTACGAATTTTGTACCTGGTCTCTCGGATATAGGTACCTACGTATATTCGATAGAAAATCAATAAAACAGGCAAAATCAAGTATGTTTGCTATTCAAACCTAGATGGCGTTACAGACGCTAGTAAGATTTATTAAGGAGATGTTCCCTTGGCCGCTCTAATTTTGCTATATTATGCTAGATGGCGTCACTGAGACTTTTATCACAGTTATATTTTTCTATGAGATTTCTTCCCCTCTTTTTGTATTGATTTTGTAAAGTTGTTATTTTTAAAACTAATAAATATTTATCTAACATTGCATTCTATATGACTCAGAACACCAAGTCAATTAATATTATCACTACTTTTGATTTGATATTCTTTTAGCTTTTTTGATTCGTGGGAATCAACCACCAACGGTAAGCGATTTTAATCAGTATCATTACTCTTTGAAATAACACAGACACAGTAACATAAAGGAGAATGACGTGTTATAATTAAGTATTCGTTAGTACCCTTTCGCGCCAATAGATGTCGCCAAGTTTTTCAACATTACGTAATTAAATTCTTCTTGAACACTTTAGATTGACCGAAGCGATTGCGATGAAACAAAGACTAAAATATACTCCGAGTTACAAAAAAAAAGTTGAGTATGGAAGTTAACCATATTAGTTTCGTTCTTTTGACGTGATACTTGATCTATTCAAACATCTAAACAGAAAAACCGACAAACAGACAAAAATGTCGAAAAGGATTAAAATGGCATCTGTTGATTATCCCTTACCACCCCAACAATTTTTTTTCGAAATATTTTTAATGTACAGAAAAAGTTCGTCTACAGATTTATTACATTTATAGATATAGATAGAAGATATAGATTTATCAAATTCAGTATAACCAACATTTTCGTATCATTTATATCTGGACCCACAGTAATAACACGCACAACAAGTGGTGACCCCGAACGTTAACAGACAATAGTTTATGAGTTTTTTTTTGTGTTTTGTGCCGTAAGCGACTCAGTGGCGACGTGGCAAGGGCGCGTCAGAATACCGCGTGGGTGCAAGTGCAGCAAATAGTCTCGAAACCAGAAAACTACAACGATAGCTACCCCGACAACAGCCGCGGCGGCCCAGGCAGCTGCCGCCGGAGTGGCAGCCGTAGG
The DNA here is from genome assembly GCA_949987655.1 of Polymixis flavicincta. Classification (NCBI taxonomy): domain Eukaryota; kingdom Metazoa; phylum Arthropoda; class Insecta; order Lepidoptera; family Noctuidae; genus Polymixis; species Polymixis flavicincta. The sequence continues at coordinate 6,451,680 of OX465202.1, read as the reverse complement.
TAATAGGTAATAGGTAAAACGGGCTGTTGTCCGCAACTCCACGTCAAAGCGCGTATTTTGCGTCCGGGTGGGAGATTCAGTTACTCGATCCACCCCAGCTCCTCGAGAAAGGCCAGCAACGCCTTGGTGTTGCTGACAACCTCACGTAGGGTACCTGGGTTACCGAAGTATTTTGCCCTGTAATTAGCGACCACCGGGCAGTTTATCAGCACATGAGCCGCTGTCTCGTCGTCCTCCATGCAGGCCCTGCACAGCGGACTGTCTGTTATTCCTATGACAAAGAGATGTTTGTTAAATGACCCATGGCCAGTTATGGCTGCTGTAACTATACGCAGCTGTGGTTTAGTTAAACGGAGAACCTGTTTCGTGAGGCGAGCATCGAGCTCAGGAAGTGCTTCCTTAGCCTGCCTGCACTCACTTAGGTCCAACCATAATTTGTGATGTTGATACCTGGTTCGCTTCCTTACCAGAGTGCGTAGATACCCGAAGGGAAGTGGCGCGATGGGTTCTGGTCCCACTGGTGCCATACTCGACCCCCTCCTGGCAAGTTCATCGGCTGCATCGTTGCCTAGCGAACCGCTGTGTCCTTTGATCCACTGAATGGTAATATTGTTGAGGCTACCTACCTCGTTAAGGCGCTGGTGGCACTCGTATATTAGCCCAGAGTCAACTGTGTGACTGTTCAGCGCTTGCAGAACAGCCATGCTGTCCGAGAGTATGCGGATTGAGTGGTCCTTAACTCCCCTGGCCATGATAGCAGATGCAGCAAGGGAGATGCCCATGCATTCGGCCTGGAACACTGTGTTATGGACCCCCAGTGGTGTGGCTATGTGGATGTTGAGGTCCTGCGAGAAGACTCCAGCTCCTGTGCCACTACCTGTTTTCGATCCGTCCGTGAAGATACGCAGCTCTGCGGGACGCAATCCTTCGCACCGGCGATCCTCATGCAGTTGGATTTTGTATTTTTTATCAAAGATAAATTGTTTGGGCACCCGGTCATTTATTGCCTTCGTGATAGGGAACTCACTGTTGAGTGCCTTAAGCAGCGCGGTGTGTTGTGTGTCACTCTTACTCCATAGATTTATAGCCTTTAGACGCGCCGCCGCCATCGTTGCTTCCTGCTGTATGAACAGGTGGAGCGGCGGCAGTCCCAGCATGGCCTCAATCGCTGCAGTCGGAGTAGTCCTCATGCATCCCGTGGTCGCCATGCAGGCTAGTCTTTGCATGCGCTGTAGTTTGTTAGTGGCTGTAGCTAGCTTGGTGCGGGGCCACCAGACCACGGCCCCGTAGGTGATCATGGGGCGGATCACTGCGGTGTACAGCCATAGTATTATTTTGGGTGATAGACCCCACCTCTTACCTATCATTTTCCTGCACTGCCAGAAGGTGATGCAGGCCCTGTTCAGCTTGTTGTCTAGATGACTACTCCAGTTTAGCTTGTTGTCCAAGATGACCCCGAGATACTTGACTTCGTTGGCCAACTGAAGTTCTGTGTTGAACAGTTTCGGTAGGCGAAAAGGGCCTAATGCTCGTTTTTGGGTGAACATGACTAGTTCAGTTTTGGTGGGGTTGACTGATAGTTCAAATTCCCTGCACCATCTTTCCACGATACGTAGTGCTTGCTGAGTGAGGTTACAAATCGTTCCCGTTACCTTCCCCGAAACCAGGATTGCGAGATCGTCCGCATAACCTATTGTGAAGTAATGGCTGGCGTTGAGTTTGATGATAAGGTCATTAATCACCAGATTCCATAAAAGGGGGGACAGCACCCCTCCCTGGGGGCAGCCTCTGGCTATCATGGCCAGCTGCTGCTCACCCTCAAGGCGAACCATTCGTTTGCTAAGCATGTTAGTAATCCAGTCCGTTAGTACCTGTTCTACCCCATGTCTGGAGAGGGCGCTACCGATGCTGGAGAAGTTGGTTTTGTCGAAGGCTCCTTCGATGTCTATGAAAGTGCCTAGGCAGGTGCCTTTTTGGTGTATCGCTTCTTCTATCTGGCTGACCACTTGATGAAGAGCAGACTCGGTCGACTTACCAGAGCTGTATGCGTGTTGGTTACCGTGTAGTGGTATGGTTTTGAGTGCGCCGTCTCTCAGCTCCCTATCACATAGCCTTTCCAATGTTTTCAAAAGAAAAGAGGTTAGGCTGATTGGTCGGTGGGATTTGGCGTTAGTATAGTCCCCTTTACCTGGCTTTGGGATGAAAATAACTTTCACCTCCCTCCATCCCTTGGGAACGTATCTAAAGGCCAGGCACGCTCTCATTAGAGGCACTAGTCTAATTGCGACAGAGGCTCCCCCCCATTGCAATAAAGCGGGGAACACGCCATCGGGACCAGCTGCCTTGAAAGGATGGAAGCTCCGGATGGCCCATTGGAGTTTCTCCAGTGTGATCACCCTACGTGCGTACCGCCAGTCGTCTTCTAATGGTGTTTGAATTACGTCTTGCCAGTCAATTACCTGCTCGAAGACACATCCAGGGAAGTGCGTTTCAATCAGGACGCGTCTTGCTTCTTCAGGCGACGTCGTGAGTGTGTTATCAGGTTTGCGGAGGATGGCGGGCCCCGACGAATTCGGCTGCGCCAGAACCTTCCTTACCCTGTTGGCCTGCTGGCAGGATTCGATCCCGCCACAGAATTTGCGCCAACCCGCGGTACTTCTGTATCTGATGCATTTTTTGTAGCTGGATTTGGCTGCATAGTAGCTATCCCAGTCCTCATCCGCACAAGTGTTCATGGCTCTATTCAAAGCTTTCCTTACCTTCCCGCGCTTGCGCTCCAGGTCAGCGCCCCACCAAGGCTGTTTGCCTGGTGTGCTACGCGGAGTGGTTTCTGGGCAGGCGGTGTGGTAGCTGTCTATCATTGAATTGGTTATCTGGCTTACTTGTGCCTCAATCTGTATCGTGTCCGCACATGACGTCGGACCGCTTGGTGTCGCAAGCTTGAGTTCTAGGCTGCGTGTATAGATGCCGCGATCCGTGTTACGCGGGTTGCGACGTGGTGTTACAGGCTGAGCGCAGACCTGGATGTCGAAGCGGATCCACCTGTGATCAGAGCAGGAAGCCTCCTCTGAGACCTGCCACCCCGTGGTGATTTCCGCCGCGCCCTCTGTTGCCAGTGTGAGATCTATGATTGTGCGGCTTCGCCTTGTTACGAATGTTGGTTCGGCGCCAGTATTTAGTAGGGATAGGTTAGTCGAGAATAGATAATCAACCAAAGCCTTACCCCTTTCGTTCTGCGTGTCCATGCCCCACAGTTGGTGATGAGCATTGGCGTCGGCCCCGACGATGAGCTCAAACCCATGACTCTCACAATGACTCACGAGACGGGCGAGGTCATGTGGGGGCGGCGCCTCCGCCTCCGGCATGTAGGCCGAGGCGAGGACGATCACCATATCCACGGCATCGGCACGTTGTATTGACAGCTTAGCTGCAGAGACATCTCTGCAACAGAATTCAGTTAAAAGCTGTGTTTTAAGGTTACCTGTGACATAGATGCACGACCTGGGTTGATCGTGCTCAGTGGTGACCAGGATCTTACCTCCAAGATTAGAGAGTCCCTGTATGTGGCCGGCCCTAATCCACGGCTCCTGAATCAGGGCAATGGCCGTGTGTTGAACCTCCAGCCACTTCCGGAGTTGAGTCGTCGCGGTCTGACTGTGGTGGAGGTTCGCCTGGAGGATTTTACAGTTCGACAAAAGGCACGCCATTTCTGGTCGACCCCTCGTCTTCCTCCAGTCTTAGCCCGGCAAGCAGGTCGCCCTCGTCGAAACCGTCCTCCCCTCGGCAGGAAGCCGGGGACAGTATTATGTCGTCCAGCTCCTCGCCCAAGGAAGGGGCGGCACCCACGGTGGCGGCAGCAGTGGCGGCCGACTCTGCTACGGCAGGTTCAGCCACGGGTGCTTCCGGGTTGTTTGGTGGGGGAGTGGACTCCCCCGTTGGTGTCATAGGCCGCTGTAAAGTGGCCTCGGAAATAGTTCCCGTGGATGGATCCCATCCGTGGGGGGTATCGGTGTACCTGCCGTTCTGACCCTGGAACCTAATGTACACCGACCCTACTCCTATAGAGAGCCGGCGCTCGGCCCTCATAAGGGCCGGAATTTGGTCCACAGGGACCCCCACCACGACAAACCATGCAGCGGCCTGTTTGTTCACGTGGAGAAGTACCCACCGCTTGATATCTACCCAGGGGTTCTGGTAGCTCAGAGCGCGCCCAATATCGGTCGGCTCCTCAAAAACCCCTTGCTCGTCCGGGATTACGATACCGCACCGTGCTCGTCTGTCGATCTCCGACTGTCTCTTAACTACTAGCGGGATGCTAGTGAGGAGAGACAGTGCGGGGAGAGTTTCGTTCAGCCAGGCTAAAGTGTGGTCATTACCGCACCACAGTTTAAGGGCACCCCCAGCATACACCGGCTTGGCTTTGAAAGTCGGTCCTGGGGTGTCTGGCTTGGGGGACCGGGCCTCGAGGATGATCTGCTTCTGTATAGCAGTGAGCACCCGGTCCGATACGTCCTTGCTGAGGATTTCCGTACGTTCGCAAGTGATCGCGACGTCTAGGGTAGCGCTAGCAGCTTGGGCGTAGCTTTGTTTGGCGGCCCGTTTGGATTGATCAAGACGCGGCCGCTTATGGTCCCCACGAGGTGTTAATGTCTCGTTGAGAGCTCGCTTGGCCGCGGCCTGATCCTTCCAGTCGGGCCGCTGTGTTGACGTTGTAGGTCTCTCTGAGACACTGGTTGGCCGTTGGCTTGGTGCGACTCGACTCGAGCCGGCCTCTGTTTGTGACCGCTTCCCAGTGCAGAAGTTGAGCTGGCCGCTAGTCGGTTTGGCCGAAATAGCGGCAGGGTCCTGCGGGGTTTGAGTCCCCTTACCTGTCCCCCTGCGAGCCTGACGAGCCTGACGGCGCTCCTTCCTGGTCGGCCGTCCGCTTTGTGCTGAGGCGGCTGATGGGCCGGAGGGGCCTGTGTAAGGGCAACGGGTTTGTTGGCTTCGTTTACCCTTGCCCTTGCCTCGTTTTCCCACAACCTGCCAGACGCGTGAGAACACATCGTCGGCGCGGCTGGCCGTCACCGTTTGGCCGGTTGCGGCCGCCTGGTGGGAGGAGGTTGGAGGAGCTACAGGAGTGGGAGGGGGTTTCGCTGTGCCAGTGTTACCCTGCACCGGAGTTCGTATGGCAAGGGTCCGACCGGCAGTGGTATGAGTCGTCGCCGTCGTTCCCGCCTGGATTATAGAGGAGTCGGTACTGGTCCCAATCAGCGCCGACGTCCTCTGTCTGTTTTGGGACTGGTTTGGTTTGGTCTTGGCTGTGGTTCTCGCCACAGCTGGACCGGCGCCCGCACTGGTGCCTGCGGCGTTAGCTGCAGGTTGACCAGGGGCAAGAGAGGTGCGAGCACCTCCCTTGGGAGTTTCATCGGCTTTCGCCTCCGCTCCTTTGTCTGGGGTTTTAACTAGCCTTAAAGCATCCATGTTAAAAATTTTGTTATAATTCGTCTCTCTGGCTCCCACCCACCATGGAGCCCGCACCTGGGAACGTCTCACTATAAAATAAGCTCGAACGCTAGGACTACCAGAGAGATATAGGTGCGCAAGGCTGGTTTACAGTGCGACATCGGGTGCTCGATCAGGTTGGCCCCCAACGAGCTGATCAACCCTCACTTACACCGTCAGCATGACCTTTACCTACCGCTTCAGTCGTCCGAGAACAACCTCAGCGGACCTCACGCACCTCGCCTGTGGCCCTCTGACGGGACACTGTGGCCATTTCCCTACCCCTGGCTATTGGGTAGGGCCACCGTTTCGCTTGAAATCCAGACCAAAGGGGGCGTGTTGCCTCACGGACACATTACAACCAGAGCCGCTCGGCTCAACCCCCCAGGACTCCTTCATCCCCGCTCACGGCGCTCAACTGCGCAGGTCCTAGCGCAGGTGACTATTTGCTCCTGCCCGCCGTCAGCTGATTTTAGTGACGGTCGAGCCCGCCACCACCCAGTCACGGCGGGGTCGCGGTTAGGAGCGGAGGTACGAGGTGTGGGTTTGGAAGGAGGAGGGATGTGGGTAGGGTGGAGTGGGGAGGGATTGTGAGAATTGGGGCAGGAGGGCTAAAATACGGGAGAGAAAAAGGGGTCAAGGGAAATTGGAGGGGAATGCACTGGCGCCTGGTGGTTTTTGTTACGTCTATTTCTTAAGGAATTAGACCAAGAAACGGGGTGGCAACCTCGGGAAGGTATATCCACCAGACTTGCCTTGAGGATCTACACGACTGCAGCGCTCTCCCTCAAGACCCCGCCACCCTGCTGCTTCGGAAGGAGGCAACAGGGTAGGCCTGCATCTATACTACCAAGCAAAGCAAAGCAAAGCATGTCGTTGTGCAACCGTGAAAGCATAAATCCAGACCGACCCCAAAACAGCCGTATCGGTACAGGCAAGGATACCAGATTTTTGGACAGATTTGCCTAGATCATGGTTCTGTCAGTTCGAGGCTTTTATGGCACCACAGAAGCAGGGTACCGCACAATTGTTTGATATAGCACTCGCTAGACTCACCCAGGACACAGTGCGGCAAGTTACCGATATAATCGAAGCCCCGCCAGAGTCAGGCAAGTACGCAGCATTGAAAAAGCGTTTATTGGCGGTTTACAAAAAAAGCGCGGACAAGCAATTCCAAAGGCTGATAGGAGAGATGGATCTGGGAACATAGAAACCATCGCAGCTGTATAGGGCGATGGCGGCCCTAGCCAGGAATTGTAACATCACGGACGAGCCACTAAAAAGGTTGTGGTTAAATCGTTTACCCCCGGGCGTGCGGGCGGTCCTGACAGTGACCGGAGACACGAAAATGGAAGACCTCGCTGCAACGGCAGACAGAGTAATGGAGAACATAGGCACCGGTGAGGTCACGTCAATAACACCGAGCACATCGGATTTGTCATGCGACACGAAAACGGATTTGGTCAAGCATCTCAGCGCACTATCTATGGAAATGAAGGAGTTGCGCGGAGAAATAAACTACATCATAAAGCTAGACGGAAACCCGGGACAAGACCAGAGAGGACGGCGTTGGCAGCCGGGGCGCTACAGGGCTAGGAGCCAGTCAAGACCGCGCCGCACACCGAGTTCCCCGGACTGGCTATGCAGGCACCATTTCCGTTACCGGGAAAGAGCGCGGGCATGCGAGTCTCCGTATAGTTGGTCCAAGAAGCAGCAGGGTGCGGGAAACTAGAGGCGGTACAGTCATCATCGGTGGGAGAGTATACCGCGGAAAACCACCGACTCTGCGTGCGAGATTATAAAAGTGATATCGTGTATCTAGTGGACATAGGAGCGAATGTATCAGTGATACCAGTGGGTAAAGTGAGAGGGAGCAAAGTTAAACGTGAGTGTTCGTATAAGCTGTTCGCGGCGATTAACACTGAGATAAAAACTTATGTTGTAATTAACATAGATCTTAATTTAGGTTTAAGAAGGAGTTTTTAATGGTCATTCATTATATGTGATGTAAGACAGCCCATTATAGGTGCAGATTTCTTAGAGGCACACCAACTGATAGTAGATTTACATAAAAAGTGGTTGATTGACGGTCATACTAAATTAAGTAGGGAAGCGTGTGTCGTAAGTTGTACCGAACCATCTGTTTCGAGCATACAGTTAGATAACCCGTACAGGGATTTGCTAAAATAATTTCCGAGCATAACAAAGCCTGTATCTTAAAAGAAACCATCTAGCCACAATGTTTACCACCACATAGAGACTACAGGCCCTCCAGTTTTTACGCCCGCAAGGCCATTACCACCACATAGATACAAAATGGTACAGGAGGAATTTAAAGTCATGCAGGAGTTAGGAATTTGCAGGCCATCCAGCAGTCCGTGGGCGAGCGCTCTACACGTCGTGCCGAAGAAGGACGGACAGATCAGACCCTGTGGTGACTATCATGCACTCAACGCGATTACGAAGCCAGACAGGTACTCGATACCAAGATTGCAAGATTTCACCTATGGTTTAGCCGGTAAGTCAATTTTTGGGAAAATGGATATCAACCGGGCCTATCATTACATTTGTGTAGCACCACAGGATATCGAAAAAACGGCAATCATAACTCCTTTCGGGCTTTTCGAATTTCCGCGAATGTCGTTTAGTTTGCGAAACGCAGCGCAAACGTTCCAAAGGTTTATGAATAATACAGTGTTGCAAAATATAGAATATCTCAAGGACGGTCAAGACAGCTCGTATTTGTTCTGTTATATTGATGACCTTATCATAGCCAGCACCAACGACCAACTTTTCAAAAACCATCTAAAATTCAATTTCAGTAGATTCGAACAGTACGGAAAAACTATCAATTTGGCAAAATGCGAACTGGGACAAACGGACATGGAATTCTTTGGCTATCATGTAAATAAGAACGGAATAAAGCCATTAGATAATAAGGTCGAAGCCATACAAAATTATCTGAGACCAAAGACGGTCGAACAATTACGGCGATTCCTAGGCATGGTAAATTTTATAGGGCACATTTAAAATGGGCGGCTGAAAGCCAAGCAGAGTTAAATAAATATTTGCACGGGGCCAAAAAGAGGGATCAGTCTAAAATAGAGTGGAACGATACAGCGGTGGCTGCTTTTGAGAAGTGTAAGGAAAGCCTCAAAAGCGCCATTACGCTAGCCCACCCGGGAGGGTCAGAAAAATTAGCGTTGATGTGCGATGCATCAAACACTTGCGTGGGCGCGGTTTTACAACAGGAAATAAACGGTAAATGGAAACCGCTAGGATATTTTTCAAAAAAACTATCAGCGGTGCAACAAAAATACAGTACATACGACCGCGAGCTAACGGCAGTTTATCTAGCAATCGTCCATTTCAGAAACATGGTAGAAGGTCGCGAACTAACAATTCTCACCGATCATAGGCCATTAACATACGCGTTTACCAAAATAGGCACGGATGGAGAAACACCAATGCGTACACGGCAGTTATTGTCAGCGAATTCACGAGCGACATACAATACGTCACCGGTACCGAGAATGCGGTTGCTGACGCGCTATCATGAGTAGAGGCCTTAGCTTGCAACACAAGCATCGACTACGAAAAAATCGCACAGGCACAGGAAACAGACGATCAATGACACAAATTTTAGCAAACTCACGAGGCAACATTGTTCTAGAACAAATACAATCACCATTATGTAAAAAAAGGATATATTGTAATGTTACAAAAAACCAGGTAAGACCATACATCCCAGCACAGTTCCGGAAAACAGTCTATAACATAGTTCATAACATAAGCCACCCGGGCGTTAGGGCCACACGAAGATTGATCACGAGTCGTTATTTTTGGCCGGACATGAACAAAGACATCGCCAAATGGGCGAGAGCGTGTATACAATGTCAGAAAGTAAAGGTACATAGACACATGGTTTCAAAACTAGGTACATTCCCGATAACAGAACGATTTGAACACATACACGTTGACAGAGTAGGGCCACTGCCGACAACACAGGAAAGTTATCGATATTGCGTCACCGTCATAGATAGATTTACGCGTTGGCCGAAGGAAAAGCCGGCCGGAAAAACTCTAACCAGCGATCAGGGTAGACAGTTCGAGAGCGAGATTTTCAGTAGTTTGATGAACATGTTAGGCATTAAGAAAATACGTACGACAGCATACCATCCACAGGGGAATGGTATGGTGGAGAGAATGCATCGCTCCCTAAATACAGCAATAAAGGCAAGGTTGTTAGAAAATAGGTCGTGGGTTGACGAATTACCAACAGTATTGTTGGGACTTCGTGCAGTCTGCAAAAGTGACCAAAATGTAAGTTCAGCAGAACTGGTTTTAGGTCACAAGTTGCGCTTGCCGGGCGATTTTTATCACGAGGTAGAAAAATCACAAGCAGAACATTTACCTACATTCGTAAGCAAATTAAGGAAAATAATAAATGACATGCGCCCGAAGTCACGAGCGGATAGCGGTTCACGAAAAATATTCGTTCACAAAGATTTGAACACTAGTACACACGTATTTATTAGAAACGACATGGTAAGGAAAACACTGACATCATCGTATAGTGGCCCATCTGACGGCGCGCATGTGGAACACAACGCGCCATCCCGTCTACCACTTTTCGGCCGCAGGGGATAGGGAGAGCGGCTGACGCTATACCGACACTCCTCTTCCCCTACGGCCCCACCGCGTCCGCCATCAAACGGTGGCGGCCCCGTCCAGGCCACGGAAGGGAAGAGCGCTGCTCAAAAGCACCGGCACTCCTCTACCGCAGCCCGTAACCCTCAGCCGCGATGCCTCCCATTCGACATCGCGGCCCACCTCAGTTGCGGTGCACCTCACCGCAACCTACTTTTTGGCCGCTACGTCAATGGTTTGAAGGCAAAAGCCCTGACGAGCGGCCCCACCCTTGGGTTCCTCTTGGCTTCACCGTGGCTAGAATCCACGGTTACTGAGCCCCCCCGCAACGACAATGCGGGAACCCACTCGGGGGGTGACCTAAATATTGATTTATGGATAATATTATTGTATTCACCAAAAATCTAAAGGTACATCTATGTATGCATTTCTAAAATATTGATCTTAAACCCGTTTAATTGTTTTACTATAATTAAACTACTCGGCCAGCAAAATATGTTACATCAAACAAATTCCAAATTAACACCAAGATATAACACTTTTTTATTGTAGTGCGCTGCAAATATTCTATTGTAACAATAACTATTTTATTCTTCCCCGAAAAATACTGATCGTGCACCAAATATTCCTGAATGTTACACGTGCTAAATTGCTGTTCGGTGTATTTTGTCCATGGTATTTTATTATGTTAGTGACAGAAACGAATCGCTGGAAAACCGACTCCACGTGGTCTCGTCTGCCCTACCCATAGAGTGTAATTTAAATCCGCGTAGGCGTGGAGGGGCGAGGCGGCCCGCGAGCTGAGGAGCAGGTGGATGTAACGCTCGCCGCCGCAGCTGAGGCTGGCCGGCGAAGCCGGCCAGCAAGCCGAAGCTGCGGTGGTGAGCGTTAAGCCATCTGTGACGATAAGCTCGCGTGGGACCGCCGGAGCCTCGCAGCGCCGGAGCCGTGACAGAAACCATGCCTGCTCGCTTGAATTTAAACGTTTAGATGTGGCGTGTTTTTTCAAAAAGATAATTATATTTATCATCTGCAGTCATGTGGCTCGCACGGAAAAGCGTCCTCCGACACCTCGCCCGCGCGCCTAGCATATATAGCCACTTTAATACTTACAATTTATCTTTGTTCTATGTTATTTGTAGCCATCAAAATCTACCTAAGCGAACCAAGTTTTTGCAGCACGGTTTGGGGAGATAGTCGTGGTAGGGGTGTACTTCTCCCTGAGCCGAACTCTCGCCGAGTTCCACAACTCCCTTGCGGAGTTGAGAGACGTCGTCGTCGGGTTTCGTTCCCTCCCCGTGCTCGTCCTCGGGGACTTCAATGCCAAGAACTTGGCTTGGGGTTCCCGGTTGACGAACGTGCGGGGCAGGATGGTGGAGGACTGGGCTCTGGAAGCAGACCTGGTCGTCCTAAACCGGGGTTCTGTCGCCACGTGTGTGCGGATGCGGGGTGAGTCGGTGGTGGACATTTCGTTCGCCAGCCCCGCTCTGTCGCCGCGTGTCATCGACTGGCGCGTCATGGAGGGGGTGGAGACGTATTCCGACCACCGGTACATCCGGTTTGACGTCTCCGCCCAGACCTCGAGCGCGCCGGTCCGACAGGCCCCGTGTGGTCCACGGTGGGCGTTGAAGCAGGCCTGGGTGTCATCACCGAACAGGCCTACCGACATCAACGACGAGGCGGAGTGGTTCCGGGAGACCATGTCCGAGATATGTGACGTGGCAATGCCCCGGGTCCAGCCAGGTCGCGCTTCACGCCAGGTGTACTGGTGGTCGCCGCAGTTAACAACTTTGCGCGAGGCGTGTGTTGCTGCGCGACACCTTTACTCCAGGCACCGCAGGCTCCGTATCCGCCCTCCGGATACGGAAGCCATTGAGGCGGAGCTGTACGAGGGGTACAGAGTAGCGAAGACCGCCCTGCGAGATGAGATCCTGCCGGCCAGAGTAGTGGCCAGCGAGGAGTCGCTGGAGACTCTGAACAGAGACCCGTGGGGACGCCCCTACAAAATGGTGCGGGACAAAATCCGCCCGTGGGCTCCCCCGCTGACGCAGAGTCTCCGGCCTCATCTCGTGCAGGACGTGGTGAGCGCTCTAGAAGTTCAAGAACGTATAATGCAAGTATATTTTAATTTAGAGTAGGTGTAGGATTTGTTTTAAGTTTTCAATTAATGTTTAAAAATAAAAAGGTTACGATTTTTATTCCGCATTTGATTTTATACTTTTCCCGCGGTTTCACACGCGTTCCCGTAAGAACGTATCCTTTGTCCTTTTCTGATAGGTAGGTTCCTTTTCACCGAGAGGAGGCCTGTGTCCCAGCAGTGGGAACATTGAAGGCTGATTATGATGGCAGGTAGGTATGCAAAATTCCATGATGATCTGTTGTGTAGTTAAGGCGCCAGAAGCAGGGGGTTTTATCTATCACTGAATATAGGGGCTCTAGCTACCACTGAATCTATTATACGGGATGCCGACGGTATATTTATTTACTTAAAAATACGTCACCGTCCTTTTTGCAAAAGACCCCGCCAAGATATTTTTATATGGGGCATTATAGCAAGCCCCATAAGGGCTAGCTACGCCACTGCGTAAAAACTGAAAGCGTAGGTAACAAATAAACACTCACTTTTGTATTTTATGCGGCTTCATCCGAGTTCTCATAGGAATAGGTTTTCTTAGGACAATTTGGGTGTAGCCGCAAATGAACCTCAAACAAAGGAACTCATATTGTCATTGACAATATATTTTGAATGTAATGAAGTAACGATAAAAATTATAGATTCGAATTTTATTTCCCTAGAAATCGTATCTTATTTCTTGCGCAATAAGTTTGAACTTTCATGTAAAAGCAAACTTCGGTAGGTATAGGTAATTCCGTTACTAAGTTCAACCTTATTACTTTGGGAATAAGATCGTTTCAAACGTTAATTTCAAACAAGGCGGACTGACAAGAGGCGTTTTGTACGTTTAATTAATTGAAACTTCCTCCACGTTTGTGATGGGTATCTATATTGTTTTTGAAATTTCATGCCGATTGTGTCATGGGTTTTTGCATTGAACTTCGTAAAAATACTTAGAATAGAAGAGCAAGGAACGCACGAAAACAGGTGACCGCCAGCCCACCAGTAAGTAGGTAACAAAACTCGGAAAAGTAATTAAAAACTACGTGAAGTAATAAAAAAAGTGTTTTTCTCACATCAGATTACCTACCTGTCTACTTAACATTATTCTCCGAGAGCGTGAAATTTCACTACCTACCTGTTTAAATATATGAGTAGGTAACACCTACTTAATACTTACAGGAATTTCCAACCATTAAGTAAAAAATTAAATTTAAAATTTAAAAAACCCCCGACCCAAACAAAAACTCTAAAAAGTAATAAATAATATTTATAGGCCTTTTGATTTGAACGTAATATTTTGATCAGGGCATTGTCAAGTCGGGGGCCGGATAACTGTTTGGCGTTTTCATTGACCGTTCCCCGACTTGACAATGCCCTGATCAAAATATTACGTTCAAATCAAAAGGCCTATAAATATTATTTATTACTTTTTAGAGTTTTTGTTTGGGTCGGGGGTTTTTTAAATTTTAAATTTAATTTTTATTTCTTGCTTTTTAAACTTAATGTCTCCCTTAAATCACCATTTATCTATAATCTATTCATTGAGACCTTTTCAATGAGCCCAAACACTATACTTCTGCTGTTTGTTGGTGAATAACTTGGGTATCCTGGAAATTCCAGGTGTTGCTCCAGCATCAGTTCAAGGTTATTTTATTCGTCTAATATCATTGAAGTAATAGAATCCCAAATTTTGAATTGATCAGAGGCTAGAATCCCTTTTTCAACCAGAAAAGAGCTGATAATCTTCAAACGGCTGAACCGATTTTGATGAAACATATGTACGAACACTCCCGACTAATACACCTTTCAAACAAAAAAAACGAAATCAAAATCGGTTCATCCGTTCGGGAGCTACGTTGCCTCAGACAGACACACACACACACACACACACAGACACGTCAAATTTATAACACCCCGTCGTTTTTGCGTCGGGGGTTAAAAATGGAGAAATAAAATATAAAAAACGATTATATCTAAGCTTTCTTAAAAGTAGTTTAGGCAATGCGCCGTGCACGGGCTGCTTCTTTTTATTACCATGCTATTATTTGGATTCTATTCAAGTATTCAACCTGCTACGCTATTTCTTATCGCAAAGTATCTTATTCTACACCACGACGCGCATATGCACACACTCTCACGTACGCACTGCAGCACGAAACATTACGAGTAAGAACGGACAAAAAGCTATATATCTCTTTCACACGATTCTCGCTGTTGCTGCTTACAAAGCGTTCAAGGTCAAAGTGGGGTAACTTGATGTGCTGGCGACTGTACATTGTGATTTTCATATTCGAACTACATCTAAGGTAAAATTATTTGCTACAAGTTGCTGTAGCTACAACAACTTGTACAGATCGCGGCACGTTGGTTGAACCTTCTATGCGCAGTAACAGATTTTCGAGTCTTAATCGAGCATCACGGGGGCTCCCCGTAACCATACCAACGACCTTCATTTTAGTTTAACGTAAGTACGTGCCGCGTTCGTTTCATAGAAATGTGGGCGGAGACTCGTACAGGCTGACGTCACTGGTCATCGCATTCACGCACACAGTGACATGACGCGCGATACATCGCAATGGGTGATTCTGTTTTTTTGAAGAGGGTTATTAAGAAAGTTATTCTGAAAAACAATAAAATTGAAAAATCGAAAAGAAAAAGTATTATTGATTATTGACTTGGTATCGTATTGTTATATGATTATTTACGAGTCTCATAACAACCTCCTGAAATGTTTTGCAGGTTCGAAACTGCACCTTGTATGTGAGCAGTTTCCAACTTGTATCCCTCGAATTACGTGGTCATTGAGTGAACAGCGTGACATGTCATTATCTGTCGAGAATTTTACTGAACTATATGCTATTTCAAAGGTTGAGCCCAGTTCAGATGAGTTTATTTCTAGTACATTTTTAGCCCCTAATTCCAATGGTGGTAAAAGGTTTATTCTGAATTGAAATTTTTAAATCGATTCACATCTAAAACAAATTTGAAAATGGAGGATTATAGAACTGCCGGTAAAATTAGTACAATAAAACTAGTACATGGCGACCGTAGTTATGAAGGAAGCATACCTACTTATTCCTGTTTCTAAGCAATTTTTGTGAATTCCTTCGATTCCATTATCGAAGAATATCCCACAAAACTCTACCCAATTACCTACCCTATGGGCTCGCCATAGCCCCTTTTTTTTAATTTTTTTTTTTTTTGGGTGGGAAATCATCAAATAACTTCTCCCGCTCTGGGTGGAGCAGGAGGGCGTGTCAGACTTTTACTGACTAAAACCCACCCGTGTTCCTTCAGTAGCCTGTATGCCAGGGGCTGTGGTGTCTCTTTCGAACAAACCCGCACCCCTGGCAGGCATCGACCCTTGCGGGTCCCATCACTTTTTGTGCTGATATCTCTTTGAGGCGCGCGTGGAACACAACGCGCCGTCGACTTGGGCTTGGTCCTTACCGGACAGCGAGCTACCCATTACTCGCCGTCCGCAAGCCCCTGCCTACGGTGGCCGGAAATCGGCCTGGGATCATACAGCTAACTGAATTTGTAACGCCGGATGGGCATTACGAGTATACTCGTATGCCCTTTGGCTTAGTCAATGCCCCCGCTGTATTTCAGCACATGATTAATAAAGCTTTGGGAAACGACAGATTTAGTCTGGCACTCCCTTATATGGACGACCTGTTGTCACCAGCAGCTTCCATTGACGAAGGTCTTCAGAACCTTCGACGAATTATGGTTTTATTACGGAATGCTGGACTGACACTTAACATATCCAAATGTCATTTCTTTGAAAGAAAACTAGATTACCTAGGTTACGAAGTGTCAGATGAACGGTTACGACCTGGAACTAAGAAGACAGAAGCAGTAGCTTTATTCCCAACTCCTAAGACTGTACATAAAGTCAGGCAATTTGTAGGGTTAGCAAGCTTCTTCCGTCGATTCATACCAGGCTTCGCAAGCATCGCAAAGCCGCTCACAAGGCTTACAAAGTCTAATGTACCTTGGGTCTGGGGTAATGAGGAAGAGACAGCTTTCCAAACAATAAAATCTAAGTTGGTCGAGAGACCTATATTAGCATTATATAACCCAGCATATTTAACGGAAGTCCACTGTGATGCTAGCAAGTTAGGAATTGGCGATATACTGCTGCAAAAAGTCGATGAAAAGTCGCCATTAAGACCAGTAGCCTACTACAGTAAACAGACTAAAGAAGAAGAACACTTACACTCATACGAGTTGGAAACACTCGCCGTCGTCCAGTCATTAAGGAAATTTCGCACTTATGTTATTGGTATAACGTTTAAAATATATACAGATTGTAACGCAATAAGAACTACCCTAACTAAAAGAGATTTAATCCCAAGAATTGCCCGGTGGTGGCTGTTATTGCAAGAATACAATTTTAGTATAGAATATAGACCCGGAGAGAATATGCGTTATGTTGACGCACTAAGCCGTAATCCCGTCCAATGTTCCGATCTTGGTGATTTAGATGACATGCGCGCTTACGAGATAATGAACATTACAACTTATGATTGGTTACAATCAGTACAAATGTCGGACTAGGGTCCGACACGACGAACTTAAACTAGTAAAATCAATATTAGAAACTGAAAGTAAAGAAATTAAGGACATAATAAATAACTACAAAATAAAAGAAAATAAGGTATAGGAAGGTAGGTGACAGTTTAAAATGGGTTGTACCTAATAGTGCTCGGTGGCGTGTATGTCAGCTAAATCACGATGAAGCAGGACACTTCGCCGCAGACAAAACATTAGATAAAATCAAGCGAGATTACTGGTTCCCAAAGATGAACCGATTCGTACGTAAGTACGTATCAGCTTGCCTAAACTGCGCATACAACAAGGCTTCTACCTCCAGAAGTAGCGGTTTTCTCCATCCTATTCCCAAAGGGAACATTCCATTTCATACGTTACATATGGACCATCTTGATCCATTTGTTAGGAGCAAGACTGGTAATTCCTACATATTAGGTATCATTGATGGTTTTAGTAAGTTTATCTTTATTAAGGCCGTTAAGAATTTGAAAAGCAAAACGACCATCAAAATCCTTACTGAAATTTTCAGTATAATCGGATGCCCGAAAGTTATAATATCTGATAGGGGGACTAGTTTCACATCATCAGCCTTTGAGGCATATGTTAAGTCTATCGGTGCGAAACATGTTTTGAATGCAGTTGCCACACCCCGCGCTAACGGCCAGATAGAGCGGTATAACCGAACGATACTGGAGTCAGTTGCTGCATCCAATCATGGCTGCGATGAACGATGCTGGGATGAACCTTTAAGTAAAATACAATGGAGCCTGAATAACACACGAAATAAAAGCACAGGAACATCCCCTTCAGAGATTGTGTTTGGTCATAGAACAGTTAATCCTAGCGAGGATTCTGTCTTAAATTCTATTCAGAATGACCTTGAAAATCCCCAATTATCATCGCCTACGGAATCAAATGAGATGTATCTAGATAACCATGTGCAAAGTACGAACATATCCGAGGTAGACTCTTGCGTAGCGGACTTGGATTCTGCGAGAGAATCGGCTCGGAGAATAGCCGAACAAAATATAGAGAAAAACCAAACGGCAATGAAAACTTATTACGATAGTAAGAAATCGCCAAATAAATTCTTCGCGCTCGGAGATCTTGTTATGATTCCAAACTATCACATCCCTGCATGTGGTAAAAGCAAAAAGTTATTACCCAAATTTAGAGGACCCTACAAAATTCGTGCTGTTCTTAATAATGATAGGTACGAGGTCTCTAGTATTGAGGGCCATGCAAAACAAAAGTACAAAAGTGTATACCCTGCTGATGCTCTAAAGAAGTGGATTACTATTACTGCGTCAGATGGGGATGACGACAATAACAATAGTGACTCCAGTAGCGACAGCAATGAGTGTTCAGAAGCTTAACATTTATACATTTATATAATATTCCTTTATTTTGCACCATGTACATAGTTGAATGTATTCTTGTATTATATTATTTAGTATATACCACCTTATAGTCCCTATCCTTACAGAAAATGTTTCAGGTCTGCAACTAGGCCAACTCATCCTATTTATTGGCTAAAAGTTCATGTCTGATGCATTGTGGGAAAAACAAAAGTGTAAGTGTCATTTTCCTTTTCTATCTAAAAGTGAAACATGCTACTTACCTGTGGTGCTCACTTGAACCTAATTAGAGAAGCAATAAAAGTAAAACATGCTACGTACCTGTGGTGCTCACTTCAACCTATTTAGAGATGTAATAAAAGTGAAACATGCTACTTACCTGTGGTGCTCACTTCAACCGACTTAGAGATGTAATAAAAGTGAAACATGCTACTTACCTGTGGTGCTCACTTGAACCTAATTATAGATGCAATAAAAGTGAAACATGCCACCTACCTGTGGTGCTCACTTCAACTTATCTAGAGATGTAATAAAAGTGAAACATGCTACTTACCTGTGGTGCTCACTTGAACCTAATTATAGATGTAATAAAAGTGAAACATGCTACTTACCTGTAGTGCTCACTTCAACCATTTTAAAGTTGTATCAAAAGTGAGACATACTACATACTGTGGTGATCACTTCAACCTATTTAAGGGACATATTTAAAGTGAAACATGCCATGTTATTGTGGTGATCACTTTAAATTAAAGAGCCAATACATGTACTCGTTCAGTGCTCACAACCCTTAAGTAATTAACATTTTGTCCACAGGCATCCCAACTCAATCGGACATGGAACTTATATCGGCTAAGAAGGCATGGCTATCAGGAATTAGGGATTGACTAGTCTTAATTTTATCTTTATTATTATCGTGATTTTGTTTAATTTTATTTTAGTTTGCCCTTTTCTTGTGTTTCAAAATCATATTTTACCATTGTTTTGTATAGAGTCCTACAAATCACCTGAATGGCCGAGTCGGAATAGGGTCATTCCGTTTAAAGGACGGCCGACTGTTAGCGTTTAGAGAATGAAGCAGTTATATTTAATCATTTTAATATTAATTTAAAAACATGAGCAAATTTTGAGGTGGTAACCCGAAACAGGCATCCGTCAGTCGGGGGTGAAAAATAACATGTCATAGCGATTGAGGTTTGGTCAAAAGGTGGATTTTCTTAATTGTTATTGATTTTGGATTAAAAAACCTGTTTAATACACTATCTGATGTATTATTCTAATATACTTAATACTTACAGGTATTTCCAACTATATTTAAGTAAAATTGAAGAAATAAAATATAAATAAAATACGCTGATTCAAATGACTGCCACATTATGATATTAAAGGATTGTAATGACGGTATCGAATCAGTTGCTCGGTAGACGTTCAGTGGGATAGTCCTAGTGCCGTTGTTGTGTGGAATAGATCGACCAGATGTCATGTAAGTTATGTTATTTAATATTATACCGTAATTGTTGCTTATTATAACATTATTGTAATGTTATAATAAGCAACAGCATAATTATTGCTTATTATAACATTATTGTAATGTTATAATAAGCAACAATGCCAAGTTATCTTGGACAAAGGTCCAAGAGTTGTAATTAAATGTATAGCAATGTAAGAGATGTGTTGATGGAATATATCAATACTGTTTCCATGGAGTTTCTTGTCCTTCTTCTCCATGAAGACCTAGCTTTGGAATGGACGACTAGCTTTCTGATTAAATAATGACAAGCCTAATTGAAATAAATGCCTAGTCTTGTCTTTCTGCGCTTTAATTCATGAAACCCTTTCCCAGAAACCATATTCATAAGAACCTTAATACACAGTAAATAAGCAGTAACCATTCTGATATTTAAAGCTTGATAATGTTTTATAAAAACACGCTTATAAATTCATATAGCCACTTATTCTGACACACGCGACAAGCGGGTAAATCAGCCATCTTTGGGCTGAGATGAGAAGGAGAAATTTTAAAACAAAAGTTACAAGCGTGTACTCTTTGTCTGATGACACCACTAGAAGAGAGGATCCAATATTTTTGGCGTAATAGAGAGCTAAGAAGGCTTACACCGGCATGACAATAAATGCGGTGATAATAATCTATTAAAACATGTGTAAAGTTATCATGTTTAGGTAAAAGAGCGGGATGCTGCGCTTCATAAGGAAGGTTCGCATTTGACAACCTGCCTCCGATTCTGATTATGTTATGCTCGTCTATAAAGAGATCGAGTCGTTTAAACTGTTAGCGAAGTTTATTACATTTAATCGCGTCACAAATATCTAAAAAAAGGAAATTGTTGAATACAACGAATTAAATAAATTTCAGCGGTATCATATTCACGGACAGCAATTGTCTTATGTGACTTGTCATAGGGAATAAAATGTAAAAATCTTAAAATGTATACGATTATGCGCAATATTTTATTTTACGATGTAAATTTTTGAGAAAGGCTATATATCAAATTAAGTTCTGATACGGTAGATACTAACGTTAGAGATTTATTATTAAACTCAGGCAACTCACTGCATGAGGAAACAAACGGAGTGATAGGCCACTCAGCAGTTGGGCGCAGAAGCCACTCAGGGCCATGCCACCACAAATCGTGATTTAGTAGCTGCTCAGGTAGAAGACCTCGAGACAAACAGTCACTAGGATTTTCTTTACCGTTAATATGATAAAAAAAATAAAAAAAAAAATTTAAAAAACCCCCGACCCAAACAAAACCTCTAAAAAGTAAAAAATAATATTTATAGGCCTTTTAATTTGAACGTAATATTTTGATCAGGGCATTGTCAAGTCGGGGGACGGTCAATGAAAACGCCAAACAGAGGCCTAGCCGTGTCCCGACTTGACAATGCCCTGATCAAAATATTACGAAGAGCAAGGAACGCACGAAAACAGGTGACCGCCAGCCCACCAGTAAGTAGGTAACAAAACTCGGAAAAGTAATTAAAAACTGCGTGAAGTAATAAAAAAAGGGTTTTTCTCACATCAGATTACCTACCTGTCTACTTAACATTATTCTCCGAGAGCGTGAAATTTCACTACCTACCTGTTTAAATATATGAGTAGGTAACACCTACTTAATACTTACAGGAATTTCCAACCATTAAGTAAAAAATTAAATTTAAAATTTAAAAAACCCCCGACCCAAACAAAAACTCTAAAAAGTAATAAATAATATTTATAGGCCTTTTGATTTGAACGTAATATTTTGATCAGGGCATTGTCAAGTCAGGGGCCGGATAACTGTTTGGCGTTTTCATTGACCGTCCCCCGACTTGACAATGCCCTGATCAAAATATTACGTTCAAATCAAAAGGCCTATAAATATTATTTATTACTTTTTAGAGTTTTTGTTTGGGTCGGGGGTTTTTTAAATTTTAAATTAAATTTTTATTTCTTGCTTTTTAAACTTAATGTCTCCCTTAAATCACCATTTATCTATAATCTATTCATTGAGACCTTTTCAATGAGCCCAAACACGATACTTCTGCTGTTTGTTGGTGAATAACTTGGGTTTCCTGGAAATTCCAGGTCTTGCTCCAGCATCAGTTCAAGGTTATTTTTTTCGTCCTAATATCATTGAAGTAATAGAATCCCAAGTTTTGAGTTGATCAGACCCATGGAAGAGGCTAAAATCCTTTTTCAACCAGAAAAGAGCTGATAATCTACAAATGGCAGAACCGATTCTGATGAAACATATCTAAGAACACTCCCGACTAATACACCTTTCAAACAAAAAAAACTAAATCAAAATCGGTTCATCCGTTCGGGAGCTACGTTGCCTCAGACAGACACACACACACACACACACACACACACACACACACACACACACACACAGACACGTCAAACTTATAACACCCCGTCGTTTTTGCGTCGGGGGTTAAAAACGATTATATCCAAGCTTTCTTAAGTAGTTTAGGCAATGCGCCGTGCACGGGCCGCTTCTTTTAGAACCGACGAAAAAACGGAGGAGGTTACTCAATTCGACGCGTATATTTTTTTTTTTTTTTTATGTATGACCACGCATAACTTTTTCCAGAGTAGTCCGATTTTGATAATTCTTTTTTTATTGGAAAGGGTATACCTCGAAGTTGGTCCCATATAAATTTTGAAGAAAAATTCCAACCCTAAGGGTAAGAAAACAGGGGATGATTGATTGTTTACTCACAGATTTTAATACCGAGTCGTGTATTAAATCAAAAATTAAGCATGTAGTAATTAGTAGATTATAGCCACAAAAAATTATAAAATAAAAACTTTTTAATAAAAAAATTAAACCGCCGAAAAACCGAAAAATAAAAAATAGTAAACTAGCTTTGTCCAACCCCAATAACTAAGTTCGGAAGTCGGTGACTTTGGATATGTATTTGATTATATGTCACCGCCTTCCGAACTTAGTTATTGGGGTTGGACAAAGCTAGTTTACAATTTTTTATTTTTCGGATTTTCGGCGGTTTAATTTTTTTATTAAAAAGTTTTTACTGTCGCATCTAAACCAAAGGTTTTGGATTGTTAATGGATTTTTAGAAGTTAAGAAAATAACTCACAAATGTATTGTGTGTTTCAGACAAAAGGCCTCAGTGGCCAAGCAGCTAATGGGCTCCTTGCCGGTTGCACGTGTAACAGCTACCAGCCGCCCATTTGAGAAGGTTGGCGTGGATTTCGCTGGGCCAATAAATGTAAGACTCTCTCGCGTAAGACGATCCTTAACAGGTAAAGGTTACATCTGTGTATACGTATGTTTCACGACAAAGGCCGTTCACTTGGAACTCGCGTCAGACTTGACCACGGAAACTTTTCTAGCGTGTTTAAGAAGATTTCTCTCTAGAAGAGGGTTGCCCACCGAAATTCACTGCGACAATGCAAGTACCTTTAAATGTGCAAGGAGTTAATTAGTCGACCTCTACAAACTGCAAGCTTCTCAGAGTCACCAAATGCAGGTACAAAGATTTACCGCCGAGCGTGGGATACAATTTCACTTTATACCACGTTACTCTCCTACATTTGGGGGGCTCTAGGAGGCGGCAGTAAAGAGCACGAAGTTTCACTTAAAAAGAATATTGCAAAAAACTGTTTTAACATAGGTACGAACAACTTAATACGGTATTCATTGAAATCGAAGCAGTGCTTAACTCTCGACCGCTCTTACCTCTATCTTCAAACACCGATGATTTTTGTTATCTAACACCTGGTCACTTTATTATAGGTAGTGCAATGTCAATGTATCCTGAAAATAATGTATGTAACATTCCACAAAATAGGCTTAAGTTTTGGCAATTGTGTACTTCTCTAAAACAGTCTTTTTGGAAAGTGTGGTATCAATATTATTTAAATTTGTTACAAAATAGACCTAAGTGGCGTGATAACTTAAGTAATGTCAAATTAGGCAACTTAGTCATTTTAAAAGAGGATAATACTCCTCCTATGTCGTGGCCCATGGCACGAATTGTTAAATTGTTTCCAGGACACGATGGCAATACAGGGCAGTTGAGGTTAGGACCCCAAATGGAAAAACTCATTCTCGGGCCATCAATAAAATCTGTCTACTGCCAATAGAATACGATCATAGTTCTTAGATATTTCTGTAAATATTAAAATAAGTAGAAATCAGAATTAAATGTAAAACTGTTTTTCTTGTGATTAAATAATAAATCTTAGGTTATTAAAACCATTTCATTTCTGTTTTTTCATACTTAGTTTTAAACAAATTTAAGCATTGAGTTAGTGTTATTTAATTTTATGTAACTTTTTACAATAAACTAAGTTCGTTGCTACTTCTGTGAGCCCGCAGCATGTTGGGCATTTTATTAATTAAGACTGCAACACCAAAATTAACATGTAAGTTTATATGTGATCTGTGGCAACACTTTCCCTTTCCAACTGTGACACCGGCCCAATACACACGAAGTCAAAATAGTCCGCCTTTTTATTTATTTTCCTCGGCACCAAAGCTACCAGCACCTATCAGCAACCACCACCTATTACACCGCTGCACAAGCCTAGATGTCGCTAGTAGACACATTTTGATACAACTAAATACTCAGTAATTACAAAAACCTCACTTATCAAAATAAACTAAAGATACAACAAAGTCTGAACTTACTCGTACATCACAATTTTAAAATACCTAATGTTTCCATAAACTTGTAGTGTTTAACTGTACCTAGACCTTTAGTCAACAAATCTGCTGGCATTTCATTTGTAGATAAATAATTGACCTCTACTTTTCCACTTTTGATAATTTCTCTTACAAAATGATGTTTAACATCAATATGTTTTAACATATTGTGACATTGATGGTTTGTGGCCATCTTTAATGCACTTTGGTTGTCACAGTTCAACCTATTTGTTAGTAAAAATCCAGTTAACTCATACAATAGTTCTCTTAGTTAAACTGCTTCCCTACAAGCTTCAGAGAGCGCGACATACTCAGCCTCAGTGCTAGCTGGATAGAGCTGTTACCCTCTGCTTTCTGCTTTGCCAGGAAACAGCTGTACCTGACATAACAAAACAAAATCCATTGTAAGATTTTCTGTCCAAGCTATCACTTGCCCAGTCAGCATCAACAAAACCCTGTAAGCTTTCTCCCTGACTACTAAACTTTAAACAATACATTTTGGTTTTCTTTAAATATTCAAGAACCCTCTTAGCATAGTTCCAATGTTCAACACTGTAACAAGTATTAAATTGGCTTGAGTAACTAACAGAGTAGGTAATGTCCGGTCTTGTCATGACTGCTAGGTATGTACATAAGGCAGCCTATAAGTTTTTGATAGCTGATTCCTGCTGTACAATTTTTCTGCTTTTGTTACGTTCAATTTATTCTCTATAGCTGTGTAGGCTGTTCTACAGTCAGTCATTGTCTAGGGCTAGACCTTATACTTGGTGTGTCAGGTAAGTGTGCGGAGCTGAAAATAAACTCTTGATGCCAAAATACTTTCTTTTATTACTTTAAATAGGTTTACAATAATCAGTTTGTTCTATATGCGGATTGAATATAAACTAGGTGTCGGTCGCGTTGTTAGCGTCTAGAATGATCCGGTGCACTCGCTTATATAGGCACGGGTTCGTGGAGTAGGGGCTGAGCAGATCCCCCCGCGCAGCGCAGGACTAGGCGTCAACATCCTCCCCCCTTGAAGGTAGCACCTTCAAACATATGTCTTCGTCGAACAAAGGGCACAAACGATTTACTGCTCGACGGATGATACCATTCGCTGTCCTCACGTCTGCTACTCTGGCCACATCGTCATTGCCCACGTGCAAGGCCTGTATTCGTCCTAGTTTCCATCTTAAGGGAGGCAAGTTGGTTTCCTTGATAATGACCATATCGCCAATACTTAGTTTTATGTCCGCCTTACGCAATTTGGTACGATGCTGGAGCTCAGTGACGTAATCATGCTGCCATCTCATCCAAAAACATTGCCTCATCTGTTCTAATTGTTCGTATCTGTGGAGTCGATTGAAATTAACATTTGACAAGTCAGGAGAGGGAAGAGCTACCAGTGGCTTACCGACGAGAAAATGCCCAGGAGTCAGGGGTTGGAAATCATTAGGATCGGATGACATGGGAAATAAAGGCCGGGAATTCAATATGGCCTCCACTTGAACAAATAAAGTGGAAAGTTCTTCATACGTCAAGTGCCTGTTTCCTAAAACTCTTTTAATATGAAATTTGGCAGATTTTACCCCTGCCTCCCATAATCCTCCAAAATTTGGAGCATATGGTGGTATGAAGGCGAATTTCATACCTTCATCTACAAAAAATTTGTTTATATCTCCTTTATTTACTAATAAAAATTTATTAAGTTCATTACTAGCACCTAAAAAATTGGTCGCATTATCGCAATATAGTGTGTTAGGTTTTGAACGCCGCGAAATAAATCTCCTGAGGGCTAATAAAAATGCATCAGTACTTAAGTCACTGACAACTTCTAAATGCAGAGCCTTAGTTGTAAAACAAATAAATAAACACATGTAACATTTACTGATCTTACAGCCGCGACCTTTTCTATCAGTAATTAGATAAGGACCAGCTAAGTCGACTCCGGAAGTTTCAAAAGGTGTCCCTGGATTCAAACGCTGCTTGGGTAAGTTCCCCATAATGGGCACTATTGACTTAAACCTAAATCGCTTACATACTATACAACTATTAGCTACGCTCCTAGCTATTTTACGAGCATTAATTACCCAATATTTTTCACGAACAGCTGATACCATTAATTGACATCCACCGTGAAATAACCTAATGTGTTCGTTCTCAAAAATAAGCCTTGAAAATCGGTGATTGGAATCTAAAAGAAAGGGATGCTTTTTATCATAGGGAAGAGGTGAGTTACGGATACGACCTCCTACCCTCATTACCTTAAATTCAGAATCCAAAAACGGACTAAGAGATAATAATTTACTTTTATTACTTAGAGGCTTATTTGCTAATAGCTGATGATACTCATTACTAAATGAATTTAACTGCGATAATTTAACTAAGTACAACATGCTATCATTTAGTTCATCAACACTTAAACTACAAGTAAGTCTATGTTCACGATTCTTAATTCTAACATTCTTAACAAATCTGAGGACGTAGGCTATTATATTTTGTAATTTCTTGAGCTTAGAATAACGTTCAAATTCGATTAAACTATTTTTAATATTTACATTTGCTACTAATGTGCCTACGAGTTTTACTTCAGGTAACTGTACACTTTTTAATTTATTATTATCTACCTGTGGCCAATCAGTCTCTGATAACGATAGAAAGGATGGCCCATTCCACCATAATTTCTGCACAGAATCTTTTATTTGATCTACTCCTCGTGAAATGTAATCAGCTGGGTTTACATCGGTTGGTACGTATCGCCATTCACTATCTTTCGTTAAATGTTTTATTTTAATTACTCTGTTCGCAACAAACACTTTTAACTGTTTTGAAACTACGCGATCAGTACGCAACCACCCGAGCACGATCATCGAGTCTGTCCAGTAAACACAACGAACTACGTTACAACGCAAGGAGTGAGTCACCCTTTTTCCCAACTCGGCTGACAATAACGCGCCGCACAACTCGAGTTTAGGTATAGTTAGACTTTTTAATGGAGCGACCCTTGATTTACCGCAGAGTAATTTAACATGAATATCTCCGTTTCGATTGATTGATCGCACATAGGCACAAGTCCCATATGCACTCATAGAAGCATCAGAAAAAAAATGAAATTCGATGTGCACGACATCTTCACAAATGACCTGCCTAGGTACTTCAACACAGATAAGAGAATTCATGTTTTTAACAAAGTTGTGCCACAAGGTTTGTATTTCGTCAGTTACGGGTTCGTCCCAACCGTATTTGCATAACCACAATTTTTGTAAAATTAATTTAGCCTTAATCACAAATATACTTAAAAGACCTAAAGGATCGAAAATCTTTGCAATAGAAGATAATATACTTCGCTTCGTAATTGATATTTTTTGATGGTTATCTATTTGTATACAAAATTTGAATACATCAGACTGAGGGGACCAAGTTAAACCTAAAGTGCTAGTAACCGTTTTGAATTCAGTGATTGGTTGCACTTCATTTGACTTGTTTTCACAAAATAACTTGGTAGCATTTGATCTAAACTTTCGTAACCGAAATCCTGCTGAACTTAAAGTTTTCGTAATCATTCTACAAATTCGATTCAACCCTTCCTCAGTTTGATGTCCCGTAATTAAATCGTCCATGAAAAAATCACGCTTAATTATTTCCTTAATTTCTAAATCATCACACTCATTTGATAACTGCAAAAGACAACGAGTACTTAAAAACGGGGCAGACGCGGTTCCGTAGGTAACCGTGTTTAACCTCAAATACTTATACGGGTCGTATCCATTATCCCTCCATATTATCATTTGCAAATGTCTTTGATTTTCAGATATTAATTTTGCCTATACATTTTTTCAATGTCTGACGTCATGACAAATTTATGTTGCCGGAATCTCAGCAATATAGTAAACAAATCGTCTTGAATCACTGGACCTACCATTTGTATATCATTTAACGAATATCCACTACTTGATTTCTGTGACGCGTTAAACCCTACACGAAGTTTTGTTGTCTCACTTTTTTCGCGAATGACTGGATGATGCGGTAAATAATATGCAAATGCAGGCTTACAAGTCTCAGACAAATGATTCAATAGTTCATATTCCTTTATAAAATCCGAATAGGAACTTTTCACACTAGGTTGTTTTTTAAACCTTTTTTCTAAATTAATTAAACGCGATTTTGCTGTTCCTAACGAATCGCCTAATACGGACGGAGATCTGTGAAGTGGCATCTTCACACAAAACCTACCGTCACTCATTCTACAGGTATTTTCTACAAAATGTTTTTCACAAAATTCTTCTTCAGTGCTATACTGTTTTTCATTTATATTTAATACTTCTTCAACTTTCCAAAATGTCTCTAATTGTTCACTCATACTTCTAGTTAAATTACATTTTACTTCTTCATGTCGTGGAGCATTTCTACTATACACCGGACCAGTGACAAGCCAACCTAACTTAGAATTCTGCAGTGTGGGGAGACCCTTACCTAACTTTATTTGTTGACCGGTCACTAAATCCCAAAACAAATCAGCTCCTATTAGTATATCTACGTCGGCAGGTTCATAAAATCTACTATCCGCCAAATTCACGAATATGTCACCCGGAATATTCAATTCATTTACATTTACCTTTACATTTGGTAACTTATTCGTAATTTTTGGCAAGATCATGCAGTTAACTTCTACCGAAAAACCGTTATGCATTGAGTTGATTACAAACTTACAACTGTTTGCTACTTGTATCTTACTATTTCCTATACCATAAATATTCAAATTTTGATTAGTTTCGGTGTGCGACAACCCTAACTTATTACAAAAATCTACAGTTACTAACGATATTTGGCTACCAGAATCCAACAACAAACGTGCTACATAGTGTTTATTATCTATTTTGCTAAATACTTTAACTAGCGCGGTGGAAAGAAGTACGTGTTTAGCGGCGATCGTTGATAAAGAAACCGGTTCCGCTGCGAGCTGCGCGGACGCGGGCGCATGTTGCTTAGGCGCAGTGCTCAACTCGGCGGGCATTGAAGTCGTTGCCGGTTCGATTATCGCCTGATGCACACCGCTGATCGAGTTTGCATTAATATCTGCTGTTTGAGGTTTGCTTCTATGTAACAGAGAATTATGTTTATACTTGCACGTTTGACAGCCCGAGGATTTACAATTATATGCGCGATGACCCGGTTTAAAACAATTAAGACACAATTTATTTTTTGAAACAACTTCGTTTCTTTCTGCCAAACTCATAGAAATAAACCTCGTGCATTCAAACAAACGATGATCTTGTTTACAAACGACACAATTCAAGGGGCGATTACCGTTAACTTGAGCAGCCGCAACCAAATTCGTGGTCCTTTCATTTTTACTATTTCCACTTATTTTACACGACCTGCTAGATTCGATTACGTCAGCTCGATCACGTAAAAATTTAAAGAATTCTTCGAGGGTAGGTATATCTCCTAAGGAACTTTTATGTTCTTCCCACTTCCTAGAAGTTACATTATCTAGTTTATTTACGGCTAAATAGATTATTATGGTATCCCAGTGTTCTACTGGTTGTTCTAAAGTCTTTAAGCCTCTTAAATTCGTAGTTATATTGTCAATCATAAAACGCAATGATTTTTCAGACTCTCTTGTAACACCTTCTATACTAAATAATGCCTTCATATAATTACTTATTAAAAGTCTTGTATTGTTAAATCGTTGACACAGTAAGTCATACGCAACAAGGTAATTATCTGAACAAAATGACAATGAGTTGATTATTAATGCAGCGCTACCCTCTAATGATGATCGCAAATAATGAAATTTATTTATTGTGTCAATATTTTCGTTTTTATGAATTAATGCCTCGTATTTATCTCTAAACTCTAACCATTTGCTATAAGTACCATCAAACGTGGGTAACTGAATAGTGGGTAGTTTTATAGAACTAGTAAATGAATCGGCACTTTCGAAACTTCCAGATTGTTTAAAAGATTGGTGAGCTGTACTTTTTCGTTTAGAATGAACTTCTAATTTATCTAAAATGCATTGACCTTGAGAAATTAACGAATAAAATTGACCTTCAATCTCGGAACGAATCTTCATTTGTTCGCTCGAATCTTCAGATTCAATTTCAATCTCAGATTGTAAATCATCGAAAGTTGAAAAACATGTTTCGAATTTAGCTAACCTTAGTCGTAGCTCTGAAATTTGCTGATCTGATAGTTTTTCTAAATCGTTAATATCTTCTAAGTACGCTTTAAAAATTGTCAATCTACCCTTTATGTAACTGCGCCGTTTTATTAGGTCAGCACTTTTTCTGGCCGCTAAAGACATTGTGTAATACGACAAATTTTTACGTTGTGTAATTAAAATATACAATACCCAGGTTCTACACGAATAAACACCAGAATATCAGTAACTTTACCACAAATCTAAGAATATCGGCACTAGGAAAACGTATGTAGGTAGTCAGGGAAAAAAAAAGGAATGGGCTTACCAAATGTCGGCGTACAAAGGTCCCTTGGTCTACTCTCTCTTCCCTTTATCCTTAAATCTCCTTATATCCTTATATCCTTGGCCTTGTCCTTCAATTTGTTCCTTTTTGGATTTCCACAATTTCCAATATCCTGATATCCTGGTCACGGCACCAAAATGTCTAGGGCTAGACCTTATACTTGGTGTGTCAGGTAAGTGTGCGGAGCTGAAAATAAACTCTTGATGCCAAAATACTTTCTTTTATTACTTTAAATAGGTTTACAATAATCAGTTTGTTCTATATGCGGATTGAATATAAACTAGGTGTCGGTCGCGTTGTTAGCGTCTAGAATGATCCGGTGCACTCGCTTATATAGGCACGGGTTCGTGGAGTAGGGGCTGAGCAGATCCCCCCGCGCAGCGCAGGACTAGGCGTCAACAGTCATATTAAATTTCAGTAATAATTCTTCTATGTACTGTTGTTGATCTACAGTTATCTCATATTTATTACAATCTTTGTGAACATTTATATTCATACCTAGAAAATGCTCAGCCTCACCTAAGTCTTTGATTTCAACTTCAGAATTTAGAATACATTTTAACTTGTCACTCTCATTCAAAATTTTAGAAAAATTTTGGAAATCATCGACATACAATGCTATTATCATTTTTACATCTGTACCCATCTTTGTCATCATACATGGCTCTTGTGTACAGTTTTTAAAATATTTTTTACATAATACATCCCTAACTCTCTAATACCAAACTAAGGCTGATTGTTTTAATCCATACACTACCTTTTTGAGTTTGAGAACTTTCCCTGCCATTTCGGATACAAAACCTTGGAGGAGCATGCAAATTGTTGTAACGTATTGCGTTCAATGCGCATACCTACTTAAGAAAGCTATGTATAGGTCACTAAGGTATATTTAATACGCATCTTTGTAACCAAACTAGTCGCCCAATACACTTGCAGTAGACCACACGTCTTTTCTTATTAAAACCCTATCCAAGTTAAAGTGAACCTTATCCCCATCAACATATGGTCGTATTCGAGCCGAATGCAGTAATTACGGAGCGATCAACATCTGGCCGCTCGAACAAAGAACCGCATTCCATAGCGATAAGGATTCGTAGAAAAAACACCGTAGCTGTACCTATTACGGAAGATTAAAAAGTTTAACGAACAATTTTGTTGAAGATTGTTTAAAGTGAATATAGTGAATCGACAATGAGTACGACGAAAGAACAACAGCAATATCTCGCTATCTTGGAAGATGGTGCTCATTTACTTCAAAAAACGCAGACAAACTTGAAAAAGTGTCTGAAACTTGAAAAAGGAAGACTGACAAAAGGTTATATCGTAGCACGTGTGAAAATTATTGATGAGTATTGGATGTCATTCAAAAACGCACATGACGGTTTAGTAAAGATAACACCCAAAGAACAAAAGGGAACTTTGCCATACTTTTTGAACGAAGAATTCTTTATTTATGAAGAATTATACAGCTCATTACAAGGTGATTTGAAAGATATGGTTACGTCGTTAACAACGGAACCGTCATCGATGGATTCGATAAATTCAAGTATGCACGTAACATACGCATCGCAAAACATAGTGCATTTACCAAAAACCTTTTTAATAAAAAAATTAGACCGCCGAAAAACCGAAAAATAAAAAATAATAAACTAGCTTTGTCCAACCCCAATAACTAAGTTCGGAAGGCGGTGACATATAATCAAATACATATCCAAAGTCACCGCCTTCCGAACTTAGTTATTGGGGTTGGACAAAGCTAGAGACCTCTGACTAAAAATAAATTGAAATCTTTTAATAATAATGTTCTTAGCAAGCTCTCAACAGCGAGCTTTGATTCACAAGACCCCAATATAAACTATGGCACATTTTTTTCTACAGTATGCAAAGAATTCAATAAAGCATGTCCTGTAAAAAAAGTTACGATAGCTACTAAACCAAAATTTAGCGAATGGGCCACTGCTGGCATTAGAAAAAGCAGAGATATTTTATATAATTTGTATCACGAAAAATCATTGACTTCTGATCAGGCCCTTCATAATTATGTAAGAAACTATTCTAAGATATTCAAAAGAGTCTGCGCTCACGCTAAATCTAAATTAATAAGTAACAAAATTAGTATCTCTAAAAATAAAATAAAAGCTGTGTGGCAGGTAATTAACAAAGAAACTGGAAACACAAAACAGCGAGATCAGAATGAGTTAGCTCTAAAAATTGATAATGAAACCATTTCAGATAAGTTACAAGTTGCTGAGACTCTAGAAAATTTCTTTACCAACATCCCAATAGAAGTTACGAAATCTCTCCCCTCATCATCTGTATTAGCTGAATCTCTTCTTAAAGAAAACTTCAGCAAGGACATTCCAAGTTTTGAATTCAAACCCATCTCTATTGCCACAATTAAAACAGCATTTAAAAGTCTTAACATAAAAAACACTGAAGACTTATGGGGGATTTCCGTTAAAGTTCTCGAAAATATCATTGACACAATTGCCCCTGTCCTAACAGGCATATTTAATCAATGTTTAGACAGCGGTACGTTTCCTGACTTAATGAAACATAGTAAAGTAGTACCAATTTTCAAATCGGGTAGTAAGAGCGATCCCTCTAATTATAGACCTATATCTGTGCTTCCAGCATTGAGCAAAATTTATGAAAAAATCATGCTGGACCAGATGTTATCACACTTTAACTCGAATGGGATTTTACATAGTCGACAGTTTGGTTTCACGAAAGGTAGGTCGACGACTGACGCAGGAGTAAAACTCATCAGTCACATTTTGGAATCCTGGGAGAATTCCCAGGACGCCATTGGTATTTTCTGTGACCTCTCAAAAGCGTTTGACTGCGTTGACCACAATACACTGATCTGTAAATTACACCACTACGGAATTCGTGGACAAGCTGCTGATCTTGTACTTTCCTATTTATCAAACAGGCAGCAAAAAGTAAACGTTAATGGGGCGACGTCCTCGGGGTCTCTAGTTAAGATGGGCGTGCCTCAAGGTTCAATTCTTGGCCCTTTTTTATTTCTAGTTTATATTAATGACCTTCCTTACCTGATGGCTAAATTCTCGGATATAATTTTATTCGCTGATGACACTTCTCTTATTTTTAGAATAGATAGGAAAGATACGGATGTCTTACATGTCAATGATAGTCTAGCTGTTCTTTCGAAATGGTTTGCTGCTAATAATCTTTTACTCAATGCGAACAAAACTAAATGTCTTAAGTTCTCGTTACCAAATGTACCCCAAGTAGGTCTAAACTTAAAACTTGATGGCAAGAAACTGGATGCTATTTCGGAAACTGTATTTTTGGGAATTACTTTAGATTCAAAATTGCAATGGGGTGCTCACATTAGAGCTCTTTCAAGTAGATTAAGCTCAGCTGCTTACGCAGTAAGAAAGATAAGGCAGTTGACTGATGTAGCCACAGCTAGGTTAGTTTACTTTGCTTATTTTCACAGTATTATGTCTTATGGCGTTCTGCTGTGGGGATCGGCAGCTGACGTAGATTCAATTTTCATTTTACAAAAGAGGGCAATCCGCGCAATCTATAAAATGGGGCCTCGCGAGTCTCTTAGAAACAAATTCAGCGAAATTGATATATTAACTCTGCCTTCTCTTTACATCCTAGAAAATATCTTGTATGTTCGCAAAAACTTAGGCCTTTTCAAAAAACGATGCGATTTCCATAATCTGAATACACGTAGTAAAGATGAAATTGTGATTCCAAAATTTAGATTGACTAAAACTAGCAAGTCATTTCTAATAAACAGTATCCGCTTCTATAACAAGTTGCCAAAGTCGGTTACAGAACTTAGCGATGGAAAGTTT
Source organism: Polymixis flavicincta (assembly GCA_949987655.1). NCBI lineage: Eukaryota > Metazoa > Arthropoda > Insecta > Lepidoptera > Noctuidae > Polymixis > Polymixis flavicincta. The sequence goes on along the minus strand of OX465202.1, from coordinate 6,417,033 downwards.
AAAACCCACATCAAACGTGTCCTTATCAAAAAAGCATATTATAAGATAAAAGACTACGTTGAAGACAGGGAAGTTTGGCATTAATTCCTTCTGCACATGTGGCTTCCCTGGTACCTCATTAACAGCATAACTATGTGAAAGTCTATTAACTGCTCTCAAATACAAAGTTCTTTTTAATTCTTTTTATTTTTACAATGCTGACATATTCTCGTCATTTATTGACATTATACATCAATTTTATTTAAGTTCATTTTATTTATGTAGATTATTTTACATATTGTGAATGAGAGAACGTTGTAGGCCTTACTGACTGTAGATTTGTAGACGATTTTCTATTCTGTATTCGTCTAAGTACCTGGTACTTTTTGATAGGCCTGCGCTGTCCTCCCATACATTTAATCTCTGTAATTTGAAAATATTGTTAAAGCCAATTATTTTTAAAAGAGTAACCGTGGAGTTTCTTGCCGGCTCTTCTCCATAGGAAACAACAATTTGGAACCGTGCACCTAGCTTCTGACGTTTCATAAGTGCCCATGCAGGTTTATATGAAATAAAAATATTTTGATTTGATTTGATTTGAGTTTATTATTTTTTATTTTTCGGTTTTACGGCGGTCTAATTTTTTTATTAAAAAGTTTTTTATAGATGCTATTTCGGTGCCAGATTCAAATATACCCATGAACTCCTCATCACTTAAATCTAGATCAACCCCTTTTACCACACACCGACGACGACGACGACTCTCCAGAGGTGACCGAGGTAGACCTGAGAGTGGCGGTACGTAGGCTGAATGCCAAAAATACCGCCCCAGGACCCGACGGCTTGCCCGGCAAAGCCTGGGTCCTGGCCTTGCAGGCTCTCGGGCCTCGACTAAGAGGGCTCCTAAGCGCATGCTTGGAGGAGGGCCAGTTGCCGCTTCGTTGGAAGACGGGGAAACTGGTCCTCATTAAGAAGCCGGGGCGCCCAGCGGACTCTCCGTCCGCTTACCGGCCCATTGTGCTGCTCGACGAGGTAGGCAAGCTCTTTGAGAGAGTAATTGCAGACCGCCTCGTCGGGCGGCTGGTGCGGGTGGGGCCGGATTTGGCGGAGAGCCAGTTTGGTTTCCGCAGGGGGCGCTCCACGGTGGATGCCATCATGCGCGTGCGAGTCCTCACGACGGGGGATGCTGTGGCCGGGGTGGGGTCGTCTTGGCGGTGTCATTAGACATCGCCAATGCCTTCAACACCCTGCCCTGGAGTTGCATAAGGGAGGCACTCCGGTATCACCGGATGCCGACCTACCTCTGTCGTGTGGTCGAGGCCTATTTGACGGACAGGGCCGTCATCTACCCCGGTCACCTCGGAGAGTGGAACCAGCGAGAGATGTCGTGCGGTGTCACACAGGGATTGGTCCTGGGGCCGCATCTGTAGGACATCGGGTACGACTGGGTGCTGCGCGCCGACCTCCCTAGCGGCGTCAGTGTAGTTTGCTACGCTGACGACACGCTGGTCCTGGCGCGAGGGAGGTCGTACCAGGCGGCGGCCGACTTAGCGACACAAGGGGTTGCGACAATCGTCGAAAGGATCCGGCAACTAGGACTCGAGGTGGTCTTGCACAAGTCCGAGGCCATGTGGTTTCATGGTCCTCGGAATGCGCCACCGACGGGTTCCCAGATAACGGTGGGAGGGGTTCACATCGGCGTCGAGTCGACGATGAAGTACTTGGGACTCGTCCTCGACAGTCGGTGGAACTTCGCGGAGCATTTCCGCTGTTTGGCTCCCAGACTGGAGCGGGCCGGGGCTGCGTTGAAGCGGCTCTTGCCCAATCTAGGGGGGGCAAACGCCTCCTGCCGGAGGCTCTACGCGGGGATCGTGCGGTCCATGGCCCTATACGGGGCGCCGGTGTGGGCGCCTACATTGAGGCGCCAACCAGCTCGCAAGCTGAGGGCGTCCCATAGGGTCATGGCGATCAGGATGATCCGGGGATATCGCACGATCTCCGGCGAGGCGGCGGGCCTCCTTGCCGGATTACCGCCATGGGATCTGGAGGCAAAGGTCCTCGCGCAAATATGGTAGTGGCGCGAGGAGGCCAAACGCCGGGGCGTAACTCCGCTGCCGCAGGAAATCAAGGCACAGCGGACAGAGCTCCGGCGGGATCTCATGGTGACATGGAGAGAGCGATTGTCGCAACCCTGTGCTGGGCACGCCACGATTGCGGCGGTAAGTCCCCTCTTTGAGGAGTGGTTTGAGAGGCGGCATGGCATCCTCACCTTTTGCCTGACGCAGGTCCTCACCGGACACGGTTGTTTCGGGAGGTTCCTGTTTCGGATAGGGCGGGAGGAAACGCCCGGGTGTTTCCACTGCGAAGATCGCCCTGAGGACACGGTGGAGCACACGGTGGCGGTCTGCCCTGCTTGGGCGGAGCACCGCCGTGTCCTCGTGGAGGCGATCGGCGGCGGCGATCTCTCACGTCCGGCCCTGGTCCAGGCCATGGTACGGAGCGAGAGGGCATGGGGAGCCGTCACCTCCTTCAGCGAAGCAGTGATGCTCGCGAAGAGTGAGGCGGCGCACGTGAGGGAGAGGCAGCATATGCGCCCTCGCGACCCCAGCCGCCGCAGGATACGGAGACGCCCTGGGCGTCGGGAATCCCAGGCCGATTTCCGGCCACCGTAGGCATGGGCTTGCGGACGGCGAGTAATGGGTAGCTCGCTGTCCGGTAAGGACCAAGCCCAAGTCGACGGCGCGTTGTGTTCCACGCGCGCCTCAAAGAGATGTTAGCACAAAAAGTGATGGGACCCGCAAGGGTCGATGCCTGCCAGGGGTGCGGGTTTGTTCGAAAGAGACACCACAGCCCCTGGCATACGGGCTACTGAAGGAACACGGGTGGGTTTTAGTCAGTAAAAGTCTGACACGCCCTCCTGCTCCACCCAGAGCGGGAGAAGTTATTTGATGATTTCCCACCCAAAAAAAAATAAAAAACCCCTTTTACCACACCATAAGATATTGACAACTCATTAATCAATTGGCATCTGAATCCCATTTCCTTCAATTTTATACAATTTAATAGTTTAATTGCATCTTCCTTTTCTTGAAATTGATTAAGTACTTTGTTAAAACTTTTGAATTTAATTCTTATAATGTTTCTGATATTCTCAGATCTCAGTAGTTTTGCTAGTGCCATTTGTTTGGGCATATTTTCCACCGACGTAATACATACTTCATGATTCACATTAAAGCTCACATTTTTTTCCACATCTACCCTCATATTTGTCGTATCCGATGAAACGCTTCGAATGAAACGTTTGGGCTTCCTTCTTTTAACAGTAATAAAGTCATCATCCTCGTAACTCTCATCTTCTCTCTCTTTTCTTTTTTCAACTGATCTCTTCTCACTTTCATTTGTTATATCACTTCCCAAAGTACTTGGCTCCAACGATTTCTCAATATGTTGTTGGTTGATAAGTAAGTGAAAAGAGTTCTCCTCATCACTAGATTCTTCACCTTCTCCACTTTCCATTTTTTTTATTTAGATTATCTCGCTAAGGCACGGTAGTACTAATCGTATAAGGACAGCGATAGTAAGGTACACGAACGCACGCTTCGGATGTGCGCGAGCGACTTCAATTTTATAAAGTTAAAAATTATAAAATTCGCGATTCAATAATGCATAAAAGTTCAAAAGAAATGGGTTAAAACGATTTATTAGATTTAATCCATTTTTTTTTCAAACTTCAGGATTTTTTTTCTCCGCAATGGTGCCGATTCTGTTGTACAGACGCCAGCACATCAAGCTACTTCAATCTGTAAAATTTATTTGATAGATTTTCAACTTTATACCGTAAGCAAGTAAGTTCATGTTCAATTGGGAAAATTTGACAGATTGGGGTAGCTTGATGTGCTGGCCTCTGTACATCGAACTAAACTAACTAAAACTAAAATTCCTTACTTTCGACTATGAGAATCTAAACGCTATTCTGCAAAAAATAAAATCTAAATTTAAAAACAATTTTGACACAACCTAAATCGAATTTAACAATCGCGGCTTGCACGTGGTATGTTTTGGCTTCGCAACGTGGTACACACGACTACACATCGAGCTATACATTTCCAGTATAAGCTGATCTCGCATTGTATAGGATTTTCGTATAATTCGAGATCAGCGTAAACTGGAAATGTAAAGCTTAATGTGTAGCCATGTGTACTTGCTTGCCTACCCCGTAATTTTTTTTAGAGCCAAAGGCGCGCAGGGACGGCAGCCTCGACGTGATTTATATGGAATTTTCACTTTTTGTATAGAAAATATGAAAAATTATTACCCACATGTTGAGTTTTAGAGGTGTATTGGGGTTACATAAAGGGGGTCGAAATTTTCATTATTTTTGCGATAGGACGCACCATATCCGCGATAAAAGCAAAAGAAAAGAAAAAAAATAGTTTAGAATTTATTTTGTTTCCACAAAATTCTCTTCAAAGAGTTGTCAAGAACTAAAATTCACACCGACATCGACACCTCCCATCGGACAACATGTCCGAAATGCGGGCGGAGGTCGCCCGCTTGGCAGCCGCCATGGAGCATCTTCGAAAGGAGAATGAGGAGCTCCGAGCGGACCTGGCCGTGCTCCGAGGAGCTGCCCCGAGGGTGGTGCCTCAGAAGGGGGCGGGGCATGGGCAGCGTGGACCCGTGCCTGAGGAGGACCGGGTGCTGACCCTAATGCGGCAGGAGCTGGCCGCCTTTCAGTGCCGGTTCTCCGCCCTGGAGGCAATAGTCCTGCGGCCCCCTCTGGCGACGAGTGGGCCGGCCCTGGGCCACCAGAAGGGGGTCACGTACTCTGCTGCTACGGCTGCCACGGCCAAATCAGCGTCGCAGTCGGGACGGACCCCGGCAAAACCGGTGCCGCCCAATCCCAAGAAGGGCGGGGTGGCTACGCAGGCAGCGACGGCCCCAGCTCTGGTGCCAGGATGGACGGCCCCACCTCCTCAATCTCCTCCGGCCAACGCCGAATGGCAAGTGGCCGGGGAGAAGAATAAGGCGTGTAAGGCTGCTAGGGCAGCCAAAAGGAGGGAGAGGCGGCAGCGGCGCAAGAAGCGTACCGCCGCGGCTAGGTTACGCGCCCCGAAATCCGCAGCTGTAGTCATCACGCTACAGCCGGAGGTGGAAAATAAGAGCGTGTCCTACCGCGACGTAATTTCCAAAGCAAGGGCGGCGGTGAACCTCGCGGAGCTGGGGGTCACCAATGGCATGCGGATGAGGGTCACTGCGACCGGAGCCCGCATGCTGGAGATCCCCGGCGCGGCCAGTGGCCCGACCGCTGACGCCCTGGCCGAAAGGCTTAGGGCATCCCTAGAAGCGGACGAGGTCCGAGTGTCCAGGCCCACCAAGTGCGCTGACATGCGCATCTTGGGCCTGGACGACTCCGTGACAGAGGGCGAGGTGGTGGCCGCCGTAGTCAGGACTGGGGAATGCTCTGCCGAGCAGGTGAAGGCAGGCACCATCCGCCCTGACAACACGGGGATGCGAACCATTACGGTGAGCTGCCCCGTGTCGGCGGCCTGAAAAATCACGGAGGAGGGTCGAAGGCTCCTGGTGGGGTTGGTTTCTTCGCAGGTGAAGCTGCTGGAAACCAGACCTCTGAAGTGCTTCCGCTGCCAGGTGGGCCACCACGTGAGAGTGCAATGCACCTCGGAGGTGGACCGCAGCAGTCACTGCTTCCGCTGCGGTTAGCCTGGTCACAAGGCCGGCTCGTGCATTGCCACGCCGCACTGTTATTTATGTGCGGCAGCTGGCAAGCCGGCCGAACACCAGGCTGGGAGCAAAGCCTGCGCTTCACCCGCTGAAGCCAGGGGCCGAGGCAGGGCCAAGCCCTCCGCCACCGCCGTCACCGCCGCAACCACCGCCACTGCCGCCGCTGCTGCTGCCTCCACCGCCGTTTTTGTCGCCGCCGTTGCGGCTGGGCCTGCCCAGGAGGCCTTGGAGGGGGCTGATATGGAATGCCTTTAACGGCCCCATTACGCCTCCTCCAGGCGAACACCAACCACTGCGCCGCCGCTCAGGATCTGTTGATCCAGAGCATGGCGCAGTGGTCGATTAACATCGCCGAGGAGCCTGAGGATCCGAGCTGAAACGCCTAGCGCGTGAGACAGAAGATAGTTGACATAACTGTATGGAGCGTTATGGAGTAATTTGTCGATTCTTGTGCGCCGCACGGGGGAACCGAAGTTTGTCGAATATTACCGAACGGCGATTAGCGAGAGCGCCCGAGGTTTGGCAAAGTTTGCATGCCGGCCATAATGAATGACCGACTCATTAATGTCACTGCGAAGTTTAGTTTACGTGGAATTGAATACTATTGTTTATTTTTTATTCCTTTAGATTTAAATTACTTACCTATCTGAATAAAATAAATTATATTTATTCACTTATTACCGCTAATACTTAGTGAGCTAGTAAAGTGCACCACCTGTTCCATGACCTACCAGCCGCCACTGATCATAAATATAACGAGATTACACGAACAAGGTATCTTTCCAATGTTCGGGGCATGCTGTGCAGGATGCTTACCGTTGGGTGGTTCACAAACGGCTTGCAAGAGGCAGCACGTTAAGATTGGAGTTTATGAGTGGGCCGTCTTTTAATAAAAGGTTGACAAACCATGCTATAATCAACGTGACAAGCGTGTTACCCGCATTGCGTACGACAAGTATATTTTGACAAATATAACAATAACTCAGTTCATAGGCCACTTTAAAATTCGGAAGCTTATCAAGTAATTAAACTAAACTATAATTTTCAATAAAAATACCCCTTAATTTCTGAAATATAACAGAAATATTTTCAAAAAGCCAGGCCTGTGGGCTCCTGAAAAAATAAAACTGTCACTGTGACAGCAGTGAGAGTGAAAGGATTGAAAAAAAGAAATATTAGCTATTAGTGAAATATATATTTTTCAATTCGTGTTCATTTAATAATAAGCTGTTCAGGATTAAAGATTTCTTTTGGTTGATATTTAAACCGTATCTGTATATTAAAACAGTTTAGTGAAACATTTTTGTTTAAGGGGACACTGCGCGGGCTCGAACTCACTGGTGGGCCTGGCTAAAAATCACGCTGTCTCACCAGGCTTCGTATCCGACCGAGATAGTATCAGTGGTGAGCAGTTAGACGCTAGTCTACACGCACAACGTTATTGAGTGAGATGCAGGAGCATTTTTGGCAAAAAAATCGCGAAAAAATTAAGAAAAGTCCTTCAGAAGATCGGGTTTTATGAAAAAACCACTGCATAAATCAATGACCAATAAAGTTTTTTGAACTTTTCGATAGTTGAACTTTGTCGGTACCGACTTGGTTATCGAGATTTTACACTCCTTTTATTACTTAAACACGCTCAAAGTTAGGTTAAATTAGCAAGAAAAACTAATCTTTGTTGGCTCATAACTTTTTAATGGCTTTTTATTTTAGTATTCTGTTTCCGTACAGACAATAATAATAACGAGACAAAACCATAGCATGTTTAATTTTTGATGTACATAGTCAAACAGTGGAGTAAAACCCTCCCGAAGTTTGTATGGAAAAAATGTGGACAAGTGTCACCTTAAAGCGAAACTGTCGTCTGTAATCTTCGTGTGAAATCATACAAAATGTGTTAAAATTTAAGAACAATTTGAAGGATTTGTAGTTGTAGAAAAGAAGAAATTTAATTTAGTTTAACTTATTTATTTTTAATAGAGTTTTTCAAGATTTCAAAAGGAAATTTTAAAGATTCACCCAGAAATTTATTGAAAAAATTACACAGAAATTATCATCAATTTGTATTTATCTACACTAATATCGTAAAGTTATTATTAATAAATCAAAAATAGTGTCTTAATGACAGACATTAAGCACGTGCAATTCTAATGAAATTAGAAAGTTTTATTATAAATTTATAATTTTAGCACACCATCCTTCTGTGTACGTATTTGTGTTTTTTGTAATGTCTTCGTTACTTCTTCTGATACTCCTAGTAATTGTTCTGACTGAGACATTTTTTGTAAACAACAAATATAACGTGATATTCTTCAAAATAACGTGATGTTACGATGCGTAGATTCCTTTTGTAATAATATTGTAAATAATTTTAACAATAAACCCTCAAACACTGCTAATGATGATTCGAGCTCGCTTCTTATCTAAGGAATGCGATGTCTTTTGTTCTCGACGCTCAGTACGGTGCACTGTACAACTGCTAACTAGCTTCTAGCTGCTAGCTAGCTGTGAACTAGCTTTGTCCAACCCCAATAACTAAGTTCGGAAGGCGGTGACATATAATCAAATACATATCCAAAGTCACCGACTTCCGAACTTAGTTATTGGGGTTGGACAAAGCTAGTTTACTATTTTTTATTTTTCGGTTTTTCGGCGGTTTAATTTTTTTATTAAAAAGTTTTTAGTACCACGCTATTCAAGTATTCAACCTGCTACGCTATTATATTTTTTTATCGCAAAGTATGTTATTCTACACCACGACGCGCATACGCACACACTCTCACGTACGCACTATAGCACGAAACATTACGAGTAAGAACGGACAAAAAGCTACATATCTCTTTCACACGATTCTCACTGTTGCTGCTTATAAAGCGTTCAAGGTCAAAGTGGGGTAACTTGATGTGCTGGCGACTGTACGTTAATTTTACTTCTATTATCTCAATATAAGAGTTTGCACTTATAACTGATGAATTTTGGATCTTTAGGCAATGATGCCGCAGATGAACTTGCGAAGAGAGGCTCTGATATGAAAGTGCTAGGCCCGTACCCACTTCTCCCCCTGCCTTTCTCACAATTTCGTGCGTGGATTCGCCAAAGGTCGACCGAACTCCATAACAACAGATGGTCACGGGCAACAGACTGTAGACAGTCAAAATTGGCTTTACCAACTGTACACCCGCGATTAACCAAAAAACTTCTCAGCCTGAGCAGAAATAACCTTAGAATAATAATAGGAACAATTACGGGCCATAACACCCTTAACAAACACCTTTTTAACATAGGCGCCACAGACAGCCCGCTTTGCAGGGGCTGCCTTGACGCCGAGGAATCAGCCGCCCACGTCATCCTGGAATGCGAGGCCGTGGCTTCTCAACGCGAAGAAATCCTCGGAACAGTGAGGTCGCTCCGCGAAGCCTGTGAAGCTCCCAGGAAGCTTCTGTGCTTTTGGGCGGAGCTAGGCTGGCTCTGCTAGCCAGCATCCCCACGCACAACGGACCGAATGGGAGTCTACGTGCGGAAAAGGGAGTCCCATCATCATCATCATCATCATCATCATCATCATCATCAACTGATGAATTTACTGGTTGCGAGCTTCGCACACGAACCGGTTTGTTGCCGTCTCCCCTCTCCATCGCTTCCAGCGGTCAGGGGAACAATCTCGAACGGATTCACTTGACATTACGGAGTAGCACAGTGACCGTGCTGTTAGTGAATATTAAATTTTATGACGACTATTTTGCGCATAGTTCACAACTAACAACATTTTTAAAGAAGTGTTACTTTTAAATTCTGTGTTACCCCAAATCGGGTGAGTGTTGCAAAACCTACTATTATCTAGTTTTAAGTATTCGTTGCATGACTTGCTAGATCATTATGTCAACCGAAACGCCGATGTGCTTTAATTGCATTAATGTACATGCGTTGATTGGTATTTCAAACAACTTAATGTAATTCATTTTGATTTCACAGAATGACCGTAACAAAGGTGTAACGGGTTATGACAGTTAGGTATTTTTGAATTATCCTCTGTTTTGAAATGTATTCTTTCCTTGTTTTAAATTGTAATTGTGATCTCATTGTTGTAGCGAATTAAAGGAGATGGTTATGGTTCCGTAATTTAGTTTAATAATTTTTGTCACATATTTTTTCCATCTACCTTCCATCACTAGCTAGCATTTTTCTGCTAGTAATTTATCATGCTTTCAAAATTGTACCACGCTGCTTAGACTGCTTCATCTCGATAGCTAATTGATGCTTGAACACCGCTTCCCACCGTAGATTCTACGTTCGACGGTTGTCGGAATGTTGCAGTCAATAGCATGAATTCGGCCATTTCCTAAAATGTCCAATTTCGGATTCCAGGGTTCTGCCGTACCGGATCCTACATTATTTACCGCCGTTGCAAGGGCTGTGGCTGGACAACCCTACCAGCTAACATAACTGCAGTTAGAAGACCGATCTACCTACCTGGCTGCCACCGGTCGCCTACGACTTCAGAACTACCAGGATAGTGGTTTTCTTTAGGCAGGCTAGAACAAATACGCGCTCGATATTGAGAACTCACGCCAGCTTACTGCTGGATTTAATTATTTTTTATCTTTAAATAGTTTTAATTTATTTGCTAATAAACTTTTGTATTCTATTTTTTATTTCATTTACCTGCCTCAGCAGGGACGTTACAGTGGCGCCCATACTAGTGGTAGATATCGAGCCGTATTAGTTCTTTTCTGCTAGGCATTTCCGTTAGTTTTCTTGGTGTTGGCTGTCTATATCAGTAGTGTTGGTATTTTGTAGCCTCCACCCGTTGTATCCCCACCTACTATGAGGAACTGAACAATAAAACGGGCGTGTACCTTTAAAATACTTTAATTATGCTAACGGAACTTAGTACAGCCGGAGACACACAAATTTGTAGGTCGTGGGTTACGATCGTCCGTTAACGCTTCTGCAGGGATAGGTACTCCCCTGTAGTTGCAGGCGAAATAACGCCCGTAGCCGGAGATGGAAGTTGGCCGCTGGAACGACTTGAACTGCACGGTGAAGCCACTGACGGTAGGTGCGGCGTGGGGTGACGCACGACTTGCTCCACACCCCAGAGGCGAAGCGACGGAATGGTCCTCGGGGCAGCGGCACACGAGGACGGTCAGCTCACTGCAGGGTAGCCTGCCGTACTAGACTTGCTGCACGGCCTGCTGCCGAGTAAAAATTGCCGCAGGAAGTTCCTGAAGAAAAGTTGCCGAGAAGAAGTTGACGTAGAACCTGGAATCATTCGTTCCAGCTTATCAGTGCTTGGCCTAACTACTTCCGTGCTGGGGTACCACCAACGACAAAAGAAGGAAGTACCTATTTACCAGTAGTATTGACGTGGTGGCACTGCCCAGAACGGAGTTTACATGATACGCAAGCTTGAGCAGAAAAGTGAAGACAGTAAAGAACCAAACCTTAGGAGTCGGTTAAAGCGTTACGAGTTTAAATTTCAAAATGATTATTGCTCATGAAGGTAGAAGGAAAATAGGTAGCATGATGCAGCATTATTAACATCTGATGCTATTGCTAAATGGTGCTTATTAATATATAATGGAATAAGCAACCGGAATGAATTTTACAAGATAAAAAAGAACAAAATAATGATTGGCTAAGAACAAAGAAAAATACAATGAGAATGATTATGGCGTACGTCATTTGTGTGCTATTCAAAACTTACCCTAGATCGGGATTACCACTCACAACTTTGTTGGCACTAACTTGCTCGTTTAAACTTCGAGAAATACATCTAATTAATAACAATGTTTAACGCTCGTGTCAGCTAGGGCGCTCGACAGGAAGCAAAGCGGTACGTGTAATCACACATCAGCCTAGGAGCGACTGGCGTGGACTGCCTCAGCTGCGCGGGCGCATCTATTATAACCATCGTTCTGTGCAAAAACTCTCGCCCCCGCGCCGCAGGTACCCGGTGCGTTCCAAGTCGTAAACAAACCACGGACAATTTATATATACAGTAACGTTTCGTTACAATTTAAAACTTGATTAGGGGCTATCAAAGGTGTTATTTCTCTACTCTGTTGTATAAAATCGAAAGATACTTACTATAAATTTACAAATTAATAAAAATATATAAAAACATATTTTTGTGATTTACACGTTTTGGTAGCCCGAGTACTTGATTTTGTTTTGTTACTTTGCTAATCTATTCATAATATTATTTACTAATTTTATTGTTAATTTTGCAACACACACCTCTAGGGTAAATTGAAAAATTGAACCTTTACTATAATATTAATTCTTTTTTGTAAAATTGGCAAAGATGTCCTATTCCATAAAAATTTTGTCCGTACAAAAAGCGGAACTTGAATACGAAGTAGCAGTTCGTGGTGGTGTAAGTGCTGATTCTGTCAACGAGCTGCGAAAAAATAGTTAAATTGACTTCTATCCTTCCTTCTGAGGATATTTTAGAATCACATTTAGATCCTTTTGATGACTTAAAAGCGGTCAAAGAGTCTTTGTTAAAGTCTCATAATTACATAATTACTGTTAAATCAAAATTTGAAAGGAATTTGTTCACACGCACCGAAAACTTATTGCACCATGTGTATCATCGTTTAAATCGAGTTAATAACTCTGCAGGTGATGTAGCGGAGGTCTATAAAATTTGCTTGACCAATTTTAATACCCAATACAAGGATATAACATTGCTAAGGCCACAAACTGTTTTGTCAACTCAGCCTTAGGTGTCTACTCAAACAGAACTAGTTCGTGAAACAAATCCGGTTAATGTCGCTGTCAGTTGCGAGCGTAGACTATTTTCGGAAATTAGTAAACTGAAATACTCCGGAAAAACATGCGTCCGAGCATTTATTCAGAGTGTGGACGAATTTATTTTAAGCAGAGCCATACCTCGCGAACAAATGATCTCTTTAGCTTTCGAAATATTCACCGATGATGCTCATTGGTGCAGATGTGTTAAAGATCAGGCCAGTACTTGGGATGACATTGTTTCTATGCTTAAACAGGATTTTAGTCAAGGTGACTTCGACTACAAATTTTTATAAGAAATAAGAGCACGCACTCAGGGTGAACTAGAAAATATAACTATTTACATTTCCATTATGCGTGGCATGTTTTCTCGCTTGGATAAATAGTTGGCAGAAGAAGATCAACTAGAGATATTGCTGCACAATATTCGACCTTGCTATGCAAGTACGCTAGCGTCATCTACGGATATTACCGATATGAGTAGTCTGCAAAAGTCATGTAGGAACTACGAAAACATACAAACTAAACTTAAACAGTTTCGCGAACCGCCTCAAGACAGTGCGGAGACCTTGGCACCAGAATTCGCGTATAAACACCAACCTAGCAGTAGTAATTCTAGTAACTATAAAAGCACTAATTCTAATTTTCAATCTAACTACTCTAAAAAATACAAACGAAGATAATAACTACAAAAATAAAAATACTAGCGATACCAAATCCAATTTACACGTCAATGAAATAGCACACAAATCTAAAGAGAAAAACAAAAATATATACTGTCCTAGATGTAGATCTAAATCACATTCCCTGGGTTCATGTAAACAGCCTCATTTTCTTATCTGTTTTAAATGTGGAAAGAAAGATGTCAAATCCCCAGAATGTCCTGATTGTCACCCAAACGCAGCAAAAAACTAGGCAGCGCCCTCGCTGCCTAGTTTTTTGGAAACAGTAATAGTTCCAATTTCGATAGGAAGGATTGGGATAATTGGCTACAATCTGTTTCAAAATTCTGTTCCTGCTATTCTGTTTCTTCAATCCGTCATAATAGTATGGATTTTACACGGCCTTACGTTCCAGTTAGTGTTAACAATAAACCTGTTATTGGGTTACTTGACACAGGTTCTGCCGTTACTAAAATGGGAAATGACCTCCACAAGTGTTTTATTTCATCCAATTACCAATGGAACTTATGCCAATCTACGACATTTGTTGCAGCGGGTGGGCAGAAACTTTAATCTTCAGGATTAATTTCATTGCCATTCACTCTAGAAAATCAAACACATAATTTAAATGTCCACATAATTCCTGAAGTAAAAAATTCGTTAATTTTAGGCATGGACTTCTGGCAAAAATTCGGTTTGTTTCCTAGTCACTTAAATACTGTTCTATTTTTAAACCCATCAGACGCTCAGCTATCGGAACAAAAATCTGATTGCTCGGAACATCTTCAGTCGTATGATCATTTATCACAAGACCAGAGAATTACAGCAGATAATATCATATCGCAGTTCCGGGATACGAAGTTCGAGGCCTAGGTCGTACTTCTCTAATGACACACACCATTGACACTGGAGATGCTGCCCCAATTCGTCAAAGGTATTATAGAATGTCTCCAGAGAAGCAACGCATATTAGTGGAACAACTAGATGAGATGCTGAAAGATGATGTAGTTGAACCTGCTGAGAGTCCATGGTCATCACCAGTACTACTCACACCTAAGAAAACTGGTAAGCTTAGGTTTTGCTTAGACAGCAGAAAATTAAACGCCATCACAAAAAAAGATGCGTATAATTTACCTTATATCTCCGAGATCCTTGATAATTTACGAGATGCAAAATATTTAACAAGTTTAGATCTCTCTAAAAGTTTTTGGCAAATCTTGATCAGTGAGCAGGACAGATGCAAGACCGCGTTCTAAATACCATTCCGTGGTACTTACCAGTTCAAATCAATGCCATTTGGTCTTACTAACGCGCCAGCCACACAACAACGTTTAGTGGACATTTTGTTCTATGGACCAGAATTTGAACATCGTGTTTTTGTATTTGTCGACGATATTATCATTGTGTCTTCTACTTTTGAGCAGCACATCTCTCTACTACTTCTTGTTTTAAATAAATTAAAAATTTAAAAACCCCCGACCCAGACAAAAACTCAAAAAAGTAAAAAATTATATTTATAGGCCTTTTAATTTTAACGTAATATTTTGATCAGGGCATTGTCAAGTCGGGGGACGGTCAATGAAAACGCCAAACAGAGGCCTAGCCGTCCCCCGACTTGACAATGCCTGGATCAAAATATTACGTTAAAATTAAAAGGCCTATAAATATTATTTTTTACTTTTTTGAGTTTTTGTTTGGGTCGGGGGTTTTTTAAATTTTTAATTTATATTTCATTTACCTGCCTCAGCAGGGACGTTACACCCCATGTGGAGATACAATATGTTAAAATTTATTGACAAAGTGCATAATAAAGTGTCAGTAGTAATTTTCCGTTACAAAAGTATCGGTTTTTTTTTTAAAGACATGAATAATTTTCCTGACTCTAGCTGTTTACATCTTAATGTGTTCACTCCAGTTTAGATTTTGATCTACAATTATTCCTAGATATTTAATTGATTGTGTTTTAGAAAGAGAGTAGCATGAGCAGGTGCTGGATTGGCTGCATGTGTGATACTTAATATGATAAGTATTTAATGGTGGTTGTGTCTTATTTTGGATACTAAACGCAAGTATTTTGTTTTTTGTGTATTTAAAGTTAATGGATTGCGGTCAAGCCATGTAGATACCAGGGTAAACCCTTCATTCGCTAACTTATATTATACATCCTTCCAAGATTTTCCCTTAAATAGAAGAACTGTGTCGTCCGCAAAAGTAATTATTTGACCTTGATTCAATTGCAAATTGCGCAGATCATTAATGTATATCAGAAACAATACAGGTCCCAGAATACTTCCTTGGGGTACACCGTACAAGTTCTTTTCAGGTTGACTCACATAATCACTCACTTTTACACTCTGTTCCCTGTCAGTTAGGTAGTCTTTTAGAAATCTGAGGGTTATACCGCGAATGCCAATTAATTCTAACTTCCTGAGAAGAATGGGAATAGAAACGGTATCAAAGGCCTTGGCTAGGTCGAAAAAGATGCCAATAGTTTTTTCTCCCTTGTCTAAGCTATCTACTATGGAAGAAGTTAGCTTATGCGTAGCATTTGCAGTTGATGTTTGTGCTCTAAAACCGTATTGATTCTCAGAGAGAATATTGTATTTTTTTAAATACTGCCTTAGCCGAGACTCAATGATTCGTTCCATAATTTTTGACAGTGTCGGTGGCAGGGAAATTGGCCTATAGTTTGCAACATTGTCTTTGTCCCCACCTTTATCTATAGGTACAACTATTGATTTTTGAAGTGCTGACGGGAACACACCTTTGTCAATGCATAGATTACAGATCTTAGCAATTGGTGGCGCAAGAGCTTCTGAGCACATTTTCAGTAATGCCGTAGGTATTCCATCCCAACCAGTAGACTTAGAGTTCTTAAGCCCTATAATAACGCGTTTTAACTCAGTTTCGTCAGTAGGCAAGAGAACAAGGGAGTTTGGTGTAGATTTTGTTTCACTTCTCATTTTTGCCAGGTCTTGCTCATTTATGTATTCGCGATTTGATATTATTAGCCAATTGGCATCCCACGCCTTTAAAGTATTCATTGACATAATTCAATGAATCATTAATATTTGTTTTAATGTCTAAAAGGTCAGTATTTTTGTTAGAATTAGCACTTATATAAGTTTTTTAGGGTAATTTTGGTTGCGATCTATTTCAGATTTTAGATAATTGTATTTAAGCTTTCTAAGTCATTCGTTGCACGTGTTTTGATACCATCGCCATCGCCCGCGTGGTGGATTACGGCCTATTCCTCGCCGAGAGGAGGCCTGTGTCCCAGAAGTGGAACGATATATGCTGATTATTCTATGATGTGGGATTACGCTGTATTGAAATATTACAATTTGAAGTCCTACCAAAACTTCTTCCACCCACCTACACAAGGTCACACAACGGGACTTATGGGCTGCAGTGGTCGATAATTGTTTGTTTTCACCAGCCTGTTTAGATTAAGGCACATAATAAGCCTTTGTGACTGTCTGTCATCTATTTAATAGCAAAACATTATATTTAATTTTAAAATCGTCACACGGGTCCGGACCTCTTAGAAAACACATTAAGTCTCAACTTTGTGATCTGACTGCTCGACACGGGGCCCTAATAAATAACGAAGTATCTTAGTTCTTTAAAATCCTAAAACAATATTGAACTCCTTAGAAATCCATTTCATTTATATTGTATGGGCACTTACTCGTATGCCAGTTATGGGTCAAAAGCAATATATTACGTCACATAAAGATGCAATATTTTTACAAATTCCAAGAACAACGGACAAATTAGCCTCATCTGGTTACCATAACTTGGGCCCAAACGGACCATTGAAAAGAATTGAGAAATTAGACAAAAAACCCCGCGATAAAAGGCTTCTGAGAAAGTGACGCTCAACCCAGGTGTGGTCACACGGTGAAACCAAGAGGAACCCAAAGGTGGGGCCGCTCGTCAGGGCTTTTGCCTCAAAGCCGACGACGTAGTGGCCAAAAAGTAGGTTGCGGTGAGGTGCACCGCAACTGAGGAAGGCCGCGATGTCGAATGGGAGGCATCGCGGCTAAGGGTTACGGGCTGCAGCGGAGGAGGAGTGCCGGTACTTTTGAGTAGCGCTATTCCCTTCCGTAGCCTGGACGGGGCCGCCAACGTTTGATGGCGGACGCGGTGGGGCCGCAGGGGAAGAGGAGTGCCGGTATAGCATTGGCCGCTCTCCCTATCCCCTGCGGCCGAAAAGTAGTAGGCGGCGGGGCCACTGTGTTGACCCGGCGCAGGGTGACCGAGGGGTCCGCAAGGGCCGATGCCTGCCAGGGGTGTGGGTTTTTCGAAAGAGATACCGCCGCCCCTAGCACATGGGCAACTGAGGGAACACGAGTGGGTTTTAGTCAGTAAAAGTCTGACACGCCCTCCTGCTCTACCCAGCAGGAGAAGTCATTTGATGATTTCCCACCCAAAAAAAAAAAAAAACCCAGGCGTGGTGATTTTAGGATGGGGAAAGGAGATTTGAAGTCGAGACAGTTAGTTTGGGAGCACGGTAGGAGACGATCGATAGAGGCTAGGCTTGGAGACTATGTCTCAGTAAGAGTGTTGTATAATTCCTTGATAAATGTACAGGTTTAGATTGGGCTATATAATTATTAGTCTAGAATGAGCGTAAGCAGCATGCAAGGCGCGTGAATCCCAGAAAGCGAGTTTGTGAACGAGTTGGTTTTGGACGGCGAAAGATGACGGACGGAGTTGAGAGTCCAGACTAGTTAAGTTAGGCGAGATAAAATAGTGTTGTGAGCTGTGAGGGTTGGTGCAGGGAGTAACTGGTCACTTAAGCAGGGAGGGGCCTGACCTAGCCGAGAGCCAGTTCGGCTTTCGGCACGGGCGCTCCACCATCCACGCGATATCGCGGGTGAGAGTCCTGGCGGAGGAAGCGGTGTCCCGGGGCGGGGTGATGTTGGCGGTGTCCTTGGACATTTCCAACGCCTTCAACACCCTGCCCTGGAGCTGCATCCGGGAGGCACTGCGGTACCATCGGGTGCCCCCGTACCTCCGCCGCATCGTTGGGGCCTATCTGGCGGATTGGTGTGTCACCTACATGGGACGTGATGGCGGAAACCAGCGCCGCATGTCGTGCGGTGTTCCACAGGGTTCGGTCGTGGGACCGCTCCTGTGGAACATCGGGTACGACTGGGTGCTGAGGGGCGAGCTCCAGCCGGGCGTGGACCTGACGTGTTATGCAGATGACACGCTGGTCACGGCCCGGGGGAGCTCGTACAGGGAGGCAGCGTTGCTGGCGACGGCTGCGGTGTCACAGGTGGTGACCCGCATACGGCGCCTTGGCCTGGATGTGGCCCTCAACAAGTCGGAGGCCATGGTCTTTCATGGCCCCCGGCGGGCGCCGCCGCCGGGATCACACATCGTGGTCGGGGGGTCCCGAATAGCTGTCGAGTCCACCATGAAGTATCTGGGATTGGTGCTCGACAGCCGGTGGGATTTCGGACCCCACTTCCAGCGGCTGGCGCCCAAGTTGTTGGGCGCGGCTGGGGCGCTGTCAACGCTGCTTCCCAATCTGGGGGGCCCGAGCGCCGCCTGTAGGCGGCTCTACGTGGGGATCGTGCGGTCGATGGCCCTATATGGGGCACCGATCTGGGCGGCTGACCTGACGGCCGGCAGCATCGCTGTCTTGCGGAAACCGCAGCGAGCTATGGCCGTCAGAGTCATCAGGGGGTATCGCACGATCTCCTACGAGGCGGCTTGCGTACTGGCCGGATCCCCACCGTGGGACCTCGAGGCGAAGGTACTCGCGTCGCTGCATCGGTGGCGCGAGGACTCGAGGGCGCGGGGCGAGTGGCTGACGCCGCGACATTTGGAGTTGCGTCGGTCACAGCCCTGGTGGCGGAATGGCGGGACAGGCACACCCTACCGCCGGCTCCACCACCATCGGGGCGATCCGGCCAGTACTCGAGCGCTGGCTCGGGAGGAGCCACGGCTCCCTGTCGTTTCGGGTGACACAGGTGCTCTCGGGGCATGGTTGCTTCGGGAAGTACCTGTGTCGCATAAACAGGGAGCCGGACGCTCGGTGTCACCACTGCGTCGACTGTCGGGAGGACACGGCGTGGCACACGCTGGCAGAGTGTGCCGCTTGGACGGAGCCACGCCGTGCCCTCATCTCAGGAGTAGGCAGTGACCTGTCGCTGCCGGCCGTTGTCGACTCGATGGTCGACAGCGAGGAGTCCTGGGACGCGGTGGTGTCCTTCTGCGAAACAGTCATCTCGCAGAAGGAGGCTGCGGAGAGGGAGCGGGAGATCGCTTCCGCTAACCCGATCCGCAGCAGACGCACCGGGCGTCGGCGGAGGGCGGACAACGCCCTCTTCCAGCCCCCCTAAATGGGTCCAGGGGCGACGGACTGGGGAATCCGTCGCCCCCTACTTCTTAGGACCCGAGATGGCGGCGCGTAGTGTTCCACGCGCGCCTCTCATTGATGTGGGGGGGAGTTTAACACCTCACTCCCCCCCTATCGCGAGGTGGCCCGCATTGGCGGGCCGGCACTAGCCGGGGATCGCGGAAGACTTACTAGTTCCCGTGATCCCCGGTGTACGTGAGAGACGGAACACCGGGGTGGTTTTAGTCAGTAAGAGTCTGACAGACCCCTCCACCCTCCCCGGGGCGGAGGACATCCATGAGGATTTCCCCCCGTCATCAAAAAAAAAAAAAAAAAAAAAAGGGAGTAACTGGTAATAGACGCAGTATTTCGTGAGTGATTTGTATTCTAACTCACTCCAAGGAATTACCTGGTAAGCGACAACTTCAATCTTTAGTAATAGTGTGTACATTGTAATAACTGAGATCAGAAGGCCAATTCTACTAATTAAAAAACGGTCACATTCAAGTCGCAGTGACATCGCAGTGCCGCAAAAGTTCCAAAATGCCACAAACGGTATTCTGGTACATCAAAAAAAGTGAGGTTGACTGTAATGACACTGCGACTAGACTGGAATTAATAAATGTACTAAAACGGTATTCCGCTCAAGTTAAGACTTGAGATCGTATTGACATCGAAAATAAATTGGTATTCCGGTCGTTTTAAGAACGTCAAAACTGACGTAAGCATGAGATTGAAAGTTGACTGAACTGACACTATAAATTATAGCTTCTGCAGTTTCATATTTATCGTGTTATTTCAATTTTATCCTTGAAATCATCTTGTAACCGAAGATTCATGAAGGAAAAACTTATTCAGGAACACTGTGGTAAATAATTTTGTGTTTGTGTCGTGAAATAATACAAAAAAAGTGAGTTTGGCCTTTGGGAATAATTTTCATTCCTCGCACAACGTGCAGACGACGAATCGGCGCCAAAACAACGTAAAGAGCACAGGAGCAGCTGTTCTCAGCATTGCGGGCCACGGCGTCTCACTTAAAACGCATTTTCCAAAAGCGACAGTGCGTGTTTGCAAAAAGTTACAAACTAAACAAGCCGTACGAATTGAAGCCGCTTATGCCACAGGAACTAAAAACAGGATCTAGGAAAATATGAACAAGGTATTGCAGCCAAGGTAGGTCTACTAAGTACCTACACATTATTTTATTAAAATATTATCGATTGTCATTCAACAAGGCAGCTATATTCTATCATACGTCATCACCGTATCTACTTAGTTTCGGTCCTGCGTTATCCGCCTGTAGCTCCGTCCAAACTTACGTAGTTGGTCATAAGTCAGATTCCCAACTTTTGCCCAGCTCAGATCCCCAGAATTTGTTTGTAGATTTACTATAATATGGTACCTACCTAAAATTATGTCTCCTTTTTAGATTCCATACATTAAGATGATCTACGTGTAACACATTTTTGCTTCATAAGACCAAGAGGAGTAACAATATCCACCTGAAGTCCCGACAGAATTGTGGTGACGACAGTCAATTCCAATGGAGACACCCAAGTATAGGAGGTGCTATGGACAACAAAACAAGTACCTATGACATAACCGGGAAGAGATTAAGTGCAGTAAGTGCCTAACCAACGGCTGAATGTGCATTCTTAGGGACGGGGTTGTCACACTAATACATTACCTGTTGACAAATACACATCCAGGACACTCAATAATGAACCACAGTGTGGCTAATTGTCATTCATTTGACATACTCAGAGGTAATGAAAAAGTCATAATTAAAATACAATTTTAACCAGGATACTATACTATTATTAATAATAATTGTTGGTAATAGGGGTAATGTGAACAAAGGAGAATTAGTCCATTATTATAGATCATTGTGCTACCTTAGTTTAACAAAAATTGTCATGATCACATTGCCTTACAGCCAAAGTACACCACAGAAAGAAAATAACTTTAAGTTTAAAATTAATATGAAATTGCCCAATTTGACTTATATGAATGATACATTCCATTTAATTGACACTAACAAAATGTTGATAGTCATTTATATTTGACAAAATGTAGATTTTTTATGTAAAGGTACTATCTTGTCCCTATCATAGTATCTTACATTTCTTTTACAACCAAGAATTTGGCTAAACAAGTTGCTTCTATTGGGCAATGCCCTGACATTTTAAATAATTCAGCCAACAATTTGGTACTTATTGATAAGAAAATAGAGGCAACGTCTAGCAATAATGTACAGAATTGCAAACTATTAACCCGGTGCATAAAAATGTTCAAGGAATTATTAACTAAGATTTAGAAGTACCTAACATTATTTATCAGTTTTAACAGAGTTGTATTGTAGTTCATGTTCAATTGGAATAATCACCAGGTTTATATAGCAGAGTATTTACTCTGCCACCATAACACACATGTACCCATAGCATTTGCTATAGGTACATGGTGGCTCATTCATTTTAGTAAGTACCTAACCAGCTAAAATTTAAAGAATATGAGGATTATTTGTGCCTTTCTGTTGGGTCAATAGTTAAAATAGCCTGCATAGAATTGGAGCAGTTTATTGTATTAAGTGTGTACAGACCACCTTCAGGATTGTACATATAATTGCTTTGAAAAGGTAATGGATGTAGTGTTACATAAGATTTGTAAATCAAACTAGTCAATTAAACCTTGCAGTGATTTCAATGTTAAATTAATTAGATAACTAAGGTTCTTGTAGTAAAAAAATAAGTCTATTTCAGTCCTACAATCTTGTAAACCTATTTATGTATACATGAATAACCCCTACTAGTGCCAGTAGTACCTAGCTAGATACCTAATATTTATACACATGTTAATGTTATACCAATTCACAAATAAATTATTAATTTATTAGATTCTGATTGTTATGGGCAACAGATTAGGTAGGTACTATTCAAAACCAAAATGGGTAAAAAGGAAAATTGCTACCCCAAATCTACAGTTTGCATAGAAGCTTGTAAAGTTAAACTCATTAATACTTTACCAGTTTTGTCTATGAATGCTAATTCCAATCATTTAAACTTCTTTTGAATTAAGATTAGACATTTAAACAAACCTTTTGACATTGGAGCACCTACTTTAGTATTGTATCGACTGTGGGGAGTTTCCAGACTTTGAATAATAGTAGCTGGGTACCTAATTTAATACCTTTGTGTGATATAGTAGGTGTAACAGAATTGACGCAACACCTCAAAGTAGTTTTTCCTAACTGAAAACGGAATCGATTTCCGAAACTTTAAACCTATAAAAAAAAGAAGTGTTTTGCCATAACTACCGCCAATTGTACCAAAGAAAATTCAATCTTATTTCAAGGCAATAAGACTAAATTTTAAATGCATAATGCTAACAACAGCACGTTTTTCTTGAGGTCTTGTGTTCATTCTGTATGAGCGAAAATCACGGTCACTATATCTGGCAAAAAAAAAATTCTCAGCACCCTAATAGGCACATCATAGTGTTAGGTACTCGTTTTGTAAAGTGTAGGTTACCTTACGTATTTAATGTTTGTATTATTAATTAGTTAGGTAGTTGACAACTAATAAAAAAGATATTACTTCTGTTGTGCTTATTATTTTTTCTGCAATCACACGACTTCTGTTAACCCTTCTTCTCAACCCGTCGAAGTGGCGACGCCCGTCGGAGGCCTATCACGGCCTATGTATGGTCAACAATGGACGCCATCGACTCCAGTTTTATAGGGCTGACTGACTGATTAATAGTCGGTAAGCACTTCGTCTGCAGCTATCACGGCACGCTTGCTCTTTCACTAAGCTCGTGAGTGGTGGTCACAGCTCCAAACTTACTACATCATACCTAAATATACACGAGACCATACAACAGAGAATGTAGACATATCACGTACCTATGGATTTTTATAAATGTACTTTCATTCTATAGGGTACCTAACTACTTAGGTAGGTACCTAGTAGGTTAGTAGGTACCTTAGGTAGGTAGACGTACCTACGTCTAATAAAATCGTAGCGAAGTCAAAACTGCATTGAATACCTAGGTAGGTACTTGAAAAAAGTAAGTAAGTAGGTACCTACCTACCTAATTGCTACGAAGTGTGACAACGATCCCGATAGGTAGGTAGCTATTAGGTATGGTTTGGTTTATTGTATTTGTGTTCGTTTGCCTCTTTTGTTTCAATGTATGCGGAAGCTTCTGCAGGTTAGGTAGGTATAAATACTACAGAATATGTACGAATTTTCCAAAACACAAGGCAATAAGAGTCTACTGCTGAGTAGGTATATTAGGTACCTAAGGAAGATAATCACGCTAGTTGCTATAACTTCTTAGCAAGTACCTACGTGCCTCTTGCATTTTGCACGAGTTTTGTTGTTTCATATAGTTCAGTAGTTAAATTAGATTATGTAACCTCATCATCATCATTTCAGCCGAAAGACGTCCACTGTTGGACATAGGCCTCCCCCAATTTGGGGGGGTTTGCCATATTCGCCACGCTTGGCAGGCGAGTTGGCGATCGCAGTATGCTGGTAAAATGCATAGAGAACGCTGCTGCCATCTCTAGTAAGTAAGTCCTTTTGTCGCCTCTTACGATACCCACGGGAAGAGATGGGCTGGTTCTTTACGTCCTCGCTAGGTACCTACGCCAAGTCTTTTTTCGAAAGTAAAAAATACATCACAACTTGAAGACTAGGTAAATACCATAGGTAAGCAAGCTGGAGAAGCCATCGATTTCATCGGCGGAAGTTCAGCTCAGCCGTCCGGGCTTAGGTATACGGAATATAGGTACCTACCAATCGTTTGGCCTTCCCTAGAACTAGTAAAAACGCAGAAAGAAATGAAAAACATAGGCACTTTTATTTAATTTGTTACATTCGTAATGACTACACCTAGTAGGTACAAATTATTATTATAATACAGCGTTCAGCTCGTGCTGAATAGTTGGGAGGCATAGGTAGGCACTTCTGCAAAGTATTGTAGGTACAATTCGCTATAAAGTTCATCTAACTTCAGGGTATCGAAGAATAGGTATGTCTTTGATGCTAACAGCAAACAAGGTATAGGTGCGGTACGGAATTTGTAGGTATATCATAGCGGCACTATATAATGTAGGTTGGTATATCTGTATGATTTTCCCTGCAACTTTCACTCAACGTTCATCAAATGAATTCACCTTGAATCCTATGCTCGGGTTCTGTTCCGAAATACTATGATATCCCCTCGCATTAATACTAGTTAAGTAGGTAATAAGCACCATATTCGAGAAAATCACTTTCTTCCTGTGATCATGCAATAAATTGTTACAGTCATTTCATCCATAAATCAATTATTTTAGAAATAAAACTCTATAGTTATTTAGATAAAGTTTGACATTCAACAAAATGACGCGTCTGTGCCGCGCATGCGCGTCGCGGTTACCAATACGTTCCATTTTTATTTTCCATGTGATGTGATTATTATTAAATATGTTAATGATTTTGTATTCTCAAAGATTTAAAATAACAAACGGGCTATGAAAATACAATTAGTATATACTAAACCAAGCAAACTAATAAATACAATAAAAATAACATTAAATAAGGTTGGTAAAAATTAAAGTATCACAGTATCGTAGGCGTACATTGAACCAACATGAAAATTATGTTTATTTTCGTAATTGAAAACAAAGGTGACGTCATGAGACCCTCATGCGACTATGCTGCGATGACACTGCGACCGGACTGTGAACAAACCGAATTTTAAGGTGAGCAGAATACCGTTTCTTGATCTAGTCGCAATGTCATCGCAGTCCAGTGTCATGTTAATCGCATGGCACGTTATTTAGTAGAATTGGCCTTCTGGTTTTATGGTTCTCGCAGGTTGATTGTATTTTGTGAATTATACATAATAGATTGGTGATATCGCAGTGAAACTATAAATGATCATTTCTACATAACAGATTGGTGATATCGCAGTGGAGCTATTAATGATCATTTCTACATAATAGATTGGTGATATCGCAGTGTGGCTATTAATGATCATTTCTTTCAGTATGGCGTAATTCTATGTGCAAACTGGCTTTATAATTAATGTTATCTTCTCTTGTATTGCGTATCTGCTTCCTACTCCGTACCTTGGCGGATATTTGTCACTTACAGTTGGTTATAGGGAAACGGGGAAGGCCTCCCGCTAAACTTGACTTTAAGCGTAAAGCTCTGACTTTGACGACTGTTGACTTGACTCATCACATTGGGAAGGCAGAACCGTAAATAACTCTTTTCGAGTAAACTAGGCTATAAAGTCGATCTATTATTGCATTATGAACCAACCAAACGTTAGTGACGATTTCAGTTTCCAAAAAGGCCTTGCCACAGAACATATTGAGTGAGGATTGTGGCGTGCAGGTCTCTGGGAGAGGGGTCAGGCATCACACACGTTCACTAAAATACATTGGTAGCCGTTCTAAGAACGCTAGGGATCGTGTCTCGTTAAAACCCCCACACCCGGCTGTTAGTAGGCCTATTTATGAATCGTCACTATTTAGAGAGACATAAAATCTGGATGCACTGCATCCTCTAAATGGGAAAGATTAAGGAGATCTAAAGTGACTAAATTCCACTTCGGCAGGCAGCAATTACGATCGCAATGAGTTCTGCTAGAGACTGAGTCTACGGTGCGCTTGTGCAAGTTTTGTGATATCTTAGAAAGGGGATAGGCAGTCACGAGGATGACGTTCACATGAGTACGTGTTTAACACTACTCAAAACTGGTCTTCCTTATAACAGTGGAACTTCGCAGTACGCTGTCTTAGGATTTAGTAAGACATTTAATTGCTGCTTAGGGAGCGTGTTCTATTAGAATCGTATAGTGTCCTCAGAGGTTCTATGCGTTAGGTCTAACAGAGCACGTACAATGAGACAAACGTTGCAAAACGGTTCCCCGTCTCACTAAAGTGGGTAAATAATAACCAGATAAACTAACGTAGCTGTAAATAATGAATTTAAGCGCAAGCGCAACGGTCCCTTCACCCCTCCACATAATTAAGACTATAGTGCAGATATTAGCCTTCACTTGTGGTGATAAGTTGGAATAGCGGTTCGAAGGACCTCGCGGGGTTGTAAATTTTGGTGGAAAATTAATTTACGCGGAATAGTATGTTGCCGGCACGCAGTTTTTATGTAGGGCAACAAGGACTTACTTGGAAGCTGATCGCCGGGGAAGATGGCTGATGCCGCTGGAGGTGCTGAAGCCCAGCGCGTGTTCTGGTGGATT
Source organism: Polymixis flavicincta (assembly GCA_949987655.1). Lineage (NCBI taxonomy): Eukaryota > Metazoa > Arthropoda > Insecta > Lepidoptera > Noctuidae > Polymixis > Polymixis flavicincta. The sequence goes on along the minus strand of OX465202.1, from coordinate 6,390,282 downwards.
CTTCCTGCACTTAAGTTTGTTTCATCGTGTCAGCCGACATTCACAGATTGTCTCTAGTTTAGAGTTTAATGCGGTTTGCGGTTTGCGGTTTGGTGTGTTTGCTCAGCAGTATTGCGTGAGCTGTTATGCGGATGACTTTTCTTTTGCGAGTATTCAATCACGGCGTGATTCTTCTTCCTGTCACTGCAAAAATGCGCCCTGATTGGGCGTAGGCGACGACACTCCTTCTCTGGGTAGTTCAAAACTGCGGCTGGCAACATGACCGAAAAAATATTGCGTATGAGACGCGTTTGGAAACGCGTACGTAATAATGAAATATACCACGTTCGGATATGTTACTTTATAAAAATAAAAATAAAACTTACTACAGAAACTTGCGTAAGCATCCGGCCCGGATTTGAGGATATGTAGTATTCTCAAAAAGGGAAAGAAATTATATTAAAGCGGGCTAAGAAAGAGAAAAAATAATAATCTAAAAATGTGAAATAAATATGTTAGGTTATTAATTACGCGGTTATGTTACTGGGAAGGTAAAGGACATAATTTGCAACGGGTCTCTTAAAGGAACCACTGCATGTCTTCACCATAGCAACGCGGGTTGTCCCATCCCTGCCGGGGAAAACTTCGGTGATTATGCCCATTGGCCAACGTAAAGGAGGGACATCATCCTGATGCATGAGAACCACTGTACCAATTCTAATACTGTCTGCAGCAGTCAACCATTTTTGCCTCATTTGTAAGTTGTGTAAGTATTCTATCCGCCATGTTCTCCAAAAGCTACAAACCATTTGGTCAAGCAACCTTTTGCGGCAAGTTAGACGCTTCGTTGTTTCGGGAACGTTCACGACAGGCAACGAAGTCAACGGAGAAGCCATTATAAAATACTCGGGAGTTAGCGGTTCTGGGTACGGATCCTCATTCAGGACACAGAGCGGTCTAGAGTTTAGAACTGCCTCAATTTCAGTGAGAACAGTCGAAAGCTCCTCGTAAGTGAGGAGTTGAGAACCGATAACACGGTATAAATGTGTTTTAATGGATTTAATATTATATTCCCACAACCCTCCAAAATGGGGAGCGCGGGGTGGAATCATTTTCCACTCTATGCGGTAGCGGTTAGCAAGTAGTTCTTGCAATTGAACCTTGGCTCCAACGAAATTTGTTCCGTTGTCGGAATATAAATAAGAAACAGGTCCTCTGCGGGAAATGAATCTTTTAAAAGCAGAAATAAAAGTGTCCGATGACACGTCGGTAACTAATTCAATATGAACCGCTTTGATAACGAAGCAAATGAATAAGCATATGTAAGCCTTCTGACTTCTTTGACCTCTGCGTCTACATAAAGTTACTTTGATGGGACCAGCGTAATCCACACCCGTATGCACGAAAGCTTTAGTCTCTTGCACGCGACAAGAGGGTTAATCAGCCATCTTTGGGCTGAGATGAGAAGGAGAAACTTTAAAACAAAAGTTACAAGCGTGTACTCTTTGTCTGATGACACCCCTAGAAGAGAGGATCCAATATTTTTGGCGTAATAGAGAGCTAAGAAGGCTTACACCGGCATGACAATAAATGCGGTGATAATAATCTATTAAAACATGTGTAAAGTTATCATGTTTAGGTAAAAGAGCGGCAGCGCAAAGCTCTAGACGAGCCAGAGATACGACCTTAACAGGTGCAACTTTGGATTTAGCACACACCAAATTTACGTTTGTGTTAAGAATAACAAACTAGTTTTAAATTTATGAAATTAATATATTCAAATATTCAATTTGGTTGCACTTTGAGTCTAGAGTTATTTTGAATGCGTTCTGCGCCGTCGTCGTTTGCGGAGTGTCGGTCGGTCGCCGGCGACTGGCTGCGCTAGCGCGACGCCCCCTCGTCCCTCTCTCCCGCCTCGCTCGCCTTAGTGCGGTGCGCGAACATCTTCCCGGGCGTTGAAAGAGTTGCTTTCAATGATCTGCCTTGGCATTGGCTGTACTAACGCCAAGATTGTCATTAGTTTCGCTGCTTAGCCCTTGGATAATCGCTCCGTCATTTTCGGTGGAATCCTTTACATAATTAGTGGCCGGTAGTATGCACATTTTATTTACAGCTCTCCTTAGCGTGCCTTTTGAGGTAAATACGTCGGCAACTCTGCTGATTCCATCATTCCCAGGATATAATTGAGTGGCGCGGCCAAGTTTCCATTGCAATGGGGGAAGATTTTGTTCTTTGAGGATTACTAGATCGCCCACACGAAGCTCATATTGCCTCGTTTTCCACTTGGTGCGTTCTTGAAGTTCGGCAACAAACTCCCGGCGCCATCTCTCCCAGAATTGTTGCCTCAGCTGCTCAATGTATTGATATCTGTTGGGGTGCTTGCAGGTGAAAGGCAACGATGGCACCGAAGTGAGGGGTCGCCCTATAAGAAAGTGCCCTGGGGTTAAGGGAGAAGGATCGTTGGGATCGGATGACAAAGGAGTTAGGGGACGAGAATTTAAAATCGCTTCAATTTGTGCAAAAAGCGTCGCGAGTTCCTCGAATGTCAGGGAAGCATTACCTGCTACTCTCTTAAAATGATGTTTTGCGGATTTGACCCCCGCCTCCCATATACCTCCAAAATGAGGTGAGTATGCGGGGCTAAACACGAACTCAATGCCTTCATTATTTCCGTAATGAATAGCTGATTCACGACTGGACCTGAGTATTCTACTTATCTCATTGTTCGCGCCCCTGAAATTGGTACCATTATCACAATATATAACATTAGGTTTACCTCTCCTAGAGACAAACCTTCGCAAAGACAAAATGAATGCATCAGTGCTCATATCGCTGACTAACTCTAAATGAATCGCTTTGGACGAGAGGCATACAAACAAACATAGGTAGCATTTTGAAATACGATTGCCTTTACCCTTACGGCTAGAGATCATAAACGGACCAGCAAAATCAACACCACACGAGTAGAAAGGAAACATGGAATAGCTTCTTTCGGCAGGGAAATTTCCCATTAAAGGTTGTATTGTCTTCCCGCGTAGGCGAATACAAACTATACACTGCTTTGTCGTGGTACGTGCTAAGTGTCTGCCACCTATAGGCCAGAATCGTTCTCTTATCGAGGCAAGAAGATGTTGAGGACCAGCGTGAAATAAGCGTTCATGTTCATATCTTAATATCTGTTAGGGTGATAAGGTCGAGTTTTGCTCGTTTGAGTTTTTGAATGAAACAACGTGTGGTTTGTACAAAATTCTATTGGACACTGCTTAGTACCAAGGAATGACTAAGCATTAAACACATGAATATATATATAGCTATAAGCGACAGTTTTTAACCAAACATACCGCCCACCAAAAGGGCTTAAAGACCTTTTCTAACATATTAAAAACATCATGCTACTTTACACTAGAATGTAACAAGTAAATAAAAATGCAACTTGAACAGGCACAAATTTGAAGTTCTTGTTACCTACTCAATTTACGATAAACTTATATTTTGATATTTTAGAACATGAATTTATGACTAAACTATATTAAATCTAACAAGCCAAACATTAGAACTAAAGTTACAGAAACATGGGTTCACACACAAAAGTAATTCCTTAATTAAGTCTTCAGTTAAATCGGTAATGCACATAAGTTTGAGATTGACCTCTGTGTTAATTTACCATTATGACGTACTGTATATACTCTAGTTATTTCATCTTGTCCAGGGTGTTTTTCCGCTATCCTTGCCAATGCCCACTTGCTAGGAGGCATATTTACGTTTTTAATTAATACAATATCGCCAACCTCAAACTCCTTTGTTCTTTTGAGCCACCGTGTTCTTTGGTTTAGGCGCGACAAGTATTCCGTTTGCCAACGTTTCCAAAATCCTTGAACCAGTCTTTGGATATGTTGCCATCTGGACAGCTGATTCATATTGGCCGTGGTATAGTCCCGGTCAGGTACCGTAATTAGTGCTTCTCCGACAAGGAAATGTCCAGGTGTGAGTAATTGTATGTCATCGATCAAATCCACATCAGTATTAATCGGTGTTAAAGGGCGAGAATTGAGGCAGGCTTCTATCTGTGTGAGCACTGTGGTGAACTCTTCAAATGTTAAGTTCGCCGTCATTATTTTTCGTAGGTGTTGTTTAACAGACTTGACGCCAGCTTCCCAAAGCCCTCCAAAGTTTGGGCTATATGGCGGTGTAAAGTGCCACTGTGTTCCTTCATTTGCCAGTTGATCAGCTATAGGACCGGGTAATTGTAATCCCGCCTCTTTCCACATTTTAAATAATTCTTTGTTGGATGCCACGAAGTTCGTGCCGTTATCGCTCCAGATCTCATTACATCTTCCTCTTCTTGCCACGAAGCGTTTGAAAGCTGCGATGAATGCATCGGCGGTCAGATCGCTTACTAGCTCTAAATGTATAGCCTTTACCGCCATGCAAACAAAGATGCAAATGTATGCCTTGCGGGGTTGTGCCCCTCTTCCTTTGAAATTTAATACATACACAGGGCCAGCAAAATCCACTCCGCTTCGAGCAAAAGGACGCGAAGGAGTCACCCGAGCTTCAGGTAAGTCACCCATTATTTGTTGTTTACTAGCAGCTCGTTGCCGCACACATGTAAGACATCCATGAATGTATTTCTTCACCAGACGTTTGCAGCCAACGATCCAGTATTTACTCATCAGGTAAGTAATCATCATGTTTATTCCACCATGCATTGTTTTCAGGTGTGCATCAGCCAACACTAGTGATACAAAGCTGCTTTTCTTGCCCAATATCACGGGATATTTTAGGTTCTCATCGGCGTCTGCGTTTCTCAACCTTCCGCCCACCCTGAGGATATTTTGATTATCTAAGAATGGGTTCAGTGACTTCAGAATGCTAGTGGTTTTTACATTCCTCTTTTGTTTTATTCTTCTAATTTCGTCTGAAAATTCTTCTTCTTGCACTCTTCGTATGCAACATTCTAAAGCGTTTTGTAGTTCTTCTGTTGTCATCTCCTGACCAAGTTTATTTGGATTTCTTTTCATATTTAAAACTCTTTTACAATGTACTATTACTCTCAATAATTCCGTAAGTGTATCATATTCTTCAAATTTTAGGAATCTATCTTCTCCTTCTGTTACATTTGCGTATGACTGTATGGGTTTCTTTCTTTCTAAATCTGTGGTTGACCTTGACGGTCTTGTGAACTCGATGTTTTCCTCTGCGAGCCAGGCAGGGCCATTCCACCACAACGTTTTCTGTTGTAGTTCTGATAAAGACGATCCTCTTGATGCTATATCGGCTGGGTTATGTGCTGACTGTACATGGAACCATTGGCTGCTGCTTTTGTTTTCCAGTATCTCTACTACTCGGTTTGCGACAAATGGCTTCCAACGGTTTGGTTCTCCGCACAGCCAAGCTAAAACTATAGTTGAGTCAGTCCATGCGAACACATTGTGTGAAGGAATTCTCATAGCTTGACTCACTTTGCTTAGCAATTTGGCTAGTAGTGTAGCTCCACTCAGTTCGAGTCGTGGTAGTGTAATGGTCTTGAGAGGAGCTACTTTTGTTCTTGATGCTATGAGATTTATCTTTATATCACCTTCGCTCGTTTGTACACGGCAATAAACCACAGCTGCATATGCCTTTTCAGACGCGTCGCAGAACCCATGTAATGTTATTCGATCCTTTTCAGTGCTAATGGTGTTCAACCAACGCTTGATTCTTAATTTATTGACATTTTCTAAATCTCTTCTAATGAATTTCCATTGTTCTTTCAGTTCTTTGCTTATTTCTTGGTCCCATCCAACTCCTTCTAGCCACAATCTTTGTACTAGAATTTTTGCTGTTACAATAACTGGTGCTATCCACCCCAGTGGATCAAACAATTTCTGTAAATCTGATAGAATCGTTCTCTTTGTTATATGATCCGATGATATAGGTTCTAGTTGTAATTGGTAATGAAACTCGTCTCTTCCGAGATTCCATGACAGACCAAGAGCCTTTATGGTTCCGTCTAGCGTCAAGTCTAGCTTAGCCTTTGTAGTGACTTTGTTGGCATCTATTGATTTAAGAAACTCGGTATCATTAGACGCCCATTTTTGAAGTTCAAAGCCTCCTCGTTTCAGAATGGTAATGATTTGCTTACTAACACGAATTGCTTCTTCTGTTGTATCGCAGCCTGACGTCAGATCGTCAACATAAAAGTCTTCACGAATAATTTTGACAGCTTCAGGATATTGTTCCCCTTCATCTTCTGCTATTTTAATTAACGTTTTTATGGCAAGATAAGGCGCAGATGCTGTACCAAACGTAACTGTTTTCAATCTGTAGTCCTTGATTTCAGGTGGTTGGCAGTTTGGCTCAAGGTTGGGTCTGACGCTGCCACGCCACAATATTCTGTGATAATCTGTATCTTTCTTATCTACAAGTACCATTCTGTACATTTTGATGACGTCACTTGCGAAACACACCTTATGCATGCGCCATCTCATTATTATACTTCTCATATCCTCTTGTAGTACTGGGCCAGTCATGAGCTCGTCGTTCAGAGATATGCCATTACTTCCTTTGCACGACGCATCAAATACGACTCTGATTTTCGTGGTTTCTTTATCTCTTCGAACTACGGCGTGATGTGGTAGGTAAACACACCGGTTGTTTACTTCATCTTTTGGAACTGCCTCCATATGTCCCATTGTTAAATATTCTTCTAGTACCTTATCGTAATCTTCTCTTAGTTCAGGTATTTTTTGAAGTCTGCTTTCTTGTTGAATCAAGCGATTCATTGCAATTTGTCTTGTGTTCCCATCCGCTGTTTTTGGTTCATTGGTACGAAATGGGAGTCTCACAACGTATTGTCCATTGCTGTTTCTTCTATATGTATTTTCATAGAAACTTTCACATTGGTTTTCTTCTTTTGTGTATATTCTCTTCGAATCTGGTTCTATCTCCCAGAGTGTTTTCAATAAGTCTTCTCCTATCATTTGATGATGCATAACGAGAACCGAGTCTGTTTGTTGTATTCTATCTTCTACCTTTCCGAATAAAATCCAGCCAAGGTTTGTCTTATGTGCACATGGTGACCCTGGCGGACCTTTGATTAACTGGTTCTGTACGATTTGTGCGTACACGTCGACACCCAGAAGCAAATCGATAGACCCTGGCTGACAATAGTTAGGGTCAGCCAGGACTAGTCCTTCAAGATGAGGCCAGTAGTTTTTGTTGATGGTGCGGGATGGTATTTTAGTAGTCAGTGGCTTCGACATAACATACATTCTAACTTCCATGTTGAAGTTTTCACATCTTGATTCTACATTGATCTGAACTACTTGCTTGATATCTTCTCTCGTTGATCCCACGCCTACAACTGTACCTTTGACATGATAACGCTTGGCCTTGAGTTGTTGTGCCGCTCGTTCGCTAATGAAACTTGCTTGTGAGCCTTGGTCGATTAAAGCTCGTAATATTGTTGTGTGATTGTCTTCACTTCTCACCTTTACAATTGCAGTTGCTAGCAACGATGTGCTCTGTTTTGTACAAACGTGTGATGTTACCATTGTAATATCCTTCTCTGTTTCTTCAATCTTCTCCACGTGGGCATGTAGTGTCACTTCAGGTTTTTTTGTTTCTTCGTTTTCAGTGTTGCCCGTCGTGGTTGGTTTGATTGTGCTGTCTTCCCTATTTTCATGAAGAAGTGAATGGTGACGTCTTTTGCATATTCTACAGCTTGTTGGTATGCGACAATGCCTCACAGAGTGTCCGGGTGCAAGGCAGTTGAAGCACAACTTCTTGATTTTGATGAACTCGCTTCTTTGTGTTGGTGATAGTTTTCCGAACTCCTTACAGTGGCTAAGTGTGTGGTTTTCCTTACACATTTGGCATATTTTACTATTCTCCACATTAGTTGCTGCGTGAAATGACTTTTCTCGAACATGAACTGAACTTGTCTTTTGTTTTGTTGGTTCTGTAAGTTCTAACGTACGAAATCGGCATTCCAGGAATTTACGGAACATATCGAGGGAGGGAAGGCTGTCAGGTTCCTCACAATTGCTGCTCACATAGTCTTCCCAATCTTTGTGGGTTTCACCGTCTAGCTTCTGCACTATGACGAATATTATTATAGGATCCCATTTTTCAGTCTGCACATTCATATTTTTAAATTGATGTAAACATTCAAATGTTGTATCCATTAAATTCTTGATAGAACTGGAATTACCCACATTCACTTTTTTCTGAGAAAAGAATCTTTTCATAACTGCGTCAACATTTATACGTTTGTTACCATACCTTGTTTTTAGAATGTTCCATGCTTGTTCGTAGTTAGAATCCATCTCTTGTATATGTTTTAATATAGATGCGGCTTCTCCATTAAGACTTGTTTTTAAATAATGCAATTTTTGTACATTACTCAATGACGTGTTCGTATGTACAAGTGTATTAAATAAATCATGGAACGATAACCACTCTTCATATTGTCCACTGTACGTAGGCAGTTGTATTTTCGGCAAAACCACTCGTGTTTGTTGAATATCACTAGGTATAGGCAACGAACCACTAACATCGACTGGTTGAGAAACCAACAAATCCTTCAAGTCTGTCATCAAACATAAATACAGCTCTTCGTGTTCAAAAAAATCCTCATTTACTATGTAAGGTATTTTGTCGCGCTTCTCCTTCGGTACGCTTCGCATTATTTCACCGTAAGCTTGTTTATATTCACTCCAGTAATCTTCTACACACTTAATGCGGGATTCAACATAATTCCTTTGGGTTAATCTAGCCTTCGGGCACTTCTTTAGATTAGTCTGGGTCTTCTTCAAAGTACTTGCAATGTTCTCCACTATATTCAACGCTTCATTCTCTTCCGTAGCCATCGTAAATACGTAATAACTTCAATGGTAGCAGACGTAATGAAATGATTAAGTTTTTAAAGTCAAATACTTTGCACTAAACAACTCGAACACTTAGGTCGTCTTATCTTATCGCGATCTCTTTGTTCTCGGGCGACCGGCGACGTCGGCAGCGAGGACTGGTATCCGGCTCGATTATGGACCATATGTTAGGGTGATAAGGTCGAGTTTTGCTCGTTTGAGTTTTTGAATGAAACAACGTGTGGTTTGTACAAAATTCTATTGGACACTGCTTAGTACCAAGGAATGACTAAGCATTAAACACATGAATATATATCTAGCTATAAGCGACAGTTTTTAACCAAACAATATCAATTTCGTTAAATGATGCTTTGCATCTAAAATAATGGGGTGTTTTTTATCATAATCAAATTCAGAGTTTTGAATTCGACCCCCAACTCTTAATATGTCATCTGAATCAATAAAGGGATTTAGCGGCAACAATTTTGACTTACGATTAAGAGTTTTATTATTTCTAATCAAATTAATTTCCTCTGCATAGCTTTCTAGCTGACTTAACTTAACTAACATTAGCAAAGAATCATCTAATTCCTTAGTATCTAAGGGTCCATTAATTTTAGCCTCTTTATTTTTACAGTAATTTAGGAAACGTTGTACATAGACATATATTCTCTTTAATCTATTTAAATTAGAATGTTTCTCAAATTGAATTATTTTGTTTGTGACAACAACATGACATTCAATGGTATGCGAGTACTTAAGTTCAGGTAAGATGTTAGGGATTTGTGTGTGTTTTTGTGTAGGCCAACAAGATGGCTCATTAGCGAGGAACGAAGGCCCTTCCCACCACAGGAAACAGGACTGCAAATGCTTAGGAGTTACACCTCTAGACGCAATATCTGCTGGGTTTTGATCTGTGGGAACATGACAGAAGGTGAATCCATTTGCAAGTTGATTGATTTCATTCACTCGGTTACACACAAATATTTTAAGATCCCTGGGTGGGGTCTTCAGCCACCCTAGCACAACATTTGAATCAGTCCATATAAATTTACGGTTAATATTACAATTTAATGACTCTATTACCTTTGAACATAAACGTGCACCTAACAAGAAGCCACATAACTCCAACCGTGGTATAGTGGTTGGGTTCATTGGTGCAACTCGTGCCTTAGCACACAACAACCTGACTGTAACTTTCTGATTATGATTCACAGAACGCAAGTAAATACAGGCAGCATAGGCTTGTTGAGAGGCATCCACGAAACAATGTAATTCTATATAACTGGGGGTATCACACAGAACTCGCCTTGTAATACGAATATAAGTCAAATTTGAAAATTCCTTTAATAGGTTAGCCCAGTTTTTACAAAACTCAGCTGGTACTGGATCATCCCAGTCTAGCTTCGAGGACCATAATTGTTGCAGTAAAATTTTAGGTACTATAATGCAGGGGCACAATAATCCTAAGGGATCGAAAACCTTAGAAGTAGTAGAAATTATTGACCTTTTAGTAATATGAGCAGAAGGCTCTAAGTCTGTAGAGAATTGCAGAGTATCAGCCTTGGAACACCAATTGAGACCTAATACACTGGATTCTTTGTGGATATCAAAAGGCTTTGTAGAAACACATTCATCATCAAATAATTGAGGGCAATTTGTGCGAAATTTCCTTAGGGGTAGGCATGCAGAATTAAGAGTAACTACCACTTCATGATAGATTTGTTTTAGCCCTTCTATGGTTTCTGAGCCTGTATTTAAGTCATCTGCATAAAAATCGTTTCGGATTACACTGGCAATAGACTCATTCTTACACTCATTTGCCAACTGTAAGAGGCATCTTGTACTGAGAAATGGTGCAGAGGCAGTACCATAAGTGACTGTATTGAGTTGTAAAACATCTATCGATTGGGACTGATCATCACGCCATAGAAAAAGCTGCAGATGGCGGTGCTCTTGCCCGACTTCAATTTGTCGGTACATCTTTTCGATGTCGGCTGTGAGAATGAATTTATGCATGCGAAATCGCAATAAAATAGAAATTAAATCACTTTGTACTACTGGACCAATCATTTGAATTTGATTAAGTGATTTACCAGAGCTGGTTTTAGAAGACGCATTGAATACTACGCGGAGCTTTGTGGTTTCGCTTTTTTCACGAATTACTGCGTGATGAGGCATGTAGTTCCCAAATTTTGGTCTACTGATTTTAGTTAAATGCCCTAAATTTGCATATTCATCTATAAATGCCTTGTAGTTTGCCTTTAAATCTGGATATTTTAAAAAATTTCTTTCTAAACTCTCTAAACATTTTTTCAGCAACATAGTAAGAGTCTCCAAGAGCTTTTTCAGGTGACTCTTTCATTGGAATTAATACAGAAAATCTACCACTTGTTAAGCGAGATACGTTTTGTACAAAATGATCCTCACAGAGTTGCTTTTCGCTAGAATATGTTTTTGTGGCAGGTAAGTCATCAAGTTTCCAGAATTTTTCTAACGAGTCCTTTATCTCCTGAGAGAAATTACAATAAACCTTCGAAGCGGGCTTACTACATTGTATGGGGCCACTTATAAGCCATCCGAGCATAGACTCCTGTAGAACCAGTTTGTTATTGCCCAACTTAATTAAATTAGAGCCCACTATATCCCAATATACATCTGCTCCTAAGAGGATGTCAACCTCAGATGGGGAAAAATAGCTAGGATCAGCTAGCGTGATATTTTCAGGTAATTTTATATGCTCAGTATTAATTGTAGAGTTTGGTAAAATTCCTGTTATTCCTGGTACTACTAGACATTTGACATTAAATTCGAATGGCCTACATCTAGATTTAACTTTAATATAACAAGTTTCAGTAATATTACATGTAGCGTTATTGATCCCACAAACATTCACTGAACCACCGGGGTTAATTACTAGCCCTATCTTCCTTCTTAATTTGTCTGTAATAAAAGACGATTGGCTACCTGTGTCCAGCAGCGCACGAGCTGTGTATGTCTTATTATTTATTACAATTTGGACTAGCGCCGTACATAACAAAACCTGATCGTTAGATGTCACAGACAGTGACACAGGTAAAGAGGAAGATGTAGAAGGTTGTTCAGTTTCAGTAGCAAATGTAGGGTTGCCTTTCGTTATATGTATTAATGTGTTGTGTTTCTTTCTGCATTGGCGACATACAGCTCTCAGCTGACATTGATATGCATTGTGACCACTATGCAAGCAACTTTTACATAATTTTAATCTATTAATTTCATGTAGTCGCTCGTCTACATCCATATTTTTAAATTTGAGACATTGATGCAAATTATGATTTTCATTGCATAAAACACAACAATTCTTGTTTTCTTTCTTATCAATGGATACAATTAGGCTTTTAGATTGGGTGGTTACCCTAGGCTTATAATCTACTTGTTTGTCAGAACGATTATTATTAAAATAGGCAGTCTCTAGTATGTCAGCTCGACTGCGCAGGAAAGAATAAAATTCACTAAGCGAAGGTAAATCGTCTAGATTACATTTGTATTCTTCCCACTTTCTACTTGTATGAATATCTAATTTTGCCGAGACCATATAAATTACAAGAACATCCCACATGTTAGTAGGCTGGCCAAGAGTGTCAAGAGCCCGCAAATGTTTTGACACATGGTCAACAATAAACCGCAATGATTTGTAGGATTCCCTTTGAATCGACTCTATGTTAAATAATGCTTTTAAATGATTATTTATTAATAAGTTTTTATTATTAAATCTTTGGCATAACAGGTTCCATGCAACCTTGTAATTTTTTGAACTAAATTCTATTGATTTAATGACAACAGCTGCACTTCCTTCAAGCGCAGACCTTAGGTAGTGGAATTTATTAATTGGTGCAATACTTTCATTGCCATCAATCACTGATTGGAATGTGTCTTTGAATTCTAACCAGTTTAGGTAATTCCCATCAAATGTAGGAAGTTTGATTGTAGGTAATTTTATGCCATTAAATGAACGGCAGCTAGTATTAGATGCATGGTCACTATTTTCTTTCTCAGCCTTATTCTGGGGAGAATTTGATAGAGTATCTTGGGTCCTTGCTATTAAGCTAATAAACTGGTTTTCTAAGCTATCTCTTTCTTTAATTTGCTCAGTACTATCAGAATGCAATACATCTATTTTGTTTTGAATGACCTCAAACTCTTCCATAAGTGATTGAATTTTAGTCAATTTCAACTCTAATTCTCTAAACTGAATAGATGAAATTTCTTTTAAACCAACTAAATTATTTAAATAGTCTGAAAACCTTGTTACCCTTCCCTTAATAATACCGCGCTCTTTGACTAACTTAGAAAGTTCTACCTTGAGATCTGCTTCATTCATTTTTATAGAATACAATAGTCACCAATAACACAGGCGAATAAACAATGAAACAATAAAATGTGCACTCAAACCCGTTAGAAGAGCAGAGAAGCTCAGGTCCAGTCGCTCGCGCTGGCACGACGCGAGGCTTCGGGCAGCTCGCGCCGGCTGAGCAGACAGCTTGGGCCAGCAAGCGCACGTAGCGGCGCGGCGCACGCGACGGAACCGGGCTGGCGGCGGGGATACCGAGTCCGATGCGCTCCACTTCACGGAGGTACGCTGGAATAGTCGGCATGTAACGTAAAGTTTACGTCGTAAACTAACGTCTTTGTTGTACAGGTAGGTACGGAATAGATTATGCTATAGGCACCGATGTGCTGAATGAAATAGGTTATAGATCGAGTTATATAGTCCAGCCAGAGGCTAACCAATTGTTATAGCTGGGATTAGCTTAACAGAATTCTGCAGTAGAATAAGTTAAATGCGTGCTTAAAGCTTAGGCGCGTGCTCGTATTTTATAGCTTGATTAAGTATATTATTATTTAAGTAGGTAGGTATACCTAACGCTGAGATGCACGTGCTAGTATTTTGTGCCTAAACACAATGAAAGCATAAACACCCAGAAAATATGAAAGCTAGCATAAACCCAACACTCGAGTAGCAAGTCGGCCATTACACACAATGCGAGAACAAAGGATCGAGAGAATTTGGTTAGGTGAGAAAAGGTTAGGAACAGGGCTTACTCTCCTTGGGCTAGACCTCCGGTTGACGATGTCCCCAAAGGCTCCCGAAGCAGCTACAGCAACTCCTTTTCTTTACTCGAACGATGACTTGCTGGGTAGGTATTGGCGAAATGGCGGCTGCCACGTGTGGTGACGCCCGCAAACTCGACGCGTTTTTCTTTAGTTATTATATAGTTTCGTCACTGGTCGCCACTTTTGTTAAGAATAACAAACTAGTTTTAAATTTATGAAATTAATATATTCAAATATTCAATTTGGTTGCACTTTGAGTCTAGAGTTATTTTGAATGCGTTCTGCGCCGTCGTCGTTTGCGGAGTGTCGGTCGGTCGCCGGCGACTGGCTGCGCTAGCGCGACGCCCCCTCGTCCCTCTCTCCCGCCTCGCTCGCCTGTGTTACCATTTGCGTCGGTGACATGTAAATATATGACGCAGCCATACGCATTCATGCTGGCGTCAGCGAAACCTACTATACTTGTCACACAACCCATAGTAACGGCTACATGACGCGGCAATTTTAAAGAAGAGAGTAGAGGCAATTGCTGCGGGAAATGAATCTTTTAAAAGCAGAAATAAAAGTGTCCGATGACACGTCGGTAACTAATTCAATATGAACCGCTTTGATAACGAAGCAAATGAATAAGCATATGTAAGCCTTTTGACTTCTTTGACCTCTGCGTCTACATAAAGTTACTTTGATGGGACCAGCGTAATCCACACCCGTATGCACGAAAGCTTTAGTCTCTTGCACGTGTTAGATTATTTATTTGATATTGTAATATTGTTCAGTGGATAATGTCATCTGTCACATTAACGAACCGTTGAACAAATCTACAAGTATCTAATTTGACTACATGTTTACAAAATAGCTGTCTTAACTTGTGAAAATAACTTGGAGGTTATTACTATAAATGATTACGTAGTATTTAATTATACATGTAATATATTTTAGATTTTCTATTGTTATTTAATAAAATACGCTGATTCAAATGACTGACACATTATGATATAAAAAGGATTGTAATGACGGTATCGAATCAGTTGCTCGGTAGACGTTCAGTGGGATAGTCCTAGTGCCGTTGTTGTGTGGAATAGATCGACCAGATGTCATGTAAGTTATGTTATTTAATATTATACCGTAATTGTTGCTTATTATAACATTATTGTAATGTTATAATAAGCAACAGCATAATTGTTGCTTATTATAACATTATTGTAATGTTATAATAAGCAACAATGCCAAGTAATCTTGGACAAAGGTCCAAGAGTTGTAATTAAATGTATAGCAATGTAAGAGATGTGTTGATGGAATATATCAATACTGTTTCCATGGAGTTTCTTGTCCTTCTTCTCCATGAAGACCTAGCTTTGGAATGGACGACTAGCTTTCTGATTAAATAATGACAAGCCTAATTGAAATAAATGCCTAGTCTTGTCTTTCTGCGCTTTAATTCATGAAACCCTTTCCCAGAAACCATATTCATAAGAACCTTAATACACAGTAAATAAGCAGTAACCATTCTGATATTTAAAGCTTGATAATGTTTTATAAAAACACGCTTATAAATTCATATAGCCACTTATTCTGACACACGCGACAAGCGGGTAAATCAGCCATCTTTGGGCTGAGATGAGAAGGAGAAATTTTAAAACAAAAGTTACAAGCGTGTACTCTTCGTCTGATGACACCACTAGAAGAGAGGATCCAATATTTTTGGCGTAATAGAGAGCTAAGAAGGCTTACACCGGCATGACAATAAATGCGGTGATAATAATCTATTAAAACATGTGTAAAGTTATCATGTTTAGGTAAAAGAGCGGGATGCTGCGCTTCATAAGGAAGGTTCGCATTTGACAACCTGCCTCCGATTCTGATTATGTTATGCTCGTCTATAAAGCGATCGAGTCGTTTAAACTGTTAGCGAAGTTTATTACTTTTAATCTCGTCACAAATATCTAAAAAAAGGAAATTGTTGAATACAACGAATTAAATAAATTTCAGCGGTATCATATTCACGGACAGCAATTGTCTTATGTGACTTGTCATAGGGAATAAAATGTAAAAATCTTAAAATGTATACGATTATGCGCAATATTTTATTTTACGATGTAAATTTTTGAGAAAGGCTATATTTCAAACCAATTTTTGAAGTTAGCCTTTCTTACCCTTCTTAACCTTCATAGCCATCACATTTGTCATATCTGAGAATGTTGAAGTGTGGCATACGAAAGCTAAGACTTGGGGTGAGCCAAGTCTCAGCTATGGAACAAGCCAACGGCTTATACTTATTTAAGAAAAATATGAGGTCGTGCTTTTTATGCCACACGCTCCTCACATTCCACTGAAGGAAAACTAGGCGGGATGCCATTTTGAAATTGAAATAAAAGAGAGATAAGGTGGTCGGCAACGTTGGACGGTGATTGGGAGTAGGAATAAGAAGAAGAAATAAGAGTAGGTAAAAGTTTCATAAGGAGTTCAATAATAGAGCTGACATTATTAGACATGGGATTGTTGTTATTAAGAGCGCAGCCATTTGGCTGTGAAGGTTAGGGAGAACTAATTATCTGTTGATGAGCAACACTATCGTAAGATGGGAAAGGGGGGCATGGGTCCTCGGTTTAAGTGTAACAGTTTTGCGATAGGACTGAGAAATTGGGGTTTTGGTAATGTTAACATATTTACGGGAAGCTACTGGGATAATCTTGTTAGCCTCAGCATAGGAGATTGTTTGCTCAGCCATGACAGTCTTAATAGCCTTTTGTCTGCCATACTCGGGGCATGACTTGCTATCAGCAAAGTGATCACCCGAACAAAGCACACAGAAGGCCTCACCTTCAGAAATGTTGCAACCATCACCTGGGTGATCGTGGCCACATTTACTGCAGCGTGGTTTAGACCTGCATATGGTTGCCACATGCCCAAATCTGCAACACTTGCGGCATTGAATTGTCGGGTATATAGATTGCTTAACAGGAAGGGATGTGTAACAGCAGAAAACTCTGTTTGGTAATATTTGTCCATCAAAGGTCAGAACACATGTTTCAGTGGGCCTCCACTCATTAATCCCGTCTCTTTGAGTTTTTCTATTGATACGGCGAACTTTTAGGATTTGTCCGCAACCTGAGGGTGAAGACAAATAAGTTATGGCTTCTTCTTCTGTAATATCTGAAGGAACACCGGTAACAACGCCCATCCTTGTGATATTGAATGTAGGTATTGATGCCGTATAGCTATATTTGGACAGCATACTATTTACCAAGAATCAACTGCTACTAGTCTTCGTGAGTATTATTTACAACCTAAGAATAGAACCCTGGTGAATACACAAAAGTTAATATTTCAGAAGTGGATAAGTAACCCTTGGAGAAAATCTGCTTGTATGTAACCTTTTTATTATAATGTAAATCACTACATAATCGGTTTGTATACTTGCTTACAAAGATGTTACTTACATTATTTTACAATGACTCATCACAATCACAATACAGTTTCTCGGGAATTAAGAACGAAGTAGATTATACGTCACTTGTCTTAAAACGCGACGACGAGCAATGGCGATACTCACACTACACCAAGTAGGTACCTGCCCTGTTATAAACAAACGTAATCACCTCTAAAACTAAACATAATAAGTGTCTGATTTAGTTGGTGTCAGGTCGTTTCATCTCACTGAAATGATTAGCCCACTTATTATTTTACAAACATGTTTACGGCGGGTGTGGCAATTATGTAGTTTTATAGTGCATCTGAGGGTGTACATGCAAACTTATCGTGTAGGTATCTTCGAACAAAAGTTGTGAGTAATGTAAGTAGATAAATCATGGTCACAAAGCGCAAAGCGCATCACCTACCCACAGCTGTCAGAAATAGGGTACCGGTCTTGTACCTATCTGTTTATTTTGATTTCTGTTTATGATAACAAATACTACGCACATAGTGCGTCTATTGTTAGCAATTGAATACATGATTGGTATCGTGGCTTTATTTGTATAAGTTATTGCATGTGTGTATGACCACAGCTAACGTTGGTTAAATTCCGTTAAAACAATCTTCATCTACGCATTAAAAAAAAATAAAAATATATATATATATATACATATATATGTACAATACAAATACAACTTACATAAACTAATTTAAAATTAATAATTTAAGAATAATAGGGAGAAAACGTTCAGTTACACGTACCTACCTATTCACTGCATAGTAATAAATGTTATTGTTTTCTTCTCTTCCTCTCTCCTTCACCTACCCCTTTTACTTCCTTTTTTTTCCTTCATACACACATTCACTCTGTGGTCGCATACATGCTACTTTGTGGTCGCATTCATAGTCTCCACCCATACCAGATTTCTGAGGTATATCTTAAACATGTCTTCCACGGAAGCGTCAGGCTATACGCCACCACCCCGACGTCTCTCACGCGATCGCGGGCGAACCAGAGAGTGTCGCAGCAAAACTTGGTATGACCAGCCCATACGGAGACGCCGCCGGTCCATGATAAGTTTGCGTGATAAACGCCGCCGTCATAAACGACAAACTGACCGTAGCAGATCACGAAGGCGATGCTCATCCAGTAGCACGAATAGTGGCAGACATGCACGTAGACCACGTCCCTCTTACCAACGCCCTCGCCGCTCTGCTACCAGTACGTCTGAAAGTTCTGATTGCTGCAGTGAAGGGTGTGTCCTTAAAGAGGACTCAGTCCTCTAAAGGCAAAGCCATACCCGCAGCCATAGCCTCCATTATGGCAGCAGCAGAGGACATATACTCCGGACCTCGGTCGGACGGTATGTTCGAGATGCGGGCGGAGGTCGCCCGTTTGACGGCCGCCATGGAGCTTCTCCGAAAGGAGAACGAGGAGCTCCGAGCGAACCTGGCCGTGCTCCGAGGAGCTGGCCCGAAGGATGTGCCTCAAAAGGGGGCGCGGCATGGTCAGGGTCGACCCGTGCCTGAGGAGGACCGGGTGCTGATTCTGGTGCGGCAGGAGCTGGCTGCCTTCCGGAGCCGGTTTTCCGCCCTAGAGACTATAGTCCTCCGCCCCCCCCCCTAGCGGCGAGCCGGCCGGCCTCGGGCCAACAGAAGGAGTCAACGTATGCCACCGCCACGTCAGCCGTGGCCAAGTCGGCACCGCAGCTGGGACAGACCCAGGCGAAACCGGTGCCGCCCAAGCCCAAGAAGGGTGGAGTGGCTGCTCAGGCAACTACGATCCCAGCCGTGATGCCAGGACGGTCGGCCCCGTCTCCCCCATCTCCCGCGGCTGACGCCGCATGAGAAGTATCCGGGGAGAAAATGAAGGCGGGCAAGGCAGCGAGGGCGGCAAAAAGGAAGGAGAGGCGGCAGCGGCGCAAAAAGCAAATCAAATCAAATCAAATAATTTATTTGCATAAGACATGTTATAAAGGTGTTACAGGTAAGTATAAAAGGTTCATTGTGTTATAACCTAATGAGGTGTGCAAATTAAAATAAGATGTAGGTACTAATCGCAACATTAAAATACAGCAGAATACATTAAAATTGAGTTACTTAAAAAAAATAAAAAAAATGTATATAAGACGGCGGGAAACCCATTGCATGCCGTCTTTTATGTTTCTGGTGTATTTCTTCGTTGGTATATGGGTAATTGGTTTACAATCACACACAACACTTAACTCAAACCATTTATTTTCACTTAAATCTTTTACACGCACTTTGGATTTTTCATAGAACAGCGAATCAGATAGTTTGAGTTAAAATTGAATCTAGCTGCCCATTCCAAAGCTAAAGTAGGTCTCATATGGAGAAGAACGGGCAAGAAACTCCACGGACACTCTTTTAAATCAAAACATTATGTTACAGAGGTTTCCTATTCCACAATTATAATTTTAGTCCTTTTCACACACTTTCATAGCGATACTGTCCGGCCGCCATTTTTCGACCATCTCTCAAGTGGGCGGAAGTAATGCGTATCGCACAGAAAGAATCTTATTACTTAGTTAGTGTTATAAAATTTACTAACAATGGTTAAATGCTTATCAGTTAATTCTTTTACAATTAAACAATGCTAATATTTACAAATGCAATGGCGGTTTAAGACGAAACTTTAATTAGTAACGTCATTACTTTTTACAACACAAATATTACTACTTTACAACATTTCCGGCAGATCAAGGAATTTAATCAAAGAGCAGGTATTCATAAATAAATGTGTGTGTAAAATAATCTTGCTACTTTATAGATTGTAAATCTGGATTGAAACTGATTTAGTTTTCGTATTAAAATATAACAGTCAGTTATTGACAATGAATCTCGCAATACGCGCCATTTTTTCGGCAAAGTAGGTAGCCATGTATCATAAACTAGAAGCCCAAAGACAATAAAAATCATTATTCCTTTATAATTGTGACTATAGTTTTAACTAAGACATTGTTGTTCGTTTTTATAGTTATTCAGCTAGTAATTAAACCAGCAGTACTCTTAATTTTTATATTACAACGTAGCCAATAGATGGCGTTGATCTCAAAAAAACCAATGCCATTCAAATGGTTAGAATTAATAGTTACGCATAAGATTATTTTCTAATCTTAACAGGTTGGCGCCTTCGTGGCGACATATATAAATAGAAATGTCAATATAAAAAATACACAAGTCAAACCAAAATTTAAATAATCATCATACATTGTCAGATAAAATCAGTCATCTTTCATTTAAATAATCATTAATTGAGTAGTAACATTTTGCAACTAGGAATTCATGCAACCCTAATTTGAATTGGTCCATTTTGTGTAGGTCTGTGATACTTAGGTATATTAGGTAACTCAAAAATTAAAGCCCTGGGCATACAATGGAATTTAGGTAAAGACCAATTTGAATATAATCTGAACTTACCAGTTACCGGCCATGCAATCACGAAGCGAAGCATTCTATCAGACATTCAAAAGTTATTCGACCCGCTCGGATGGATTGCACCTTGCTTTGTAACAGCGAAGATTTTAATTCAACAACTCTGGCACGAAAAGATTGATTGGGACGAAGTCTTGAATACGACACTGGCTGAAAAATGGGCTATAATACGATCTGATCTTGAACATGTAAACGGAATATACATAAATAGATGGATGGGAACGTCAAGCTCAAGAAAAGACTCTATAGAAATCCACGGATTTTGCGATGCCTCTGAACAAGCATATGGTGCTGTGGCTTACTGCCGTGTCACAAACTCGGATAGCACAGTAAAAAGCACAATCATTGCTGCAAGAACAAGAGTAGCTCCCTTGAAAACCATTTCATTGCCTCGATTAGAACTGTGTGGAGCTTTGCTTCTATCCAAACTACTGAAGCAAATAAGGCAAGCAATGAGGATACCTACAACACAAATCTATGCTTGGACAGATTCTTCTATTGTTATATCTTGGTTACATGGAGATCCGAACAAATGGAAGGTGTTTGTGGCAAACCGCGTCGTCGAGATTACAAACAATGTAAGTTGCAGTCAGTGGCACCATGTCCAATCTCACGATAATCCAGCTGATATTGCATCAAGGGGTATGTTATTGGCCAACTTGAAATGTTGCGACCTTTGGTGGAACGGACCACAGTGGTTATTACACCAGAAGATACAGTTCACTAAACTTAACATAACACCAATAGACCTAGAAAGAAAGAAAAGCACCATACGAGCTCTAAATATAACCAAAAACGAAGAAAATAATAAATTATCCGCACAGCTCGACGACTTCGACACTCTGACTGAACTACTGAGAGCAATCACCTACTGCAGACGATTCCTGAAACAAAAGAAATTAAAGAAAAATATAGCTAGTACAATCACAACGGAAGAACTCCAACTATCCTTGCAAACCTGTATAAAAAGAGAACAAGAGGAAGAATTTAAAGAAGAGATAGAAAGCTTAAAAAGAAAGAAAAGAGTTAAAAAATCAAGCAAATTAAAATCATTAAATCCTTACCTTGACGAGACTGGTGTCCTCAAGGTGGGCGGCCGGCTCAGGAACGCAGAGTTGAGTGACGAATGCAAGCATCCAATCATTCTGGGTCGAAACAGTAAACTTACCTATCTTATAATAGCAGAAGCCCACTCGAAGACGTTGCATGGAGGTATACAATTGATGCTTACTTACCTCCGATCCAAGTACTGGATACTGCGAGCAAAAACGTTGGTCAAACAATACATCCATCGTTGCTTGGTGTGTGCTAAACTAAACGCAAAGGTGAGAACACAAGTAATGGGTGCTTACCGTATGGGTCATGGCCTGCAGTACTTGGCTTTGGATCTCCAGCAGCACTGCGACATAGCATTCGGACTCCTGTATGCCGGGACTGCTGGTAGCGTTTCCCCAGTCCACATTATTTCTATGTTGACAACCTATTTATTGAAATATATTTTGATCATATTACTTATCCATGTTTATCGCTAAATATTTATGCATATAATCGCCCATTTACAATCTAATTTCAAATTTAATTCCAATAACCATATTATTTATTTGTGTTATGTTGTTCTATTTTGTATTTCTATTCATGACTTGACTTCCACTCCATTTTTGCTATTTACCTTCCTGTTTTTGGCACCAGGGTTTCGCCCCCTGGCAGCAGTTTGCCATACGGCGGCCCGCTAACTTGGATCTCTCACGCGTCAATGGCAACTTCCTGTTTTTGAAGCTTTTGGAGCTCTTTATAGTGTTTGGCATGTTGGGTCACCCTCCAGATTCCCAGGTTTTGTTTTATCTTTTATTGGGTCCATCTCATCTCATCTATCACAATCACATTCACTCATATACACTTAAAACACTGACCTACGGCACTGGCACACAACTATTATTGCATAAACACATTACATAATTCACGTAATTTGGCCATTTTGTAATTTCTTACATCAATTTTATGACGCACACGCACATTAACTCTATGGATGACGCTTCGAAATGTTGCCACTACATAAAGAGTAAAAGTTTATTGAGGATGATATTCTCGTAGCATGTTTGTCTATTTCTTTTTTTTATTTTGTTTTATAATTTTTTATATTCCTGTTTAGTTCTATCATATTTACATTTTAATATTTTTTTTTTTTTATAAGTTCGCTGTACCAGTTCAGTGTCCTATTAATTGTTTGAGGCACCGGGCGAAGTCAATACGTCAAAGCCGGTTGTCACTGAAAACCAGCGCTGGGGCTCTGTCTTGCATAGGGTCGCAGCATAATGCTGAGCGATAGCCGTTTTGCGTGGATGTGACGCATGTTTCCCTCAAACTTTTCTTATTTTTGTATTCCTGTTCTTTTTGCGTCATGTTTACCGCAAATAAACGTTTTTTCTTTCTTTCTTCTTTCTTACCAAGCGTACGGGTGAAACCAGCGCGACCATTCCTCAATTCAGGTGTCGACTTTGCGGGACCTTTCCAAGTATTGATGAGTAAGGGCAGAGGAGCCAGAACTAGCAAGGCCTATATAGCTATATTCATTTGCATGTCCACCAAGGCACTTCATTTGGAATTAGTTGGTGATTTAACTACAGCAGCATTCATAGGAGCCTTCAAAAGGTTTTGCGCCCGCAGAGGAAAATGCATAAATCTGTGGAGCGACCAAGGGCGAAATTTTATTGCCGCTAACAAACAACTGTATGAAGCCTGGAAAGAAGCTGGTTTGCAATTTGATGGAAAAATCGGTGAATTACTTGCTAACGACGGGACTCAGTGGCATTTTTATACCGGCATATTCACCTAACTTTGGAGGACTATGGGAGGCCGGAGTAAAATCCATAAAATATCACATGAAGAGAGTTCTCACTACAAACCTGACATTCGAAGAAATGACGACGGTTCTCTGCGAAATAGAAGCATGCCTGAACTCGCGTCCGTTATGTCCAATGGACGACGACACCATGCAAGCACTGACACCTGGTCATTTTTTAATAACAGAAGCACCAGTCACCGTCCCGAACTCAAACATAAAGGACGCTAAAATAAGCAATTTGACGCGCTGGCAATATATTCAAAAACTGTTGAGCGACTTCTGGTCGAGATGGCAGAAAGAGTATCTAACGAGACTCCAGCAGAGACCAAAATGGTTAAAACGCGAAGAAGAGTTTAAGAAGGGAGATATAGTGCTGATCAAGCAAGACAACCTCCCGCCGGGCAAATGGTCCATGGGACGCATTATAGACAAGCACCCCGGCCCCGATGGTTTAACCAGAGTGTATAGCGTAAAGAGCGGTGGCAGTATAACTAAGCGATGTGTGACAAAGTTGTGTGCTTTACCAATCGATACAGTACCAGATGACATTGTTTAACGTACTCTTATCTAACTTTATTTTGCATGTAATACTGAACTTAATAAATATGTGATTGTTTTTAAAGGACTATCTTAAGTCCTTTGGTGGGCGGCTTATGTTGACGCCAATTTAAAGTATATTAAGAGAATAAACCTCGTAAAAGACAGTCGCATTTCATTTCAAAAATCATTGACACCGTGCTAACAAAAGTCAACCTTATCCCCACAACAGGTTGTATTTTCAATCTTTAACATTAAAATAACGGTTTTTCGTAACGAATCCCGCACTGAGGGACAAACCCGATGAGGCCACCGCCGGGGCCGATCGGTTGATCATTTCGTACTCGCCGACTTCCGAGAGGGATCAAGGACAAGGACGGAGGACTCCTCGTGCGATAGCAGTTCATGGGACAGCAAAGCCGAAGAAGGAACCTCTACGCAAGAAACAAAATCGAAAGTCACAGGTAACGGTCGATCCTCGAGTCGACGTGTTGTGCAACCAGGTCAGTTTTATTTTAAACTTTAAAATGCAATAATACGTATCGAATACAAATGTGAACACAAGTAACGTGATCGAAAAAATGGATAATTTTATCTCACCGTACCATTTTACACATATCCGTTATAAGAAGGCATTGGTAGAAATGCTTGCCTTTCCAGGATTTTGCAATTTAAAAATGAACTGTGTTGAACAAGGGAAAAGAGTTTTTGACCTCAATGAGGAAATCATGGATGCAACTACCAATGCCTTGTCAAAGGGAACTATTGCAATCCAGTTTATATGGTATCATTGAGTGGGCTCACAATAACCGTGCCAAGTTGAAATTCATAACCTGTTGGAATCTCCGCTAGGAGTAATAGGGTTCTGTGGTTGGAATGATGTCCAATTATCACACGCACGATACTTTTGCGTGTTTATGGGTTTACAAGCTTATGAATATGTATAGAAAGAACCAGCTTTGTTCCAACGTGGTGTCCCGCGACACGACACCTCTCTTTTTATTAATAATATTTCTGAAATATTCGGTACTGTGTCGACGTGCTACAAATATACGTAATTAATTTACGGTAAAATAAAATCATCAAATGAGACTAGACAATAAAAGCGAAGAGTTTTTATTTGTTAAGACAACTTGCTGGTTACTATCACCAAGGTTACAAAATTAAGGACCACAAAATACAAGGAACCAACACCGTCTACCTTCAATTACAAAATCATTCTAAAAATTCGGAATGAAAATAAAATAAATACCTGCAAAAACGACAACTTCGAAACAAAGACCCTACCTTTTTGACAAATTTTATGGGAGATGTTTAACTCTGTTCAAACCATCGTTGGCAAGCACTTGGTGCAAATAAATTAATAACTTTAGCAATTTCGGGAGTTAAAAATACCCCCTCTTTAATACAAAAAACCTTCTCTGCCAACAAGAAGGATCTTGACGCTAGATGCGACCACGCCATCTTCCGGCAATGTCTCAGATAGTCAAAGATCCATTGGTGATCCAATCCAAGCCAAAATCAAAGGTGTTTTGTAACTTGTGTCTAAGAAAACGCCCAGTTCTATTTTCAAGCTTTTTCTGCAGAATAAAAGTGACGGACCGATGCGCCCAAATATCGATCTGCGAAGATTTAACAAGTTCGTCAAAACGAAACGTTTTCGTCTAATGTCACTCCTCTGCCCTAGATTTCCTTCGACCTGGAGACTAGAAAAGAGATGATACCCAGACTCACCTCGTCTTTGCTGTGGAACACCATGTCATTCCGATGATGTTATCCGTAACTTTGTATGTATTTTCACTACCAGCAGCAAAATAAATTAGGGTGCAATTATAGGAGATGACATGTTTACCGTTGGGGCTGGCTTCAGCGCCACACCTTTTCTCCACTATAACATGCTGGGTCGCGGAGACCTTGCGTGCGAAGGAACGTCATGCTTGTCTACTGAGCTGTAACATGTTCGGTCGCGGATACCTTGCATGCGAAGTGACGTCGTGCTAGTTATACTAGACGACGTCCTTCTGGTCAACCAAGACCAATCCAAGTTATGTCTTCAGGCTGCGGAAGCCGTGAGGCACTTGGAAAACCTGGGATGGTAAATCAACTGAGATGACATGCTTACCGTTTGGACTGGCTTCAGCGCTGCACCTATTTTCCTCTGTAACATGCTGGGTCGCGGAGACCTTGTGTGCGAAGGGACGTTGGGTTCTAGTCCACCTAGACAACTACCTTCTGGTCAACCAAGACCAGTTCAAATTATGTCTTCAGGCTGCGGAAGCCATGAGACACTTGGATTACCAGAGCTGGCAAATCAACTGCCAAACTGATTCAACTCAAGATTTGTAATATCTTGGCATACGTTGGCAAATTGGGGTTAATGTAACGTATACTATTTAAGAGGACACAACACAAAGTGGACATTAGACTGATTGTTGTCACATAAACCTTCGGGAACTGCAAAGTCTGTCGGGTCAGGTAAATTTCGTCGACCTTTTTTTTCCCTGAGGATGGCTACACTGTCGCAAAATGCAAACCTTCATGTGACACTTCAAGACATAACCGCGTCGAAAACCAGCTGCTGCTTCATGTTTTGAATCAAGAGATAATGTGGTGGCGCAGAGCCGCAAGTCGCACATTACCTATGCACAAATAGCAATTTCCTTGCGACGGACGCTTTGAAATGGCCTTGAGGTGCTATAGGCGGGAATCTAATGTCGTGTGCAGGGGCAACTCACTAAAAATGGCACTGCAACAAAGAGAAGCTATGTGCAATAATAGCATCAAAATGAATCGGACAATCGAACCCTGATTTCATAAATCCGAAAGGAGGGATGAACCAGATCGGACGGTCACTTGCCCTAACCTTCGAATTTTAAACACCTCGCGGACCAGTTCAAAATAGCCCTAACAGATACAACAGAATAGAGACAGGTGATCATCACGAGGAAAATAACCCGCTTAATGTCATCTTATACCTCAAACAATAGCGGAAGTATTTCAGTCGTGAGGGCTTCCAGAATTGGACTTCTATGCAATTCAAGAAATCGCGGTAGTTAAAAACTACGTATCACTAGATTGCCGGTATCAATGGGGAATTTACTTGGTAGTGGTGGCCACATAGCGGCCTCGAGATTCTGTTGAGATGTTTCAAATCTCAAGTAAAACTAAAATATCCTCAATTTGCTCACATTGCAAAATGTTTAAAGTTTTCCTACACGAGAATTTTTCCTATAGTACAGTCGCCAGCACGTCAAGCTAAACCCTATACATAACTATAACTACGATGCGCCATGCAGTGTTAGAAAGAAAGTATCATAGACGTGATTGGTGGAAGTTTAAACGTTTCTAAAATTGCCCAATTGCTGCACATACTAATATTTTCGAGCCAATTATCATGTTTTACTAGGAATAAGCCACACCCACGCCCCCCTGCGCGTACGTCACCGCTCCCGAGTTTCACTCATCACATCGTTCGTTTATTCTTTACGTCAGTCAATAAAATTTCGTGAAGTCGTCCTGTAGTCGTCCTGTGCGTGAAATTAGTAACTTTAAAACTATTAAATAATATTAATATGGCGACTGGCGCCTCAGTTGACGCAAGTTGAAAGAGAGTGTATCATAGCGCTTCGATTGAGTGGATGGGTGTCAGAGATTTGTCGGCTGACGGACATAACGGTGAGTAATATTTTTAATTAAAATAAACAAAGGCTAATAAAAAAAAAATGTGTCTTATGTGTTTTTCTATAGAATATTCGAAATAAGTTAACAGAAGGGTTAATTAAGTAGGTATCGTCTTTGTGTTCTTTTTTAAGAGTTTCTGATAATGTTAGTTATTAATGGTGAGCGCTGTTCCAAGTAGAGTGTAGCTGCTAGCTGCAGCACTCCCCCCCCCCCCCCCCCCCGTGAAAGCTTAAATTCACAATGAACTATTGTTTTTGATTCCATTATGATTAAGTCATGAAATAGGTATTCTAAACAAAAGTTAATCCAGTAAGTAGCTAGTGATAGGATTAAATACTTACCTACGCAATTACGCACTTTCTTTTAGTCCGTTGAAAAATTGCTGGGTCAAGCGTGTTCACGAGCCCAAGTTTAGTTAGAATCTAGTTACCACGAAATCGGATTGTAAATGTAATGTAAAGGAAGCGATGTTTGTGTGTAAATAAATAATTTAATGATTATAAGTTAGCTATCTATTACTGTAGGGGCTTGTGGCTAGGTAATAACAGCCACACGGGTCGATCGATCAGGTTAAGCTACGCTTGAGCGGTTGGTCCATGGATGGGTGACCATCTTCATATACCAAGACACTTCCGTACCTCGGAAAGCACGTTAAACCGTTGGTCCCGGCTGTTATTTGTGGATCTTTGACATTCGTTAAAGATCGGTGGAAGCCCGAATGTCTGACAACCAGTCATATCAAGGGTATTGTATTACCCAGTAACTGGGTTGTAGAAGTCAGATAGGCAGTCGCTCCATGTAAAATACTGGTATTCAAATGCATTCGGTTAGACTGGAAGCCGACTCTAACATAGTTTGGAAAAGGCTAGGCAGATTATATTTTGTAGGGAATTATATTTATGTTTTAATACGTTTGCCTGTAGTAATAAATTAAGTAAAAATGTGCCAATAAACTATAGCTATTTGTTTCGTTCCAGAAAAAACAAAACTTTTTACTTCTGGCTTCGGGCGGCGGTGGCAAGAAAGCGGAACCCTAGAAGCCCACCACCGCCAACTCTAGGCGAGAACCAAGACGGCGCGGCGGACGATACGACTATGGTCGGTGCCGATCATTTTTTGAGCACACGAGCGTACAGTGTGAGTCCATGCATAGCTTAGCTTGTAATCACACTTATCATATTAACTTATTCATTATTTACTAAATACCTACATGGTTTTCCTGAGAAGTGAATAACAACATTGATTAAAATAGGTAATACCTACTACCTAATAGACATGTTGTAAGGGCGCTCGGCGCGCACTCAAACCGGTTTTACGCGCGCCGGCGCGCGGCGGACCAGACTCAGTAAAAATTATTACTATCAGATACATGTTTAGTTGTCTACAACGCGCCCCAACAAAGGTGGAAGTACGCAATACGACAGATTATTTATCTGTCTATGTTTGTATTTTGAAGAATAATAATTTTAACCGTCACATACTCATTTAGTCAAGTTGGCCCGTCCCGTACCATTTTTCATAATAAAGAATTTTATGTAAGTATGTATTGAAATTGACAATATTTATTTGTTTTAGATTTCAATAGACACCCTCAGAAGGCGCCTGAAGAACGTTGGAAAGAAATGCCGCCGTCTTGCCAAGATTTTAATGACCTAGGCGCATTAGGAAGCACACACTGAGTGCACGGTGTATAGTGTCGTAGCCTTAGCTTTAGATGACGAACTCCGATTCTAGGACACTAGTAAATAATGCACTTTATTCACCCGGGTTTCCGTAGGAACCAATCCTATGTGTTCATACAGCTCGTGGTCAAAGTAAGTGCCAAGTTTCACTGAAATCGGTTTTTCCGTTAGCGTGAAAAAGTAACAAACAATATCTATCCATTCCCACAAACTTTCACAGTAAATAGTATCACAGTTTTACAATCCTTAAGTAGTATTTTCATTTTGTAATTATTTTATTTATCAAAATAAAAGAATTAAGGTAAGCATTGTTTCTCAAACACTGATTCTTTCTTCCATTGCTCGATTTGGGAAAGACGCCAGTCATGTCGTTTGTTGATGTTGTGTGATAATTAGAAATCGGATAATCGGATGCATATTTAATTTACCTAAAGTTCATTTTTCGTTATGAAAGTGGCTTCTTAAATTATTATTTTTGTAAAAAATATCCCGGGATTCCAGGAACACTGGGAATTTATAAAGCTTTCTAGTTCAGGTGTTTAGTATGGAAGCGACTTTTAAAGTTTTAGGATTGCATAAGTATTCAGATGCATATTTATTTAAAACTAGCAGCGCTTCGCGGTTTCACCCGCGTAGTTCCCTTTCCCGTAAGAATACGGGGATAAAATATAGTCTATGTCACCCGGGAATAGTGTAGCTTCCCAACAGTGAAAGAATTTTTCAAATCGGTTCAGTAGTTTTGGAGCCTATTCAATGCAAACAAATAAACAATCAAATCTTTCCTTTTTATAATAATTTTAGTATAGCAAATAAAATACATGTGTATGTAGAGTGTAAGTCTGTAAGAGAAGGAATAGTGTGAGTAGTAATGTGCCATTCCTGAAAATGTTCCCAAAAGAATCTTTCCAGTGCCCGGGAATATTCCCAATTGCTGGGAATGGGAACGTGTCGGTGAAACCACATAGAATTATCATAAAAATAAAAATATTGTAACATACTAAGTTACTGGTAAGATTTAGTAAGTAAGTAGAACATGTAATAAGTGCTCATTTACTAACTTGTCGTTCAATTTTGCATCCTATACTTAATCAGAAAACATACACCGACCCTTTTCCAAGTGTTTTGAAATTGACCGCGCTATTTTTATTACTTATGAGCGGCAGGCTAGACAATAGAAAGTTATATTTCTAGAGTTGCCTATTATGTTTGCTTCTTTTGTTACGCCGACCGGTTAGTTGGGCCATAAATGATGCACAAAGGATAAGTAAATAACATTTCTCAAAATTAGTATCACACCTGCACAGTTATAAGGATAGTTTTTTGTTATCAGTTTAACTCTCCAACTACATCAATAAACTGTCGAAAATTCTCAGTAACACATTGTGGGTGTAAAAGATATGCGTTTAATTTCTACCTTTTATTATTTTATCATGAAACACGCGATAAGAAACCTAATCTAAAAATTTTAAAAAATCTTTAACTTATGTGTTAGTGTTCTCTCTTACTAACTGGGAATGTTCCCGGGCACCAACCCAGTCAAATTATACTATATAATATATCCTCCGTTTGAAATAACATTAGACAGTTAATTAAACCTTTTTTTACAATCCGTTCAACTGATTTTGACCACTATTACTTTGTAAGCTTGATAAATGGTATCTGCAGTAAACAGTTGGTATTGTAACCACTTTTTTGCTTTAACGCCATCCTTATTCCTACGGAATAGAAGTCACAATCGGTTGAACCGATTGTAAAAAATGTTAGTTTAAATATCTAATCTTATTTCAAATGGACAATAAAAAATTGACAATTGAATGGATGGACATTTTACATTTGTTTCGCGGCAGCATTTAAAATTGCTTGGTAGTCATTGGTAGACTGTATAATTAATCTGTTACAAAAATCAATAAAAATATAAACTTGTAAAAAATATATTAACAACTTATTTTTAATCTATTGTCTATTTGTATAGTTTGGTTTTATAAATTTTGTTGTAAGTTTATTTTAATTTAGAGTAGGTGTAGGATTTGTTTTTAAGTTTTCAATTATATTAATGTTTGAAAATAAAAAGGTTACGATTTTTATTCCGCATTTTATTTTTATACTTTTCTCGCGGTTTCACATACGTTCCCGTAAGAACGTATCCTTTGTCCTTTTCTGATAGGTAGCTTCCCTCTTACCGAGAGGAGGCCTGTGTCCCAGCAGTGGGAACATTAAAGGCTGAGGTATGCAAAATTCCATGATGATCGGTTCTGTAGTTAAGGCGCCAGAAGTAGGGGGGTTTATCTACCACTGAATATAGGGGCTCTAGCTACCACTGAATCTATTATACGGGACCCCGACGCCGACGGTATATTTATTTACTTAAAAAAACATCACCGTCCTTTTTGCAAAAGACCGCACCAAGATATTTTTATATGGGGCGTTATAGCTAGCCCCATAAAGGCTAGCTACGCCACTGCGTAAAAACTGAAAGCGTAGGTAACAAATAAACACTCACTTTTGTATTTTATGCGGCTTCATCCGAGTTCTCATAGGAATAGGTATTTTTATCGACAGTTTGGGTGTAGCCGCAAATGAACCTCGTATGGGAACCCATGTCCTTCATGATGATGCGTAACAAACAAAGGAACTCATATTCTCATTGACCAAATAACAAAATATTTTGAATGTAATGAAGTAACCATAATAATTATACATTCGAATTTTATTTCCCTAGAAATCGTATCTTATTTCTCGCGCAATAAGTTTGAACTTTCATGTAAAAGCAAACTTCGGTAGGTATAGGTAATTCCGTTACTAAATTCAACCTTATTACTTTGGGAATAAGATCGTGTCAAACGTTAATCTCAAACAAGGCGGACTGACAAGAGGCGTTTTGTAGGTTTAATGAATTAAAAGTTCGTCCACGTTTGTGATGGTACCTACTCGTATATTGTTTTCGAAATTTCAAGCCGATTGTGTCATGGGTTTTTGCATTGAACTTCGTAAAAATACTTAGAATAGAAGAGCAAGGAACGCACGAAAACAGGTGACCGACAGCCCACCAGTAAGTAGGTAACAAAACTCGGAAAAAGTAATTAAAAACTGCGTGAAATAATAAAAAGTGTTTTTCTCACATCAGATTACCTCCCTGTCTGCTTAACATTATTCTCCGAGAGCGTGAAATTTCGCTACCTACCTGTTTAAATATATGAGAAGGTAACACCTACTTAATACTTACAGGTATTTCCAACTATTATTTAAGTAAAAATGAAGAAATAAAATATAAAAAACGATTATATCCAAGCTTTCTTAAGTAGTTTAAGCAATACGCCGTGCACGGGCCGCTTCTTTTTTTTACCACGCTATTCAAGTATTCAACCTGCTACGCTATTATTTTCTTATCGCAAAGTATGTTATTCTACACCACGACGCGCATACACACACACTCACGTACGCACAGCAGCACGAAACATTACGAGTAAGAACGGACAAAAAGCTATATATCTCTTTCACACGATTCTCACTGTTGCTGCTTATAAAGCGTTCAAGGTCAAAGTGGGGTAACTTGATGTGCTGGCGACTGTACTATCGTTGTCCACAAATCATCGGTCTTTTTTATTCGGGGGCCTTAATGCAGAACAACCAAATTTTTCTAATTTCATGATATAACACACCAATAAGGCAATAAGAGTAAGTAACGGTCAATCTCAAAGACCTAGAACGCCGGCCAAACGATGTCATCAGTCGCGTTTGCCGCAACACACATCTAGGAAACGTGGTCGGTCCCGCGAGCTACAAGTACGCCGACGCCGCAAATCTCGAGATTCAAGGTGTACAGATTATTCTAGTAGCAGTTCAAAGGACAGGTCTTCATCGCGTAACCGTGTCAATCAACGTAGGCGTCAAACTAACGATAGAATATGTGACGGACGTGAGGGGAGTAAAGGATCACGTGCTAATAGCAATTCTGATCATTCAACTAATGGTAAACAAAGTAAACGACGTCATTATTCTCCGAACGTTCAGTCGCATAAACGTGTTAAAACTAATTTAGATGATAAGGATAGCACTAATAGTATCTTAGATAAGTTTTTAAATATTCTTTAAAATGTAAAAGGTCAATCTAGCTCCAAACTTTCCTTAAATAATGTCATTCCAGAATTTGACCCAATGACAAAAGATCAGACCATCTTGATGTGGCTTACTAAAGTGGAGGAGTGTGCAGAGATCTATGGTTGGGACGAAAAAGAAACTATTCACTTTGCTCTACCAAAATTAACCGGTGTTGCAAAAATTTGGTACCACAAGGTCTCAGCACAGTCCTTTACTCATGGACCGAATGGAAAAGAAAATTAGTAGAAAATTTTCCTTGTCGTGACGATTACGCGGAACTTTTAATAGCAATGCTAGCTAAGAAAGCCCGTTACGGTGAATCGTTGGAGCACTACTTTTACGAAAAAAGTAATTTACTAAATAGGTGCGGATTAAAAGGTCGTAAAGCGGTTGACTGTATTCTAAACGGGATTGAAGATCGCGCTGTCAGAGTTGGTGCTCAAGCTGCTCAATTCCGCGAGCCTGAAGAGGTACTGAAATATATAAAAACCGTTAAAATAGGTTCTTCGAGAGATGCTGGGGAAAGAAATCAAAGGCACGACAGGAGGGCTGCTGGAACGATCGCTTCCAACGGGCGAAACGGTGCTGAACCAAAAAGGTTAGTATGTCACAATTGTAATGAAGAAGGTCACAAGAGTATCCATTGCCGGAAGGCTCCAACAACGTGTACTCATTGTAGTAAGTTGGGCCATTTAAGTACTTATTGTAGGTTCAAGAAACGAAAGCCACAAGCCAGCAATCAAAAGGACCCTGCTGAAGAGAAATTGGTATCAGAACTAACATCGGGTGAGTCTAACTCAAAATATATTTATCTTTAACATTCTGATTAACAATGAGGAATTCGTATGTCACGTTGATTTAGGTAGCCAATGCAGTCTTATTAGGGAAAGTGAAGCTAAAAGTTTAAAACTTTCTATTGATACCAAAGATTTGCCCTTGATGAGGGCAATAGGTGGAAATTATGTCAGTCCGTTGGGAAGGTCCAGGGTAAATGTTAACGTACAAGGTATAGAAGAAAATATTGAAATCCTGATCGTCGAAAATTACGCTCTGAAATATCCTGTGTTACTGGGACACACTTCCACAGAACTACCAGACATAATAATTACGAAAACACCTAGTGAAATAATTTTTGAAAAAACTAGTGTAAATAGTAAACTATACTTGAGGGTTTCGGAAGACATTTCTATATCACCGTGCGAAATCATTACTGTTCCAGTAAATTCATGCAATCATTTCGATGGGAAAATATATGTCAACGGTTCTGTAAGAGGTGCGCCCGGTGGTGAATATTATTTATTTCCCGGAGGATACGATCTTAATCGGGTATAGGTCGAGTAATTGTATTTAATATGAGCACTTCACGAATAACCTTTGCCAAAAATATATTGTTAACGCGTGCATTTTCTAATAACGTCATTCATGATATTGCCGTTGTCTCTTTTGACAAATATAACTGCGATGAATCCTTACTTGTTGGCCCCACAGTTACAAATGAACAGAAAAGTCAATTACAACGTTTACTCAATAAATTTAATGATTGTTTTTCATCTAATTTAAAATATTTAGGGCTCACCGCTGCTGGGGAAATGATTATAGAGTTACAAAATTCTGAACCAGTAGTGTACAGACCATATCGGATGTCTTGGGCGGAGAGGAACCTCGTTCGCGAAATGGTCAGTGAAATGCTTGACGCAGGCATAGTCCGGGAGTCTTCGTCCCCGTACGCGAGTCCAATCGTGCTTGTTAAAAAAAAGACCGGTGAAAAACGACTATGCGTCGATTACCGTGCTCTAAATAAACGAACAAAAAAAGATCATTATCCCCTTCCCAGAGTTGAAGACCAATTAGATCAACTTGCTGGCAGTAAATTGTTCATTTCCCTTGATTTAGCATCCGGCTACTATCAAATTCCTATTTCCACCTCTTCACAAGATAAAACTGCATTCGTTACCCCTGACGGTCAGTATGAATATACTCGGATGCCATTTGGTTTAGTAAATGCCCCATCAGTTTTTCAAAGAACCATAAATAAAATACTTTCCGAAGCAAAGATAAAATATGCTCTGGTCTATATGGATGATGTTCTCATTCCAGCAAAAACTTTCGAGGAAGGTCTCGTTAGGCTTCAAGAAGTGCTAACTCTTTTACGAAAAGGAAAACTAACGTTGAAACTCTCCAAGTGCCATTTCTTCTTTGACAAAATAGACTTTTTAGGTTTCGAAGTAAGCTCTGTAGGTATTAAACCAGGCACTCGCAAAATCGAAGCAGTGGCAAAATTTCCGATTCCAAAGAACCAGCACGAAGTAAGGCAGTTTATTGGTATGGCTAGTTTTTTTCGTAGATTTGTGAAAGGTTTCGCTGTAATTTGCAAACCACTGACGGATCTTTTGAAAAAGGACTGTCAGTGGAAATGGACTAAAGAACCAAATGACTCATTCCATTCCTTAAAGCAAGCCCTTATTTCTCGCCCGATATTGGCTCTTTGCGATCCAAAAAGGGAGACTCAGTTACACACTGACGCGTGTAAGTATGGCATTGCAGGGATCCTTATGCAAAAATGCGATGAAGGTTTACTCAAGCCAGTCTCTTACTTCAGTCGAAAAACGACTCCAGATGAGCAACGCATGCATTCTTTCGAATTAGAAACGCTTGCGGTTGTAGCTTCTCTCTGCAGATTCCGCGTTTATCTCCTTGGAATTCCATTTAAAATATTAACGGACTGCAACGCGCTTCGTACAACACTAATAAAGCGTGATCTAGTTTCACGTATTGCTCGTTGGTGGGTTCAACTTCAAGAGTTTGATTGCGAAATAGAGTATAGGCCGGGTACTGGCATGATGCACGCGGACGCTTTAAGTAGAAATCCGGTGGACAAGGCGGCTATAGATGATCATATACTTGACGTACTGTCTACTGAATCTGAGGATTGGATCGCAACGGTCCAATCCGCCGACGATGAGATTTCCCGGATTAAACGAATTTTGGCTGATCCGGAATCAGAAAATGTGTCGGATATAGTCAGGAACTACAAACTAAAAACTGGTAAGGTATATCGTTTATTAAATTATAATGGAAATGATTGTGTTCGATGGGTAGTACCGAAAGGAGTGCGTTGGCAAGTTGTTAAGATGAACCATGATGACATCGGTCATTTTGGTTTCGAAAAAACCTTGTCTCGAATTCAACAATCATTTTGGTTCCCGAAGATGAGACGTTTTGTGAAAAAATACGTCCGATCATGTTTAGAGTGTGCTCACCACAAGGGCACAACGGGGAAACAACAAGGTGAGTTACATCCAATCCCAAAGGTAGAGACACCTTTCCATACTATACATGCTGATCACCTGGGGCCGTTCGTTCGGAGCAAACGAGGTAACGTTTATATACTAGTTCTAATAGATGGTTTCACAAAGTTCATTAACATTTCACCCGTCAAGAATACCAAGACATCGACAACAATTAGAGTGTTGCGAGAACACATTAGTTATTTTGGAGCACCTGTTAGATTAATCACCGATCAAGGTACGTCCTTTACAAGTAAAAACTTTCGATCATTCACAAAATCGTTGGGCATAAAACATATCGTAAA
The DNA here is from genome assembly GCA_949987655.1 of Polymixis flavicincta. Taxonomy (NCBI): domain Eukaryota; kingdom Metazoa; phylum Arthropoda; class Insecta; order Lepidoptera; family Noctuidae; genus Polymixis; species Polymixis flavicincta. Next base: position 6,353,061 of record OX465202.1, on the reverse strand, counting down.
CGCAGTTGCCACGCCACGAGCCAATGGTCAGGTGGAACGATTTAATAGGACAATCATCGATGCCCTCTACTAAAACGCATAGTAAGGATGAAAGGACATGGGACGAATTTATCCCTGACGTGCAAATTGGACTTAACACTACAGTGCACAAAACTACCGGTAAGAGCCCTTCAGAACTATTATTTGGCGTACGACTAAAAAGTCAGACTGAGAACAGGCTCAGTGAAGTCATCGACGAAGTCATAGACACTATATCGTCAGAAGATCTAGAAAAAGAGAGAAGCAAAGCAGGAGAAAGAATAAACAACCAACAGATGAAAGATAAGGTAAGGTTTGATTCAAAGCGTATTAAGAACAAATCGTATACAGTCGGAGATTTGGTAAGCGTGAGAAGGGAAATTCCGAGTACTGGTAAGTCTAAGAAATTAATTATGTTTCAAGGACCCTACAGAATTGTTAAAGTATTGCCCAATGATCGTTATTTAGTAACAGATACCCCTCTAACGCGAAAAAAGGCTGCCGTAATTATGAAAACATTATTGCAGTAGATAAAATGAAACCATGGCTTAGTTTTAATCAAAACTTTGGTAGTTCGGATTCTGAATGTGACGACGTTGCGTCGGGATCAGAGCAATCGAATATCGATACATCATAGAAAATAATTCTTTAGTATTTGCTGCAATTGATTGTGTGAATACGACATCAATACTATGACAACATATGAATGTCGCTGTAAATATTTACAGAACTTTAAAATAAGTATCTTGCTAGATTGTAATATTGTTTATACTTAGTGTTAAAACATGTTATTATTTTTACTAGCGTTAAAAAGATATATGTATATATTAAATTACCTATTTGTATTAAGTTCTGTATTTGTAACGTTGTTATTTGTGTTTATTATAAGTCATGTTATGTGTTTGCTTGGTTTATATAACTTAAACTTAGCTCTTAAAAAAAAAACTTTTAATTGATTTCATTACATTTAAATCGAATTAAGTTTGATATTTAGAATAATCTTGAGCTGTAAAATTAAATTAATTCTATACGACTGAATAGATAATAATTATAAACATTCGTTGTAACCCTAATTAAGTATGCCTATTACTATTAATGATGAATCAATGGAGATTCATAAAAATTGGAAATTTTCTATAATTTGAACAATTAATTACTAATGCATTAATAATTTAATAGACAATAAATCATTATATTCTGAAAATAAAAGAGCAAAGGGACTTGCTCTAGCAGGATGGCCGAGCTGTTAGGATTTTAGTAAACTCATTATACAATTGTATCTAGTGGATGTAATAAATGCGTTTTATATTTAAGATCAACGCATTTATTTAATCAGCTACCGTCGTGTCGTTTTGTTCAAATCACGTAACGGTCGACGGGCGACAAGTGACAGTACGCGTGTCACTTGTCTTTTAAAAACGACGATTCGGCTGTGCGCAGCTCAGTTGTTGCTGCGACGCCGAAGTGTAAAGACCTTAAAGTAATACTGTGTCACTACTTGTAGAAATATAGCCATCCGTTACAGCAAGGCCAGGTCAGTTTATTTCATCTTTAATATTTAAATATCCAAGTGGTAATATTTCTTAAATTACTTAAAATAATCTACCATGTTACGTCCTTTTAAGCTAACGTGTATTGTCATTCCTGGTATTAATAATATCCTGTTGAATAAAGTGCTTTAGTTCCAATAAATGTTTGTGAGATTATTCAAACTTTCATTTCATATACTACCCCGCATAACCTACAGGTAATAAATAGTCCGATCCTAACATAAGTATTAAGTAGGCGTTACCTACTCATATACTTAAACAGGTAGGTAGCGAAATTTCACGCTCTCGGAGAATAATGTTAAGTGGACAGGTAGGTAATCTGATGTGAGAAAAACACTTTTTTTATTATTTCACGCAGTTTTTAATTACTTTTTCCGAGTTCTGTTACCTACTTACTGGTGGGCTGGCGGTCACCTGTTTTCGTGCGTTCTTTGCTCTTCTAATCTAAGTATTTTTACGAAGTTCATGCAAAAACCCATGACACAATCGGATTGAAATTTCGAAAACAATATACTCGTAGATACCCATCACAAACGTGAACGAAGTTTTAATTCATTATACCTACAAAACGCCTCTTGTCAGTCCGCCTTGTTTGAGATTAACGTTTGACACGATCTTATTCCCAAAGCAATAAGGTTGAACTTAGTAACGGAATTACCTATACTTACCGAAATTTGCTTTTACATGAAAGTTCAAACTTATTGCGCAAGAAATAAGATACGATTTCTAGGGAAATAAAATTCGAATCTATAATTATTATCGTTATTTCATTACATTCAAAATATTTTGTCAATGAGAATATGAGTTCCTTTGTTTGTTACGCATCATCATGAAGGACATGGGTTCCCATACGAGGTTCATTTGCGGCTACACCCAATCTGTCATAAGAATACCTATTCCTATGAGAACTCGGGTGAAGCCGCATAAAATAGACAGGTAGGTAATCTGCACCCTAATTGCGTAACTCACGATTCATCATAATTGGTTTCGTCTTCACAGTTAAACAATATTCATTGCGTTATTTATGTTGTCGAACAGACACATTTTTCGAACATATGAAGCAATGGTTTAACAATCCGTTTCAAAACGATACAGATTATGATAAATCGTGAGTTACGCAATTAGGGTGCTGATGTGAGAAAAACAGTTTTTATTAATTTTACGCAGTTTTTAATTACTTTTTCCGGGTTTTGATACCTACTTACTGGTCGGCTGGCGGTCACCTGTTTTCGTGCGTTCTTTGCTCTTCTATTCTAAGTATTTTTACTTAATTGAATGCTGAAAACCCATGACACAATCGGCTTGAAATTTTGAAAATCATATAGATAGGTACCCATCACAAACGTGTATGAACTTTTAATTAAATAAACCTACAAAACGCCTCTTGTTAGTCCGCCTTATTTGAGATTAACGTTTGACACGATCTAAATTCCCATAGTAATAAGGTTGAACTTAGAAACGGAAACCTATACCTACCGAAGTTTGCTTTTACATGCAAGTTCAAACTTATTGCGCAAGAAATAAGATACGATTTCTTGGGTCATGAATCATCAAATAAAATTCGAATCTATAAATTATTATCGTTACTTCATTACATTCTAAATATTTTGAAAATTAGAATATGAGTTTCTTTGTTTGTTATTAGAGCTACCACCACCCCCCCCCCCCCCCTGCTTCTAGCGCCTTAACTACACAACCGATCATCTCGGCATTTTGCGTACCCACCTACCTATCATCATAATCAGCTTTGAATGTTCCTACTGCTGGGACACAGGCCTCCGCTCGGTGAGAAGGGATACGTTTTTACGGAAATCAGTGTGAAACTGCGGGAAAAAATAAAATGTGGAATAAAAATCATAACCTTTATATTTAAACATTAATATAGGTAATTGAAAACTTAAAAACAAATCCAACACCTACTCTAAATTAAAATATACTTACAACAAAATTTATAAAACCAAACTAAACAAATAGAAAATAGATTAAAAACAAATTGATATTATTTTTTTACAAGTTTATATTTTTATTGATATTTGTAACAGATAAATTATACAGTCTACCAATGACTATCAAGCAATATTAAATGCTGCCGCGAAACAAATGTAAAATGTTATCTATGTTGGCAACTCCAACAAACTAATGTCTTAGGCATAATTCATTTCCTGTTTCCTTATGTCAAATTGACACTTCTACAATAAAACCCGCTCCACACACGTACATCAAAAAGCCTGCCTTTTATTTCTGCTGCAAAAATACCTCAAGAACCAGCCCTGCTGCAATACGCCAACATAAAGTGGTCCTTCGAAGGAAGAGGAATTGGTGCAGAAGTACAATCAAGAAAGGATACACCCTATAGGTACTTTCTACGAAGATTGGGCTCAGGCCGCGTCGCCTGCAACAACGTGCGTGAGTGCAAATCCTATGCGGGAACAATCATCAGTCACCGACTGCAAGGAGGTATTTATAGGATACATTGGGTCAAAGTTCCTCGCTTTAAAGCCTTTCGGGGCCGAGGGTCGCATGACGCCATAACAAAGGCTACCTATTGGGCCTTTGTTCACCATCCGAAAAAAGCCATTTTGGTTTGTTGGATCGCCGGCCATTTTTTGGCGCGCTCGCTGACGCAACAACACGACGCTATAGCTGCAAGCCAATCAGCACGCTCGTCGTGTCATCGTCAAGCAAAATCATACAACCCGATTGGACGAATCTATAAACTCATTCGTTCGTTCGTTCAGTCCTTCACTTCCTGCAGAAGAAAAGTTTTTCTACGACAACGATAAGACGCCATCTTAATAATTTGTGCATCTTTTGTTCTACTTGTAGGAACGCATTCCTAGGTTTAAGAAAATAATTACTGTACCAACTAGTTTTAAATCAGTTTATATTGTTATTGGAAGTTTATGTTTAAGTTTACGGTTTATATAAATAAGACAAAAACACGTACCTAATAATCTTTAGTGTTAACGCGTGAAATATGGATGAAACCACGCTAAAGGTAATGAAGGCCTCCCGTGGCTACAATAAGGCCTCAATTACACGATTATATCAATACGTTTTAAACCTTGAAGATGTGCAGCTTAGTAGTGCTGCAACATTACAAGCAAAAAGGGCTAGAATCACTGAATTATTTTCCGAGTACGAGTCCTACAATAAAAGGATTCTCGCAATAGACGAAAAAGACTGTGAAAATGTCGAAGAGTGTGAAGCAAAGTACTTTCATATTTTAACAGTACTCAATGAGGCAATTCTTGGTAAATCATCGCCAAACGTAGATAATTCATCAGCATTTAAGGCAAAATTACCTACGATCCAGGTGCAAACCTTTTCAGGAAAATATTGTGAGTACGTGCCATTTATTAACATGTTTCGTGCCATTATACATAAAGACAGGTCCATTGATAATGTCCAAAAACTTTATTACCTGAGGACGTTTCTCCAAAAAGAACCCTTTGATATTATAAAAAATTTACCACTTTCCCCGGAAAGTTATGAAGAGGCTCTTAGGCTCTTGGAGGAAAGATACAATCATAGGTTTCAAATTATCATTGAGCATAATAATGCACTGCTTGATTTGAATGCTCTGTCCAAATCGACACCCAGCAATATTCGTGAATTTGTTTCTAGTATCAAACAAACTTTAGCTGCTTTGAAAAATCTAAAGGTTAATGTTGAGGGGTGGGATCCTATAATCTTATCTATCTTATACCGTAAACTAGATATATACACACGTACACACTTCTCACGAGCTTACCAACTCGAGAGAAGCAATGAGTCGGATCCAACGGTGGTAGAATTCCTGTTGTTCCTGGAAAAAAGGGCCTTGGCATTGGAGAATGCAGAGCCTACCACAACAGGCAAGGCTCATAAGGTAGTGACAAACATGGCAGCAGCCTCGGCAACCAACTCCTGCGCTCACTGTAAGTCTGAACAACAGAAATTATTTTCTTGTAATGATTTTAAATTATTGCCCAGTGGGGCTAGAATAGAATTTGTTAGGACTAATAAGTTGTGTGACATATGTCTTAACAAACATAGCGGTAAATGTAAGTTTCATTTTCGTTGCAAGATTTGTAAAAAGGAACACAATACATTGCTACACAAGGAAACAGCTCAAGAACAACCTGTTTCTTTGATTTCAAATGTTAGCACTCCCAAGGTGTTATTACCTACAGTAAGGGTGAAGCTATATTCTAAGAGTGGTAGGGAATTGCACATAAAAGCAATATTAGATTCTGCATCACAGATCTCTTTGGTCACCAGCAAGGTGATAGATGTGTTAGGTGTAACTCCTATTCCAGATAATACAGACATATTGGGTGTCAGCAACTCTAGTAATATTGCTAATTACTCTGTGCCCCTTGAAGTATTTTCTTTAGTTACACCATACAAGGTCAATATAAACTGTCATGTTTTAGAAAAAATTACATGCAAAATCCCACAGTTTAAAGTTGATTTATCATGCATAACCATACCTACAGGAGTAAAGTTAGCCGATGTAGACTTTAACATCCCATCAGAAATAAATATGCTGATAGGCGCTGACATATTTTTCCAGGTGTTGCTACCGGAGCCAATAGAAGTATGACAGCAAGCCACTTCGCAATCAACTGAACAAACAGTTCAGCAACAACACCTGCAACCCCGCTTTATCAGTACAAGGTTTGGGCATGTCATAGCTGGCGCTTTAACAAACCATGCAGTTTCTAGTAAAGGTAAGGTATCATTATTATGTACTCATGATAAATATGAGTTAGAAATTAACAAAACTTTGCAACAGTTTTGGTCAACTGAATCTGTTCCACATTATTTTAGTGAGAAAGGTTCAGAACATGATTTATGTGAAGGCATTTTCAAAGAAACCACAAAACTTAAAGATAAAAAGTTTCAAGTTAATTTACCATTAAAGATTTCCTTGGCTGAGGTTAAGGATATCCTAGGAAACTCTTTTGATTATGCATTAAACCGGTTTCTAAGCTTGGAAAGAAAATTGCATAAAAACCCTAAATTACTTTCTGATTATGATCAATTTATAAGTGAATATGTTCAGTTAGGGCATGGACATTATGTTGAATTTAATTCACTAAATTTAAAAAATCCCATGTACTTTATGCCACATCATGCTGTGCTTAATGAGAATAGTAAAAGTACCAAAACTAGAGTGGTTTTTGATGCATCCATGCAAACTGACAATAAAATGTCATTGAATGACCTCTTGCTTAATGGTGCTCCAGTGCAAAAAGAACTTTTTGACATTATGCTTTTATTTCGCTTGGGAGATTACACATTTACTACGGATGTACGCCGAATGTTTCGTTGCGTTAATGTTAACCCTGAACATACTGGATTGCAAAACATATTATGGAGAAATGATGTTAATGACAAAATAAAATGCATTCAATTAGACACTGTTACTTATGGTCAGAAGAGCTCTGGTTTTTTAGCTACACGCTGTTTGCATGAACTTGCTGAAACTCATAAACATGAATATCCACTGGCTTCATATATTTTAAATAACTGTACTTATGTGGATGATGCTTGCTATTCCCATTCCGATTTAAACATTATTAAAAAGGCAAAACAACAATTATGTGAATTATTGAGTAAGGGTAGTTTTGAAACCCATAAATGGGCATCTAATTGTCAGCAAATTTTAAATGACATATCTCCTGACAAACAACATTTTGATGATTTTGATCTTCAAAAAGATAATTATTTCATGAAAACTTTAGGATTAACACTTAATGTAAGTAAGGATTGCTTTGTATTTTCATGTCCAGAGCCTTTTAATATTGAAAATCCTACCAAAAGACAAATATTAAGTTACATTTCCAAATTCTTTGACCCGTTAGGATTTATGTCTCCAGTTATAGTAAAGGCCAAAGTATTTATGCAAAAATTATGGTTAGAGAAGTTACACTGGGATGCGGTCCCTTCAGAGGGGATAAGACTGGAGTGGCTTTCATTTGTTAAAGGCTTGACGGACATGCAACCTTTGTACATTGATAGAAATATAAAAATTGACAAAAATGCCAATGCAGTGCACTTAATAGGATTTGCTGATGCTTCTGGCTCTATAGGCTATGGCTGCTGTGTTTATCTTCGGGTGGCGAAGGATTCAGGTAAGGCTTCATGTTCCTTACTCTGCTCTAAATCCCGAATTAACCCCCAAAGCAACAATGCACTCACCATACCTCGATTAGAGTTAAATGCAATGCTTTTGCTTACTAAATTAGTCAATAGAGTTTATGATACGTTAAGCCTTAAAATAAATATAAATGGTGTTTATCTATATTCAGATTCTCAAATTGCACTTGCATGGCTAGCTACAGAGCCAATTAAGCTTCAAGCATATGTTGCTAATAGGGTTAAGTTAATTCAGGAGCAGACATCTAGATGGCGCTGGCTGTATGTGGCGAGCAACGAGAATCCAGCTGACTATGTTAGCAGGGGAGCCATCCCTGATGATCTGAGAAACTGTAAGTTATGGTGGCATGGTCCAGAGTTAATGCTAGACAGTATGTATGATTTTAATAATAAACTTACCTTACCACTCCTTCAAGATTTGCCAGAAATGAAGAAGGTTTCTGCATTCTCTGATTCCAAGGTGGCCTTGATCACACGAAGTGAACTTAATATCTGTCAGTTTATTGATAAATATTCGGACTTAAATAAAATGATCCGTGTCATGGCATACATATTAAGGTTTTGTTATAATCTAGATAAGAGGGGTACTCCACTATCTCCTCTCGAGTGTGAAAACGCGCTGAATAAAATTATACAGCGCGAACAGAGCATACATTTCAGTCAGGAGCTAAATCATTTAAATTCAAAAAATGAAAATATTAAAGGGCCTCTAAAACCCTTACATCCCTTTATTGATAAACAGAACTTGTTAAGAGTAGGTGGTAGGATTGATAATTCAGAGGTCTCATTTTCACAGAAACACCCTATTATTTTACCTAAACAATCTCGTGTTACTGATTTGATAATTTACCATGAACACGTATGGGCACGCCACGATTGCGGCGGTAAGTCCCCTCTTTGAGGAGTGGTTTGAGAGGCGGCATGGCGTCCTCACCTTCCGCCTGACGCAGGTCCTCACCGGACACGGTTGTTTCGGGAGGTTCCTGTTTCGGATAGGGCGGGAGGAAACGCCCGGGTGTTTCCACTGCGAAGATCGCCCTGAGGACACGGTGGAGCACACGGTGGCGGTCTGCCCTGCTTGGGCGGAGCACCGCCGTGTCCTCGTGGAGGCGATCGGCGGCGGCGATCTCTCGCGTCCGGCCCTGGTCCAGGCCATGGTACGGAGCGAGAGGGCATGGGGAGCCGTCACCTCCTTCAGCGAAGCAGTGATGCTCGCGAAGAGGGAGGCGGCGCACGTGAGGGAGAGGCAGCATATGCGCCCTCGCGACCCCAGCCGCCGCAGGATACGGAGACGCCCTGGGCGTCAGGAATCCCAGGCCGATTTTCGGCCACCGTAGGCATGGGCTTGCGGACGGCGAGTAATGGGTAGCTCGCTGTCCGGTAAGGACCAAGCCCAAGTCGACGGCGCGTTGTGTTCCACGCGCGCCTCAAAGAGATGTCAGCACAAACAGTGATGGGACCCGCAAGGGTCGATGCCTGCCAGGGGTGCGGGTTTGTTCGAAAGAGACACCACAGCCCCTGGCTTAAGGGCTACTGAAGGAACACGGGTGGGTTTTAGTCAGTAAAAGTCTGACACGCCCTCCTGCTCCACCCAGAGCGGGAGAAGTTATTTGATGATTTCCCACCCAAAAAAAAAAAAAAAAAAAAAAAACCGTAGCACTGATAGTGAAAGGATTGAAAAAAGAAATTTTAGTTGTTAGTAAAAAAAAATCTATTTTTTCAGTTCGTGTTCATTTAATAATAAGCTGTTAATGATTAAAGATTTCATAAGGTAGATATTTAAATCTTATCTGTGTATTAAAACATATTCGTAAGAGATTTTTGTTTGAAGCGAAACTGTCGCCTGTAATTTCAGTGTGAAATAATAAACATTGTGTTAAAATTTGAGAACAATTTTAAGGAATTGTAGTTATGGAAAAAAAAACCAATTCAACTAAGTTTCACTTATTTGTTTTTAATAGACTTTTTCAAGATTTCTAAAGAACACCAAGAAATTAACATAAAAAAAATACACAAAAATTATCATCAACTTGTATTTATCTACACTCATATCGTAAAGCGCTTATTACAAAAATTAAAAATAATATCACAATGACAGCCTTTATGCACGTGCGATTCTAATGAAATTAAAAAGTTTTATTATACATTTACAATTACAACACACCTTCTATAACGGAATAATATTTTAAAATAAAAATAAATCTATTAAAGTTCAGATCGACCAAATTAGAAATTTAAAGGCACACAAAATGATTAAATTATGCAACTGACTATTGATGTAAGTATGACTACCTATATGTGTTATATGTATTCATATTTTATAACAGTTCCCACCTATATTTTTTGAAAAAAATGTCAAGCTTTTTGAGTTTAAATAAAATGTATGAAAATGCACTCAAAATCAAAAATCATTTATCATAAACCGGCATGGGCACTTATGAAACGTCAGAAGCTAGGTGCAGGGTTCTAATTTGTCGCTTCCTATGGAGAAGAGCCGGCAAGAAACTCCAGGGTTACTCTTATAAAAATAATTGACTTTTACAATGTTTTCAAATTACAGTTATAATAGGTATGGGAGGACAGTGCAGGCTTGTCAATAAGTACCAACTTAAAGGAATAAAAATACAGAGTTAAAATCGTCTACAAATCTAGTCTGTAAGGCCTACAACGTTCTCTCATTCACAAAATGTAAAAGAATCTACATAAATAAAATTAACCTATTTGAACCAAGTGACATGATTTTGATAACAATCGCTAATAAATAGTCGATATTAGCTGGATATTTAAACAATTGTGGATACCTACTCGTGTTAGGTAAAAGTTTCGTGCAAATGAATTTGTATAAATCGTACTTATATGTGTTAAATATTTTGAATCTGTAACCATTATTTATCAAATTTATTTATTTATATGAATACTACAGTATCTTTTAAATAAACATACGGTTTAAACCGATTATACAGGAGACTTCGTAACCGTTAGCAATATTTTAAACAATGACTACAGTCTACACAATCAACGAATTAGAAAAATACAAATTGGAATACTTAATAATTAAAATAACATCCTGGACCCTACTCCTGATGCCGATGGGCCAATATTTTTAATATTATGATTTTTTTTTGTACGACTTTTTAATAATATTAAAAAAATTACTAAATTTGTATGAAAGAAAATAAACCTAATATAAATAGCTATACTAGAATATAATTAAAATAAACTCATAAGCTATACGGCTATAATAAATAGCTACACAAGCTTATTTGTAAAACATTAGTAATCTCCAGGATATAATACTAACATCGTAAAAAACAACTTTTGTTTTATGAGTTTTAATACTTCATTCATTTTCATATTCCCGTGCAAAACTGCGAGTGAGTGTGAAAGGGCTCTCTTGATAAGCGGTTATTAAATTGTTTAATTGAACCTCGTTTAAAGCCCGACGCGGCCCGACGTCGAGGTGCACGAATGCGTTCGGTAATTTCTCCTTCTTCTTCATATCTTCGCACCCAGCGGTGCACCGTTGTTCTCTGAAAAAAAAAAACAATTAGCATCGATTTTATCGAATATAGGATCACACACACACACACACACACTAAAAAACAAAAAAGGAAAAAAAACGCATACACAAAAGTCACTTCAAAAGTCTTATTAAAGATACTGTAAATAAAAATTATAAGTAATGAAATAACGTGTGCAAAAAGATTGACTTCGTGATAAATAAACTCTTACGTTTTCTATATAATTATCTAATTTGGGTATTAACATTCTCATTTATATTTAATATTAGCTTCTGTCGCCAGCCCGCGCTATTAATTCGTTTTCGCTTAGCGTTCTGAGTTTTATCTTTTTGCTCGGCTCCTAAGAGCCGTAGCGTGATATTACATAACCTTCCTAAAGAAATTGGATAGCCCAATTCTCAAAAAGAATTTTTCGAATCTGACTGGTAGTTCCAGAGATTATACCCTACATAAAAACTTAAAAAATTTGCCTGTTTATGATATTATTCTATTATAATATTATGTTAAATATATATGGGTAATAAAAATGGCATAGCATAAACTACAACATTGTATGAAACTCTCCCAAGCAAAAATAAAATGTTTTGACGACATGAAATGAAGCACCATTCTTTAGGTGATAGATTTATTATCGGGTCATAAAAACAATGTCTCTGAACTAAGGCAAAAGAAATAAAAAAAACATTGACCGCATTGCTATATTATTATCTTATACTGAGATTTATAAGTTTAACTATTTTTATTAACTTAGTGTTATTATCAAGTCATTATACGCATTTTATTGTTTCTTAATATAAAATAAAACATTAATAATATAAAGCGAAAATATTTGTTTGTAATGAATAAACTCAAAAATTAATGGACCGATATTTAAAAAAAAACTTTCACCAGTAGAATGCTATATTATTACTGAGTAACAGGCTATAATGCCATTAGAATTAAACTCACACTCACTGTGTGAATGATGATATGATTAGAAAGGGTGTGACTACGGAGATGACGACTAATAGAGAAGTGTGGAAGAAAAAGACATGTTGCGCCAGCCACTAATAAATTGGGATAAGGGTAGGAGAATGATGATGATGAATTAAACTCACAATATCGGCAGCAACAAAGAAATAAATATAAAAAATGCAGGAAATGAATTCGAGGTGATTTTATTAAATATCCTAACTAATCCTAATTTTCAGGGGGTCAAACTTATGCGGGTGAAGCCGCGGGGCGCAGCTAGTATTAAATAAATGATAAGTAAGCATCATTCAAATAAAATATTTATAAATTGAATTACTAGCGGTGTTAGCAATGTTTTGTTACGAGTTTCAAGTTTAGCACTTTATTATTTTCTGGACGAACAATATATGAATTATGAACTACGCGTAAGTCTCGATCTTATGGAAATAACGCGAAAAAATATATCTTCTCCAGGTCTGGGTATACCCATGTGCAAAATTTCATCCAAATCCAACAAACCAACAAGCAAACCAACTCACTTTAGCATTTAAAAAATATTTAGAATAAGTTAGGATTATATATACCGATTATATTATTTAATTAGAATTAACAATTTGTCTGTAAATTACAATTGAAAGAAAATTTGATGTTTATAATAATCGAAACTAATAAATATATTATAATTTTATAATAGTATAACATATAATTACTATAAGCACTTAAGTTACTTCTATCTCTCTTTCTATCTTAATAAAAAACATAACTTACTTGTAGGTTCAACTCCACCGCTATTTGGGATATATTCAACCCTTGTCTATGCAAGACAATAATTTGATTCCTTTCTTCTTGAATCAGGTTTCGGGTAAACATGACTAACGACAAACTTAGTCACAGTCCACATTAGGCACAATACACACAAACAGTCCAGGATACGAGCTAGGGTCAAAAATCATATGGATATCGATCAAAGTCCGGTATACAAACAGAGGTCACAGTTAGGCAGGAAATCAGTCCGATAGAAATAAACAGGTCGTAAAATGAAATGGCAAAAGAAATGGGAAGCGGCAGCAATTAGCGAGACACAAATTGGCACTGGCTAAATGTTTTTGTTACACCCGCAGGGCGTCCACTCACACAAATACATATTGTCTCTTATTGGGCGAAACCAGGAAGGGGTGTGGTTTGTGACTAGCTGCGCTGCCGCAGAAATATTTTCTTAAGTGAGCATGCTTAACGAATGCTGATTGTACATCAAAAAGCCTGCCTTTTATTTCTGCTGCAAAAATACCTCAAGAACCAGCCCTGCTGCAATACGCCAACAATCTATACTCCATTTGAAATAAGAAAGGTTTGTTTAAGACATTTAAACAAACCTTTTTACAATCAGTTCAACTGATTGTGACTTCTATTCCGTAGACATAAGGAAAGCATTAAAGCAAATAGTGGTTACAATACCAACTGTTTACTGCAGATACCATTTATCATGCTTTCAACGCAATAGAGGTCAAAATCAGTTGAACGGACTGTAAAAAAAGGTTTATTTAACTGTCTAATGTTATTTCAAACGGAGGATAGATTAGTATGATGTACTGGACTGGTGCCCGAGAACATTCCCAGTTAGTGGGAACACTAACACATAAGTTAAAGATTTTTTTCTTTTTCGAACTTTTTAGATTAGGTTTCTTATCGCATGTTTCTTAATAAAATAATAAAAGATAGTAATTAAATGCATATCTTTTACACCCACAATGTGTTACTGAGAATTTTCGACAGTTTACTGATAACAGAAAAACCATCCTTTTAACTGTGCAGGTGTGATACTAATTTTGAGAAATGTTATTTACTAATCCTTTGTGCATGATTTATGGCCTCAACTAACCGGGTCGGCGTACTTCATTTGAAATAAGATAAGACATTTAAACAACCTATTTTACAATCGATTCAACCGATTTTGGCTTCTATTCCGTAGGCATAAGGATGATTATTTTATTTTGATAAATAAAATAATTACAAAACTAAAATAACTACTTAAGGATTGTAAAACTGTGCTACTATTTATTGTGAAAGTTTCTGAGAATGGATGGATATTGTTTGTTACTTTTTCACGCTAATGAAAAAACGGATTTCAGTGAAACTTGGCACTTAAATTGATGACCTGTATGAACACATAGGATTGGTTCCTACGGAAACCCGGGTGAATAAAGTGCATTATTTACTAGTGCCTAGAATCGGAGTTCATCATCTATAGCTAAGGCTACGACACTCAACACCGTGCACTCAGTATCCGCACAGAGTGTGCTTCCTCTGAGCCTATGTCATTAAAATCTTGGCAGGTCGGCGGCATTTCTTTCCGACGTTTCTTCAGGCGCCTTCCGGTGTCTATTGAAATCTAAAACAAATAAATGCTGTCAATTTCAATACTTACATAAAATTCTTTATTGTGACAAATTGTACGGGACGGGCCAAGTTAGCTAAATGAGTAGGTATGGGACGGTTAAAAATATTATTCTTCAAAATATAAACATAGACAAATAAATAATCTGTCGTATTGAGAACTTCCACCTTTGTTGAGGCGGGTTGTAAACAACTGAACATTTTATCTAACAATAATAACTTTTACTGAGTCTGGTCTGGCGGCGCGTGTAAAACCGGTTTGAGTGCGCGCCGAGCGTTCTTACAACTACATGTCTATTATGTAGTAGGTGTTACCTATTTTAATCAAGTTTGTTATTCACTTCTTAGGAACACCATGTTTTATGTAAATGATGAATAAGTTAATGTGATAAGTGTGATTACAAGCTAAGCTATGCATGGACTCACGCTGTATGCTCGTGTGCTCAAAAAATTATCGACACCGACCATAGTCGCATCGTCTGCCGCCGTCGTGGTTCTCGCTTAGAGTTGGCGGTGGTGGGCTTCTAGGGTTCCGCTTTCACGCCACCGCCGGCGCGCCGCCCGAAGCCAGAAGTAAAAAGTTTTCTTTTTTCTGGAACGAAACAAATAGCTATAATTAATTTGCACATTTTTACTTAATTTATTACTACAGGCAAACATGTATAAAACGTAAATATAATTCCCTACAAAATATAATCTGCCTAGCCTTTTCCCAACTATGTTAGAGTCGGCTTCCAGTCTAACCGGATGCATCTGAATACCATTATTTTACATGGAGCGACTGCCTATCTGACCTCTACAACCCAGTTACTGGGTAATACATAACACAACAACAACATACAATACAAGGATTCATTCTGGGACCACCATTATTTCTAATTTATGTGAACAACATCAATCAGATAGGGTTAACAGGTTATCTAGCACTTTACGCAGATGATTATTTTACTTCGGTCATCCGTGGTCAATCCATACACAATATCATCAGTGAGGCGCAAAACGAGTTAAACGTAATAAATTAGTGGTTTCTATATTACTTACTATAAATAGTTCGAAAATATCTTACATGATATTTGCAGCCAAAACCAAAAAGATTCCACCCCATGCCCCCTTGATTGTTAATAATCTTACTATCAAGCAGTCCAGTATAGAAAAGTATCTTGGTCTACTATTAGATGACAAACTGTCCTGGAAACCTCATAATTAGCGAGCAATTAAAAACCAAACTTGTGTCACTTTCTGGAGCTCTACGCAGAATGGGAAACTGCTTACCACCTAACATTAAACGCACTATATACGATTCTTTAGTAAAACTTAATCTAGAATACCTGATTGAGATTTGGGGATCAGCATCCAAGACTAACCTCAATTCCATACAGAGGACCCAAAACAAAAAAGTATAAAATGGTTATATTGTTATGACTTCCTAGCACCTACCAAACAGTTATACGAAAAAACCAAACATTTTAGTCTCTGTCAACTATACGACTTATAATACTTGCATAATAATAAAAAAATATTATAGATAACACCACACAAACCAACATTAAACTTACAAAAAAGACATACACACATAACCTAAGAAATAGAAACGAATTACCTACTTCTGCGTTTTCCTAAAACAGTTAAATATGGAAAAAATAACTCTTTATATGCTTCTTGGAACAGCGCTCACAATTAAAAACTTACATTATCAGAAACTCTTAAGAAAGAACACAAAGACGATACCTACGTAATGAACCCTTCTGTTAACTTATTTCGAATATTCTATAGTAAAACACATAACACATATTTTTCATTTTTTATCAGCCTTTTATTATTTTAAATAAAAAAAATAAAAAATATTACTCACCGTTATGCCCGTCTGCTGACAAATCTCTGTCACCCGGAATCCACTCAATCGAAGCGCTATCATACACTCTCTTTCAACTTGCGTCAACTGAGGCGCCAGTCGCCATATTAATATTATTTAATAGTTTAAGAGTTACTAATATCACGCATACGACGACTACAGTACTGCGCCACGTATTTTTAATCACTGACGTAAAGAATAAACGAACGATGTGATGAGTGAAACTCGGGAGCGGTGACGTACGCGCAGTGGGGTGTGGGTGTGGCTTATTCCTACTAAAACATGATAATTGGCTCCCAAATATGAGTGTGTGCAGCAATTGGGCAATTTTAGAAATGTTTAAAATTCCACCAATCACGCCAAAGACACTTTCTTTCTAACACTGCATGGCGCGTCGTAGTTATAGTTATGTATAGGGTTTAGCTTGACGTGCTGGCGACTGTACATGCATTTGCATCTAAAACCGATATACAATAATCGAAGGTCCACAGGGAAACTTTTACATCATAGTGATAATTGTTTTGTTACTTTAGTTAGGCTTCGTATACCAAAAACTAAACGACTTCCAAATTTAACAGATTGATCGTTAATCTTCTTTTCACTGTGTACACAACACAAAGCTGCCTCACGTATTAGAAATGGAACCTGATTACGCAAGGTTCTCAGAAATAGTAGCATTCATGCATCTCCGGGAAGCTGCGAAGGTCAACAGTAGCTTCCTTAAATTGTTTAGATAATTTAATCAAACCATATTCAGTCACGGAGTAACAGGAAATCCTTCAATTTCTTCTATTATAATTACTCCCGCGAAATAGAACTATAAAGGTAATTATGCTTCTGTGTTTCGTTCTCGAGATTAGAGATATACACTTGTAGTCACACATACAATGTCGCCACTAATGCACTCAGTTCATAGAGAAAAAAGAAAAAAAACTTTTGACACTTGTCTATAGGTTTCCCGCGTTCCGTTCAATCCGTCATTCACATTTCGTTGCCCCGCCACTTTGTACTTTTAATTTGCGTTCTAGTTTTTAATCGATAATTAAGTGGTTTGTTAGTGTTTTAAACCAAAAATGCCGAAGAGAAAGCATAATGACAAGGATTCATATAGTTACATTAAGAGGAAAATAAAGAAGTTAGAAAGAAAACTGCTAAAAGGACGCCATTTTTTATCATCGTCGGACTCTGAACCAGAATCAGTGTTTTCAACACCTCAAGGTACAATCGCGACTTCTTCCGCACGCTCACCTTTAAGGCGATAATCGCGTATCAAGGCTCACGACTCGATCGCACAATGCATGCGTTTTGACCAATAGAATGCACGAAACATATTTTAGTAGTGTTCGTAGTAATGGTGTATAGAAGTGTGACACTCACACAGGCGCGTGCTATGTTCACTAGTTTGTGAGATTATTTTTGAATAGGCACGGCCGGTATGAGCTCTTTATGAATTATTGTTGTTGACAAGAAGTAATTTCGTACTCATATTTATCTTCTTTTTGGTTTAGAAAATGTATTATTGCTATTGCTTTAAGTTAAATGAAATAATTGTTAGGTTCTTAATGTGTTTTATTTTTATAGGTTTTAGGTTTGCTTTTTATTAGCAGAGGAGAATAAAACTAATTCATGCCTTGCTTGACACGAGACCAGAGAGACGGTGTCACTTTTTTTTTACCACAACCAATAACACATCACAACAGATCAAACAGTAATTGTAAAGAGAATCTTATCGATTAGCTTAATGTTTTTTTTTTTGTTAGTTTTTCTATTTATTCAGCTACTTACTAGCAGCGCTCCGCGATTTCAACAGCGTAGTTCCCGTTACCGTGCGAATATGGGGATAAAATATAGCCTTTGTCACCCGGAGATAGTGTAGCTTCCCAACAGTGAAAGAAATTTTCAAATCGGTACAGTAGTTTCGGAGCCTATTCAATGCAAACAAACAAACAATCAAATCTTTCCTCTTTATTATTAGTATAGATAGATTATTTATCAATAATTTGGAATAATAATGTCAAACAAAAACTGTATTATCGGCGCGGCGCGGACGTAAGAGGGACTTGTTACTTGCGCAGTTCTATTGAAAAGTAAAAATCTTCATTACAATGTGTTATAAACTTGAAAATATACAAAAACGAAGCAAGTTAGATATTTTGTTGGAAATTTGCAACATTTTTTATTATCTTTTTATTTTATTGCTCTATATTATGATTGGAATAACACAAATAGGTATACTTTGCGCAATTCATACAATGTTATCAGAGATTTTTGTTTACTGTTGTCGGAACTCTTGCAACTGCAATAATAATACGTTCATTATCTATACCATTGTTATTTAGTGGGAACTTCTGAAAATCCAGTTTAACAATAGAATGGCTTAAAAACATACTTTATGGCCCTATTGAAGGACCATAAAATACGTTCGCGAAATATTACAAAGAATTTTAAGGTATGCCTACTATTTATTACCATGTTACCTATCTCGAATGTTTTGCAGGTATATATCCTTATAGGTATGTATATTTTGAATACTTTGAATAGTTCTAATATTCGTTTTATCCATTTATTTATCACACCTTTGATTTTTATTTAATCATAACAGCAGTTTGTGCAGAGGTTGATTGGTACTAACACTAGATAATACGTTGTTTTCATATTATGTTACTAACACTCTATGGATTTCTTTTCCGAAATAAAATAAATATTATTATTATTTATTATTATAAACAGGCGGCTGTCCCTTTAGTGCACTCGTGCGCTGAACTACCAGATTTTAATAGATGAAGAAAGAATCACACAATGTTTAATAATCGCATTGTGGCCACTGGTTGTGGTCTACGTAATATTAACAAAACTGAGGAAACAATATAAGCTCTTTGCTAAACTATTAAGACTCATTTTCGCGGTACAGAAGATCTACAGTGAATGCTCATACATTTCTATGAGATCCGAGCTAAAACGCCTAGCGCGTCAGACAGAAGATAGTTGACATAACTGTATGGAGCGTTATGGAGTAATTTGTCGATTCTCGTGCGCCGCACGGGGAACCGAAGTTTGTCGAATATTACCGAACGTCGCGTCGATTAGCGAGAGCGCCCGAGGTTTGGCAAAGTTTGTATGCCGGCCATAATGAATGACCGACTCATTAGTGTCACTGCGAAGTTTAGTTTACGTGGAATTGAATACTATTGTTTTCTAGATTTAAATTACTTACATAACTGAAATAAATAAATTCTATTTATTTACTTATTACCTACCCCTAATACTTAGTGAGCTAGTAAAGTGCACCACCAGTTCCATGACCTACCAGCCGCCACTGATCATAAATAAACGAGATTACACGAACAAGGTATCTTTCCAATGTCCGGGGCATGCTTTGCAGGATGCTTACCGTTGGGTGGTTCACAAAAGGCTTGCAAAAGGCAGTACGTTAAGATTGGAGTTTATGAGTGGGCCGTCTTTTAATAAAAGGTTGACAAACCATGCTATAATCAACGAGACAAGCGCGTTGCCCGCATTGCGTACGACAAGTATATTTTGACAAATATAACAATAACTCGATAACGTTCATAGGCCACTTTAAAATTCGGAAGCATAACAAGTAATTAAACTGAACTATAATTTTCAATAAGAAATACTCCTTAATTTCTGAAATATAACAGAAATATTTTCAAAAAGCCAGGCCTGTGGGCTCCTGAAAAAATAAAACTGTCACTGTGACCGCAGTGAGAGTGAAAGGATTGAAAAAAAGAAATATTAGCTATTAGTGAAATATATATTTTTCAGTTCGTGTTCATTTAATAATAAGCTGTTCAGGATTAAAGATTTCTTATGGTTGATATTTAAACCGTATCTGTATATTAAAACATTTTAGTAAAACATTTTTGTTTAAAGCGTAACTGTCGTCTGCAATGTTCGTGTGAAATCGTACAAAATGTGTTAACATTTAAGAACAATTTTAAGGATTTGTAGTTGTGGAAAAGAAGCAATTTAATTTAGTTGAACTTATTTATTTTTAATAGAGTGTTTCAAGATTTCAAAAGGAAATTTTAAAGATTCACCCAGAAATTAATATAAAAAATTACAAAGAAATTATCATCAACTTGTATTTATCTACAATCATATCGTAAAATTATTATTAATAAATCAAAAATAGTGTCATAATGACAGATTTAAGCACGGGCAATTCTAATGAAATTAAAAAGTTTTATAATACTCGTAAATTTATAATTTTAGCACACCTTCCCTATGTTTACGTATTGTGTTTTTTGTAATGTCTTCGCTACTTCTTCTAATACTCCTAGTAATTGTTCTGAGACATTTTTTGTAAACAACAAAAAAACGTGATATTCTTCAAAATAACGTGATGTTACGATACGTAGATTCCTTTTGTAATAATATTGTAAATAACTTGCACAAAAAACCCTCAAACACTGCTAATGACGGTCCGGGCTCACTTCTTATCTAAGGAATGCAATGTCTTTTGTTCTCGACGCTCAGTACGGTGCACTGTAATCCGGCTCGATTTCGACCATGTTTTGATGGTAGTAAGGTTGAAAATTGTTTGTATGGATTTTTGTGGGAACGAAATGCGTGCTTTGTTGACGACACCTTTATTGCGACTAAAAAAATGGACATTGGTTTGCGTCTCTATACGTCATGCATTCAACAGACAATATGGATTTGTGTGAATACACTCACACAAATACATGTTGTTTCTAATTGGGCGAAACCAGGAAGGGGTGTGGTTTGTCACTAGATGCGCTGCCACAGAAATATTTTCTTAAGTGAGCATGCTTAAAGTTTGTCGATTGTACCTACTAAAATAATACTTACGTTTTATTTCCAATAACTTTATAATTTGTGGATTAAAGTTGCAACGTACGAGTCGCAACTTGTCCCTTGCTCGGGTTCACGATGCAACGTGTCGAGTTCATCTTACCCGCTGTGTACGTTTGTTTTCCTTTCATGATGTTACCTGTTTAGGTAATTACAACCGAATAGCAATTTGTGCATTCACTAAACTCGGGTTCACGATGTAACGCCTATGAGTTCATCTTACCCACTGTGCTCGTTTATGTAGGTACCTACCTACGTAATAAAAGTTACCTGTCAAGGTACCTGCTTACTTAATCATAACCATGCGTATTGGTTTACTTAAAACAAATTACTGGTGTTTTCGCATCACGTTATACTATAGAAATGGTACAACGATTTATGATTTCCGATTGCAGAAAATACAATTATGGAAACTGAGCATAATGAATACCTGTCGGTGGACCTTGACGAGCCGGTACCAGTAACTAGTGCTTCATGCGTACAACCACTGCAGATGCCTGTACCTGAAGCAGACCAAGAGCCTGTTCCCCAGGGTACTGCTGAAGTGGCTGATGCTATTGAAAAGGAGGATCAGCATCAGGAGCTAGACGAAACTGTGATGGAAATATTGGGAACTGACCCATCAACCACTACATTATTTGGTAAAGACATTCAGAAGGACTTAGCCATACGCTATGAATTTATAGCCACTTCTGGTTTGGCAAAAGAACTCCGCAAAGAGCTATTAGAATCTCATTTGGTTCCAGCTAACTGTAAGCTGATAGACGCACCATCCCTTAATCCTGAGATTAAGGCAGCTGTCACTGACATCATAGTGAAGCGCGATAAAGCTATGCAGGCTAAACAGAAACAAACTGGTAGCGCTATTGCATGTTTAAGTGAAGCTATTACTATTCTTTTGTCTCAAGAAACAAAAGATCCGAATATATTGAAGTTACTTGTAGACACAGGGCGTATTCTATGTGACAGTCAACATAATGATTCTATTACTAGACGTAATTTTATCTTGGCTGTGCTGAAAAAAGATCTAAAAGATCAGGTGCAGTTGACCAAAGTTGATAACTTATTTTTCGGACAAGAGCTCGCTGATACTTTGAAAGCGGCTAAAGCTATAAACAAGACAGGTTCTGAACTGAAGTCTGTTCCCCCACCAAAAGTTGTAGCAAACAAGACGAAGCCTCCACCATCCAGCAGGAATTTAAACTGGAAGGCTCCAGCTCCGTACCGCAGACCGACGGGGCCTTGGAGAATGAAGGAGCCTGCACCCTCGATGAAACAACAGCACGTGCAATCATCCAGGGGGTCACGTCCAAACAACGGCTGCAACCGCCAATAGCCACCATGGTAAGCTATGCTAGCAGACTATGTCAGTTTTATGATGAATGGTTGCAAATAACATCAGACCAAACTATATTGTCATGGATTAAGGGTTATGAAATACCTTTTACCAAAACTCCTTTCCAGACTAATTTGCCACAATCTAGAAAATATTCTCATACTGAAGAACGTGATTTTCAAAAGGCTATAGATAATTTATTGGCTATAGGTGCTGTCTCAAAATGTCAACCTTGCGATGGCCAATTCCTATCTAATATATTTTTGGTACCAAAACCAAACGGCAAAACACGCCTTATTCTAAATTTAAAACAACTGAATGTTTTTATAAACACAAATCATTTTAAGTTAGAAGACCTTCGGACAACTATTAAGCTTATTTCAAAAGACTGTTTTATGTCAACCATAGATCTTAAAGATGCATATTTTTTAATCAAAATTCACGACAATTCTAAGAAATATTTGATATTTTAATGGAAAGGTAACTTGTTTGAATTTAATGTTATGCCGTTTGGTTTCAACACCGCACCTTACGTTTTTACCAAACTGATGAAACCTGTGGTCAAATTGTTGAGATGTACTGGTAACTTGTCAACAATTTATCTTGATGACCTATGTCTGATAGCACATTCCTATAGTGATTGTGTCAATAATGTTGAATTTACAAAGACATTTCTCTGTTCCTTGGGCTTCATAATTAATGAATCTAAAAGTTGTTTGACCCCTAGTAATTCATGTAGATATTTAGGATTTATCGTTGATTCTAAAACAATGGAAATTAGCTTACCTGTTGAAAAACGTGAGAAGATAAAGAAGGAATTAATAAAATTAAAAAACCTCAAAAGCTGTAAAATTAGAGATTTTGCTTGCTTAGTTGGACTTTTAACATCTGCTTGTCCTGCCATCGAATATGGCTGGCTGTATACTAAGGAATTTGAGAGATGTAAATTCTTAAGTCTTAAAGGCAATAATAATTTTGAAAAATTCATGACTATTCCTTTTACTTTAAATTCAGATTTTGATTGGTGGATAAATTCCATTGATAGATCAGTGTGCAAAATAAAATTTGATAATTATAATTTAGAGATTCAATCTGACGCCTCAACTACGGGATGGGGTGTAGCTTGTGCGGGAAAAACGGCAAGTGGTATTTGGAGTCAAGAGGAAAGAAATCAGCATATTAATTATTTAGAATTAATGGCTGCTTTCATTGGTCTTAAAATTTTTGCAAAAACTTTATTCGGGTGTCAAATCATTTTGCGAATTGACAATACGACAGCGATTTCCTATATTAATCGTATGGGAGGTGTGCAATTTCCCCATTTAACGAAACTTACCAAAAGCATTTGGCAGTGGTGTGAGGCTCGCAACCTTTTCGTTTCTGCTCTGTACATTCCATCAATGGAAAATACTATCGCCGATGCTGAATCGAGACGAGTTCACCCCGACATTGAATGGGAATTATCAGACTTTGCCTTTCAAAAAATTATTGAGTGTTTTGGTCAATCTGATATAGATATTTTTGCAAGCCGTATAAATAAAAAATGTGTTAAATACATTTCGTGGCACAGAGATCCTGATGCATACAATATTAACGCTTTTTCAATATGTTGGTCTGATTGGTATTTTTATGGGTTTCCTCCATTCACAATCATTCTCAAAACATTGAGAAAGATTATTAGTGACAAGGCAAGAGGAATACTTGTCGTTCCGGCCTGGCCATCGCAGCCGTGGTATCCGTTGTTTAATAAGCTTTTGGTAACTAAACCTTTGACATTTCATTATTCTAAGGAATTAATAATTTCTCATTCCAGCAACCGTCAAATACACAGGCAGATTACCCTGGTTGCAGGAATATTGTGCGGGAATCTCTATTGAGAAGAAGTGTTCCTCCTGCATCAATTCACATTATGTTGGCATCCCTGTCGGAAAATTCCATCAAACAATATGATACCTGTTTAAAAAAGTGGAATGTCTTTTGTAAGAATAACAACATTAATGTTTTCGAGGCCTCCATACCAAAAATCATTTATTTTTTTACTGAATTATATGAATCTGGTTCTCAATTTGGTTCGCTAAACAGTTGCAGATCGGTATTGTCTTTAATTTTAGGTAATCAAATCAGTAAAGATGATCGGATACAAAGATTATTTAAAGGGATATCTAGACTTCGCCCACTCTTACCTAAGTACGACTCAACCTGGGATACGTCATTAGTTATAGAAACATTGGCTAGTTGGGTACCTCACGAGCATTTATTGTTAGACAAAATTTCAAAAAAATTAGTTACCTTACTTGCACTTGTTACAGCCCATAGGGTTCAAACCCTATCTAAAATCAAAGTTGAGAATATTCGCGCTTCACCTAATGAAATATCTATAAAGATACCTGATTAAAAACGTCTAGTATAAAGTCAAAACAACCAGTACTTGTACTCCCATATTTTCGAGAAAGACTCGAAATATGCCCAGCTAAATTATTACAAGATTATTTAAGTGTAACTGCAACATTACGTAATAATCACACCTTTCTTTTTATTAGCACCATAAAGCCACATAATAAAGTTTGTGCTCAAACATTAAGCAGGTGGATAAAAGGTAGCTTAGAGGTCAGTGGAGTCGATGTTACAGAATTTTCTGCTCACAGTACGAGACACGCCAGTACTTCTCGAGCTCATAAAATGGGTGTTAATTTAGATCTTATAAGGAAAACTGCCGGATGGTCTGGCACATCCACAACTTTTGCTAAGTTTTATAATAGGGCCATAGCAACTGATTCTAGAGATCTATTTGCTAGGAGTATTTTGATTGATAATAATAATAATAATGATTAATCTTTATTTTTTGTGTAAGCTATGCTAAGTAAAATTATTTCAATTGTGATGTCATCATTTGCCTAAGTTCTTCGGTGCCATTTATATGATTATTGTGAATAAAATTCTATATTTTTTTTGTCAATAAATCCTTTTTCTTCAATACATTACTAATTTACCTATGTCTATATTTCACAAATAACTCTCAATATCTACAAGTGTATATATCTAATCTCGAGAACGAAACACAGAAGCATAATTAATGATTAAACGAACTTACCTGTAAGTGAAGTCCGATCATAATTATGCGAGGTGTTTCGTTCGAAGAGATAGGCATCCCGCCCTCCCTAATTCTACTCCCAAAGATGTGGAATAAGTATTGTATCATATCTCTGAACTAAATGACGGATTGAACGGAACGCGGGAAACCTATAGACAAGTGTCAAAAGTTTTTTTTTTTTTTTTTCTCTATGAACTGAGTGCATTAGTGGCGACATTGTATGTGTGACTACAAGTGTATATATCTAATCTCTTCGAACGAAACACCTCGCATAATTATGATCGAACTTCACTTACAGGTGAGTTCGTTTAATCATTAATTGTAGTGTGGGTAACACTTTTCAATGAATTTCAACCCCAATCAATTCCTAGTCACTGATTTTTTCATAAAACATCTAAATCGTGATTAAGGTTGCCTTTATCTGTGCAGATAGAATATAATAATACATTATTGTGTCTTATGTGTCAAAATATCCATAAAAACTATTATTATCCTAAGCACTCAATTCTCAGTATGAACATTCGATAATCATCATAGCGTTCTGTTTTAAATACCTATATTATATCACCAGCAGATAACAAACACGTCGTCATAAACAATGCTGTATGTTTTCCGGAGGCACATCAATATAACGGTTTTACATAAAAATAAAACCGATATTATGTGCCGAGAGGGAAAACATACAGCATTGTAGGAAGTTCTTCCTGGTGAAGACTATGCTGCCGTCGTAAGAAAAAAGGGCACAACTAACATTTTTGGCAAAATTGAGTTATATACATATTTAGAATCAAAAAAAAAAGGCACATCTACTCAATTTTTTATAGAATTTTATCTTCAAGGAATTCGGAGATACAGTAGGCTCAAAAGGCACAAATGAGACTAATATTCATGTTATAAAGAATGAAAAGGCACATTTATTTACCATTATATTGAAAAGGCACAAATACGTAGATGTGACTATTACTTCATACAGATTTTTACTAAAAACTACTTTGAAAAGGCACACCTACAACATAACATAAAGAAAAGGCTCAAATGCCAGATGTGCCCTGTTTACTTAATTAATGATCCATGCATGGCTCAAATAATTTACGTATAAAAGGCACAAATAGCCAGTTGTGCCTTTTCTTAAAATTATTTACGATTAGGGGTGAGGAAAGGAGGGCAGGGTTTGATTGAAACGCGCCAGTTGTGCCCGACGTGTCTTGACGAGTCCACGCTTGTCTGTTATAATTGTTGCCCTAATAATATCTCATTTGCCAAATTAGGCCACGAAGAGTGTGAGCAATGTGAAAAATTTACAATTCATAACCCTAACTCAGAAATTAGGTACAGGGGTTGTCAAGCATGTAAAAGTTATGAGGAACATCACGAAAAGTATATTTTAGCTCGTAAGAAGTATGAAGAAGATGCTGATAACCAGATTCAGAAAAAGAATAATGCTGATACTGTTATTTTTGCTGTAGACCTGGAAAAAGTTATTATGTTACCCCGTATGGATGAATTCAAAACCGTGATGTTCTGCCCACGGCTTATTGTTTTCAACCAGAGTTTTGTGCCGTTAGGAGACAAAAAAATACACGAAGTTGGTCACACTTTTGCCGTTTTATGGCACGAAGGAACGTCTGGCAGAAAAAAAGAGGACATTGTAAGTTGCTTCAGGGCTTTTTTTATAGAAAATCGAGACCTAAAGCACGTAATTTTGTGGCTTGATAACTGTGCAGCACAAAATAAAAATTGGACGCTTTATTCTTATTTGATACATCTGATAAACTCTGCCGAAGTTAGTTTTGAAAGTATTACTTTGCGGTATTTAGAAGTTGGTCATACATTCATGGCTGCTGATGAATTCCACCACAGAGTGGAACGATCTCTTAAAACAAAAAAACGTGTATACGACTTTGAGGATTTCTGCAAAGCTGTATCTGATACTGGCTCTCGCACAATAGTAAAGAAGATGATTATTCAAGATTTTTTTGATTTTGAAGACTGCTCCTCAACATTCAAATTGAAAAATTCCAACCCTCGAGCTTATTTGAATGGTATTGCCGAGGCTAATTTTCGCAGGGGATTCCATTTATTATTTTACAAAAATAGCCATGGCACTGATGAGTATTTTGAATTAGATTTCCTTTGGTTAGAAGATTTTAAACAAGGTATTCCAGCACCACGCCAAAAACTTACTCCGAGGGGCATCACGAGTGAAAGGAAATCCGCTATACTCACTAAACTTGGACCACTTATGCCTGCTAATCGAAGGCATTTTTGGGAAAGCTTACCCGTAATTGACCGCTCAGCTGATCCAACTCATGTTTATGGAGACTGATTGTTTTATTAATTCACTCATTTTGACTGAAGTTCTAGTTATAAGTGCCTTGATGATTGTGATAACTTACCTAATTACTTAACATAATAATGTACCTAAGGTTTTTTATTTTTCAAATAGTTTTTTTTTTTTTGTTTATTCTTATTTTGATAATTTTAATGTTGTTCAAAGGACATGGCTAGAATTGTTCAAAAAGGTGATAACCTTAAAAATGTTAAAACATTATTATAAAACTTCTACTAGTAGCTGATTAAATATCCTTTTTTTATAAAAAAAAAGAAACTAATACCTAAGTTCCTTGATGAAGGTTTTCCTTTAATTTTTGAATTAGTTTGTGTTTATTCCTATTTTGATAATTTAATTATTCCTATTTTTTAATTGTGATAACCTTAAAAGTGCCATATTTAACAAACATTCTTATAAGACTTTTAAAAGTTGATTTAATAACCTGACTGTGATTAAAAAAAAAAAAACAAATAAGTTTCTTAAAGACTGGTAATTTCAATTAACTAATGTAATTTTTTTAAAGTTGTTAGACGATAATTTTTGTTACCTTTTAAAATAAAAAAATTATAATTATTTCCTAATTGTTTTATTACCTGTTTCTTTTTGTATAATTATTAAAATGAAAAGGCACATTTTAATAAATATGCCTTTTCATTGTAATATTTCATATTTTTTCCCAAAATGTCAGAATGAAAAGTCGCAATTGGTTAGTTATGCCCTTTATTCGTAATATTAATAACTTTAGTTAATTTTTTTTGTCACTTTGAAAGGGAAAATGTTGATTATTTAATAAATAGTAATAAAATAATAACTTACATTTCATTTAGTTGTATAAGAATCGTGATAATGAATTTATTTTAATTCATCTATTTTCGAAAAATAATGTGTAAGTCAATATTTTTCGCCAAAAACCAATAAAAACTTTAAAGTCGATTTTCTCCATATTTATAAAATGTTAGTTGTGCCTTTTTTCATTATGACGGCAGTATGAATTTCTGCAAGTGACAGCGGTTCCCGCGTCCTAGCTGGCACAGAGTAAATATGACGTCGGCGATGGTAACGCCATCTAGTATTCTAAAGGTAAACTAAGTATCCGTACTATTGACCGCGCTTAAAAAAGGTAAGTATACACTGCTTCTTCATAAACAATGCTGTATGTTTTCCCTCTCGGCACATAATATCGGTTTTATTTTTATGTAAAACCGTTATATTACAGTTCAACAATAATCGGCATGGTACATTCAAATATGTAATAAACATAAATTAAAATATCTGCAATACGATAGAAATAAAATTAATAAATCAAAACAATGTCACAATTATTACAATATGTGATAAAAAATCAAAATTGGAAAGAAACATTCTATATGATGACTTTTGAGTTTTAGACGCAATTCACAATTGCAGTTGTTAAAAAAAATCCATTTTAAATAATTTTGTTTCTAAATAGTAGGTAATACATATTAGTATGTATTTTGCTTAGTAGCCTAACAGTACCCCTCTTTTGTTTTAGTGAAATACTGTGAGTCGGTGGGTGAAAAGATATGAGGAAGGCGGTAGCCTTGCCCGTGGAAAGCAAAGTGGAAGACAAGTGGTTTCAAAACGACAAGACATTTTGCAGAATTATTTGACACATTTTTACAAACCGTGCGCCGTGCACTCCACGCAGAAGGTTCGCATCATCGAAAACCAGCTCGAGAATCAGCTCAAAAAACATATTTAACGGAAAAAACATTAACATTAATTTATAAATAACAAATATTTATTGATTTTAGTAATATTCAAATAACATTTTGTCTTATTCGTAATCTGGATTATTTTGAGGTTTAGTTTCAATCTTCTTTTCGTAATGAAAATTAACACTTAAGCTATAACTGCAATACCTAAGTCCTATTAAATACTATTTGTTAACTTTGAGGTTTGAGTTAGAACGAACTCACTCGCAGTAGAATAAAAGTAGTATTACTGAGTCATTTAATTGTATTGTGACAACTTGGCTGCATTTGTTACTTTTACGTGGGTAGATTTGCGTAGAATATTGTGATTTATTTAGAGTACCGACACACAGTAGTAATTACAGCACAATTATTATTATATTACTAAGATACAATAGCCTGATTATCATAGTTCACCATCTAGCTTTTTTACTTCAATAAATTATTCTTTATGAGAGAATAAACTGTTTTAACAAGAAGATATCGTCCCCGTAGAGTGAAAAGTCATTAAGTCGAAAAATCTTGTTTTGAGATAATCAGAGTTAAAGTTTTTTTAAATAATAATCCTTATAACTTTGGCGTGCCTTTACATAACTTTATGTTTTTAGCTTTAGTTTGAAGTAAATGAAATCTAATTTATATAATAAGAGCTAAAGCACGTGAAAACCCTCTAATAATTGAGAAAAGTTAAAAACATCAAACTAATTAATTGTTTTCTTTAAAATCTCTGACTTAGTTGGGAATTAGTTAATTATCGAACGTAGTTAGTGATTTTTCTCTCAGGTCTAAATTATTTTGAAGAAAAACAACTAGACTTAAGTAAAGTGGAACTAACTGTTAGATGTACGAAATGTGTATTGTGAATACTACTTAACTGGGTATTCGAAGGTTGTGTGGTAAGTTTTGTTTTAAAAATGACATGAATAAGTAATAAAACTATCGCAATAAATTCAATTAAGTTTTACTGAAGGAATTATTCGAAAAAATCAACAACATACTATTAGTATTAAGCAAAAACAAAAAAATGCAAGATCCTCATGCACACAAAGTGAAAAATTAAATAGAACATGGCATTTAACAAAAAATATGATTTCAGTCCACTACTTTTTCTTCTGGCTCCAAAATTCTGTCTACTACGTCTCTACTTGTTGGTAAAGACTGGTACCATAAGTGGAGCTCTTGTGAGATTATCCCCTTTGCACATAAATTATTGAGGTCCTTCTTTTTTGCCTCTGTAATAGGCAGTGGCGAGGAGTAAGCTATAGTGGTATTTTATAATTTTTCAATTCTTGCATCAGTTCTTCTGTCCCTTGTCCATCCGTTTGTTCTTCTTGTTTCCTCCTCTTTCTAATAATAACTGTAGTTTTTGTCGGACATTCTAAAATATTACATTCTAAGTAGGGACCATCGTGTTCATATCTAAACTTAACTAGACCCGGGCATTTTCTCTTGAAACGAAGACACTTAATTTTTAGCCATTTTATTTTATTGCCTTCTTTATCTCTGTTTGTATTTTTTGCAATTTTTTCTTTAAACTGCTTAAATTAACCATTTCCGTGTATTTTAATTCCTTAAAACTATAAGGCGGTGCTGAATCTGTTTCTTTTAGAGCGAGCACGTTCCATGATCGACTTCCAATCAATCATGGAATAAACAGGCGTATGACTTAGCTGTCTTTCTATTGCACTATCTATGGAGTCCACTTCCATATGAGTGTGACCACTCTCTAAGTATTTTTGCTCAATAGCTTCTAGCTGGAAATCCGATCTTTGAATTAAATGAACCATAAATGCCGTGATAAATTGGTTTCTATCTGGCCCAGCGCACATGTCGCTATACATGGTGACCTCTTCAATATTGGTTGGTATCTGACTAATCCACTGGTTCATTGCACTGGCAATTTCCACACTACCCCTTTTTACCATTAATCTCACTCCAAGTTATACAAAATGCTTCATGAGGTGGTTTAGACGTGTTTTTTTTTTTGGGTGGGAAACCATCAAATAACTTCTCCCGTTTTGGGTGGAGCAGGAGGCCGTGTCAGATTTTTACTGACTAAAACCCACCCGTGTTCCTTCAGTAGCCTGTGTGGGGTCGGGTGCGGGTCCGATGCCCGATGCCAATGCCCTTGCGGGCCCCATCGGTTTGTACTGACATCTCATTGAGGCGCGCGTGGAACATAACGCGCCGTCAACCCGGGCTTGATCCTTACCAGACAGCGAGCTACCCATTACTCGCCGTCCGCAAGCCCACGCCTACGGTAGCCGGAAATCAGCCTGGGATTCCCGACGCCCAGGGCGTCTCCTGCGGCAACAAAGGCCGTGAAGGCGCATTTACTGCCTTACCTCACGTGCGCCGCCTCCCTTTTCGCGAGCATCACTGCTTCGCAGAAGGAGGTAACGGTTACCCATGCACTCTCGCTTCGTGCCATGGCCTGGACCAGAGCCGGACACGAAAGATCGCCGCCACCGATCGCCTCCACGAGGACACGGCGGTGCTCCACCCAAGCCGAGCAGACCTCCACCGTGTCCTCAGGGCGATCTTCGCAGTGGAAACACCTGGGCGTTTCCTCCCGCCTTATCCGAAACAGGTACCTCCCGAAACAGCCGTGTTTAGTGAGGACCTGCGTCAGGCGAAAGGTGAGGACGCCATGCCGCCTCTCAAGCCACTTGTCAAAGAGGGAACTTACCGCCGCAATCGTGGCGTGCCCGTCATTTAGACGTGTGAATCGTATAATTTTGAACGCTTTATTTTCTGGTATAAAATATTACCAACACCACTGACTGGTATATGCAAAATAGACTGCATGTCTGCCGTTACGACTAGTTAATTGCCATCAATAATAGACCGCTGCTTGTCCGATTCTTTCGCTTGCTGTGCTTCATTTTTAAGCCCCGACGCAAGAACGACGGGGTATTTTAATAAATTGTATTGTGGGTGTGTGTGTGTGTGTGTGTGTTCCGCCGTTTAAAGATTATCAGCTATTTTCTGGTTATTGAAGGGATTTGAGCATCTTCCATGGGTCTGATCAAGTCGAAATTCGCTATTCTATTACTTCAATGATATTAACCTAATAAAGTAACCTTGAACTGATGCTGGAGCAACACCTGGAAATTCCAGGATACCCAAGTTATTCACCAACAAACAGCAGAAGTATCGTGTTTGGGCTCATTGAAAGGGTCGCAATGAATAGGTTTGAATTTAACTATTTTTTCTTGTAATATGTGAATCATATTCCTCCTTCAAATGTTTATTTATTTGTAGTAACCCTGTCAGGACACTGCAAAGCACAATGTTGGTGTTCTGGACGTCCTTTATTAAAGTTTTTTCAATTTTCTTCAATAAATTAATAATAAAAGTAGCACAAGTCATTGTTATACAGCGCCTAATGTTTATGGAAATTTAGCAACAACGACACGCGTGTCTGTGTCGGTCGACTTCAACACCGTGAATGAGTCACCACGCTCTGCGCTTGTCACTATAGCCGCGACAAACTCACTAACTCGCGGGCGAAATGTACCTTAATTGTAACAATGTACGTCGAAATTGTATAAATAATAATTAAAAGATTTTAATTATTATTTGCAATCGATCTTAAGTATGCACCTTTAAAATAAAATGAACATTAAAATGGGTTGATGATTTTTCGCTTTTGTAGTACTGTACAAATCATTTTAAAATAAAGAGTGAGTAATCACTAAGGCGAGTTAGTTATTTTTCGCTTTTGTGTGTTTTAGCAAACTACTGATTTTAAAAACTCACTAAATCATTTTAGTGATTTTTAGACTACCTAAAGACGCATGTATGCATTGATAATTCAAGAGAAAAAGTAATTAAGTCGTTTTAATTTCGCGTGATGTAAATTTTCGATAAATGCATAATAATTAACCAAATTAGTTATTTCTCGCATTACGCTTTGGGCTGCAAAGGGTAGACTTACTTACTTTTCACATTTCGTAAAACAAAAGCCTGAGTAGCTACAAAAATGGCGGTTAGACAGATATTTAGAGAAAAAAATGTTGATTTTAGTGACATTGATAAGTCATTTTGGCAATTTTTCGACTTAGTGACTTTTCGCTCTACGGGGACGATATTATTTGTTATTTTAATACATTCTTCATGAAATTATAACGAATAAACATTTTGTAATCATTTATTATTCTTAAACCTTTATTTAAATAACAATATGAGTAGTAAAATAACATTTTTATTCTGATATATTAATAAATCGAATAATAAAATGACAGATGAAGATGATTGTTGAAAAGATAAGAAATTAAATCTTCATCGCGAGATTTGAAACGCTGCACGCTACCGGAACTCGATTAAAATACGTAAATTTTAGCAATGGTATGAACCGACCAAGGTCCTCGCGCAAATGTGGGAGTGGCGCGAGGAAGCCAAACGCCGAGGCGTAACTCCACTGCTGCGGGAAATCGCGGCACAGCGGACAGAGCTCCGGCGGGATCTCATGGTGACATGGAGAGAGCGATTGTCGCAACCCAGTGCTGGGCACGCCACGATTGCTGCGGTAAGTCCCCTCTTTTAGGAGTGGTTTGAGAGGCGGCATGACGTCCTCACCTTCCGCCTGACGCAGGTCCTCACCGGACACGGTTGTTTCGGGAGGTTCCTATTTCGGATAGGGCGGGAGGAAACGCCCGAGTGTTTCCACTGCGAAGATCGCCCTGAGGACACGGTGGAGCACACGGTGGCGGTCTGCCCAGCTTGGGTGGAGCACCGCCGTGTCCTCGTGGAGGCGATCGGCGGCGGCGATCTCTCGCGTCCGGCCCTGGTCCAGGCCATGGTACGGAGCGAGAGGGCATGGGGAGCCGTCACCTCCTTCAGCGAAGCAGTGATGCTCGCGAAGAGGGAGGCGGCGCACGTGAGGGAGAGGCAGCATATGCGCCCTCGCGACCCTAGCCGCCGCAGGATACGGAGACGCCCTGGGCGTCGGGAATCCCAGGCCGATTTCCGGCCACCGTAGGCATGGGCTTGCGGACGGCGAGTAATGGGTAGCTCGCTGTCCGGTAAGGACCAAGCCCAAGTCGACGGCGCGTTGTGTTCCACGCGCGCCTCAAAGAGATGTCAGCACAAAAAGTGATGGGACCCGCAAGGGTCGATGCCTGCCAGGGGTGCGGGTTTGTTCGAAAGAGACACCACAGCCCCTGGCATACGGGCTACTGAAGGAACACGGGTGGATTTTAGTCAGTAAAAGTCTGACACGCCCTCCTGCTCCACCCAGAGCGGGAGAAGTTATTTGATGATTTCCCCAAAAAAAAAAAAACTAGTTAGATTTCGCGAGCGCAAATTAAACGGAGTTTGAATGGAAGTAAGAGTTTATTACGACCGAGCTTTACAGAGTTTGATGTAAGACTAACTTAGCCTATCTTAATTCTAATAATTTGCCAAAACATTCCCACAGGCTGGTGGTCGGCCCACACGCGGTCGCGCCACACATCCTGTCACGTACGCCTAATCGCAAAAGACGCCAGGTCAGCGTCTAGACTCTACCACAGCGTTGGGATAGGGACATAACTCCTCCCCCCTTGGACCAAAGTTATCGGAAAAACAGGGGTTTTCCGAGAACTTTGCATAATTTACAAATTAGAAATTTTTAAATAATAAAATGATCAAACTATTCCTATAACAAAATCGTAACCTAAAAATTGTAAAGCTAACTACACTAATAGGATAGGTCTTTGATTAACTTGACCTTCCTCAGGTTGAGCGGGTTTATCTTCAACAGCTTCTGGACGATGATCCCGCCCTCTACACAATTTCCTTACAACATATGAATACTTATACATAATTATAGCTATTGACAATAAGATGACAACCGCGTACAAGACACAAAGGGCGACACTAACACTTTCACCTTGGATTTCACTTTTCACGTTATTACCACTATTCTTCAAAATATAATTCAGTTGACGTATATCATCCAAATTTACTCCTTTCAGATTTATAGGTTCGATCCTTGCTGCGTCAAGAGTTAGATGTCTTAAGTCAGGTAAGTTTAATATGGGAACAGGCATGTAATCTGTTTGTAGTGAGTAAGAGCGGCGTCCATGGATTTGGAATTTATCTATAAAGACATCACATTGCCCTCCTACGGTTATCACGTATGTTCCTCGTATGCGTTCCTTTGTTTCATCATTATTACAAGTCTATGATATGACTTGGCGGTATTTTGAATACACTATCCAACTAGTGGGACCAATTCTTTGAAGTTTCAGGAACTCAGATAATATCTTACGTGGGAAACAGCGTGACGGATTGTCGTGGTATTTCATTAGTTGCTCAATGCACGTTTCTTCTACATACTGGACAAGTTGATTTTCAGAACATAGGTATTCTTTAACTGTTATCTCCTGGCATGGTTGGTCAGTCGGACGATACTTTTACCCTTCTACTAGTAGGTAAAGAAATTCAGGAATAACAACAAAGGTAAGGTTTAAGGATTCATCTGACATAGGAATGGAATACAGTTTATAGTAACTATAAGTTGCATTATAAATTAGTGGAACTTCGATGACAAAATTTAGTTCTTCATTCTTAATGTGAGCTTTTACTGATAATGATTCTTCTATATTAATTAAATTTCGTTCATTAACAGGGTACATTAAATTATCACATTTGCTAATATTTTTAAAACTTTCAACAGTTCATTAAGGTTAATTATGGCCTTATGTAAAACTGATAATTTACTGAATGCACTGGCCGTTTCAAGTTCACTGATTTTAAATAGAGTGTTCTAAAGTTTACAATAAACTGGTTAAGTAATCCAAAAACATAGGTCATATAAATTGAATGATTATCTTTCGTAGTAAGATTAGTTACAAGGCTTTCAAGTAATTAAATGCGTGCGTTTATTATTTTTGTATTTTCATTGATTATTTCGGTAGAGTTCAGAAAGTGATCCAACATTTTAGATATCATTGTAAATTTGTTCGAGATTGCTTGTTCCTGAGTCTGAATATTACTGATTAAATCGTCATATCTAACTGCATCTTCATGGTCAAGATTACCTGTTATAATTTTGATGATAGACCCTAGAGGGTTTACAATACCACGTTTGAATCTTTTAGATGGAATTAATTGCTGTAATTTTTCTAGAGTCTCATTTTTATGATACTCCACCTGTAATTGAAGACTACTGAACTCATCCGCATATGATTTGTTTGGGTGTAACATTTGGCTAAAATCGGAATATTTTTTAATATTAAAGGAAAGATCAGTACCAATGCATTGGAGGTTGATTATTTCAACAATAGACCTGACCTAATTTCACCGGGAGAATCCCAGAGGTTTGGTTAATCTTTATCGCTTGAAGGGCCTAGCTTGGGAGAGCCCAACTGGTCGTTGTCCATATTACCAGGACAAACAAACAAACACCACCTGCGGAGGACGTTTTACATTTTTAACTGGAACTTTGGTATCTCTATTTCGGACTTTTATCGGTAAGATGTTACGTTCTATCTGACCTGTAACTATGGCCTTCTGAAACCTAGGTTTATCTTTAGCTTGCCTTTTATTTACGGCTTTAGTGAAAATCGGTTGACCTATTTCTAAGGCTGGTCTTGATTCAGCTCCCCGCTTGACTATAATTCTTTCCTTATGACTTTTTACTTTTTCTGAAATATATTTATAAATTGCCTGTGTTCTTTTCTTATGGTCTCTTATCAGTTGCTGATTGTGTGCTTTACCGAATTCGGAGTCAAAAGTAGAGTTTAATTCAGTATGACCAAACGCAGCTTCAAACGGTGTTAAATCAGGGGTACTGTGGATGGTGTTATTGTACGCCATAACGGCATAAGTCATAACTGATGCTGCGTCTGTAAATTACTTTTCAAATTTTGCTAATCGATATATTTCTACAATTGTAGAATGAAACCGCTCTATGAGCCCCATAGAATTTGGATTATTGGGTGTACCTATGTGTAGCTTAATTTTATGCAAGTCCGTCAGTTCTTTTAATAATTCATTATTAAATTCGGTTCCCGGGTCCGAACTTATTTTCTGTGGTGTGCCGTAAAAAGAGAAGTATTTCATTAATGCTCTAACCACTTCGGGT
This sequence comes from Polymixis flavicincta, assembly GCA_949987655.1. NCBI lineage: Eukaryota > Metazoa > Arthropoda > Insecta > Lepidoptera > Noctuidae > Polymixis > Polymixis flavicincta. The sequence continues at coordinate 6,315,241 of OX465202.1, read as the reverse complement.
GTTGGGCACGCCACGATTGCGGCGGTAAGTCCCCTCTTTGAGGAGTGGTTTGAGAGGCGGCATGGCGTCCTCACCTTCCGCCTGACGCAGGTCCTCACCGGACACGGTTCTTTCGGGAGGTTCCTGTTTCGGATAGGGCGAGAGGAAACGCCCGGGTGTTTCCACTGCGAAGATCGCCCTGAGGAGACGGTAGAGCACACGGTGGCGGTCTGCCCTGCTTGGGCGGAGCACCGCCGTGTCCTCGTGGAGGCGATCGGCGGCGGCGATCTTTCGCGTCCGGCCCTGGTCCAGGCCATGGTACGGAGCGAGAGGGCATGGGGAGCCGTCACCTCCTTCAGCGAAGCAGTGATGCTCGCGAAGAGGGACGCGGCGCACGTGAGGGAGAGGCAGCATATGCGCCCTCGCGACCCTAGCCGCCGCAGGATACGGAGACGCCCTGGGCGTCGGGAATCCCAGGCCGATTTCCGGCCACCGTAGGCATGAGCTTGCGGACAGCGAGTAATGGGTAGCTCGCTGTCCGGTAAGGACCAAGCCCAAGTCGACGGCGCGTTGTGTTCCACGCGCGCCTCAAAGAGATGTCAACACAAAAAGTGATGGGGCCCGCAAGGGTCGATGCCTGCCAGGGGTGCAGGTTTGGTCGAAAGAGACACCACAGCCCCTGGCATACGGGCTACTGGAGGAACACGGGTGGGTTTTAGTCAGTAAAAGTCTGACACGCCCTCCTGCTCCACCCAGAGCGGGAGAAGTTATTTGATGATTTCCCACCCAAAAAAAAAAAAAAAAAACCACTTCGGATGTAGAGCGAGATGCAATTTCTATAGCTTGTCCTAATTTGCTGAAAGCATCGATTAAAGTTAAATAGTAATTCGATTCTATGCTAAACAGATCTATAAATATTTCCTGAAAGGGTGTGTTTTGGGTTTGTGTGAGCTGCAGTACAGGTTTAATTGGTTTTCTGTCGTACTTGGAGGTTTTACAACGATCACATGAATTAATTATGGCGGAAACGGTTTCGGATAAAATTGGCCAATGATAATAGCGACGGATTCTTTTAACAGTTTCTGTAATGCCACGATGACAGGTCTTGCCTTCGTGTAACACAAACAATACATCATCCGTCAAATGTCAATCAACTGTCATAACTACAAACTAGAGAAATGAGTCACCTGTGACTCATGAACTTATTCTAGTACGTTCCTATGAGTCATATATGACTCATTGGACAGGGAAGTTGTTAATAACAATAGCTTTCTGCTCCTGTTCATCTTCGATGTAAATAACGCGCTCGGTACATTCGTAGAAATTAACCATATCTTTCTTAAATAGTGAAACTAAAATAGTACTAAAGTCTTTTCTATGTTCCGGATTCTCGAAATAAATTAAATACTTTATTTTCGGTTTTATGTATTCTTTTAAAAATTGTTTAATATGATCTTGATTATGAAGAGGCAAAAATACTTCTAACACTTTTTGTTTGTCCCTGGACAAGTCTTTTACTTCGAGCTCATTACGAAACTAGCTAAAAACTAGTATTTGGTTAGGCTTGGTATCTATTGCTTCATTTAATATCGGTATTCCATGGGATTCGAAATCCTCAACTGAATGAACTGTTTGTATAGTAGAAGGTTCAGACGGTACAGGATAGTTATTAAGTGATTGTTCCAAGTCCGTATCAGAATCTAAATTTATAGTTGCTGCTAGCTGTCGCGGTTCTTTCAGAGTCGAAAATGGTAATAGTTCTTGAGTCATCAGAATTCAGTCTGGTCACGTCCTCTAAATAATTTTGACGTCTATTTTCTTTTTCGTATATATTTACAATCATTGAAATATCGTCGGGGACGTTGTCTTCACCTCGAGATACCGCGTCTGCAGTGACATTCTGTTTACCATTTTTATAAATGACATTAAAATCGTATTCTTGTAACCGCAAGTGCCAGCGCGTTAACTTGCTATTAGGTTCTTTGAGTTGATACAGCCAGACGGTCTATGGTCAGTGTAAATATGGAATTTATGTCCGTACAAGTAAGGTCTGAAGTGATTTGTGGCCCACACAATTGCCAACAGCTCGCGTTCAATAGTGCTGTACCTTCCTTAAGCTTCGGTATAATTTTGGTCAATGACAACCTTTTTACCCTTTTTCAAACAGGCTGTCAATGGCTGTGTGATTTTGAAGAAATCTTTAATAAATCGTCTGTAATAACCCACAAAACCTAAGAATCGTTTGATTTCAGTATGTGTCCTTGGTAAGGGATATTCAAGAACTGCTTGTATTTTGTCGTTGTTTGGTCGCAGTCCGTTTTTAGTTAACGTGTGTCCCAAGTACTGCACTTCCCTGCGTAAAAACTCGGACTTGCCTAACTGAACCTCCAGGTTAGTTTGACGAAGTCTATTGAAAACAGAACGTAATTTTTGAATATGCTCTACTATGCCATTTCAATATATTAGTATATCATCTAAATAAACCAAGCAATGTATACCCTGTAGGCCTCTCAATACATTATCGAGAGTCCTTTGAAAGGTTGCCGGAGCCGTTTTGAGGCCAAATGGCATACGGAGGAATTCGTAATGTCCATTCTGTGTAGAAAAGGCTGTTTTCTCACTGTCAGAAACTTCAATTTGGTGATACCCGGACGCTAAATCTAATGTGGTGAAGTAGTTGCTCTTGCCAAGTTTGTCGAATAAGTCGCATATATTTGGAAGCGGGTACTTGTCATCGATCGTTATGTCGTTAAGTCGGCGGTAGTCTATTGCCATTCTATATTTCACCTGACCGGAGGCATCTGCCTTTTTTGGTACCAAATGAACAGGCGCACTCCAGGGTGAATGTGATTCTCGGATCACATTGTCCTTGAGAAGTTTTTCGACCTGTCGTTTAATTTCTTCAGCCTGTGCTGGAGCCTGCCTATAAGGTTTAATATAGATTGGATCTTCATTAGTAGTCCGTATATGATGCTTTACTTGGTTTGTAAAAGTCAAAGGTAAGTCTTCACAGTAAAATATGTCCTTATACTCGTAGCATAATTTACTAATCAGTTCATTTTCTTCTTGGTTAAGATAATCAAGTCTCAATTTCTGTAAGTTGGCTGTCAGTAATGAATCAATGTCAATGTCAGTTAACCCATCTGTGTTATTTACTATACACTCGTCAGAGAAATGGATAACTTTGAAAGGAGCAGTTATAGTTAACCCTACTTCAAAGTCAGTTGCATTTTGAATTACAGTGGAGGCAAGGTAATTTTCACATTTGACAATTGCAGCTGGTATTCTAACACCTTCGTGAAACTGCGTGTAATATGGCATAGCCATCTTTCTGATTTACGGGCAGCCTCACTTTATGTTCTGTGCGCGGCTCAAGTTTAAGTTCGTAGTCAGTATTATAAATTATAGGAACATTAATATTGTTTATTTTTAAAATCCTATTCTTGAAACATATACTAGCATTAAGGTGAGACATAAGATCCATTCCAATCAACCCGTCGTATCTATTATCCACATCATAAATATAAAACTTATGATAACCGTTTACTTTAAAAATTGAAAAAAGGGGGATGTTAGCTACTTCATTATGTTCGGTAGTAGCATGTGTACTTGTAACTGTAAATGCTTCATAGAATTTTGATTGTGGGAAATATTCATCAACTTTTCTAGGGCTTATGAAAGATAGTGCTTCCTGTATCCAATATAAATTTACCGTTTATATCGGGAATGGTTATATAAGGATGTTTAAGATTAGCGTCAAAATAAAGTTCTATCATTTCGGGCGAATACAAGTTAAATTTATTTGAAAATTTGGGACGTCTTTCGAGTCTACTTTATTTTCAGTTGAATGCGAATCATCAATCTTTTCAATCGTTTTAGGAATTTCAGCATTTGGGTTCTGATCCACGCAATCGTTATTAATGTACATATTTGTATAGTCATAGTCACAGTATCCTAGGTAACATGTACCGTAATCATTGTAATTGGGATCATAATAGTACGGTTCATTACTGGTATAAAGCTCGTTTATAGGAAAACTTAGTTGTTGCTTAACAGCTGCTGGAGCAGTTCTCATTGTCACGTCACGATCACCCGATAAATTGTTAGGGGGGCGGTAGGCCGAAGGTTGCGGAGCTCTATAGCCGAATTGTCCTACTTGAGGTCTATAACCGAATTGTGCTGCTTGGGGTTCATAACCGAAATGTGCTGCTTGGGGTCCATAACCGAATTGTACTGCTTGTGGTCTATTACCGAATTGTTGAGGTTGTTTATTCCCAAGTTGCGGCAATTGCGGTCGAAAACCAATTTGTTGGTTCGGCACATTTGGACGTACAAAACCTTGATTAGGTATACCGAATTTAAATTGAGCTTGATTTGTAGAAGGCCTGTAGCAATTATGTTGCAATTGAGGTGCTGTAAATGTAGGTTTCGGATTGTTTGAACTTAAAATAACCCCTTTTTCAGTTGACTGATGACCTTGTGGCCGGTGTTGTAACATTTTACTGCGTAAATTATATTGTTCCTGGAAGTTAACCTCTTCAAGGACAAATTGTAATGCTTCTTCCAGGGTACTAGGATTTTTAATTCGAACAATCCGTACCATATGTTCCGGTAAATTGTACATAAAAACGTTAAGCGAAGTATTATTATAAATCACTTTCTTAGCTTTTCTTAACGTAGCGGAACTGTTCTGATTAACCTTAGATATTAATATGACACGAATATCTTGTATACGGCTGCAGAATTCTAAATATGATTCATTTGATTTAATTTTTAGGGTTTCGAGCTCGATTGCCACGCATTCCTCACTCCTGGGGTCACCAAAATGTTGGATCATCAAAGATTTAAACTCAGAATAAGTTTCAAGGTCACCTCTTTCACTTAAGAGAGCCGCTGCCTTACCCCTTAATTTACTGGTAATATTCTGCATTAAAAATTCGTTTCGCTCTGAGGTCCCTTGATATTTTCCGATAACATATTCGCACTTCCGTAAAAATAAACTAAGTATATCAGTTTCACCACTAAATTCGGGAATTAATTTTAAAACATCGTGAGGTATCAAAGAGTCTGACAGTTGCATCGGAAGCGGCGTTTCAGAACAAACCGAAGAGGCTGCCCTGGCCGCCGTCGCAGTTAAAGGAATTTGACCTTGATTCATCTTAGATAAATTAAAACTTACGACGCAATTAAATTGTAAAATCAAAAGATAAACCTCAATTTATATGTTAAATTACACCATAGAATTAACAAAAATACATGGAAAAATTAATGTTGCTTTTCTTTATTAAACTAAATTAAACTACTTAAATACTAATTACGCCTCTTACAATAATAGTGTAGGGAATGAGGAAGGATGTAGAAGGTTACTCACATGCCAACCGCTTGATAAATTACCACCATCTCTGCTCACCCACGTAATTTACGCGTTATCTAAGCTTATTTATTTGGTTCGAAGATTGCCCAATATAGAACGCCTCACTGATTTTAAGCACGACGACTATTTATAGAATCAGTAACCACTCGCGAAACACAGTCCACGTGTTTTAATGTATTTCACAGGTTTTCACACTTGACTTTTCGCGAGGAAACAGTTTGCGGCAATCCTACCGGCTGCGCCAGTTAGATTTCGGGAGCGCAAATGAAACGGAGTTTGAATGGAAATAAGAGTTTATTACGACCGAGCTTTACAGAGTTTGATGTAAGACTAACTTAGCCTATCTTAATTCTAATAATTTGCCAAAACATTCCCACAGGCTGGTAGTCGGCCCACACGCGGTCGCGCCACACATCCTGTCACGTACGCCTAATCGCAAAAGACCCCAGGTCAGCGTCTAGACTCTACCACAGCGTTGGGATAGGGACATAACTAACTACATAGTGTTATTGCTTATGTTGAGTTGTCTGTTGGTAGTTGTGTTTTATGAAATAATACCAGAACATGAAACAAATTCATATACCAATCCGTACTGAACCTGCATGGTTAATTATGGCCTGTTCTCTCTCTCTCTCTCAGAGAGGAGCCCTGTGTCCCTGCAGTGGGAATGTAATAAGGTAACTATGCTATGCTAATTCATAATAGTCAAATTATAAATGTTTGCTTCAGGTAAATGAAAATGACTATCTGCCAAACTCGCTGGAATCATCCCAATGCTGATGGAAATTAACCAGAAGAGAGTAAACACCAATACTGTACTAATGAGTACTGCAGTAATGAGTGTGTATTGTCTGTTGAATACATGAAGTTACTCGTACAAGAGAAGTTTCATAAGTAACATTCTTTAGTTTTGATAACAAGGGTATTTAAAAATGTTATTTGTTATGCATAAACATTTAAGTAAATCAGAAAGCCGGTGGAATAATGGTCAAGCTCCTACATCAGGATTTCTCATTCACAGATTTTTTTAGATCAGTCTATATCAAAGCGGGCTATGATGCTATAACACTTCATACATCTCTGGTGTAAAGGCAATCTTTAATGTAGATAAATTATTATTTTCAGGTGGGTGCTTCAAGTGTTGTTTATCACTGTTGTTGGTGCGAGCTAATAAAGCATCCTGGCATTTCCATTTGGGCACCTCAACATCTGGTGCATCTTCATCAGCTGTCAATGGGCCAAATAGTCAAGACATTCCTCATTTAGAAGAATCTTCAACAAGGCAAGAAATAAATTCTGCACCCAGGACACCTACTGTGTGAACTCTTATGGTTTACCCAATTGTTTTAGAGCTGTTGAAACCAAAATTAGATGTTTTGTGGAAGGATGTCGGAGACATGAAAGAAACTGAATAACAATTACGATGCAAAAACTGTTACCTGTAAAACTATTATGTACAATCAGCATTCGTTAAGCATGCTCACTTAAGAAAATATTTCTGCGGCAGCGCAGCTAGTCACAAACCACACCCCTTCCTGGTTTCGCCCAATTAGAGACAATATGTATTTGTGTGAGTGTATTTACACAAATCCATATTGTCTGTTGAATGCATGACGTATAGAGACGCAAACTAATGTCCATTTTTTTAGTCGCAATAAAGGTGTCGTCAACAAAGCACGCATTTTGTTCCCACAAAAATCCATACAAACAATTTGCAACCTTACCACTATCAAAACATGGTCGAAATCGAGCCAGATTACAGTGCACCGTACTGAGCGTCGAGAACAAAAGACATCGCATTCCTTAGATAAGAAGCGAGCCCGGACCGTCATTAGCAGTGTTTGAGGGTTTTTTGTGCAAGTTATTTACAATATTATTACAAAAGGAATCTACGCATAGTAACATCACGTTATTTTGAAGAATATCACGTTATTTTGGTTGTTTACAAAAAAAATCTCAGTCAGAACAATTACTATGAGTATTAAAAGAAGTAGCGAAGACATTACAAAAACACACAAATACGTAAACATAAGGAAGGTGTGCTAAAATTATAAATTTATAATAAAACTTTGAAGCAATATTAATGAAATTAAATTTCATTAGAATTGCACGTGCTTAAAGTCTGTCATTTTTTGATTTATTAATAATAACTTTACGAAATGAGTGTAGATAAATACAAGTTGGTGATAATTTCTGTGTAATTTTTTATATTAATTTCTGGGTGAATCTTTAAAATTTCCTTTTGAAATCTTGAAAAACTCTATTAAAAATAAATAAGTTAAACTAAATTAAATTGCTTATTTTCCACAACTACAAATCCTTAAAATTGTTCTTAAATTTTAACACATTTTGTATGATTTCACACGAAGATTACAGACGACAGTTTCGCTTTGAACAAAAATGTTTTACTAAAATGTTTTAATATACACAGATACGGTTTAAATATCAACCATAAGAAATCTTTAATCCTGAACAGCTTATTATTAAATGAACACGAACTGAAAAATATGTATTTCACTAATAGCTAATATTTCTTTTTTTCAATCCTTTCACTCTCACTGCGGTCACAGTGACAGTTTTATTTTTTCAGGAGCCCACCGGCCTGGCTTTTTGAAAATATTTCTGTTATATTTCAGAAATTAAGCAGTATTTCTTATTGAAAATTATAGTTTAGTTTTATTACTTGATAAGCTTCCGAATTTTAAAGTGGCCTATGAACTGAGTTATTGTTATATTTGTCAAAATATACTTGTCGTACGCAATGCGGGCAACGCGCTTGTCACGTTGATTATAGCATGGTTTGTCAACCTTATAGTAAAAGACGGCCAAACTCCAATCTTAACGTGCTGCGGGTGCTGCCTCTTGCAAGCCGTTTGTTAACCACCCAACGGTAAGCATCCTGCACAGCATGCCCCGGACATTGGAAAGATACCTTGTTCGTGTAATCTCGTTATATTTATGATCAGTGGCGGCTGGTAGGTCATGGAACTGGTGGTGCACTTTACTAGCTCACTAAGTATTAGGGGTAATAAGTAAATAAAAATAATTTATTTATTTCAGATAGGTAAGTAATTTAAATCTAAACGAATACAAAATAAACAATAGCATTCAATTCCTCGTAAACCAAACTTCGCAGTGACATTAATGAGTTGATCATTCATTATGGCCGGCATGCAAACTTCGCCAAACCTCGGGCACTCTCGCTAATCTACGTTCGGAAATATTCGACAAACTTCGGGGAACCGTGCGGCGCACGAGAATCGACAAATTATTCCATAATACTCCATACAGTTATGTCAACTAGCTTCTGTCTTACGCGCTAGGCGTTTTAGCTCGGATCTCATAGAAAGCTTCGGCATAGCGCACGAGAGATCTTCTGTACCGCGAAAATGAGTCTTAATAGTTTAGCAAAGAGCTTATATTGTTTCGTCAGTTTTGTTAGTATTACATAGACCACAACCAGTGGCCACAATGCGATTATTAAACATTTTGTGATTTTTTCTACACCTATTAAAATCTGGTAGTTCAGCGCACAAGTGCACTAAAAGGACAGCCGCCTGTTTATGATTAAATAAAAAATCAAAGGTGTGATAAGTAAATGGATAAAACGAATATTAGAACTATTAAAAGTATTCAAAATATACATACCTATAAGGAACACCTGCAAAACATTCGAGATAGGTAACATGGTAATAAAATAATAGGCATACCTTAAAAATTCTTTGTAATATTTCGCGAACGTATTTTATGGTCCTTCAATAAGGGCCATAAAGTATGTTTTTAAGCCATTCTATTGTTAAACCGGATTTTCAGAAGTTCCCACTAAATAACAATGGTATAGATAATGAACGTATTATTATTGCAGTTGCAAGAGTTCCGACAACAGTAAACAAAAAGCTCTGATAACATTGTATGAATTGCGCAAAGTATATTTGTGTTATTCCAATCATAATATAGAGCAATAAAAAAAAAACAAATGTTGCAAATTTCCAACAAAATATCTAACTTGCTTCGTTTTTGTATATTTTCAAGTATATAACACATTGTAATGAAGATTTTTACTTTTCAATAGAACTGCGCAAGTCCCTCTTACGTCCGCGCCGCGCCGATAATACAGTGTTTTTTTTTTTTAAGTTGCATTTTAATTGGCATTTCTAAGTTGACCTTGAAAGGCCGTAACTTCTTAACCGGAATTTACAGAAATGACAATAATTATTAACATTTTATACCTTTATGCAGTGCCAGTCAACGTGCCTAGCGCGTCCGCTGCGTTTTGTATGGCGGCGGTATCGCATAACCATTGGACATCGTGAAAATTGGGGAGGCAGTGAAAGTGTTCATATATAACAAAACTTATAGACCTGACGGAACATTATTATGTCGGAGAGAGGAAAATATTAAAGTTGATAGAATAGATATAAATTGTTGTTTGACATTTTTATTCCAAATTATTGATAAATAATCTATCTATACTAATAATAAAGAGGAAAGATTTGATTGTTTGTTTTTTTGCATTGAATAGGCTCCGAAACTACTGAACTGATTTGGAAATTTATTTCACTATTGGGAAGCTACACTATCACTGGGTGACATAGGCTATATTTTATCCCCATATTCTCACGGGAACGGGAACTACGCTGTTGAAACCGCGGAGCGCTGCTAGTAAGTAGCTGAATAAATAGAAAAACTAACAAAAAAAACATAAAGCTAATCGATAAGACTCTGTTTCCGATTACTGTTTGATCTGTTGTGATGTCTTATTGCCTGTGGTAAAAAAAAGTGACACCGTCTCTCTGGTCTCGTGTCAAGCAAGGCCTGAATTAGTTTTATTCTCCTCTGCTAATAAAAAACAAACCTAAAACCTATAAAAATAAAACACATTAAGAACCTAAAAATTATTTCATTTAACTTAAAGCAATAATACATTTTCTAAACCAAAAATAAGATAAATATGAGTACAAAATTACTTCTTGTCAACAACAATAATTCATAAAGAGCTCATACCGGCCGTGCCTATTCAAAAATAATCTCACAAACTAGTGAACATAGCACGCGCCTGTGTGAGTGTCACACTTTTATACATCATTACTACGAACACTACTAAAAATTTTTCCGTGCATTCTATTGGTCAAAACGCATGCATTGTGCGATCGAGTCGTGAGCCTTGCTACGCGATTATCGCCTTAAAGGTGAGCGTGCGGAAGAAGTCGCGATTGTACCTCTAAATAATTTTCTTTGTGATATCCATTTAACATGCACATCATGGGACTTTCTCAATTATATCAGTGATAATTATCACACATTTAGTGGAAAACAAATTCAAGTATGTTTTCATTAAAATAATCTGATTGTATTTTTTTGGATTTCAAGAATGTACAACATTATTTTCCCCTGTATCGTTGGTGAAACAATGTTTCGTTACTGTGCCCACACCATGAGCATAATATGGTATCTTGGTTGGACATGGCACCAGGGTAGTAAATTGCCTCCTGCACAATTTCTGGATATTGTATTGTTATATTATGATAATCCTAATGAAGCAGGTGATTATTAAAACCATTTATCACAATGTTGTTTTTTTATATATTAATATACCTATAATGTATTGCAATCAGAGATTAGGTAGGTAGGTAGGTACTATAATCTGAAAATCCAAATGCAATGGAAATGCATATTGCATTTGTTATTAATGCATCTACATTAACGGGGGGTTGTCCCAAATTGCCTGTTTCAGAATCAAGATTAAATGATCAAATTCGTGTATTTAGGCCCTGAAAAAAACATAATGTCCTTATTTGAGGGAAATTAAAGGTCCAAATACGATTAATTGGAATTTGCTCGATGAAAAAAAAATCCGTAACAGGGTCGATTTCAAAACCATTTTCCGTCTCATTTCCTAATAAGAGCACAAAATTATGTGAAAATTGCATGTAAGATGAGGGAATGGTATTTAAGAGGGAATTTAAAGGTTCAATTTTTTAGTTTAGTAGTTTTTTTTTTTTTTGAATTAACTCAAAAAGATCGAAATCCGGCTAAATCGGCTCACGCTCAGAGTCTGTCAGAGTCCTGCGGGACGTCATCGAGGCTGGACCTGTGTCAAAATTTTCAAAAACTCGCTCATTCTGCGCCTGTACAAAAAAATCTAATAAAATAACAACAAATTAATTTATGAAATTGCGATAGCTCAGAAAAAATATCTTGTAATTATATAATAGTTTTAATTCATAAAATTGTTTTCGAAAATGTGATTATTTCTAGGCAACATGATGACATTTAATTGTCATCTTAAAATAGTGTTAACACATTACAAATTATTATCGATAAAATAATAGTCAAGTGAGAGTCGTGTTCGTCGTTTATGAAGAAGTTTTTACAAATCACAGTTTTCTAAGATTATTTTAATCAGTTTCATCCATATCAACTATGATATTTCCTCTGCACCGAACTGTGTTCGTTACTATCATATCCTACATTAATATTACATATTATACAATATGTCTGGTTGTCAGTTGTACGGTCGCGGTCAAGAGTCCATTCTCATGCTAAGGGTTATATTGCTATGACTCGCGGTCCAGGCCGTACCTACAGCTGTGTGTATAAGTGATGTAACCAGACCGCACACCACAGTAGGTACTCACACACCACTGTCGTCGAAAGATACAAAAAACATACCGTCGCACAGAGTACTCTGTCTCTGTCTGTACTGTGTTACGTAGTAACTACGTATGACCTTGGTCGGTTCATACGATCGCTAAAATTCACGTTCTAATATCAAGTCTCGGTAGCTCGCAGCGTATTGTCATTGATTAAGAAACACAATGGTCTGGGTTCAAATCTCCCGAAGAGACTTTTATTTTTCTTTTCAACAATTTCATCAGTTCTTTTATTATTCGTTATACGAGAATGTTTTTTTTAAATTACTTAAATTATTATTTAAACAAAGGATTAAGAAGATTATGTGATTACAAAATGTTTATTCGTTATAATTTTATGAAGTAGGTATAAAAATAACTACTAATGACTTCTTGTTAACAGTTTATTTTCTCATAAAGAACAATTATTGAAGTAAAGTAGCTAATTGGTGAACCATGATAATCAGGCTATTGTATCTTAGTAATATAATAATATTGTGCTGTAATTACTACAATGTGCGGTACTCTAAAGAAATCACATTTTTCTACGCAAATCTACCCACGTAAAAATAACAAATGCAGACAAGTTGTCACAATACAATTAAATGACTCAGTAGTACTACTATTGGAATAAATCTACTGCGAGTGAGTTAGTTCTCTCAAACCTCAAAGTTAACAAATTGTATTTATTAGGACTTATCGAAGTTATAGCTTAAGTAACCATTTTCATTACGAAAAGAAGATTGAAACTAAACCTCGAAATAATCCATATTACGGATATGACACAATATTATGTGAATATTACTAAAATCAATAAAAGTCAATAATAATAAATATTTCTAATTTATATCTTAATGTTAATGTTTATGTTTTTTGAGCTGGTTTTCCATGATGCAAACCTTCTGCGTGGAGTGCACAGCGCACTATGAATAATTTGGCAAAATGTCTTGTCTTTTTGAAACCACTTGTGCTGTCGCTTTCTTTTATAAGCTGGGGTCTTCCACTTTGCTTTCGACGGGCAAGGCTACCCCCTTCCTCATATCTTTTCATCCACTGACTCACAGTATTTCACTAAAACAAAAAAGGGGTACTGTTAGGCTACTAAACAAAATACATACTAATATGTATTACTATTTAGAAACAAAATTATTTGAAATATAAATTTCACATAAATATTTAATCTAGGAAATAAATTTACTTTGAAATTTTATATTTTTCTTCTATTTAGACGTTATGATATTTATAAAACGTTTAAAATTACTACAAGGATCAGCAGTTATACTTTAAATAAGTGCTTAATAAAATAATTAAATCATAATACTCACACTCAGGCCAGTTTCATCAGTTATTTGTGATATTTAAGTCCGCTTTTATGCAGCGCAATAATATTCGCTTTCATTTCTATTATTCAATTTGCTTACATTTTAAAATGAACTAGAAGACCGCTAATAGATTAAACACACGTCACTAGCACACAATAACAACCAACACCGTTCTATATGTCACGTCGAATGAGTCGTAAGTTAACTATCATTTAAATTTATTTAGGTTTCTGTGGGTATATTGATAAAGTTTTACGAGTTTAGTGAACAAGACGAATAGAACAAGAAACTATAGTCAAAAGCGATTTTTAAAACAATAAAAAGGCTAGCACACCGCGCGTGGGATTCGAACCCGAGACTCGTTGCGCACGAGGGCGCTAATCCAAGTACAGTAACCACTAAGCTATCACGTCATTTACTTTAACGGTTGAATTTATGGAATACAATCATTTGTAGACGTATGAGAGTGTGTGTGTCTACAGTATAGAAATTACTTAATATAAGAAGGTCGTAAGTTAAACCGTAGTGTCAATCTATTACTTTTTGAGATTGGTACTCCGCTTTTGGATCCTACTGTACACTAATAACATACAGAACTTTCAGTCTGACACCAACAGAGAAAATAGGAAAAAATTTGCTCAGATAAAAGTGCTATAGGGTACACGACCGACACGATAACAACTTTATTGATATTTCTCGAATAGCGGAGCTAGCAATACAAGATTTTTTCACGAATCCGTGATTTTAAAATATTAATGTTGATGTCCTAAAATAAAAGTTTCGATAAATTATAGCTGGAGCAGTAGGTACGTCACTAGACAATAAAGTACGGCAATTGTTCCTTCATATGTAGCTCACAATATTTACGGTTCTTTCTGAGCGATGGCAAACACCAAAAACAAAAGAATATGGTTACAGTGTAACCGAAACAGTATGACCATTTAAGCGTATTCTACTCGTATCTTCGTAAATCAGGATCTTTGAAAACTCTGCCACTAAAGATGTAAATAAAATAGTGGATGATTTGTATGGAAATCTACCATTTTGAAGAAGAGAAATACCGTCGTACACAGCTTGTCTACTTTATAAATTCTTGAATTCACTGACAACTCACGCTTAGCCTTAACCTCTGGGAACCTCTGAAAATAAATGTCTTTAAATCGAAATCATGCTTCCGAAAGCATGATTTCGAATTAAAGATATTTATTTTCTCAAAAAACAAATTTCACAAGGGTATTTTTTTTTTGTTTTGAATGGGAAATCATCAAATGACTTCTCCCGCTCTGGGCGGAGCATGAGGGCGTATCTTACTTTTACTGAACCCACCCGTGTTCCATCAGTTCGAATTCAAATTTTTAAATTCTCTGACAACTAACACTTGTCTGGAAATTCTCTGGTTGAAAGGTCGAAAGGGAAAGCATGATTTCCAAATGAAACCATTGCAATTTTTCATTTTTACCTTGCAACCAAAAACCATATCGACGCTTGAAAGGCAACCCTTACTAAGCGACATTGAGCTAACTGTACAGGAGAGTGATTTAAAGATCAAAAATAAAATAAAAAAATCATGAAAATTCACGTAATTGTCCGATTAAAATGATTTGAACACTCGTAGAAATCTTTTTTTTAAAGCTATCGAAATTGCCAAAATAAGATACCCGACACTAAGATATAAACACCGGTTTGTGTCAGTTAGATAAAATTTACCTGATTTGATAAACAGGTAAAATGATCTAAATCACATGTAAAAATAGGTAAACTTACTTAGTTTAGAATTCTGAGACAGAAAGATTGATCTAAAAAGATCAGATAGTTTAAAATAAATCAAGAAAATCTACCTAAGCATTATTTAATGGTTTTTGTGATTGTGGAAATAGTACCTTAGTTATTAAAATGACCCCAAACCTCCCTTCGTAAGTGACATTTAACCAAGAACTGTATAGGTAATTATTATCATGCACGAAAATAAATCAAATTAATTAGCTATACTAATAATAAAGAGGAAAGACTTGATTGTTTGTTTTGTTTGTACGTTTCTTTGTTTGCATTGAATAGGCTCCGAAGCTACTGAACCGAATTGAAAATTATTTCACTGTTGGGAAGCTACACTATCCCCGGATGACAGGCTATAGGCGGTGATAGGCTATATTTTGTCCCCGTATTCCCACGGGAACGGGAACTACGCGGGTGAAACCGCGGGGCGCTGCTAGTTATTGAATAAAAGTCTTTATTATAAATTATACAGATGCGCTACTTAGTGCCAACCATATAAAATTAATGAGGAAACGAATTATGACATAATATTCAGTCTGAACGCGAAACTGGGCAAACGGGACGATGATGAGCTGAGAGTGGGGCAATTTGGAGTTGGACGTTGGAACCACCGGGGTCACTTACTAGCCAGTTTTATGGAGAAGGAAGGCCTCTTCATGATGAACTCCTTCTTCAGAAAACGTGAGCACAGAAAGTAGACCTGGCAGAGCCCTGATGGTTCAACTAAAAACGAGATTGACTTCATAATGTCGACGAAGCAGCAAATATTCAATGATGTCTCTGTGATCAACGCGGTGAAAACTGGATGCGATCACCGCATGGTAAGAGGCACATTGAATATAAACATCAAGCTAGAAAGATGTCGGCTAATGAAGTCTACGCTCAGTCCAGCACCGATCCAAGTTCAAAACCCCGTGAGCTGTCAGCTCGAACTCCAGAATCGTTTCGAGTGCCTAGGGAGCTCCGTGGACGATTATAACGATTGGTTCGTGGAAACTGTCCATACGGTCGGGTCTAACGTCTTCAAGACCCGTCGTACTAATGGAAAAAAGAAACTCTCTGATCCTACTTTGCAGAGGCGTGAAATGATCCTGCAGTCTTCAGACGACGCGCTAAAGTACCAACAGCTCAATAGACAGATCTCTAAGTCCTTGAAAGCGAACTTCGCCGTTTGAATACGAACCGCATAAAGGACGCGAAAGTTATCTTTCCATAGAAACTTTCGATATCTCTCAACAGCTCAGGCTTGGAGGAAACGATCCTGCCATCATTGGTCTGCAGTTTCGCAATCTGACTCTCTCCAATAGACAGATTTCTTGAAAAGACTTTGGAGCCTTTGCTCCGGTCGCGTCCTTTATGCGGTTCGTATTCAAACGGCGAAGTTCGCTTTCAAGGACTTAGAGATCTGTCTATTGAGCTGTTGGTACTTTATCGCGTCGTCTGAAGACTGCAGGATCATTTCACGCCTCTCCTCCATTAGCTGCAAAGTAGGATCAGAGAGTTTCTTTTTTCCATTAGTACGACGGGTCTTGAAGACCTTAGACCCGACCGTATGGACAGTTTCCACGAACCAATCGTTATAATCGTCCACGGAGCTCCCTAGGCACTCGAAACGATTCTGGAGTTCGAGCTGACAGCTCACGGGGTTTTGAACTTGGATCGGTGCTGGACTGAGCGTAGACTTCATTAGCCGACATCTTTCTAGCTTGATGTTTATATTCAATGTGCCTCTTACCATGCGGTGATCGCATCCGGTTTTCACCGCGTTGATCACAGAGATATCAAGAATTATCAAAATCGGACTACTCTGGAAAAAGTTATGCGTGGTCATACATAAAAAAAAAAAAAAAAAAAAATACGCGTCGAATTGAGTAACCTCCGTTTTTTCGTCGGTTAAAAAAAAAAAAATACGCGTCGAATTGAGTAACCTCCTCCGTTTTTTCGTCGGTTCAAAAATAGCTTTAATGGGAAACGCTATGTCCCGTGGCCGCTCAAGGGGTTAGGATACTTAACCAACAATGGGTTGAGTTCCTCTAAAGAACAAATCTTGTGCCGTGTTCCATCGGGGGATCTGATGATAATGACCCCGTCCTGAGTCCAGCATGCCGGCATCCCGAAATGAAGGCGCGCCCGGCTGAATACAGTTTGCCTAGACCTGGTCAAGAACTCTTTGACTGTGACCGTGGAGCCCTTTAAAGCAGACTTTGCCTTCCAAACAGTGGATTTGAGATCAACATTAGAGAATATTACCAGTATTGGTCTGCTAGTTGTCGGTCCTTTGCTGGATGTTCCAAGTCTGTGACACACTTTGATGGAAGATGCAGTGATGTCAGGCAGTGCAAGTTTGTTCTTCAGAATATCCAAAACAAGAGCCTTGTAATCCTCCTTGTCCGTTTCAGCGAACCCAGTGAAAATGAGAGCTTTTCGTCGAGATCTGGTCTCCAATCCATCAACAACTCTAGAGCACTCCATGATCTGCTTCCTGAGGAGTCCCAAGACGCCAAACATAAGCTCACGAAATGACCGGAACTCCTCAGCAATCTTTGCCACAGTATCTTTTGCGGGCCCAGCACATTGAATCTGCGCCTCAAGCTCGCCCATCTTTTTAAGGAAGCACTCCTCGAGGTTCTTCTGTGCCGATTGGATATCATCCAGTTGAGAAGACATGGTGAAATGTGTTGATCTTGCAGTGACTATGAAATACTAGTGAGACGCTGGCAGGTGGTGTAGTATAAATGCTTGTGTCACATGGATTGTTTCACCAATGTAAGTGCTGCTTATTTAGCAGTTTATGCACCAAATAAGTAAATTGAAAGCAAGTAATATACTAAATAATAATTTTAATTAAAATTAATTACAAAGCTGTGTCCTAACTTTTCTACACCTACCCCCGAAACCACACAATACTCCTAGGTAACGTAAAACTTGGTACGTTCATGCAGGATACAATATAAAAAGTTAGTAGAGAATGTTTTGATAATTTTTACAAACTGTCATGTCGGGTGAACGCTCTTACAACTAAATAAATACGAAATAAGTTCTAAAATTATTTGTTACAAATAATAGTTAAAATAAAAATATTATTTGAGGCACCAAGAAAATTTAAGTTTTACAATAACATTCCAGATTATTTGACCCTACTTTAAGTAATTGTCATTATTAAGTACATAATATTTCCTATCTTTACATTTTGAACGATTTCTAATAAAATACAAAGTCAAAATGTAACTACACTAAAACTAAATGCTTGGTTATAACCTTCACTCGAAAAAATCATTCAGTCGTCTTTAACCACTCAATTGCAAATCAGCCTCTATCTCGAAGTCATGTCACCAGAGACCTTGGAATTCTACTGGATAGTAAACTCAGTTTTGAGTGTCATGTCGATCATATCGCCAAAAAAGCATCCAAGGCCCTGGGGTTCATTATCCGTAATACCAGTTCGTTTAACAAAATGAAAACCTTAAAAGTCCTTTATTGTGCTTACGTCCGCAGTCATCTTGAATATGGCAGTCAAATTTGGAATCCGAATTATGCAGTGCGGCACGGTTGGCGCAGTGGTTAAGCGATTGACTGCTGCGCTGCGTGTCGCGGGTTCGATTCCCGCACGGCGGAACAAATATTTGTATGACCTACAAGTAGTTGTTCCGGGTCTGGGTGTTTGTGTATGTGACTTTAAATGTTTGTAAACGCACCCACAACACAGGAGAAATTCCTAGTGTGGGCAACGTTTTTTTTAAAAAAAAAGAAGAAAAAAAAAAAAATTCAGACAAATTGGAACGAATACAAAGGAAATTCACTAGATACTTAGGTTACAAATTTAAAGTCCCTTATCTGAGTTACAATGAACTATGTGCTCGATTCCACTTACTCCCACTTATAACTCGGAGAAATATATCCGACATACGGTTCTTAGTGAAAATAGCAAAATCAAGGATTGATTGTCCTGAACTTCTTTCAAAGCTGTCTCTGAATGTTCCACCTCGGCACTCTCGTTTGAGAGATCTTCTCCATGCTCCATTTGCTCGCACAATTTATCGAAGTAATTCCTTTGTGATTCGCTCAGTCAAAGCATTCAACAGAATTGTAAAGAATGAACACCCCTCAATTGATTTGTTTGCAAGCTGCTTGGCGTCTATTGTGACCATTTTATCTAAAAACTAGTTTCTGATTGATCCAAATCGTGGTTTAACATGCATTCCTGCCTATGTAATATACTTAATGTAATAATTTAGTTATGTTTCTATTTAGTTTTAAGCTTGGTTTATCACTTACATAATTAATTAATCTAAACATAGTTGATAACGCGTACAACAATACTCCATTGCTATCTGTGGAGGCTTGTAAATGGCTTGTCGTAAATTATATTACTACTACTCTTGTATTGATAGCTGTAAGCCACCCCAACACAATAAAATAAAATAACTACTAAAAATACTTATATTTAACAATAACGGTAATGCATTACACAAATATAGTTGTATTACCCCAGGCTTTTTTTTTTTTTTTTTTTTGGGTGGGAAATCATCAAATGACTTCTCCTGCCGAGTAGAGCAGGAGGGCGTGTCAGACTTTTACTGACTAAAACCCACCCGTGTTCCCTCAGTAGCCCGTATGCCAGGGGCCGTGGTATCTCTTTCGAACAAACCCGCACCCCTGGCAGGCATCGGCCCTTGCGGACCCCACCTGTGGTTGCTGACATCTTTGACGGCGCGCGTGTGGAACACAACGCGCCGTCCCGTCTACCACTTTTCGGCCGCAGAGGATAGGGAGAGCGGCCAACGCTATACCGACACTCCTCTTCCCCTGCGGCCCCACCGCGTCCGCCATCAAACGGTGGCGGCCCCGTCCAGGCCACGGAAGGGAAGAGCGCTGCTCAGAAGCACCGGCACTCCTCCTCTACCGCAGCCCGTAACCCTCAGCCGCGATGCCTCCCATTCGACATCGCGGCCCACCTCAGTTGCGGTGCACCTCACCGCAACCTACTTTTTGGCCGCTACGTCAATGGCTTGAAGGCAAAAGCCCTGACGAGCGGCCCCACCGTTGGGTTCCTCTTGGCTTCACCGTGGATGGGAGACCACGGTTACTAAGCCCCCCCGCAACGACAATGCGGGAACCCACTCGGGGGGGGTATTACCCCAGGCTAAATTAGATACCTTATCAATCGATAGCAACCGCTTATCATCATTGCTTGAAAGTGCTATTTTAGTTACATCCTGAGTGATTATTTCAATTTTTATTGACTTAAACAAATCATTTTTTTTGCGAATGACATTGCAATTGTATTCGAACGTTCCAGGGTTTCCTTAGCTTGAAACGTAGTATATTGAGCGTGGAATCAGAATGTACGGTTACCATAGAGAACTAAATAGTCGATTTTTGTAACAAGTTAAAATAATTGCGTCACTCCGCAACATTGACCGCGCGGGACGTGGCCGCTCAACGGATATTAAAAAAACTTTTTAATAAAAAAATTAAGCCGCCGAAAAACCGAAAAGTAAAAAATAATAAACTAGCTTTGTCCAACTCCAATAACTAAGTTCGGAAGGCGGTGACATATAATTAAATACATATCTAAAGTCACCGACTTCCGAACTTAGTTATTGGGGTTGGACAAAGCTAGTTTACTATTTTTTACTTTTCGGTTTTTCGGCGGTTTAATTTTTTTATTAAAAAGTTTCTATTTTATATTTTTTTGTGGCTATAATCTACTAATTACTACATGCTTAATTTTTGATTTAATACACAACTCAGTATTCAAATCTGTGAGTAAACAATCAATCATCCCCTGTTTTCTTACCCTTAGGGTTGGAATTTTTCTTCGTAATTTATATGGGACCAAGTTCGAGGTATACCCTTTCCAATAAAAGAATTATCAAAATCGGACTACTCTGGAAAAAGTTATGCGTGGTCATACATAAAAAAAAAAAAAAAAATATACGCGTCGAATTGAGTAACCTCCTCCGTTTTTTCGTCGGTTCAAAAAAAAAAAAA
Organism: Polymixis flavicincta; assembly: GCA_949987655.1. Lineage (NCBI taxonomy): Eukaryota > Metazoa > Arthropoda > Insecta > Lepidoptera > Noctuidae > Polymixis > Polymixis flavicincta. The sequence goes on along the minus strand of OX465202.1, from coordinate 6,294,167 downwards.
TATACGCGTCGAATTGAGTAACCTCCTCCGTTTTTTCGTCGGTTCAAAAATAGCTTTAATGGGACACGCTATGTCCCGTGGCCGGTGACTGGGGAATCAACTGCTGGAACTGGAGGCAAGCTGCAACTGGAGGTTATGAGTGGAGTGCGTAAGATCTGAGTGTTTGCAGCGGTGTTTATCAAACTTTCGGATTTTTCTGTTTGGGACATCAATTCGGTTAATTATTATAGTTACAGTACACGTCTACCTGCTTACTATTTGTTATTTTCACCTCAAACCCACTTAAATCACATTCTGTTGAGAATTTGCACAATGTTTGTGTTGGTAAAATAATTGTGATTTGTGTTCCGTTATTAATTGTCACTGTCACCTGTGAATTGAAATTGTCAAAATGTTGATGTCCAATCTATGCCGTGTTCCGAAATGCAACAAAAGTGATAATATCGCGAACCCGACCAAATTGAATAGTCAAAAAATTTAAGAGCTATCAGATCATTAGTAGTGATTTTTATTTTGGTTGGCTTCGCGATAATATCACTATTTGTCTAATACGGAATGCGCCCTTTGTCTGTTCATGTTTGTGTTGTGTTCCGTTAATTGCGTTCCGTTTCTGCTCATGTAACTTTGTCACGTGTTTTTTACAATTTTTTTTTTTTTGGCTTGTTCATTATTATTCTGTGACGCTGCTATGTTTATTTCTGGTTTCTATGTATTGCTACTAATGTACAGTACTACTTGGATCTTTTGACGCTTGAAAATTGTCAATTTTGGAAAACAAGACACCTTAGTTCTGATTTTAGACATGCTCCAAAGGATCCATGTACAACTAAAATACTGGTGCTGCTGGTGGGTGGTGCACAGATAGTGGTGTTGCACCTAAAGCAAAAGCAATTTTAGCTGTAGTTTATTTGCATATTAAGTCATTATTTTTATTTGTATTTTATGTTATCTGATGATGATTCGTTTTACTCTACCATTGATTCCTCTAGCTCATCCGCCAATGCTAGTTTCACCTCTCTGACTGACACCCTTGGTGACTTTGTGCGTCGGTGTTTCAGCCAACACAAAGGTCGTTTGTTTAATGTCTGCCATATAAACGCGCAAAGTGTCCCAAGTCACTATAGTGATCTGTTGGACACCTTTACCGACGCCAATACCCATGCCGTTCTGGTTTCTGAAAGTTGGCTCAAACCTCATCTTCTCTCCACCACCTACTCTCTCCCAGGTTTCACTCTCATTCGCAATGATAGAATTGGAAAGGGAGGGGGTGGTGTAGCTATCTATCTCCGTAGCGATTTCCCATACAAAATCATTGCCTCTTCTCCCTCTCAATACAATGCTTCCGCTGAGTACCTCTTTTTGGAGGTCTATGTCAAAGGCGTCAAGACCCTACTTGGGGTTGTCTATTGTCCACCCGCCGTTGACTATTTCTCCAACCTCGAATTGGCGCTGGAATCCGTAGGGTCGGAGTATGCACATAGCGTCATCATGGGCGATTTCAACACTGACCTTGCTCACCCCTCTCCTCGTTCCCGAAAACTCCATCACATCATTGAGTCCGTGAGTCTCCATATTCTTTCACTGCAACCTACACATTTTAATATCTCAGGCGATGACACTTGGCTTGATTTAATCCTTACATTCGTACCCTCTCTTGTTTCCTCTCATGGTCAGTGCCCCGCTCCTGGATTTTCCCATCATGACCTCATTTACCTCACTTATGTCCTTAAACCGCCTAAACTTGTCCCTAAAGTTCTGCACATGCGGTGTTTTGGGCGCATGGACGTTGATAAGCTTCGTAAAGAGGCGTCAGACCTCTGTTGGGAACACCTGGCAGCGGCGACAGCTGTAGATGAAAAACTTCACATTTTTAATCGCACGATCCTTGCTCTCTACGACAAACACGCTCCTGTTAAGAAGATTAAACTTCGGCGTCCGCCTGCTCCTTGGATGGCGACAGGGGTTCGTATGGCGATGAGACGCAGGGATCGGGCATTTCGTAAATTTAAGAAGGATCGCAGTGAAGAAAATCGCAACTTTTTCAAATCTGCTAGAAATCGGTGTAATCAGATGATACGCAACGCTAAACGCCGCTATATTCTCGAGGACATATCTTCTTCTTCACCTGCTGATATCTGGAAGTTCCTAGGTACTCTTGGTATCGGCAGACCACGTCATGTGGATTTTCTTAATACCATTGGCCTTGATGATATCAACCGTCACTTCACAACCTCTTGTCATTTGGATTCTCAAGTGTTATCCCAGACGGTTGATTTCATTACTGGCCTAGGTAGTCCCATCATAGAACCATTTCACTTCACTCCGGTCACCTTGGACGAAATAAAAAAAATCATCCTTTCCATAAAATCCAAGGCTGTGGGCCATGACGACATCAGTCGTAGTATGGTCGTTTGGATCCTTGATAGCCTTCTCCCTCCGATTACCCACATCATTAACTTTTCTCTTAATTCCGGACAATTCCCATCCCTGTGGCGTATGGCCTATGTCCGCCCACTCCCTAAAATTTCAAATCCCTCCCTGCCCAGTCACTTTCGACCCATTTCCATTCTCCCGTTCCTGTCTAAAGTGCTTGAGGCCTGTGTACACAAGCAGTTTACGGGGTTTGTTCACCGGAACAACCTTGTTAGCTCTTATCAGTCTGGATTCAGGCCTGGGCACAGTACATCCTCCGCTCTCCTTAAAGTGACTGGTGACATTAGAGAAGCCATGGAGGATACCAAGGTTACCGTTTTGGTATTAATTGATTTCTCTAATGCCTTTAACGCCGTCAGCCACGATATTCTTCTTTCTATCCTCTCTCATCTTATGATTTCGCCCGAGGCTCTGGATTGGTTCTCTTCTTATCTTCGGGGACGTCAACAGTCGGTTCGCGTTGATGAGAGTTCGTCGAGTTGGCGTGATCTGGATGCTGGTGTCCCACAAGGCGGTATTCTTTCCCCATTATTATTCTCCATCTTCATTAATTTTATAACTCACTGTCTTCGGTGTTCGTATCATCTTTATGCTGATGATCTTCAACTGTATACAGCTGAGCTGGTAGAAGGTTTATCAGACGCTATAGCAGATGTAAATCGAGATTTGGATGCAATCAAAAAGTGGTCTGATAGTTTTGGGGTGTCAGTAAACCCCTCAAAGTGTCAGGCCATTGTAATTGGAAGCTTGCGCATAATGGGTAGGGTGACGCTTAGCTCTCTTTCTCCACTTATTTTCAATGGTACCGTCATACCCATTACCTCTACTGTGAAAGATCTCGGTTTGCATCTTGACTCGACGCTGAGCTGGCAACGCCAGGTCTCTAGTGTTAGTCAAAGAGTCAACGGCACTCTGCGATCCCTGTATCGTCTGAGGAACTTTTTGCCCGCTAAGACGAAGACCGTGCTTGTGCAGACTTTGATTTTCCCTATCATCGACTGTGGTGACTTGTGCTACTTCGATTTGAATGCGGTTTTGCTGGATAAGCTCGACAGACTGCTCAATAATTGTATCCGTTTCATTTTCAACCTCAGGAAATATGACCATGTGTCGAGCTATAGGTCTGAGCTCAAATGGATGCCCATTCGCCAAAGAAGAGGTTTGCGTGCTTTGACCACGCTTTTCTCCCTTCTCAACTCTTCTACTCCTCCTTCTTATCTTGTGACTCATTTCCAATATTTATGTTCTTCTCACAATAAGAATCTGCGTTCTGCTAACAACCTTCTTCTACTCTGTCCTTCTAATACTTCTGACTTTGTTCATTCTTCCTTTCATATTCAGTCCATTCTTCTTTGGAATGCGCTTCCTCTCGAAATCAGGACGGCCACCAGTCGGTATGCATTTAAGCGGAAATTGCAGAGGTATTTTCTTAACAAATAGTGTAGAGTAATCTCAATATCTCTTTTCCTTGAATTTGTATATTTATATATATATTAGAAGTATATATTGTAATAGATATGTATGCGTGTATATGTATTATATGATTATATGTTTATAACCAATTTATGTATCAATCTTTTTTGTATACCTTAATGATATATTTCATAGTTCTTTTTTTAATCATTTTTCCTTTCCTCCAAAGCACCTGCCATCTAATCTCTTCACCACCCATGGTTGACTGGTAGAGAATACCTAAGGCATTTAGTCCGCCTTAATAGGAGGAAAGCGTAATAGGAGCACTAAACTTTGCTAGTTTTGTTGTCCGAAGAGGGAGATTGCATTATAGAGCTCTATTGAAATTCCTAAACACACTTCAATTGGACAATACTGTCAAGGTATATACTGTACCTGTAGATGCAATAGGCGACCTACAGTGGTAGAGCCACAATTTGCAACATCCTTCAATTCTACACCACGCACCAGCGACGCATTTTATCATGACGGACGCCTCCGACTTGGGCTGGGGTGCCCAAATGGACAGCCAGTCCCTATGGGGAACGTGGTCCCAGAACGAGAAGAATTGTCACTGCAACGTAAAAGAAATGTTGGCAATATTGAAGGTCTTTCAAAGTCAGGCCGTTTATCTGAGCCACTCTACGGTCACCATACAATGCGACAATCGCACAGTTGTAGCATATCTTCGTCACGAAGGGGGAACCAAATCTTCGCTATTGATGGACATAACATACGACCTATTCTGTCTGGTAGACCAGTACCAAATTCACCTCAACGTGTATTACATTCCGGGGAGGTACAACAACCATGCCGACCACCTATCGCGGTTTCGCCTCGTCCCGGAATGGCATCTAATGTCCGAGATCACCAAGATATTATTTTTCAAATAGGGAATTCCCCAAGTGGACCTGTTTGCCTCCAGCAATGCCCACGTAGTCCCTCATGATGTAACGAAAGATCAGAACGACAAACAAGCTGTAGCCCACGACGCATTCTCGATTACTTGGAAATTCGATTTGGCATGGGTGTTCCCGCCCCCGTTTCTGATACCCAGGGTTTTGAGCTACCTCAATTAGGCATCGGGAATTTACTTGATAGTAGCACCAAGATGGGAGAGAGTCTTTTGGCGCGGAGATCTCAAAGCGCGGGCTCTAGCCCCACCGTTCACAATGCAGAACCTGAACGAAGTATTGATCGATGTGACAACGGGACTGCCACCTCCTCGCGTCCAGGACCTAGTGTTGGAAGTGTGGAAATGTGGGGGTGGACAAATCATTTAGATAATTGGTATAATTCTCAGATAGATCTTTTAAAAAGTTCTTGGCGCGCTTCCACCCTGAGAACTTATAAACTTGCATGGAACCGCTGGGTTTCGTGGTGTAAAACTAGTCAAATTAACCCTAAGAGCCCCTCACGATCTGACCTAGCTCGTTTTCTGGCTGATTTTGTATATTAAACATAAACTGTCTTATAATACCATATTGTTACATAAGTCTGTAGTTTCCACCCTTTGTAATGTAAATGATTCAGGTGTTTTAAGTAATCATATTTTGGTGAAGCATATTTTGAAATCGATTTCAATTAAAAACTAAATTACCTGTGTGTGATATTGATGTTTGTTTTCTTGGCGATAGAACGATAAATCATGACAATATTTTTGATGCATCGATTCAAGCCGCTGCCCTCTTGGTACTCTGTTCTGGTAGGCGTATTCATGACTTGACACTTCTTATGACCGATAACGATAACTATATTAAATCACCAGATCATAATTATATAACTTTGTGGCCAGCCTTTGGGTCTAAGACTGATTCATTTGACCATAGGCAATCAGGATGGAGACTATTTAAAAATAATGATAATAGGAACTTGGACCCTGTATACTGGGTTGAACAGACCGTATCACTACTTGCTACTAGACGTGAGGAAGCTGAATGTCCTAACTTGTTTGTCACTACGAGAGGTACAGCTTGTGCGGCCTCACGGACCGTTATTGCAGGGTGGATTAAAACTCTGATGCGTCTGGCAGGTATTGTTGCTACTCCTGAAAGTGCCCGTTCCGCTGTTGCTTCCAAGAATTGGTTGGACAACGTCCCCATGGAAGATATTATGGCTCGAGGAAATTGGAGGTCCTCAAACACTTTTATTCGATTTTATAAGCGACAGGTGTTGGGGTCTCCTAGGAGTAACAGCATTACTGCTCTGTTTAACCCTGTCTTATAGTGATTTGTGTTACTAGATTTACCGATGTTTTCTTGAATATTATAAGTAAGTAGGTTTATATACTACTTAAGAAAAAGATTATAATATAACGTGATTGATAATTTAATTTTCTTATGTTTTGGCAATAAAAACAAATTGCAATTACCAACTATCTTTTCTGTTTTTTCTTGATCTTTCCTCAAACATTGGCGTTCGTCATGATCGTCACCAGGCGATAACAGACACATCTCAATTATTTAATAATTATGCTTCGAATAACGGTCAAGTGGTTTAATATCGGCGTTTTACCTGAAATAAAACGCTTATTAAACTACTTACCTTATTCGAAGCATAATAGTAATTTCTGCCTGGTGACAATTGTCAATCATCCAATGAACAAGACGAGTCACGCACGCTCAAAAGTGCGCTCCCCTCTCTGACCTGGTGACGTCATGAGAGCGAAACAGAGCTATATCACTAGAAACTAAGGAAAAAAGGCACAGGAAACAAGGTTCAGCCTATCTCAATTGTTTAATTATGCTTCGAATAAGGTAAGTAGTTTAATAAGCGTTTTATTTCAAGTAAAACGCCGATATTTTATTTGTAATACTTAAATAAATAAACAGTATTTTATGATCATAATTCTATCTGTTTCATTTCCATTCTTGATTGATGACAAGCACACAGAGCTCGCAGCGTGTTGCTCATGAGGATACAGGTTCCACCTTGATAAAACATGTATCTATTTTTGATGACAAAGCACTTGTTAGATTATTTATTTTGATATTGTAATATTGTTTGGTGGATAGTGTCATCTGTCACATTAACGAACCGTTGAACAAATATACAAGTATCTAATTTGACTACATGTTTACAAAACTAACTGTCTTACCTTTTGAAAATAACTTGGAGGTTGTTACTATAAATGATTACGTAGTATTTAATTATCCTTGTAAATATATTTTAGGTTTCCTATTGTTATTTAATAAAATACGCTGATTCAAATGACTGACACAATAGGATATAAAAAGGATTGTAATGACGGTATCGAGTCAGTTGCTCGGTAGACGTTCAGTTGGTTAGTTCTAGTGCCGTTGTTGTATGGAATAGATCGACCAGATGTCATGTAAGTTAAGTTATTTAATATTATACCGTAATTGTTGCTTATTATAACAATATTGTATTAATGCTGAGTTATCTTGAACAAAGGTCCAAGAGTTGTAATTAAATGTATAGCAATGTAAGAGATGTGTAGATGGACATATCAATACTGTTTCCATGGAGTTTCTTGTCCTTCTTCTCCATGAAGACCTAGCTTTGGAATGGACGACTAGCTTTCTGATTTAATAATGACAAGCCTAATTGAAATAAATGCCTAGTCTTGTCTTTCTGTGCTTTACTTCATGAAACCCTTTCCCAGAAACCATATTCATAAGAACCTTAATACACAGTAAATACTCAGTAACCATTCTGATATTTAAAGCTTGATAATGTTTTATAAAGACACACTTATAAATTCATATAGCCACTTATTCTGACACACTCATGTCTCGAAGTTCGCGCGGTGTAGTATTTGACACCGATCAGGTGCAAGCGCATCAGGTTGAACTTGTTGAAACATGAAATTGATTCACAGCGCAAGGTTTTATGGAGTTTGCATTTCATAATATTATAATTAGTACATTCATCACAAGTGTTAGCTTGTATCTGGTAACCCTACTTTTTACATCGACTAATTCTCGTATGACACTCAATCGGTTACTCGTTCATCGTGACATTTACGATCACCCTCTATGGTGGACAACTGACAGCCGGCCTTCTTAATCGAGACGCCGAGCAGTGAAGACATATTTTTATTATCAGCATAACAAATTGGAGTTATTTTACATACCTATTAGCTAGTAAGTACAGGATTTTATTATTTTGGTGTTAACTGTGTGATTTACAAATATTGTTGAGAAGGAATTAAGTATGTTTCTGTTTGAGTAATGTTTTGTATTTTTTATTGCGAACCCCTTCATTTCTGAGCTGTGGCTAACAGTTCAGAAGTGGGATCATAAGAGAATTCTCATAATTTTCTTATTTTCACGTCCACAATGACCTTATTATAAACAAGGACTATTAAAACGTAATCGTTAGTGGTATGATTCGAAAGTTTTTTTTTTAAGACGGATTTAGAACATGCATATTTTATTTTCTTTTCCTACATTGTTAAAATTTGAAAATGGAACGTTACTATTTACTTAATAAAATAAAGTAAGTTCTGGAAAACAACTTGAATATGAACGATTAGTACCAATTATCATAATGAATGGATTTGAGAAGTGAAAACAACAAAATAAATCAATGTTGATGCCTAGTGGTTACTTATACTTGATTCTGTTGTGCATAATTTATTTATTTACTGGTATATCTGTCCAATTTGGTTTGAAGGAAGCATCACATTGTGACTTTGACCTAGTGAGTTTATTTAAATTTAAGAAAATCATAGCTGTGATTTTTGTTGGTGGCTAAATGTACGTACGAGTATTTCATACCTTCAATAAGTTTTGTGACTTGATCGTGGCCCGGTCCACCTACACGGACTGAGAATATAGATACCAGTGGTATATGGTTAATACCATACGAGCATGTATTAAGCTGTCGGTTGTAAGTTTCAGAAACACATTCGTATTGGATACAACCGAGGGGAAGGGTTGTTATTCAATATGGATAAGGATGAAGAGCCCAGGTTCAAGGGCAGGAGTGAGCCCAGGTTTGAAGGCAGGAGTGAGCCCAGGTTAGAGGGCGAAGAAAAGAATATGGATAGCCGGAATAAGCAGTGGGTTACCACCGGAGTAGCAGCAAGGACTGAAGGCCGGACACTGCGTTCGTCAAGGGACCGGAAAAGACGAAATATCATCACGGATTTGGACAGTTTGTCGCGTGATGGTGCAAGCTGCGAGAGGTCAAAGAAATACAAAAGAAGGTCACGTGCAAGGAGAGGCGGCACCAAGCGAACGGAGCAAAGCAGCGACAGCTCGGGTAACTGTGAGTCAATCCGAGCTAATAAATCTAGACGGTACAGGTGTAGGGAATCGGAAACCAATGTATTATTAGATTAATTTTTGTCTATCTTAAGTAGCGCCAAAAGTTCTGAGAATCCCAAGTTGTCATTTAATAGTAATGTATTGCCGGAATTTGACCCCCTAAGTAAAGAACAAACTATGTTAGTATGGCTCACTAAAGTAGAAGAATGTGCTGAAATATACGGTTGGTCGGAAAAAAAAAAAATCACTACGCTCTTCCTAAACTTTCTGGGATAGCCAAAACCTGGTACCAGGGTTTACCTTCTCTTCTTTATACTTGGGGCTAATGGAAGAAAAAACTAATTGAATCATTTCCTTGTCGCGAGGACTACGCCGAACTCTTGACAGAAATGTTGGCTAAGCGTGTTAAGTACGGCGAATCATTGGAGCACTATTATTATGCGAAATTGAATTTACTAAACAGATGTAAAATTTACGGTAAACAAGCAGTTGACTGCGTCTTATACGGAGTAGATGATCATGCTATTAGAGTTGGTGCGCAAGCGGCTCAATTTAATGAACCACAACAAATTTTAAAATATTTTCGAACGGTAAAGGTAGGTCAGAATAGAGAAGCGTTTGAAGCTAACGTCAGAAATCGGAACGATCGTAAAGCCTCTTCTAATACAACGTCTCGGACTCAGAATCCGAAGTCTGGTACGGTGAATTCTCATATACGATGTTTCGATTGTAAGGAACTTGGTCACCCCAGTTTTAGATGCGATAAACCCTCTATTAAATGTTCGTTATGTGACAGATTCGGTCATCATGCTTCTTATTGTTATAAAAACAAACCTAACACTGATTCTCCTGGGGTGCTTGGACAGAAAACCTCCCCTTGTGCCCGTGGGCTAGAGTTTCCCTTGGATACGTCTGGGGGAAAGGTCTCCGGGACAGTCTCCGGGACGGTGCACCCTGGGATGCGGGCAATATCCCCCATTGGGTACTGTGTGCCTAATGGGTGTCGTTGCCCGTATGCCAATATCCTGTCGGCGGGACGCTCCAACGCGTGTATCTCTGCGCTCATGCAGAGACGCACAGCGGCGGAGTAAGAGCGGGCTCGGTGTGCACTCACCCTGCCACCGGGCAGGCAAGAAGGAGTGCTCTCCTTCTGCCACCGTTAATCTCGTAGCCCCGAAGATTGTCACGGTCATGTCTCTGACTTTTGACGGGGGTCGAGGGCCTTGGCTTAACCGCCCGGGCCGCGAGGAAGAAATCCTCTATAAAAATTACCCCAAACCTCCAAGCGGCGGCGCACCGTGATGGAGGTTGTAAGCTTGACGAATGGGTAGCTTAATTAGTCTCGAGTGCGAACCACTATTTTTGAGCCAGTACACAAAGTTTACACTCGTGGGAACTAAAATGGAAAAATTAGTAAAACAAATCAAAAACCAAGTAGAGGAGGAGATTGACGCGGGGTCGGAGTCCGACTCTGCATCGAGCGCGAAGGGCTCTGATAAGGGCCCGGAGCATGCGGAAGTGGGCGCTTCGAGGAGGACAGAGTTCCTCAAGAAGCGCCCTAAACCAAAGGACGGCCAGGGGTCGTCCTCGGATGGCGGGACGGCCTCGGCGCGTAAGCTGGGGAAGATCTGTCGGCAGGGCGGGGTCCAGTTAGGCAAAGGCCTAACCATAAAGGAACCCGGCGAGCCGAGCACCGACACGACCCAGCAAGCCGAGGCTTCGGCCACGGAAGGGCAGCTCTCGAGGGGGACCAGTAGCAGGGCCCCCTCGGAGTCGTCTGGCGACGAGCCGGATGCCGTTGGCGGCTCCAACGAGGAGCGAATGGCCAGGCTCGCGGAGGTTGTGGCTGCTGCAGTCAAGGGGGTGGCCTTGAAGAGGCTTCAGGCCTCTAAAGGCAAGGCCATTACAGCAGCCATAGCCTCCATTATGGTGGCAGCGGAGGACCTGCACACTGGACCTCCGACGGACAACATGTCCGAAATGCGGGCGGAGGTCGCCCGCTTGGCAGCCGCCATGGAGCTTCTCCGAAAGGAGAACGAGGAGCTCCGAGCGGACCTGGCCGGGCTCCGAGGAGCTGGCCCCAGTGTGGCGCCCCCCAGTGTGGTGCCTAAGAAGGGGGCGCGGCATGCGCAGGGTAGACCCGCACCGGAGGAAGACCGGGTGCTGAATTTGGTGCGGCAGGAGCTGGATACCTTCCGGAGCCGGTTTTCCGCCCTGGAGGCCATAGTCCTGCGCCCCCCGCTAGCGACGAGTCAGCCGGCGTTGGGCCAGCAGAGGTCCACATATGCCGTCGCCACGACTGCCACGGCCAAGTCGGCTCTGCAGTCGGGTCGCACCTCGGCAAAACCGGTGCCGCCCAAGCCCAAAAAGGGCGGGGTGGCTGCTCAGGTGGCGACGGCCCCAACCGTGGTACCGGGACGGTCGGCCCCGCCTCCCCCATCTCCCGTGGCTGACGCCGAATGGGAAGTGGCCGGGGAGAAGAAGAAGGCGGGTAAGGCTGCTAGGGCGGCCAAACGGAAGGAGAGGCGACAGCGGCGCAAAAAGCGATCCGCCGCGGCTAGGCTACGCGCCCCGAAGTCCGCTGCTGTAGTGATTACACTACAGCCGGAAGCGGAGAAGAAGGGCGTGTCCTACCGGGACTTGCTATCGAAGGCAAGGGCGGCGGTGAACCTGGCGGACATAGGTGTCACCAACGGCATCCGGGTGAGGGTCACTGCGACCGGAGCCCGGATGCTGGAGCTCCCCGGTGCGGCTAGTGGCCCGACCGCTGACGCTCTAGCCGAAAAGCTCAGGGCGTCCTTAGATGCGGACGAGGCCCGGATGTCCGGGCCCACCAAGTGCGCCGACATGCGCATCTTGGGCCTGGACGACTCCATGACGGAGGGCGAGGTGGTGGCCGCCGTCGTCAGGACTGGGGGGTGCTCTGCCGAGCAGGTGAGGGCAGGCACCATCCGTCCAGACAACACGGGAATGCACACTATTACGGTGAGCTGCCCCGTGTCGGCGGCCCGGAAGATCACCGAGGAGGGCCGTAGGCTTCTGGTGGGCTGGGTATCCGCGCAGGTCAAACTGCTGGAACCCAGACCCCTGAGGTGCTTCCGCTGCCACGTGGGAGTGCGGTGCACCTCGGAGGTGGACCGCAGCAGTCACTGCTTCCGCTGCGGTCAGCCCGGTCACAAGGCCGGCTCTTGCATTGCCACGCCGCACTGCTATTTATGTGCGGCAGCTGGTAAGCCGGCCGAACACCGGGCTGGGAGCAAGGCCTGCGCTCCACCCGCCAAAGCCAGGGCCCAGCGCAGGGGCAAGCCCTCTGCCACCGCCGTCACCGCCGCAGCCGCCGCCACTGCCACCGCCGCTGTCGCCTCTAACGTCGTCGTCGCTGCCGTTGGCACCGCGGCAGGGCCTTCACAGGGGGCCCCGGAGGAGGCTAATATGGAATGTCAGTGACGGCTCCATTACGCCTCCTCCAGGCGAATATCAACCACTGCGCCGCCGCTCAGGATCTGTTGATCCAGAGCATGGCGCAGTGGTCGATTAACATCGCCGTGGTCGCTGAGCCGTACTTTGTCCCGCCCAGGGATGACTGGGTGGAGGACCTGAGCGGCTCAGTGACCCTCATTTCGTCGACCGCCGCCGGTACCCCGACCCTCGAGGGTGTCAAGAGGGGAAGGGGTTGCGTGGCAGCACGGTTCGGGGAGATTGTCGTGGTAGGGGTGTACTTCTCCCCGAGCCGAACTCTCGCCGAGTTCCACAACTCCCTTGCGGAGTTGAGAAACGTCGTCGTCGGGTTTCGTTCCCTCCCCGTGCTCGTCCTCGGGGACTTCAATGCCAAGAGCTTGGCTTGGGGTTCCGGTTGACGAACGTGCGGGGCAGGATGGTGGAGGACTGGGCTCTGGAAGCAGACCTGGTCGTCCTAAACCGGGGTTCTGTCGCCACGTGTGTGCGGATGCGGGGTGAGTCGGTGGTGGACATTTCGTTCGCCAGCCCCGCTCTGTCGCCGCGTGTCATCGACTGGCGCGTCATGGAGGGGGTGGAGACGTATTCCGTCCACCGGTACATCCGGTTTGACGTCTCCGCCCAGACCTCGAGCGCGCCGGTCCGACAGGCCCCGTGTGGTCCGCGTTGGGCGTTGAAGCAGCTGGACCGGGAGCTTCTCCTGGAAGCCTCGATCGTGCAGGCCTGGGTGTCATCACCGGACAGGCCTGCTGACATAAACGACGAGGCCGAGTGGTTCCAGGAGACCATGTCCGACGTATGTGACGTGGCAATGCCCCGGGTCCAACCAGGTCGTGCTTCACGCCAGGTGTACTGGTGGTCGCCGCAGTTGATAGCACTGCGCGAGGCGTGTGTTGCTGCGCGACACCTTTACTCCAGGCACCGCAGGCTCCGTATCGCCCTCCGGATACGGTAGCCATTGAGGCGGAGCTGTATGAGGGGTACAGAGTGGCGAAGACCGCCCTGCGAGACGAGATCCTGCGGGCCAGAGTAGTGGCCCGCGAAGAGTCGCTGGAGACTCTGAACAGAGACCCGTGGGGACGCCCCTACAAAACGGTGCGGGACAAGATCCGCCCGTGGGCTCCCCCGCTGACGCAGAGTCTCCGGCCTCAGCTCGTACAGGGCGTGGTGAGCGCTCTGTTCCCCTCACGAGGGGAGCACGCTCCCCCGCCTATGGCTCCGCCTCCTGCGGTGCCCGATGCGGACCACACCGACGACGACGACGACTCTCCAGAGGTGACCGAGGTAGACCTGAGAGTGGCGGTACGTAGGCTGAATGCCAAGAATACCGCCCCAGGACCCGACGGCTTGCCCGGCAAAGCCTGGGTCCTGGCCTTGCAGGCTCTCGGGCCTCGACTAAGAGGGCTTCTAAGCGCATGCTTGGAGGAGGGCCAGTTCCCACTTCGCTGGAAGACGGGGAAACTGGTCCTCATTAAGAAGCCGGGGCGCTCAGCGGACTCTCCGTCCGCTTACCGGCCCATTGTGCTGCTCGACGATGTGGGCAAGCTCTTTGAGAGAGTAATTGCAGACCGCCTCGTCGGGCGGCTGGTGCGGGTGGGGCCGGATTTGGCGGAGAGCCAGTTTGGTTTCCGCAGGGGGCGCTCCACGGTGGATGCCATCATGAGCGTGCGAGCCCTCACGACGGGGGATGCTGTGGCCCGGGGTGGGGTCGTCTTAGCGGTGTCATTAGACATCGCCAATGCCTTCAACACCCTGCCCTGGAGTTGCATAAGGGAGGCACTCCTGTATCACCGGATGCCGACCTACCTCTGTCGTGTGGTCGAGGCCTATTTGACGGACAGGGCCGTCATCTACCCCGGTCACCTCGAAGAGTGGAACTGGGGAGAGATGTCGTGCGGTGTCCCACAGGGATCGGTCCTGGGGCCGTATCTGTGGGACATCGGGTACGACTGGGTGCTGCGCGCTAACCTCCCTGGCGGCGTCAGTGTAGTCTGCTACGCTGACGACACGCTGGTCCAGGCGCAAGGGAGGTCGTACCAGGCGGCGGCCGACTTAGCTACACAAGGGGTTGCGACAATCGTCGATAGGATCCGGCAACTGGGACTCGAGGTGGCATTGCAAAAGTCCGAGGCCATGTGGTTTCATGGTCCTCGGAATGCGCCACCGATGGGTTCCCAGATAACGGTGGGAGGGGTTCACATCGGCGTCGAGTCGACGATGAAGTACCTGGGACTCGTCCTCGACAGCCGGTGGAACTTCGCGGAGCATTTCCGCCGTTTGGCTCCCAGACTGGAGCGGGCCGGGGCTGTGTTGAAGCGGCTCTTGCCCAATCTAGGGGGGCCAAATGCCTCCTGCCGGAGGCTCTACGCGGGGATCGTGCGGTCCATGGCCCTATACGGGGCGCCGGTGTGGGCGCCGACATTGAGGCGCCAACCAGCTCGCAAGTTGAGGGCGTCCCATAGGGTCATGGCGATCAGAATGATCCGAGGATATCGCACGATCTCCGGCGAGGCGGCGGGCCTCCTTGCCGGATTACCGCCATGGGATCTGGAGGCATAGGTCCTCGCGCAAATATGGGAGTGGCGCAAGGAGGCCAAACGCCGGGGCGTAAGTCCGCTTCCGCGGGAAATCGCGGCACAGCGGACAGAGCTCCGGCGGGATCTCATGGTGACATGGAGAGAGCGATTGTCGCAACCCAGTGCTGGGCACGCCACGATTGCGGCGGTAAGTCCCCTCTTTGAGGAGTGGTTTGAGAGGCGGCATGGCGTCCTCACCTTCCGCCTGACGCAGGTCCTCACCGGACACGGTGGTTTCGGGAGGTTCCTGTTTCGGATAGGGCGGGAGGAAACGCCCAGGTGTTTCCACTGCGAAGATCGCCCTGAGGACACGGTGGAGCACATGGTGGCGGTCTTCCTGCTTGGGCGGACCACCGCCGTGTCCTCGTGGAGGCGATCGGCGGCGGCGATCTCTCGCGTCCGGCCCTGGTCCAGGCCATGGTACGGAGCGAGAGGGCATGGGGAGCCGTCACCTCCTTCAGCGAAGCAGTGATGCTCGCGAAGAGGGAGGCGGCGCACGTGAGGGAGAGACAGCATATGCGCCCTCGCGACCCCAGCCGCCGCAGGATACGGAGACGCCCTGGGCGTCGGGAGTACCAGGCCGATTTCCGGCCACCGTAGGCATGGGCTTGCGGACGGCGAGTAATGGGTAGCTCGCTGTCCGGTAAGGACCAAGCCCAAGTCGACGGCGCGTTGTGTTCCACGCGCGCCTCAAAGAGATGTCAGCACAAAAAGTGATGGGACCCGCAAGGGTCGATGCCTGCCAGGGGTGCGGTTTTGTTCGAAAGAGACACCACAGCCCCTGGCTTAAGGGCTACTGAAGGAACACGGGTGGGTTTTAGTCAGTAAAAGTCTGACACGCCCTCCTGCTCCACCCAGAGCGGGAGAAGTTATTTGATGATTTCCCACCCCAAAAAAAAAAAACACTGATTCTCCTAAAAACGAAACCCAACCGAAAGATAAAAATGAAAAACTAGTATCAGAGGTAACATATTAAAAGCGAACATTTAGACTCTTCAGAAGATCTTAATTGCTCTCAATTGTCTTTCAAATCTGTCGATTCTAATGAACTAATTCGGTGCGGTGCAAAACTCAATGACGAGGAACGTTTACGGTTACAACAGCTATTAAATAAATATCAAGATTGTTTCTCTAAAGGCTTAAAAGATCTCGGGTTTACTAAAGTAACAGAAATGGTTATTGAACTTAAAGATGCCGAACCAATCGTGTATAGACCGTATCGTTTGTCTCATGCCGAAAGAACATTAGTAAACGCCATGGTTCAAGAGATGATAGATAGTGGCATTGTGAGGGAGTCTTCTTCACCTTATGCTAGCCCCATTGTTTTAGTTCAGAAAAAGTCGGGAGAGAAACGGTTATGTGTCGATTATCGAGCGCTCAATAGGAAAACAAAAAAGGACCATTACCCCCTTCCTCGCGTCGAGGACCAACTAGACCAACTGGCAGGCAACCAACTATTCACGTCTCTTGATTTTGTCAGGCTATTACCAAATTCCGATGAGTCTTGTCACAAAACAGCCTTTGTTACCCCAGACGGGCAACTTGAATACAATTGCATGCCATTTGGTCTAGTTAATGCGCCTTCCGTCTTCCAAAGGACCATTAATAAAATTCTTCATGACGCTAAAATCAAATACGCAATCGTCTACATGGATGACGTCCTTATTCCGTGTAAAGATGTCTCTGAGGGTTTGAAGAGATTAGAGGAAGTTTTACAACTTCTAAAGCAAGGAGGCTTAACACTCAGGCTCAGCAAATGTAATTTCTTCCAAGATACTATCGATTTTTTAGGATTCGAAGTAAATTCATCGGGTATTCTTCTGGGTGATAGGAAAACTGAGGCTATTTCAAAGTTTTCTAGACCCAAAAACATACACGAATTAAGAAAATTTCTGGGGTTATCTGGTTTCTTTAGGCTGTTTATTAAAAATTATGCTTTAATAACTACCACGTTAACGGACTTATTAAAAAAAGACGTTGTTTGGACCTGGGGTAGCAACCAGGAAGAATCCTTCAACTTGGTTAAAACGTTGCTTACGCAACGACCATTATTAGCTTTATACGACCCCAAAGCAGTAACACAATTGCATACCGACGCATGTAAAGATGGCTCTCGGGCCTCGACTAAGAGGGCTCCTAAGCGCATGCTTGGAGGAGGGCCAGTTTCCGCTTCGTTGGAAGACGGGGAAACTGGTCCTCATTAAGAAGCCGGGGCGCCCAGCGGACTCTCCGTCCGCGTACCGGCCCATTGTGCTGCTCGACGAGGTGGGCAAGCTCTTTGAGAGAGTAATTGCAGACCGCCTCGTCGGGCGGCTGGTGCGGGTGGGGCCGGATTTGGCGGAGAGCCAGTTTGGTTTCCGCAGGGGGCGCTCCACGGTGGACGCCATCATGCGCGTGCGAGCCCTCACGACGGGGGATGCTGTAGCCCGGGGTGGGGTCGTCTTGGCGGTGTCTCTAGACATCGCCAATGCCTTCAACACCCTGCCCTGGAGTTGCATAAGGGAGGCACTCCGGTATCACCGGATGCCGACCTACCTCTGTCGTGTGGTCGAGGCCTATTTGACGGACAGGGCCGTCATCTACCCCGGTCACCTTGGAGAGTGGAACCGGCGAGAGATGTCGTGCGGTGTCCCACAGGGATCGGTCCTGGGGCCGCATCTGTGGGACATCGGATACGACTGGGTGCTGCACGCTGACCTCCCTGACGGCGTCAGTGTAGTTTGTTACGCTGACGACACGCTTGTCCTGGCGCAAGGGAGGTCGTACCAGGCGGCGGCCGACTTAGGGACACAAGGGGTTGCGACAATCGTCGATAGGATCCGGCAACTGGGACTCGAGGTGGCATTGCACAAGTCCGAGGCCATGTGGTTTCATGGTCCTCGGAATGCGCCACCGACGGGTTCCCAGATAACGGTGGGAGGGGTTCACATCGGCGTCGAGTCGACGATGAAGTACTTGGGACTCGTCCTCGACAGCCGGTGGAACTTCGCGGAGCATTTCCGCCGTTTGGCTCCCAGACTGGAGCGGGCCGGGGCTGCGTTGAAGCGGCTCTTGCCCAATCTAGGGGGGCCAAACGCCTCCTGCCGGAGGATCTACGCGGGGATCGTGCGGTCCATGGCCCTATACGGGGCGCCGGTGTGGGCGCCTACATTGAGGCGCCAACCAGCTCGCAAGCTGAGGGCGTCCCATAGGGTCATGGCGATCAGGATGATCCGAGGATATCGCACGATCTCCGGCGAGGCGGCGGGCCTCCTTGCCGGATTACCGCCATGGGATCTGGAGGCAAAGGTCCTCGCGCAGATATATGAGTGGCGCGAGGAGGCCAAACGCCGGGGCGTAACTCCGCTGCCGCGGGAAATCGCGGCACAGCGGACAGAGCTCCGGCGGGATCTCATGGTGACATGGAGAGAGCGATTGTCGCAACCCAGTGCTGGGCACGCCACGATTGCGGCGGTAAGTCCCCTCTTTGAGGAGTGGTTTGAGAGGCGGCATGGCGTCCTCACCTTCCGCCTGACGCAGGTCCTCACCGGACACGGTTGTTTCGGGAGGTTCCTGTTTCGGATAGGGCGGGAGGAAACGCCCGGGTGTTTCCACTGCGAAGATCGCCCTGAGGACACGGTGGAGCACATGGTGGCGGTCTGCCCTGCTTGGGCGGAGCACCGCCGTGTCCTCGTGGAGGCGATCGGCGGCGGCGATCTCTCGCGTCCGGCCCTGGTACAGGCCATGGTACGGAGCGAGAGGGCATGGGGAGCCGTCACCTCCTTCAGCGAAGCAGTGATGCTCGCGAAGAGGGAGGCGGCGCACGTGAGGGAGAGGCAGCATATGCGCCCTCGCGACCCCAGCCGCCGCAGGATACGGAGACGCCCTGGGCATCGGGAATCCCAGGCCGATTTCCGGCCACCGTAGGCATGGGCTTGCGGACGGCGAGTAATGGGTAGCTCGCTGTCCGGTAAGGACCAAGCCCAAGTCGACGGCGCGTTGTGTTCCACGCGCGCCTCAAAGAGATGTCAGCACAAAAAGTGATGGGACCCGCAAGGGTCGATGCCTGCCAGGGGTGCGGGTTTGTTCGAAAGAGACACCACAGCCCCTGGCTTAAGGGCTACTGAAGGAACACGGGTGGGTTTTAGTCAGTAAAAGTCTGACACGCCCTCCTGCTCCACCCAGAGCGGGAGAAGTTATTTGATGATTTCCCACCCAAAAAAAAAAAAAAAAAAAAACGCATGTAAAGATGAACTTGCAGGTATACTGTTACAGAGTGATTGTTTAGGCATATTTTATCCGGTTTCATACTTTAGCCGCAAAACTTCCCCCGAAGAACGCGAGTTGCACTCGTACGAACTTGAAACTCTGGCAGTGGTAGCATCGTTGAGTAGGTTCAGGGTATATTTACTCGGGATACCGTTCAAAATGTATAGTGACGGTAGCGCTTTAAGATCTACATTCGTAAAACGCGATCTGATCCCGCGAGTTGCACGTTGGTGGGTCCAAATACAAGAATTCGATTGTACTATTGAATATCGACCCGGTTCGCGAATGACGCATGTTGATGCGCTGAGCCGTGGACCGGTTGCGGCTCTTGAACACACATATTAGACATCCTAACTATTGAAAATTCTGATCAGAACTGGATTGCCACCGTGCAAGATGCGGATGATGAAGTACAGAGGATTAATAATATATTAGAGGATAAAACTACAGATTTAGTCATGGATATTCATAAATATTACAAAATTAAGAACGGTCGTATATATCGTATGATAGGAGACGAGATTGGGTGGTTGGTACCAAAGGGGGTACGTTGGCAGATATTGAAACGTAACCATGACGACATAGGACATTACGGGTTTGACAAAACTTTGCAGCGTATACAACAGCATTACTGGTTTCCTAAAATGCGTCGATTCGTAAAAAAAATACGTGCAGTCTTGCTTAGAATGAGCCCATCATAAGACTCCAGGTGGCAAACGAGAAGGCGAACTGCACCCGATTGAAAAAGTCAGTGTCCCTTTCCATACTGTACACGTCAACCACTTCGGTCCTTTTATCAAGAGCAAGAAGGGTAACTGCTATTTACTGGTCTTGGTGGATAGTTTTACGAAATTTGTAAATATTAATGCTGTCAAAAATACTAAGTCCCTCACTAGTATACGCGTAATAAAAGAACAAATACGTTTTTTCGGGGTGCCCACACGGCTGATATCCGATAAAGGAACTAGTTTCACTAGTAAAACGTTTAAGGAATTTACAACACAATACGGAATTAAACATATTATAAATGCAGTAGCAACACGTTGAACGGTTTACTAGGACTATCTTAGATGCGCTTTCGACTTGTACTCATAACAAAGATGATAAATTTTGGGATGACTATATCTGTGACATTCAAGAAGGTATCAATACCACAGTACATAAGGTTACCCTTATGAGCCCTTCCGAATTATTGTTTGGGTTTAACATTACTAGTAAGTCGGAAGGTATCCTGAACCCCGTTACATCCGATACCACAAATTTTGTTGACTCGGAAGACTTGAATAACATAAGAGATAAGGCAAGTTGTAGTATACAGGCACAGCAATTAAAGACGTCGAAAGGTTTAATAGACATAGGAAATTGGCCAAAACGTATAAGGTAGGAGACTTAGTCCGCGTTGAAAGGCAAGTTTCTCATGATGGTCAATCCCAAAAGTTAGTGGTTAAATTCCAAGGTCCTTATCGTATACTGAAAGTGCTTCCCAATGAAAGATATATAATTGAGGACACCCCTATGACACGCAAACACGGCCGTCGATACGAAGCCGTGGTAGCTATAGATAAATACAGCCTTGGCTAACATTTAGCAGAAACTTAGAAAGTAGTGACGATGAGGATAATGACAGTATTGATAAGGAACAGAATGAAGTTGAGATTTACAATAAATTATTTGATTTGTTTAGTAATTATCATGTTGATTTTAAAATATGAATTGAGTTAAATTTTAAGAAATAATGAATATCAATAAGCAATTGTTTAGGAAAATTATTTTAATTTTAATAAAAAAAAATATATATAATTAAGATTATTTTTGGATAATGAGCTGAAACTATTATAAAAATGGTATTAATAGTTATTTTTGTTTGTTGAGTTTTTTTTTTTTTTTTTGTTTTGTCTTTTTTTTCTCTTTACAATTTACACGAGATTGTAAGCGCAAGGACGCACTTTGAGCAGGATCGCCGAGCTGTTAGCTTGTATCTGGTAACCCTACTTTTTACATCGACTAATTCTCGTATGTCACTCAATCGGTTACTCGTTCATCGTGACATTTACGATCACCCTCTATGGTGGACAACTGACAGCCGGCCTTCTTGATCGAGACGCCGAGCAGTGAAGACATATTTTTATTATCAGCATAACAAATTGGAGTTATTTTAAATATTAGCTAGTAAGTACACGATTTATTATTTTGGTGTTAACTGTGTGATTTACAAATATTGTTGAGAAGGAATTAAATGTGTTTCTGTTTGAGTAATGTTTTGTGTTTTCTATTGCGAACCCCTTCATTTCTGAGCTGTGACTAACACAAGATAGTCAGCCGGACCGGTCACATCACATCGAATAAAAACGAAACAAATTTTAAGTATAAAATACTTAAAATTTGTTTAAGCGTATAAGTACTTTTAAATTATTTTGTAATGCTGTTTTATGTTATTATACTTAATTATTATTTCGTTTGTTTCAGATCATTGATAATGTGTGATTCTCCAGATATTATCGACTTCTCACAATACGCTCAAGGTTTTCCGACTCCGAGTTTAAGTTGGCATATTCCAGATTTCTCAGAACAAGAAAGATCTATCAACAAGAAGCCTAGAGCAAGACAAGACTGCAGAACTGCTAACAAAAAGCCTAGAACAAGACGGGAATGTCTAAAACAAAAGTCATATCTGTCTACATGTCCATCCTTCGTTATAAATAATGAGAAGAAAAAAGGTTTACGATTGATCATTGTACAAGTTTTGGATATAAGTGATTAAAAAGGACCTGCAAGTGACAATCAGGACGTGGTAGTGTTTTTTTTTTTTTGGGTGGGAACTCATCAAATAACTTCTCCCGCTCTGAATGGAGCAGGAGGGCGTGTCAGACTTTTACTGACTAAAACCCACCCGTGTTCCTTCAGTAGCCCGTATGCCAGGGGCTGTGGTGTCTCTTTCGAACAAACCCGCACCCCTGGCAGGCATCGGCCCTTGCGGGCCCCATCATTTTTGTGCTGACATCTCTTTGAGGCGCGCGTGGAACACAACGCGCCGTCGACTTGGGCTTGGTCCTTACCGGACAGCGAGCTACCCATTACTCGCCGTCCGCAAGCCCATGCCTACGGTGGCCGAAAATCGGCCTGGGATTCCTGACGCCCAGGACGTCTCCGTATCCTGCGACGGCTAGGGTCGCGAGGGCGCATATGCTGCCTCTCCCTCACGTGCGCCGCCTCCCTCTTCGCAAGCATCACTGCTTCGCTGAAGGAGGTGACGGCTTCCCATGCCCTCTCGCTCCGCACCATGGCCTGGACCAGGGCCAGACGCGAGAGATCGCCGCCGCCGATCGCCTCCACGAGGACACGGCGGTGCTCCGCCCAAGCCGGGCAGACCGCCACCGTGTGGTCCACTGTGTCCTCAGGGCGATCTTCGCAGTGGAAACACCCGGGCGTTTCCTCCCGCCCTATCCAAAACAGGAACCTCCCGAAACAACCGTGTCCGGTGAGGACCTGCGTCAGGCGGAAGGTGAGGACGCCATGCCGCCTCTCAAGCCACTCCTCAAAGAGGGGACTTACCGCCGCAATCGTGGTGTGCCCAGACGTCGTAGTGTTAAGTGCGCAGTATGTAGTGACTGAATCGGTGGACCATGTTATGGAGGAGACGCAATCGTTAATTAATAAAATATCAAAAAAACTTTGTGGGGACAGTTATAACTAGTGTCATTATTTTGTAAATACTTTATAAGTTATTCTGTAAGATTTTTAGGTAATATGCCATAATAAATTATGTAAGTAGTATTATAGATAGTTATTAGATATATTATTATTAGGTATGTTTAACATTTATCTGTTTTCTTATTCTTTAGTGTTTAAACATCATAGGTTTTTATGTTGTGTAAGTTTAAAATGTAAAGGTTATTGAAATAATAATAATGTAAGATTTATTGTAATGAACTTTTTATTTTGTCATGTACAATCACGACTTCTTCCGCACGCTCACCTTTAAAGCGATAATCGCGTAGCAAGGCTCACGACTCGATCGCACAATGCATGCGTTTTGACCAATACAATGCACGAAACATATTTTAGTAGTGTTCGTAGTAATGATGTATAGAAGTGTGACACTCACACAGGCGCGTGCTATGTTCACTAGTTTGTGAGATTATTTTTGAATAGGCACGGCCGGTATGAGCTCTTTATGAATTATTGTTGTTGACAAGAAGTAATTTCGTACTCATATTTATCTTCTTTTTGGTTTAGAAAATGTATTATTGCTATTGCTATAAGTTAAACGAAATAATTTGGAATACAAAATGTCGAACAACAATTATGTCTAATAACTTTAATATTTTCCTCTCTCCGACATAATTATGCTCCGTCGGGTCTATGAGTTTAGTTATATATGAACACTTTCACTGCCTCCCCAATTATCACGATGTTCTATAATTATGTGATACCGCCGCCATCCATACAAAATGCAGCAAACGTGCTAGGCACGTTGACCACTGCATAGAGGTATAAAATGTTAATAATTATTGTCATTTCTGTTTTATCGGCCTGAGAGGGACTTGTTACTTGTGCAGTTCTATTGAAAAGTAAAAAACTACATTTCAATGTGTTATATACTTGAAAATATATAAAAAAGAAGCAAGTCATATATTTTGTTCAATTCATACAATGTTATCAGAGCTTGTTGTTTACTGCTGTCGGAACTCTTTCAACTGCATTAAAATACGTTCATTATCTATGTGTATACCATTGTTATTTAGTGGGAACTTCTAAAAATCCGGTTTAACAATAGGATGGCTTAAAACCTCGAACGTATTTTATGGCCCTTCTATTGAAGACGTTAGCAAAATATTACAAAATATTTTTAAGGTATATTATTTTATTACCATGTTATTTCGAATGTTTTGCAGGTGTTTCTTGTCGGTATTTTTTTAACACTTTTGATAGTTCTAATATCAGTTTTATCCATTTATCTATCACTCTTTTGATTTTTAATTTGATCGTAAATATAACGAGACTTCACGAACAAGGTATCTTTCCAATGTCTGGGGCATTCCGTGCAGGATGTGCTTACCATTGTGTGGTTCACAAACGGCTTGAAAGAGGCAGCATGGTAAGACTGGAGTTTAATTAAACTAGTGAGTGGGTCATCTGTTTATAAAAGGTTGAAAAACCATGCCATGATCAACGTGACAGGCGCGTTGCCCGCATTGAATACGACAAGTATTTTTTGACAAATATAGCAATAATTCAGTTCCTATGCTACTTTAAAATTCGGAAGCTTATCAAGTGATTCAACTAAACTATAATTTTCATAAGGAAATAGTCCATAATTTCTCCGAATCATTTTCAAAAAGCTAGGCCTGTGGGCTCCTAAAAAAAATGTCACTGTGACCGTAGCACTGATAGTGAAAGGATTGAAAAAAGAAATTTTAGCTGTTAGTATTTTTTTTTCTATTTTTTCAGCTCGTGTTCATTTAATAATAAGCTGTTAAAGATTAAAGCTTTTATAAGGTTGATATTTAAATCTTATCTCTGTATTAAAACATATTCGTAAGAGATTTTTGTTTGAAGCGAAACTGTCGCCTGTAATTTCAGTGTGAAATAATAAACATTGTGTTAAAAATTGAGAACAATTTTAAGGATTTGTAGTTATGGAAAAAAATCAATTCAATTAAGTTTCACTTATTTGTTTTTAATAGACTTTTTCAAGATTCCTAAAGAACACCAAGAAATTAACATAAAAAAATACACAAAAATTGTCATCAACTTGTATTTATCTACACTCATATCGTAAAGCTCTTATTACAAAAATTAAAAATAATATCACAATGACAGCCTTTATGCACGTGCGATTCTAATGAAATTAAAAAGTTTTATTATACATTTACAATTATAACACACCTTCTATAACGGAATAATATTTTAAAATAAAAATAAATCTATTAAAGTTCAGATCGACCAAATTAGAAATTTAAAGGCACACAAAATTATTAAATTATGCAACTGACTATTGATGTATAATATGACTATATGTATTCATATTTTATAACAGTTTTGAGTTTAAATAAAATGTATGAAAATGCACTCAAAATCAAAAATCATTTATCATAAACCGGCATGGGCACTTATGAAACGTCAGAAGCTAGGTGCGCGGTTCTAATTTGTCGCTTCCTATGGAGAAGAGCCGGCAAGAAACTCCACGGTTACTCTTTTAGAAATAATTGACTTTCACAATGTTTTCAAATTACAGTTATAATAGGTATGGGAGGACAGTGCAGGCTTGTCAATAGTACCAGCTTAAAGGAATAAAAATACAGAATAAAATCGTCTACAAATCTAGTCTGTAAGGCCTAAAACGTTCTCTCATTCACAAAATGTAAAAGAATCTACATAAATAAAATTAACCTATTTGAACCAAGTGACATGATTTTCATAACAATCGCTAATAAATAGTCGATATTAGCTGGATATTTAAACAATTGTGGATACCCACTCGTGTTAGGTAAAAGTTTCGTGCAAATGAATTTGTATAAATCGTATATGTGTTAAATATTTTGAATGTGTAACCATTATTTATCAAATTTATTTATTTATATGAATACTACAGTGTCTTTTAAATAAACATACGGTTTAAACCGATTATACAGGAGACTTCGTAACCGTTAGCAATATTTTAAACAATGACTACAGTCTACACAATCAACGAATTAGAAAAATACAAATTGGAATACTTAATAATTAAAATAACATCCTGGACCCTACTCCTGATGCCGATGGGCCAATATTTTTCACATTATGTTTTTTTTTGTACGATTTTTTAATAATATTTAAGAATTTACTAAATTTGTATTAAAGAAAATAAAAGAAAATAAACCTAATATAAATAGCTATACTAGTATGTAATTAAAATAAACTCTTAAGCTATACGGCTATAATAAATAGCTACACAAGCTTATTTGTAAAACATAAGTAACCTCCTGGATATAACACTAACATCGTAAATAACAACTTTTGTTTTATGAGTTTTAATACTTCATTCATTTTCATATTCCCGTGCAAAACTGCGAGTGGGTGTGAAAGGGCTCTCTTGATAAGCGGTTAATAAATTGTTTAATTGAACCTCGTTTAAAGCCCGACGTCGAGGTGCACGAATGCGTTCGGTAATTTCTCCATCTTCTTCATATCTTCGCACCCAGCGGTGCACCGTTGTTCTCTGAAAAAAAAAAACAATTAGCATCGATTTTATCGAATATAGGAACACACACATACACACACACACACACAAAAAAACAAAAAAAAAAACGCATACACAAAAGTCAATACGCTACAAAAGTCTTATTATAGACACGGTAAATAAAAATTATAAGTAATGAAATAATGTGTGCAAAAAGATTGACTTCGTGATAAATAAACTCTTAAGTTTTCTATATAACTAATTTGGGTATTAACATTCTCATTTATATTTAATATTAGCTTCTGTCGCCAGCCCGCGCTATTAATTCGTTTTCGCTTAGCGTTCTGAGTTTTTTCTTTTTGCTCGGCTCCTAAGAGCCGTAGCGTGATATTACATAACCTTCCTAAAGAAATTGGATAGCCCACCTAACTTTCACCAGTAGAATGCTATATTATTACTGAGTAACAGGCTATAATGCCATTAGAATTAAACTCACACTCACTGTGCGAATGATGATATGATTAGAAAGGGTGTGACTACGGAGATGACGACTAATAGAGAAGTGTGGAAGAAAAAGACATGTTGCGCCGACCACAAATAAATTGGAATAAGGGTAGGAGAATGATGATGATGAATTAAACTCACAATATCGGCAGCAACAAAGAAATAAATATAAAAAATGCAGGAAATGAATTCGAGGTGATTTTATTAAATATCCTAACTAATCCTAATTTTCAGGGGGTCAAACTTATGCGGGTGAAGCCGCGGGGCGCAGCTAGTATTAAATAAATGATAAGTAAGCATCATTTTCTGGACGAACAATATATGAATTATGAGCTACGCGTAAGTCTCGATCTTATGGGAATAACGGGATAAAATATATCTTCTCCAGGTCAGGGTATACCCATGTGCAAAATTTCATCCAAATCCAACAAACCAACAAACAAACCAACTCACTTTAGCATTTAAAAATTATTTGGAATAAGTTAGGATTATATAGACCGATTATATTATTTAATTAGAATTAACAATTTGTCTGTAAATTACAACTGAAGGAAAATTTGATGTTTATAATAATGGAAACTAAGAAATATATTATAATAGTATAACATATAATTACTAGAAGCACTTAATTTACTTCTATCTCTCTTTCTATCTTAATAAAAAACATAACTTACTTGTAGGTTCAACTCCACCGCAATTTGGGATATATTCAACCCTTGTCTATGCAAGACAATAATTTGATTCCTTTCTTCTTGAATCAGGTTTCGGGTAGTCATGACTAACGACAAACTTAGTCACAGTCCACATTAGGCACAATACACACAAATAGTCCAGGATACGAGCTGGGGTCAAAAATCATATGGATACCGATCAAAGTCCGGTATACAAACAGAGGTCACAGTTAGGCAGGAAATCAGTCCGATAGAAATAAACAGGTCGTAAAATGAAATGGCAAAAGAAATGGGAAGCGGCAGCAATTAGCGAGACACAAATTGGCACTGGCTAAATGTTTTTGTCACACCCGCAGGGCGTACACACTCACACAAATACATATTGTCTCTTATTGGGCGAAACCAGGAAGGGGTGTAGTTTGTGACTAGCTGCGCTGCCGCAGAAATATTTTCTTAAGTGAGCATGCTTAACGAATGCTGATTGTACACATAGTACAAAAATTATAATAAAGTTAAAAGAAATGTATGTATAAAATATAATAACAATAAATAAAAAATAAATGTAGGTAAAATAAATTTCTTTGTTTAATCTAGTTGGGATAATGATCACAATTTGCAAGTTAAGTATGTATAGAAAACATTAAATCACTATGTGAGGAATTATTACAGGGTAGGTTGTTATTATTAGTTTGTAATAATTGAAAATAATGTAAAAAGCAAATAAAAACATTTTCTTTCACAATATAAATTATGTTTTATTATACTTATGTATACTCGAACTCTAAATTAGCTCTAGTGTAATGATATAATTATTATTAATTATAGATTATTTGCCTTCAATATTTCATATTAGAATAATCGTTTAAAATAAAGAAGAAATATCGTTTCACTGTAGATAATTTAAAGTTTGTTATGTAGGTTACCCTGATTGTATTAAATAAAACATCCTTAATTAGATATACGTTTTTATTAAATGTTCAAACAACAATGATTAAAATAAATTGAATACAGACATATTATTATCGGCATATCATTTTCTAATGCACACCGCATTATTCAATGCACATTTTTTTTTATGATTCACACAGTTAAAATCAGCTTTATTTTTAACCCCCAACGCAAAAACGACGGGGTGTTATAAGTTTGACGTGTCTGTGTGTGTGTGTTTGCCTGAGGCAACGTAGCTCCCGAACGGATGAACCGATTTGGATTTTGTTTTTCTTTGTTTGAAAGGTGTATTAGTCGGGAGTGTTCTTAGACATCTTTTATCAAAATCGGTTCAGCCGTTTGAAGATTATCAGCTCTTTTCTGGTTGATGAAGGGATTTGAGCATCTTCCACGGGTCTGATCAACTCGAAATTTGGTATTCTATTAGTTCAATAATATTAGACGAACAAAGTAACCTTGAACTGATGTTAGAGCAACACCTGGAATTTCTAGGATACCCAAGTTACTCACCAACAAACAGCAGAGGTATCGTGTTTGGGCTTATAGAAAAGATCTCAATGAATAGATTATAGATAAATGGTGATCAGGACGAAGATTGAGGATAAAAAAATTGTATCAAACTTCACTGTGGGAAAACTACTCAACGCTGCGCAGGTTTAAGCGAAACATTAAGTTTAAAAACCAAGAAATTAAAATTAAATTTAAAATTTAAAAAACCCCCGACCCAAACAAAAACTCTTAAAAGTAAAAAATAACATTTATAGACCTTTTAAGTTGAAGGTAATATTTTGATCAAGGCATTGTCAAGTCGGGGGACGGTCAATGAAAACGCCAAACAGAGGCCTAGAATTTTCATTAGCCGTCCCCCGCCTTGACAATGCCGTGATCAAAATATTACCTTCAACTTATAAGGTCTATAAATGTTATTTTTTTTCCTTTTAAGAGTTTTTGTTTGGGTCGGGGGTTTTGTAAATTTTAAATTTATTTTTTAGAGAAATTATTTTTTAGTGTTGAAAAATTAGGACACCCTTTCTCACCTACGTCAATCACTTCACAGTTTGCACATAACTCTTAAATCCACTTAATCTTCTCCAAACCCTTTGTCATATTTTTTTTTTCTAAATATGGTAAAATGACGCGATTAAACTCTTTGTGGTCTATGAACCCTCCCTCCAGTAAATTCCACGATTTCTTTCTAACCACCGCACCTGCTTTTTTTCTTCTTGGTAATGGAATGAATATGGTGGTTTTACCAAGAACGTTTGTGTATGATCCTGACTCGCAATGGTCAATTCTTTAACACTAAAATTATTCATAGAATCTTTAAATCCTTGGAATTCTACTATAATGGTATCTGCATTCATGATATCTTCTTAACAATGTTACTTAATGGTTTGTATTCAACAATGCAATCGTTCAGAATGAGACAGTATGCTGAAGTTTGATCTGGTATCTCTGAATCACTCTCAATTTCTACTCTCACATCCACAACCGAACCTGTCTTTAGATTATCCGCTTGTCTAGAGCAATCAACTACAAACAGTGGTGCTAAATCTTTAAATTGTTTCTCGCTTAGTATGGGCTCCGACCGACCTCCGTAATACGACTGTTGAAATCTTATGTATTGCTCGTATAATAAAGCGATTTTGTTATTGGCAAAATTCAAATTTAGGTTTTCATACGGAATATAAGTTGAATTGAGATACACTCTAACGTCTCGAACATGACAGTGATCGAATTGAGACATGTCAGAACTTGCATTATTTTTTCTATTTGTCTGTAGGCCAATAATAATGTATCTTGGTTTTTCTATTTGAGATGAAGTTTTGATAGACCAGGTATGTTTTGTAGTTTTAGGCAAAGATGGATATTCGTACAGATCCCAATTTCTGTATATCATTTGAAGTGGTCGATCTTTTTCTAATACTTTTAACAAGCCAATTTTTTCTTTGTCTGATACTTTAACATGCGGCACGCGCCATATGATTTTGTTGATCTGAACATCATCCACTACTTCGCCAGTATTCAGTTTTACAGCGTTCAAATTAGTGTTACTTCGTAACAATATCAGATGATGATGATGATGATGATGATGATGGGACTCCCTTTTCCGCTCGTAGACTCCCATTCGGTCCGTTTTGCGTGGGGATTCTGGCTAACAGAGCCAGCCTAGCTCCGCCCAAAAGCACAGAAGCTTCCTGGGAGCTTCACAGGCTACGCGGAGCGACCTCACTGTTCCGAGGATTTCTTCACGTTGAGAAGCCACGGCCTCACATTCCAGGATGACGTGGGCGGCTGATTCCTCGGCGTCAAGGCAGCCCCTGCAAAGCGGGCTGTCTGTGGCGCCTATGTTAAAAAGGTGTTTGTTAAGTATGTTATGGCCCG
Source organism: Polymixis flavicincta (assembly GCA_949987655.1). Classification (NCBI taxonomy): domain Eukaryota; kingdom Metazoa; phylum Arthropoda; class Insecta; order Lepidoptera; family Noctuidae; genus Polymixis; species Polymixis flavicincta. The sequence continues at coordinate 6,263,098 of OX465202.1, read as the reverse complement.
TAATTGTTCCAATTATTATTATTCTAAGGTTATTTCTACTCAGGTTGAGAAGTTTTTTGGTTAATCGAGGGTGTACAATCAGTAAAGCCAATTTTGACTGTCTACAGTCTGTTGTCCGTGACCATCTGTTGTTATGGAGTTCGGTCGACCTTTGGCGAATCCACGCACGAAATTGTGAGAAAGGCAGGGGGAGAAGTGGGTACGGGCGTAGCACTTTCATATCAGAGCCTCTCTTCGCAAGTTCATCTGCGGCATCATTGCCTAAAGATCATCTGTGCCCTTTGATCCACTGGAGTGCAATACGATTGGACGTCGATAAGCTCTCCAGAGCTAGATGGCACTCAAAAATTAGTTTGTTGTTAGTTTGTTTGTTTTCTAAAGCTTTGAGCACAGATAGGCTGTCGGATAGGAATTTAATGCCGTAGTTCTGGATGCCTAAGCGCTTTACAGCTATTGCGGCTTGTGTTAAGGCAACACATTCACATTGAAAGATCGAACTGTGTGTGCCAAGCGGTACGTGAAGGTTGATGTTGAGGTCAAGGGAGTGTACGCCAGCACCTGAACCGTCTTGTGTTTTTGAGCCGTCAGTGTAGATGCGCACTTCATTGGCTCCTGACTGATCCCTTTCTTCCTCTACTGTTTGTATGATATAGTTTTTGTTGAACATAGGTTGGTTTGGTGTTCTATCACACGGGGCAGCGATGAGAGGCTGGTACTCAATCGCCCGGTCCAGGATGTTAGCGTGTGGACTGGTAAGGTTCTTGCCCCATATGCCTAGATGCATTAGTCTGATGGCAACTAGCGCCGCCTCCTGCTGTATGTACAGGTCAAGGGGAGTTAGTTGAAGAGCTATCTCAATGGCTGCTGTTGGGGTGATTCTCAAGCAGCCAGTGGTAGCTGAACAGGCCAGTCCCCCCCCCGAGTGGGTTCCCGCATTGTCGTTGCGGGGGGGCTTAGTAACCGTGGTCTCCCATCCACGGTGAAGCCAAGAGGAACCCAAAGGTGGGGCCGCTAGTCAGGGCTTTTGCCTTCAAGCCATTGACGTAGCGGCCAAAAAGTAGGTTGCGGTGAGGTGCACCGCAACTGAGGTGGGCAGCGATGTCGAATGGGAGGCATCGCGGCTGAGGGTTACGGGCTGCGGTAGAGGAGGAGTGCCGGTGCTTCTGAGCAGCGCTCTTCCCTTCCGTGGCCTGGACGGGGCCGCCACCGTTTGATGGCGGACGCGGTGGGGCCGCAGGGGAAGAGGAGTGTCGGTATAGCGTCAGCCGCTCTCCCTATCCTCTGCGGCCGAAAAGTGGTAGACGGGACGGCGCGTTGTGTTCCTCACGCGCGCCGTCAAAGATGTCAGCAACCACTGATGGGGTCCGCAAGGGCCGATGCCTGCCAGGGGTGCGGGTTTGTTCGAAAGAGGTACCACGGCCCCTGGCATACGGGCTACTGAGGGAACACGGGTGGGTTTTAGTCAGTAAAAGTCTGACACGCCCTCCTGCTCTACTCAGCAGGAGAAGTCATTTGATGATTTCCCACCCAAAAAAAAAAAAAAAAAAAAAAAAGAAACAGGCCAGTCGTTGGAATCGTTGTAGTCTGGTAATGGTGGTCGAGAGTTCAGTCTTTGTCAACCAAACCAGAGCGCCAGAAGCCAACATTGGCCTGATTACCGATTTGTATAACCACCAAGAGGGCCCAAGAGTTCTTTTGTTGGTGAACATTATAAGTTCTGTTTTCGAGGGGTTAACCGATAGGTCGTGCTTTGTGCACCAATTCTCTATTATTTTGAAGGCCCTTCTCATGAAATCGCATAAGATTCCCTCAAATTTCCCCGAAATCAGAATTGCTATATCGTCCGCGTAACCTACCGAGTAAAGACTGCTGGCGTTGAGCTCTACGATGAGCTTGTCAGAATAAGTAGCTATATGAATTTATAAGTGTGTCTTTATAAAACATTATCAAGCTTTAAATATCAGAATGGTTACTGCTTATTTGCTGTGTATTAAGGTTCTTATGAATATGGTTTCTGGGAAAGGGTTTCATGAAGTCAAGCACAGAAAGACAAGACTAGGCATTTATTTAAATTAGGCTTGTCATTATTTAATCAGAAAGCTAGTCGTCCATTCCAAAGCTAGGTCTTCATGGAGAAGAAGGACAAGAAACTCCACGGAAACAGTATTGATATATTCCATCAACACATCTCTTACATTGCTATACATTTAATTACAACTCTTGGACCTTTGTCCAAGATAACTCGGCATTATTACAATATTGTTATAATAAGCAACAATTACGGTATAATATTAAATAACATAACTTACATGACATCTGGTCGATCTATTCCACACAACAACGGCACTAGGACTATCCCACTGAACGTCTACCGAGCAACTGATTCGATACCGTCATTACAATCCTTTTTATATCCTATTGTGTCAGTCATTTGATTCAGCGTATTTTATTAAATAACAATAGAAAACCTAAAATATATTACAAGTATAACTAAATACTACTTAATCATTTATAGTAACAACCTCCAAGTTATTTTCACAAGTTAAGACAGCTATTTTGTAAACATGTAGTCAAATTAGATACTTGTACATTTGTTTAAAGGTTCGTTAATGTGACAGATGAACATAATCCACTAAACAATATCACAATATCAAATAAATAATCTAACAAGCTCATTTACGACTAAATTCCACAGTAGTGGTGACAGCACCCCACCCTGTGGGCAGCCTCTGCTCACGATGCCTCGTGTGGTGGTGTTCATGGTAAACTGAATAGCACGGTATTTTAACATGTTATTAATCCATTCTATGAGCGTTCGCGCAACACCGTGCGTGGCAAGTGCCTGTTCGATGCTAGCGAAGTTAGTTTTGTCGAAAGCGCCTTCTATATCAATGAAGGCGCCTAGGGTTGGGTTTTTGGCTTTGAGAGCATTTCCTATGCGTGAAACTACGCCATGGAGTGCTGATTCAGTTGATTTGGCTGCGCAGTAGGCGTGTTGATTGGAATGTAATGGTCTTTGTACCGAAATTTGGGATCTAATCTTTCTATCCCCCAGCCTCTCCAATGTCTTCAAGAAGAACGATGAGAGGCTTATGGGTCTAAAAGATTTGGGCTGGGTGTAGTCGCCCCTACCTGGCTTCGGTATAAAGATTATTTTTACTTCTCGCCATTTCAAGGGGATGTAGCGGTGGGCGAGGCAGGCTCGAAACACCTTGACGAGGTAATCAGTCCTGCTGCCTTGAAAGGTAAGAAGGTGTTGATTGCCCATGTTATTTTGTCTTTGTCGATTACTTCTAACGCCACTTCCCAATCTAAACTGCTCGTGCCTCTCTCCCTATGCGGTTCCCAACTTTGCTGGGTCGCAATCTGGCATCCTGGGAAGTGAGTGGTTAGGAGTAGTTCACTTGTCTCAGCGTCGTTTGTTGTGAACGTATTATCTGGTTTTTTCAGGCATCCTATTGAGTGGTCTGTCTCTTGAGCAAGACAGGTCTTGACCCTCATTGCCTGGTTGTTACTTTCAATGTTGGTACAGAAACGCCTCCAACTATTCTTTCCTCTGAGGCGTATCAGTTTTTTATAAATTTTCCGAGCTGTTGTATAACGGTCCCAATCTATCGGCGACCGTGTGTTCCTAGCTCTGTTGAACAGTCTTCTCAGCTTTCGTCGATGTCTTTCCAGTTCAGGACTCCACCAGGAATGGCGAGCGCCCTGTCTTGGTACCGTGAGGGGACACGACTGTTCATAGCTAGATAAGAAGATGGACGTGATGTTGTTTACATGTTCGTCTAGGTTGGTTACTGGTGGGGTGCGGGCAGAAAACCTCCTCGTGTGCCTGACGGCTGCTCGTTCCTTTTGAATACGTTCGGGGGAAAGGGCAGTCGGACGGCCGGTGCATCCTGGGCACGGCCAATAGTCTTTCCACGTCGGAGAGGGTATTGTCTGTGGCGAATTTCTGCGTGGGGGGGAGCTTATGCTCCTGGGTCGGTCGTTTAGACCGCCCTACGGTCGCTCACTCCCTCTTCTGCTTACAGAGGATGGGTTGAGTGGGCGTAGGACGTTTCTCCAAGGTGGAGAAACATGGGCGGCGCTCGTTGTGCACTTACCCTGCCAACGGGCTAGCAGCGGGGGATCTGATTCTCCCGACTGCAACCGTAGAAATCGTAATCCGTAACGAGATCATGGTCATGTTTTATGACTCGGAGCGGGACGAGGATCTTGGCTTAATCGCCCGGATCGCGAGGAAGATAACCTCTATAAAAAAATCCTCTTATACCAAGTTTTGGTGTGCGGCGAGGGTATGAATGGCTGAGGAGTAGTGTCATCTGCAGCTTCTTAGTTGCTGGTGGCGCATCAGTCCCAAGCACACCCCCAGCCAGGGATTGGTGGACCCCCTGGTTGGGAAACAAATGTACACTTACCTAGGGACAGGGGGTTACCCTAGGCGGACTTTTTATATCCCCCACACTCGTGGGAATCTTATGGATTTTGAAAAAGAAAAATTTTTGAAGTTGCCGATCGTTTTGGTCGATCGGATGAGTGTGGGTGCAATGTCGGATTCCGACATCGCATCCGAAAAGATGGCTAGCGTGACGAGCGTGAGCTCGGAGCGCGAGCAGGCTGAAGGGAGTATGGCTGGGCGTCCCTCCAAGGGAAGGAGGAAGCGCTCGCCACGCTCCCACAGTGAGGAAAACCTGCCGGCCGCTAAAGTGCCAACAGGCAGGAGCAGGCGAGGTCGCGCAGCGGCAAGTGGAGCCTCTGCTCGTTTGCCGGAGCGGGATCGTTCCGTATCGGTGTCCCAGCCCGAAACACCTGCCCCGGTGGAGCACGCGAAAAGCGTGGAGAGTGTGGACTCCGTGTCCACGATGTCGGACCTCAACGATGGCCTTCTGCTGGGGTCCAACAAGGCCGAGGCCAATGCTGCCAAACGGGCGCAGCGCAAAGCCAGAGCCGCTGACGAGGTGGAAGAGTTGGCTCGCCAGTTGCGGGAGCGGCGCTCAGCCCGGATGGCTGCCGGGGAGAGCCCATCGGCGGTGGCGCTCAGTCGCCAGGTTTTGGACGGCGTGGGCGTTGTCCTTCAGGTTGCCACTTGGATAAACATGAAGCCTCTCCTTCTAAATCTCCTATCCAATATTTCGTTCCCTTCCTAATTTAAATTGGCGCCATACTGGCGCGCAACGCTAACGCCTCACTGCGGTGACAGTGAGAACTATCGTCGTGCGAACTCCTAACCGAGCGGTGAAAGATCTGTTCTCGCATCTCCGTTAAGAAAAATATAAGAAAATACATAAAAAGCTTCGCTAGAAACTGATTGACTGATTGGTTCTCGTAACCTTCCATGTGAACTGAAATCAAGTGAAACCAGTGAATCTGTAGGCCTATTGAATAATCGTGTCGCCGGCCGGCGCAACAGTCCCGAGTGGAGCGGTTACCTTCGATCCCTGCCTATCCAGGTGAGTGTTTATACTTTTTCTCAACGCACGGAATCACAGGGTGGCGAAGTGCCAGCATCAGGTAAATGCAATCGTTTCTCCAGTCGAAGTTCCAACATTTCTTCTTGGTGCCTCCTGTGAGGAATCTACTTACCCTCACATTCTAGTATAATTCATAAAATTAACCGTATTAAAAGTTTGAATGAAAACCTTTAATTCAATACTTAGGTATTTCTTGTATAGGTACTTGACTATTTCTTGCAATAATTGATGCTGGTATAAAGCTAATGGAATGTTTCATGGTCAAATAGTTGTGCTCAAGAAATTACCTACCTACCTACATTAAATTACAAGTGATAACTTGTATTACTTGATTAGTGCCTAAAGTTTATCCCGCTTGCGGTTCGGATAGGTACCAATCTACCTTCTTATCTCATTCATATGTACATCGTGATCGTGAACACGCAAGTAAAAAACAATGGCTGATGAAATTGAATTACAGGCGTCCCTTAAAAGACGTGAATATGATTTCAAGTGTATGCAGATAGTTTACGATTTGTCTAAGGTTGTTCAGCAAGATAGTTCTAAGCTATCCACTTTCCCCCCCCGAGTGGGTTCCCGCATTGTCGTTGCGGGGGGGCTTAGTAACCGTGGTCTCCCATCCACGGTGAAGCCAAGAGGAACCCAACGGTGGGGCCGCTCGTCAGGGCTTTTGCCTCAAAGCCATTGACGTAGCGGCCAAAAAGTAGGTTGCGGTGAGGTGCACCGCAACTGAGGTGGGCCGCGATGTCGAATGGGAGGCATCGCGGCTGAGGGTTACAGGCTGCGGTAGAGGAGGAGTGCCGGTGCTTCTGAGCAGCGCTCTTCCCTTCCGTGGCCTGGACGGGGCCGCCACCGTTTGATGGCGGACGCGGTGGGGCCGCAGGGGAAGAGGAGTGTCGGTATAGCGTCAGCCGCTCTCCCTATCCTCTGCGGCCGAAAAGTGGTAGACGGGACGGCGCGTTGTGTTCCTCACGCGCGCCGTCAAAGATGTCAGCAACCACTGGTGGGGTCCGCAAGGGCCGATGCCTGCCAGGGGTGCGGGTTTGTTCGAAAGAGATACCACGGCCCCTGGCATACGGGCTACTGAGGGAACACGGGTGGGTTTTAGTCAGTAAAAGTCTGACACGCCCTCCTGCTCTACTCAGCAGGAGAAGTCATTTGATGATTTCCCACCCAAAAAAAAAAAAAAAAAGCTGTCCACTTTCAAGGCTCGATACAACAAACTTGAACAGATTAGGGACGCTTTCATAGAATCTAGCGAAAATGTAAATAGATTGCAGTTAAAGTTAAAACCTAAATCAGAAATGGATTTCAGTGCGATGTTGTCATTTGATGAATTGTATTATGCGTCTATCGAAGTTGCCGAATCGTTGCTCGCGACGTCGGCGCTGGCGACTGCGCCCCCTGCGCCCGCGGCCGCCGCTCTTTCCGCACATTGCCTTCGAGAAGGTTCTAGTGTTCAAGTGAAATTACCAACATTGCAAATTCCGCATTTCGATGGTAAAATAGACAACTGGCAAACTTTCAAGGATAGTTACATCCCGCTTATTCATGACAATAGGTCACTTTCGGACACGGAGAGGTTCCATTATTTACTGTCGTGTTTGTCTGGGTGTGCACTGACCTTGGCCAGGGGCGTACCTATAACCGCGTCGAATTATTACGTGGTTTTTAGTCTTTTATTAGATCGATATGACAATAAGCGCATATTAGCGAATACTTATCTAGAAAAAATATTTAAATTAACGCCTGTTAACAAGCCGTCATTAGAAAATTTATCCGAACTGACCAATACGTTGTATGAAAGCGTAAACGCGTTACGTGCTTTGCAGGTTGATGATCTAAGTGAATTTATTTTATTTCATATCGCATTACGATCAATTGACCTTGAAACTAGGAAAAGGTTCGAGTTACAAAATACTCACGAGATTCCTAAGTTCAATGACTTAATTGCTTATTTACAAAATTATATAAAGATTCTGGAAGTTAGTCAACCTGCCTCGGTTTCGACTACTCCATCAAACTCTTCTAATAACAATAAACAGTTTCGTAATAAAGGTCAGCAAAGGTCATCATCATTTGTAGCATCTACGAATCAAAGTAATAATAATAAGGCATCGGGGGCATTAGCTTGCTTCTGTTGTAATGAAAATCATTCTATTTACCGATGCAGCAAGTTACATTCTATGACCCTTGAACAGCGTCAACAATTCGTTCAGAAATTGAACTTGTGTGGCAATTGCCTAAGGCCCGGTCACGATAATAAGAATTGTAAATCAAAAACCACATGTTTTATTTGTAACGCGAAACATAACACGTTATTACATGTGGAAAATAAAAGTTTAGTAACGTCTTCTGTTAATTCAAAGGAGAATAACGAAGGTTCCGCTAAAGGTACTAGCTCACTTACCTGTGTTACGTCACAAACTTCGAGTCCAAATTGTAGCACGAAGATTCTTGGCTCGGCGGTGGTGCGATTACGTCACGCGGACGGTTCGCTCCAGTGTGCACGCGCCGTAATTGACAGCGGTTCGATGGATTCTTTCATCACCAGCGCATGCGTGCGTCGCCTAGGTTTACGTATAAAAAAAATGTAACTTGAACGTTACTGGTCTCGGACAGAGCAATGTCTGTGACATAAAAGGCTATACTTTCGCTTCAATAATACCTCATTCTTGTGAGTCACCTAAGTTCGACTTACCTTTAGTAGTTTTACCTAAAATTACTTCCTTGATGCCTTCGTCAACGTTACCGTTGCATGTTAAGGATCATTTCAGTCATCTTGATCTCGCCGACTGTTAGGTGTCGAGTGTTTTGATCAAATATACACTGGCTCACGTTTCACTCCCGGTCCCGGATTACCTTGCGCCTTATCTAGTGTATTCGGCTGGGTGATAAGTGGTCAATATTTTCATAACACACCACCTAACAATATTCCCGGTGAATCCGTTACGTCACTCCTCGCGTCTTCTTGCACGCTCGAAGATATCGTCCAACGATTCTGGGATTCTGAAGAACCGCCGAAATGTAAAATTTCCGGTCCTGAAGATGATAGCTGTGAACAAATGTATAAAAAGGGTACTTACCGTACGCATGAAGGTCGCTACGTAGTACCTATAATGTTGAAGATGGATGCGCCTTCTTTAGGCGATTCGTCACGCCAAGCTTTTAACCGCTTTCTCAGCTTAGAAAGACGTCTGATGAATCAGACCGAGCTGAAAGCTGATTATAAGAAATTTATGCACCAGTACGAAGAACTAGGACACATGCAGCCTGCGGATTCTTCGGCTGCTAATCGTTACATAATTCCACACCATTGCGTCGTGCGTCCAGATAGCTCTACGATACGACTTCGGGTAGTCTTCGACGCTAGCAGTCGGACTACAAATAATCTTTCTCTAAATGATGCAGTTCACGTTGGACCGAAACTTCAAATTGACTTTGTCGATTTAGTTACTAAATTTCGACTTCATAAAATTGTCTTCACTGCGGACATTTGTAAAATGTACCGCCAAATAATGATACGTCCTGAGGACAGGTGTTATCAACACGTTTTGTGGCGTGACGATCCTAACGAGACTTTTAATGAGTACGAGCTTAATACCGTGACTTATGGATTAAGCAGCTCCCCATACTTAGCTATTCGCACTCTGCGTCAACTTGCTGAGGATCACGGTTCTGAATACTCAAGCTGCGCCGCTCAAGTTCTTTGTGAAGACACTTTCATGGACGACATCATTACGGGATGCTCATCTCTCGATGAAGCAAAACAATTAAAAGAGGATGTAACCTCGTTATTGTCAAAGGGTAAATTTGAACTTCGTAAATGGAGTGCGAATACTCCAAGTCTTTTGTCTGATGTTCCTCCTGCTCATCTTCAGACTTCCAAATCCTTCGATGATGCTGGAAATGAGTTTGTCAAGATATTAGGAATGCGGTGGAATCCATCCTACGACAATTTTTCCTACAAGTTTTCGGACTCTTTTGACGTTAAATTTACTAAGAGATCTATCCTCTCTATAGTGGCCCGCATTTTCGACCCGCTCGGTTGGATCAGCCCGGTAGTGTTTTCTGCGAAGTCACTTCTACAAGAGATGTGGCGCTTAAACTTAGGTTGGGACGAAGCTGTTCCACCACATTTAGCTAAAGTGTGGCATTTAATAGCAGCAAACTTATCTGAGTTACAAAATATTTCACTACCGAGACTGATTATGCCTTCCAGTTCTGCTGAAGTGCATTTGGTAGGATTCTGTGATGGTTCACTCAAAGGGTATGGCTATTGTGTCTATCTTTGTGTCGCGGTGGATGAAGTCACCACGGTCACTAACCTCTTAATAGGTAAATCTCGAGTGGCTCCGTTAAAACCGACAACGATTAACAGACTTGAGCTAAGTGCAGCTGTGCTTCTAGCGCAAGTTATGTCACACATGTACCACTTACTCAAAGATAAAATTCACATAACTTCTATGAAAGCCTACTCTGACAGTACCACCACCCTTTCTTGGCTCAATACGGCACCTCATTTGCTAAAAATGTATGTAGCAAATCGAGTCGTGCAAGCAACCGATTTAATTGGTCCCGAATTTTGGTTTCATGTGTCCACTGGGGATAACCCGGCCGACTGTTGCAGTCGCGGTGTTCTCTGCTCAGAATTAATTGATCACCCACTCTGGTGGAGTGGGCCTTCCTGGTTGCAAATATCGCCTAACGAATGGCCTTGCAAACGTACGTTACTCGCAAATGCAGAACTGCCGGAATTAAAACCGTACGTTCCAAGCAGCCTGCACGTTACTCAGTTTGATAATCCACTTCTGACGTTAACTTCTAAGCTTTCTTCTCTGACAAAGACTCAACGAACTTTAGCATGGTGTTTCCGTTTTATATCAAATGCAAAGGTTGTCTTTTCAAATAGAAATTTCTCCGCCCTTAGTTGTTCTGAACTCGATAAGTCAATGAAGATGCTAGTCAAGTTTACTCAAGACTATTATATGCCGTCTCACGTCAGCCAAGTGAAAACTCATAAACAATGCGACAAGTCGATTCAAAAACTCTCGCCTTTCTTGGATGAGGATGGTTTATTACGAGTGGGGGGACGCATCGATGAAGCTAATCTATCGCCATCTGCCACATCCTCTTCTCTTACCCAAATTGAGTCCTTTGTCAAGGCTGATAGTCGAACATTTCCATTTAAAATATCTGCATTGCGGCCCTCGGACTTTACAGTCCCTAATTCAAAGAAGGTTCTGGATAATTGGGTTAAGACTACTTATTCGTACCGCCCTTTCAAAGTGTGTGCGTTGCTTCAAAGTCAAACCAGTGTCTATTCAACCCATGATGGGCAAGCTCCCTGCTGCTCGTCTTCAGCCCTCTCGATGCTTCCAAACCACAGGAATTGACTTCGGTGGTCCATTTACTATAAAAGAAAGTCGTCGACGTGGAGCTAAAACCTATAAAGCATACATGTCTCTTTTTGTGTGCTTGAGTTCGAAAGCCGTCCATCTGGAGGCCATCACTGAGTTAAGTTCGGAAGCATTCCTCGCGGCTCTAGATAGATTCGTTTCCCGTCGCGGAATGTGCGATACAATAGTTACCGATTGTGGCACCAACTTTGTAGGTGCAAACAAATATCTTAACGAAATAACCGGCGTGCTTCGCAAACATCAATCTGAAATATCAGACGGTTTGGCTATTCGTCAAATAAAATGGAAATTTAACCCGCCAGGTGCACCCCATTTCGGTGGCATATTTGAAAGTGGCATAAAATCCACAAAATATAACCATAAGCGTGTAGTTGGCGCTCAAGTTCTAACTCTGGAAGAGTTTCTTACAATCCTCGCTAAAGTGGAAACTGTGTTAAATTCACGCCCGCTTTGTACTTTATCTCCGGACCCGCAAGAATCGAACGTTCTTACTCCAGGACATTTCTTGACGGGAGGTCCTTTAGTCTCATTGCCTGAGGAACCTGTTAGTGAATGCTTATGTCCACGCTCTCGTTGGCAAATGCTTAAGAAAATAACTCAAAGTTTTTGGCTTCTTTGGCAACGTGATTACCTGCATACGCTTCAACAAAAAAATTAATGGTTCATAAATTCACCCAACCTTAAACTGAACGACTTAGTCATTGTTAATGAGCCTAATCTTCCACCTTTACTATGGAAATTAGCTCGTATAGAACAGATCCATCCGGGAACAGATAACATAGTCAGGGTTGTGACTCTGCGAACCGCAAACGGTAAAACTATGCGCAGACCAGTAGTTAAGGTCTGTCCGCTACCTATTAATTAACCATTATCTCATTTCTCGAACAATATTGTGTATTCATCAGTATTGTTAAATTAGAATAGTTTAGTCACTTTTTATAATTGTACTTATTACGCTTTAAATTCTATGTTCTTTCTCGAGCACTACTAGCAAAACTCTGGCAGTCCTTTAACTTGCGAAATCCTGGTCGATTTCGAGTGGGGGGAAATGGATAAACATGAAGCCTCTCCTTCTAAATCTCCTATCCAATATTTCGTTCCCTTCCTAATTTAAATTGGCGCCATACTGGCGCGCAACGCTAACGCCTCACTGCGGTGACAGTGAGAACTATCGTCGTGCGAACCCCTAACCGAGCGGTGAAAGATCTGTTCTCGCATCTCCGTTAAGAAAAATATAAGAAAATACATAAAAAGCTTCGCTAGAAACTGATTGACTGATTGGTTCTCGTAACCTTCCATGTGAACTGAAATCAAGTGAAACCAGTGAATCTGTAGGCCTATTGAATAATCGTATCGCCGGCCGTCGCAACAGTCCCGAGTGGAGCGGTTACCTTCGATCCCTGCCTATCCAGGTGAGTGTTTATACTTTTTCTCAACGCACGGAATCACAGGGTGGCGAAGTGCCAGCATCAGGTAAATGCAATCGTTTCTCCAGTCGAAGTTCCAACACCACTAAATCCGGCAACTTGAAGGGCACGTTCACGCGTGCTCTTAAGGAAGCGGCTGACGGCATTAAAGAGGCTGTCGAGGTCCTCCAGAGTCGGTCGAGTACTGAGGAGACGGCGAAGCTGTGGGAAGAGAACCGCCGTCTCCAAGCCGAGTTGGAGGACCTCAAGCGACAGTTTGCCGCCCAGAGGGCAGCTCCCGCGGCCACTGGATCTCCGGTCCCATTGTCGGCCCCATCAACGGCCCCATCATCGGCCCCTGCGCTTGCAGATGCGGAGGTCGAGAAGATTGCTCGCATCTGCATGATGCAGTGCGGGCAAATGGTGGGGGCTCGACTGGAGGCCATAGAGGCGAGGCTACTCCCGGCCGAAACCCTCCGCCCACCGCTCGCTGCTGACAAGCAAAGGTTAGCTGGCACCGCCAAACAATCTGCGAAGGCCAAGTCTGCGCCTACTTCCCGGACGGCCGCTGTCCCGGCGACCGCGTCCGTTCCGACTTCCCAGACGGCCGGTCCCCCGGCGACCGCTTCCGGGCCCTCTGAGGAGGCCTGGACAACGGTCGTCAAGCGGGGACGCAAGAAGAAGAAGAAGGCAGCGCCGCCTCAAGTCACTGTGGCACCGCCACCGGCTTCTTCGAAGAGGACCCAGAGGCCGCCTAGGCCGAGAGCCCCACGCTCCGCGGCTGTGGTTATTACACTGCAGCCCGGAGCCGTCGAAAGGGGCGTCTCGTACAAGTCGGTCCTGACGGAGGCCAAAGCCAAAGTCGCTTTCCCCGACCTTGGCATAACGTCGGGCGTCGGGTTTAGGACGGCGATTACGGGAGCTCGGCTGCTAGAGGTACCGGTGCTTCTAGCGGAGAGAAGGCGGACATCCTGGCCGCCAAGCTGAGGGAGGTCTTCAACCCCGAGGACGTTCGAGTGTCCAGGCCAATGAAGACCGCCGAGCTGCAAGTCGACGGCCTGGACGACTCGACGACTCCGGCTGAGGTTGTGGCAGCCATCGTCAAAGCCGGAGGATGTCCGCCTGAGGACGTGCGCACGGGCGACATCCGAACCGGCGCTTCCGGTCTCGGAGCCATCTGGGTGCGGTGCCCAGTGTCGGCGGCAAACAAAGTCGCCGACGGTGGGCGCCTGTTGGTGGGCTGGGTTGCAGCGAGAGTCAAGCTGCTGCAACCCAGAGCGCTACGGTGCTACCGCTGCCTGGACATTGGGCATGTCCGGGCAGGGTGCACTGCCGAAATAGACCGCAGCGAGCAATGCTTTCGCTGCGGTAAGACTGGCCATAAGTCCGCCCAGTGCACAGCGGCGCCAAACTGCAGCCTCTGTGCAGCTGTAGGGAGGCCCGCTGGGCACAGGGCGGGTGGAAGAGCCTGTGGCGCACCCACCACACAGAAGAAGAAGAGGAGAGGCACCAAGGCTGCCGGGGGCTCTTTACCCCCCCCTCAGCCTGGGTGCCCTACGGCTAACTCCCGGCCCAGTGATGGTGCGACGGAGGGAATGGACTGTGCATAATGGCGCCTTACCATTTCCTCCAGGGCAACATCAACCACGCTGCCAGAGCTCAGGATCTATTGATCCAGAGCATGGCAGAGTGGTCGATTGACGTGGCTGTGGTCGCCGAGCCGTATTTTGTCCCCCCCAGAGATAACTGGGTGGGAGACCTAGACGGCTCGGTGGCCATCATCGGCGGGGCTCTCGTCAACCCGTCCCGAGGTCGCGGTTGGGTGGCCGTTCTCGCGGACGGCATTGGCATTGTTGAGGCGTATTTCTCGCCCAACAAGAGCCTCGCCGACTTCGAGAACTTCCTTGTCGAGTTGGGGGCCGTCGTAGGCCGACTCCACCCTCGCCCCGTGCTGTTACTAGGGGATCTCAATGCCAAGTCTTCGGCCTGGGGATCCCCGGTGACCGATGCTAGGGGTGAGGCGCTGGAGGAGTGGGTGGTCACGACTGGCCTGGTCGTCCTAAACCGGGGCTCGGTATACACGTGCGTGCGTCAGCGGGGCGGTTCGATCGTAGACGTATCGTTCGCTAGCCCTGCTGTCGCGAGCCGTGTCCGCGACTGGCGTGTCGCGGTGGAGGTGGAGACGTTGTCGGATCACAGATATATCCGCTTCGACGTCTCCGCCCAGACCACAGGCGGCCGCAGTCCATCGGCCCCGCGAACGGACGACCCGCGCTGGGCGCGTAAGCGCATCGACAGGGAAGTTCTCGAGGAGGCCGCTGTTGTCCAGGCCTGGATCCGGGAGTCGGCGACGGTTGGACCCGTCGACGTCGAAGAGGAGGCGCTGTGGTTTCGCGGGACGATGACGCAAATCAGCGACGCGTCCATGCCCCGCATCCACACGCAATCAGGAAGGCGCCAGGTGTACTGGTGGTCTGCCGAGATCGCGCGACTACGTGTCGAGTGCGTGGCGGTCAGACGCCAGTACACCCGATACCGGAGGCGACGTCGTCGGGTCCCTGACGAAGAAGCCGCGCTGTATGAGGTGTACCGCGCGGCTAAGGAGGCTCTGTGGCTGGCCATCGGCGAAGCGAGGACGCGAGCCAGGGAGGAGATGTTGGAGACTCTCGACGGAGATCCGTGGGGGCGCCCGTATCGTGCGGTTCGAGGGAAACTTCGAGCCGCAGCGCCTCCACTCACGGAGAGTCTCCAACCCGAGCTGCTTGAGGATGTTGTCGCAGCCCTCTTCCCGGCTAGAGCGGAGCACACTCCGCCGCCGATGGCTTTGCCCACAGCCGCAGAGCCTACCGAAGAGGTCGCCATCAGCGTCCCAGAGGTGACACAGCCAGAGATGAGGGCGGCCGTGATGCGGCTCCGGGCCAAGTACGTGGCTCCGGGGCCCGATGGTATTCACGGCATAGTGCTAGCCCTCGCTCTGAAGGAGCTAGAGCCCCAACTGAGAGGACTCTACACCGCGTGCCTTGAGCAGGGCCAGTTTCCCACTTTGTGGAAATCTGGTCGTCTGGTCCTGCTCAAGAAGGTGGGGCGCCCCGCGGACTCGCCGTCCGCGTACAGGCCCATAGTGCTGCTCGACGAGGTGGGTAAGATGTTTGAGCGGATTATCGCCGCCCGCCTCGTCGGCCACTTAAGGGAGGGGCCTGACCTAGCCGAGAGCCAATTCGGCTTTCGGCACGGGCGCTCCACCATCCACGCGATATCGCGGGTGAGAGTCCTGGCGGAGGAAGCGGTGTCCCGGGGTGGGGTGATGTTGGCGGTGTCCTTGGACATTTCCAACGCCTTCAACACCCTGCCCTGGAGCTGCATCCGGGAGGCACTGCGGTACCATCGGGTGCCTCCGTACCTCCGCCGCATTGTTGGGGTCTATCTGGCGGATAGGTGTGTCACCTACATGGGACGTGATGGCGGAAACCAGCGCCGCATGTCGTGCGGTGTTCCACAGGGTTCGGTCGTGGGACCGCTCCTGTGGAACATCGGGTACGACTGGGTGCTGAGGGGCGAGCTCCAGCCGGGCGTGGACCTCACGTGTTATGCAGATGACACGCTGGTCACGGCCCGGGGGAGCTCGTACAGGGAGGCAGCGTTGCTGGCGACGGCTGCGGTGTCACAGGTGGTGACCCGCATACGGCGTCTTGGCCTTGAGGTAGCCCTCAACAAGTCGGAGGCCATGGTTTTTCATGGCCCCCGGCGGGCGCCGCCGCCGGGATCACACATCGTGGTCGGGGGGTCCCGAATAGCTGTCGAGTCCACCATGAAGTATCTGGGATTGGTGCTCGACAGCCGGTGGGACTTCGGACCCCACTTCCAGCGGCTGGCGCCCAAGTTGTTGGGCGCGGCTGGGGCGCTGTCAACGCTGCTTCCCAATCTGGGGGGCCCGAGCGCCGCCTGTAGGCGGCTCTACGTGGGGATCGTGCGATCGATGGCCCTATATGGGGCACCGATCTGGGCGGCTGACCTGACGGCCGGCAGCATCGCTGTCTTGCGGAAACCGCAGCGAGCTATGGCCGTCAGAGTCATCAGGGGGTATCGCACGATCTCCTACGAGGCGGCTTGCGTACTGGCCGGATCCCCACCGTGGGACCTCGAGGCGAAGGTACTTGCGTCGCTGCATCGGCGGCGCGAGGACTCGAGGGCGCGGGGCGAGTGGCTGACGCCGCGACATTTGGAGTTGCGTCGATCACAGCTTCGCGCAGCCCTGGTGGTGGAATGGCGGGACAGGCACACCCTACCGCCGGCTCCGCCACCATTGGGGCGATCCGGCCAGTACTCGAGCGCTGGCTCGGGAGGAGGCACGGCTCCCTGTCGTTTCGGGTGACACAGGTGCTCTCGGGGCATGGTTGCTTCGGGAAGTACCTGTGTCGCATAAACAGGGAGCTGGACGCTCGGTGTCACCACTGCGTCGACTGTCGGGAGGACACGGCGTGGCACACGCTGGCAGAGTGTGCCGCTTGGACGGAGCCGCGCCGTGCCCTCATCTCAGGAGTAGGCAGTGACCTGTCGCTGCCGGCCGTTGTCGACTCGATGGTCGACAGCGAGGAGTCCTGGGACGCGGTGGTGTCCTTCTGCGAAACAGTCATCTCGCAGAAGGAGGCTGCGGAGAGGGAGCGGGAGATCGCTTCCGCTAACCCGATCCGCAGCAGACGCACCGGGCGTCGGCGGAGGGCGGACAACGCCCTCTTCCAGCCCCCCTAAATGGGTCCAGGGGCAACGGACTGGGGAATCCGTCGCCCCCTACTCCTTAGGACCCGAGATGGCGGCGCGTAGTGTTCCACGCGCGCCTCTCATTGATGTGGGGGGGAGTTTAACACCTCACTCCCCCCCTATCGCGAGGTGGCCCGCATAGGCGGGCCGGCACTAGTCGGGGATCGCGGAAGACTTACCAGTTCCCGTGATCCCTGGTGTACGTGAGAGACGGAACACCGGGGTGGTTTTAGTCAGTAAGAGTCTGACAGACCCCTCCGCCCTCCCCGGGGCGGAGGAAATCCATGAGGATTTCCCCCCGTCATCAAAAAAAAAAAAAAAAGGTTGGTTACTGGTATTTCAGCCGGAAGGACGGGTAATCTACATAGTTCAGACTCGACTAGTTTGACAAACTTGACTTGGTCTGTGTTGCGAGGAACCCTTCTAGGCTGTGGTTTGGTTAGGTTAAAATTAATGGTATAACGGACCCATCTGTGATCTGAGCACGATATCTCATTGGACACATGCCAGTCCTGTTTATAGTTGGAAATACCTATGGTTGCTATTGTTAAATCAATTATTGTTTGCGATCTCGCGTTTACGAAGGTAGGTTCAGAGCCCTTGTTGAGTAAAACAAGGTTATTACTAAGAATAAAATCAAGCATTACCTCACCTCGGTTGTTGGTTTTGACATTACCCCAGAGCGTGTGATGCGCATTGGAGTCTGTCGCGATTAGCTCCAGTTTCTCCTTTTCACAGTACTCAACCATTGAGGCGAGCTCTGGCAGAGGCACGTTCTCGTCGCCAGGCAGGTATGCCGAGGCTAGTACAATGTCCGGGAGATCCTGTTCGGTTCTGAAAAGCCTGATTGCGGTCAGATCCCTTGAACAGAATTCGTTAATTAAAAGGTTGGTACATGTTTTGGGACAAAAATGCAGGTGCGCGGATTATTTGCGGAGGTATCTAGTAGCAACATACCCCCGATGTTACCAAGACCGCATATTTTGTCACCCCTGATCCACGGCTCTTGGATGAGGGCGATGGTGTTCCCTTGTTGTTGTTTGTTCTCCAGCACTCTGCGCAAGGTGGCCATTGCGGTAGGCGACGGGGAACGTACCGGCAGCGACGGACCCAGCCCACTCCCATGCGCACTCGAGGCTGTTGCTGCTGTCGACGCAGCGGCCGCCTCCCTGCTTCCACCCTCCTCCAGGAAGCGGATGTATATACTACCCATAAGGTAGTATACTCGCCGCTGTTGTACCTTTATGGTTTTTACCATGGACTCCGGCACACGAAAGAAGAGACAGGTACCCGGGGGCTCCTGCCTAACCCTTTCGTGTGTCAGAGTCCAGGTGTTTATTTTCAGGTTAGGGTTCGGCCTTGCCAGTATCCTGATCAGTTCCGTAGTGTCTTCGCTGGTCTCTGGGACATACAGCATACACAGGACCTTCTTGGGTATGTCTGCTTGTGGCCGAACGGTTAGCTTGGTCCCCGGTAGCGGGGACGGTATGTTCGTCACGACCCCCTTGAGCCAGGCCAGTGTGAAATGGTCCTCACACCACGTCTTGAGGACGCCTTCTGGGAAGTGGGCCCGGCCTCTAAAGTGGATCGCGGTGTTGAGGTTTGTGTCGGTTGGATCGGGAGCTGCTTTCAGCAGGTCCCAGAGCTGGTTTTCGACTGTGTGTCGGATCCCTTCTGCTTGCTCCTGCGTCATGTCCAAGAAGGGCTCCGTCATGACTGCAACACACAGCTCGTTGAAACGGAACGACGCGGCCGCTTCGGCGTAGCTCACCAAAGTACCGTCCACCATACGGGAGCGAGCAGGCTTGCTCTTCTTGCTGATCCCCGTTGGCGTGACGGTATCTTCGGGACGCGTACGCTTCTGCGCCGTGGCCGGTGGTACCGTATTGATATTTCTAGGTTTTTTACGCCCTCTTGGCCTTGCGCTGTGCTTGCGCATAACGCTGGTGGCACCTTTTGTCGTCTCAGCCGTTGCCGGCACCGCCTTGAGGGACGTCTTCTTGCCCTGGACTGTTTGCCAGTTGTCGTCGTTTGACACTCCTGCCAGTGGGGCTTTGGCCAGACTCGACAGGTCCCTTTCAGAGACCGCAGCCGTTGACGCAGCCCGTGTTTTGGGCGCATCCATATTTGCAGTGCTCCTCAAGTCGCCGTGAGCGAGAACTGTCCTTGGCCTTTCTGTCAGGGTTGTGTTTGGGGGCGCATCCATGGACGCAGATGTGGTTGGTATTGCTCGGGACGCAGCCTGTTGTGGTGCATCCCTTGCGGTTACCTTCCTCATCGCATCCTTGGACGCAGCCGAGCGTTTATTTTTATTTGGTGCATCTGTAGATGCAGCCTTAGTTGTCGCTTAGGCGCATCTTGAGACGCAACCCTTCTGTTGGTTGTGGAAGGCGCATCTGAAGACGCGGCCTGTGGTGTGTTTGTTAGCGCATCCGACGAGCGGGACGCAGCTTGTAGCTTGGTTATGTTGTGGTCAGTCTCATTATCCATGGGTTTGGACGTTTAAAATTCACCGTTGCAGCTCTCCACCCGCCACGGAGCCCTCAGTCGGGGACGTCGCCCGTTCAACGAGCGAACGCCAGAGCTACTCCTTCGGTATAGGATCAACCTAGTAGGAAATTGACGAACCCGCACGCGACGGAAGATCCCAGGATACGACACTAAAATGAAACAACGTTTTTGCATGACCAACAATGACAAGTGAGTTTATTGGAAAAGGATATAGACGTCACATATACACAATAAAGTGTTACCACTACAATACATATTTTGATTTATTACTAACACCCCCACTATCAAAATATTACACAGTCTCAACGCCCAACATATACATGAACTTATAATGTTTAGCAGGACATAAACCTTTTGTAAAAATGTCTGCTGGCATGTCAGCTGTCGGCAAATGCTGCATTATAACTATTTTATTTGAAATTACTTCTCGGCAATAATGATATTTAACATCTATGTGCTTAGTTCTGTTGTGAAATACAGGATTAATCGAAAGCTTTAATGCACTCTGATTATCATTACATATATTAATTGTATACATTTTTTCAGTAATTTCATACTGTAATTTTCTAAGATATACTGCCTCTTTACAAGCTTCTGAGACTGCAGTATATTCTGCCTCAGTACTGGAGAGGGCTACACATCTCTGTTTTTTACAACTCCAAGATATTACAGACCCCATTAACATAAAGCAATAACCAGAATATGATTTCCTATCATGAGGATCATTTGCCCAATCGGCATCAACCTAACCTTTAAAATCTGGATTTCCAGTTTTATAATATTTTAAACCAACATTCTTTGTTTTCTTTAAATATTTCAGTATTCTTTTGGCATATGACCAATGTTCATTACCATGGCAATTGTTGAATTGACTGAGATATCCTACAGCATAAGCTATATCTGGTCTGGTAAGAACTGAAAGATACATCAAACTGCCTATAAGCTGTTGATATGGAATTTGACGTTTTATATCTAAACATTTTTCTACTTTTAATTTAATGTCTATCGGTGTATTAACAACTTTACATTCTGTCATATTAAATTTACATAATAATTGATCTATATAATTTTCTTGACTTAAAGTAACAACATTTTTATCTTTATCAATATTAACACAAATGCCAAGACATTGTCTTATTTGACCTAAATCTTTGATATTAAACTGATAACTTAACATATCTTTTAACTGTTTCATTTCATTTTTATCATTTGAAAACACAAAGAAGTCGTCAACGTACAATGTTACTATGGTCTTCTTACCATTGAATATTTTTGTGTACAAACAAGGTTCCAATTTAGACTTTTTATAGCCATTATCTATCATACAGTCATCAACTTTCTTATGCCAAGCTCTGGAGGACTGTTTGAGACCATATATAGCCTTCTTTAATAAAAGAACTTTGTTTTTGTCTTTTTCAGAGCATATAAAACAATCTGGCTTTTGCATGTATATAGTCTCCTCCAGTTCTCCATTGAGAAAAGCTGTCTTGACATCTAAATGTGCTGTATCTAGATTTAATTGAGAACACAGAGCAAACAATAATCTTAATGTGGTGTGTCTCACCACCGGAGAAAAAGTTTCATTGTAATCAATACCACTTTTTTGACTACAACCTTTTGCAATGAGTCTTGCACGATATTTAATTTTATTTTCACTATCACTTTTCTTTTTTAGAACCCATTTGCACTTCACAACTGTTCCATTATTTGGTACATCAGCTAGCTCCCAAGCATGATTGTTCTCAAAACACTGCATTTCTTCTCTAACAGCCTGCAACCAATACTCTCTTTCAGGCCCCTGCAGTGCTTCTTCCAGTGATATTTCACTTGTATCCAATTGATTATTGTCCACACACATATCTAAAAATCCATACCTGTCTGGTTTTCTTCTCTCCCTTTTTTGTAGATTAGTTTCTTTAGGCACAACATCGTTGATGTCTTCATTTTCACTGGGTATGTATGTAATATCGTTTGGATCACTACATGTAGAAATATATGAATTGTCATCTGATAAATCATCATCCCCCACTGAATCTGGACTTGTCTCTTCAACATCAGACTTCAAATAATCTTTCTCTTGAACAAGAATAACATCTTGTTGCTGAAGATCTTTTTCTATGATAATCACATCTCGACTAGTGGTTATTTTTTGTGTTTCAGGGTTAAACACTCTGTATCCCTTTGTGTCTTCAGAATAACCCATTAGTATACACTTTTCTGATTTTTATCCCATTTGAGACGCTTCTGTTTTGGCACATGTACCATTACAGTGCTGCCAAAGATTCTGAGGTGACTTATATCAGGCTTGGTCTTTGTCCATAACTCAAATGGAGTTTTATCTTATAATGCAGGTGCTAATATTCGATTCTGCAAATAAACAGCTGTGTTAGTTGCTTCAGCCCAAAATTGCTTGCTTAAAGCAGCTTCAAATAAAAGACATCTAGCCTTTTCAACAAGCGTCCGGTTCATTCGCTCGCACAAACCATTCTGTTCTGGCGTATAAGGGTTGGTTTTCTGATGAATTATTCCCAAATTTTCTAGAAATTTATCAAATTCATTGTTGCAAAATTCTCTCCCATTATCAGTACGCAGAACCTTGATTTTTGTATTGAGATAGTTCTCAACCTTAGCTTTATATTTTTTAAAACATTGAAAGGCTTCACTTTTATTTTTCATAAAGTAAATATAGGTCATTCTACTGTAATCATCTACAAAAAGAATGAAATACCTTGATCCTCCAATAGACACATCCTCCATTGGCCCACAGACATCTGCATGTACTATATTCAACAGATCAGTGCTCCTGTTGCCTTCACTGGGAAACGGCAGTCGGTTCTGTTTGCCCTCACAACATATTGCGCAGGAATTCTTACTTATTTCTGTCTTCTTGTCAACTGATAAACCACTGACTGCTTTCACCATTTTATTCAGGTAGGTACTATTCACGTGTCCTAATCTTCGATGCCAAGTTTCACTGGTTACCACTGCAGCAGCCATGTAATCAACTGGTGTGTTCAGTTTGTACACTCCGTTCACAAGTATAGCTGTCGCCACCAGATTTCCTATTCTGTTGTATACCTCACAACCATCGTTTGTAAAAGACACTCTATTTCCATTGCTTATTAATCGACTCACTGATAGAAGATTCGTCGTAAGACTCGGAACACATAATACTCCTTCGATTGTCACGTCATAATTGCATTCTTTCGTGTATGTCCTGATCTGCACATCGCCAGAACACACAACGGGTACTTTGTCTTTATTTGCAACAATTATTTCCTTCGGATAGCAATCATACAATTCATTTTTAATCCAATGTTCATTTGTTGTCAAGTGCACACTCGCTCCAGAGTCAATTACCAGTCAGCTTTGCTATAATTTCCATTCAAAAACACTGCACTAAACGCGTTGGTTTGCCTCGGTGAATTTTCTTTGGTGTTTGTTTCATTTTGATCTGTTTTTGTGCACTGATTCCGATAATGTCCAACTTGTTTACACTTATAACATTTAATCTGCTTGTTGACACTGACGTTTGATTTTGACATCTGTCCGCTGTCATGATTTCCTTTGACCATTGACTTGCCATTTTTCTTACGTTGGTATTTCTGGAACGCTGCAAATGCGCCATCTACTTCTTTATTTTCCGGTTCCATATCCAATAATTTGGATTTAATGGCATCGGTTGTGATCGACATACCAGAATGTTCGATGGCCATTATCATAGGCGAAAATTTTTCGGTCAATCCAGCGAGTAATAATGAGCCAATCCACTCATCACTTATGGTAAATCCAGTTCCCGCCAGCTTTTGACCAGTTTCCACAATTTTCGTAACATATGATGACATCGTGTTACAATTTTCTAGTCGTATTGAGATGAGATTTCTAAGCAAACTGATTCTTCTCGTGAATCCAGAATCGTCATACAATGACTTCAGCTTATCCCATAGGCTTTTCGTTGTCGTAACATTCTTGATGTGTACGTAAATAGACGGATCGATCATTAAAATCATTTTGGCCTTCGTTTTTGCATCATCATCGGCTCCAACAGGTTGAGCTGGGTCCGGCTTTATACATTTCACCATACCCTCCAACACTAGGACGTTTTCTACTGCAAAACACCATTCACTATAGTTTTCGCGACCCTTTAGCTTAGGCACGTTCACCATGTAGTTCTGACTTTTACCCATTTTGTAGTCCACGAAACACTATAACACTTTTTGGCAATATTTTATTGTCCTCGAACTTTTACGAAATTGCAATCGTGAGTCCACACTGAAGACAGTAACACAGTAAATAAAAACTAACTGCCGCAAGAGTTTTTCTGGGTCTGGG